>JARKNS010000011.1:11241875-12483750 GCA_029990575.1 Petunia axillaris subsp. axillaris
ACTCAAAAGCACTTATATTTTTTCTAGAATCTTGGCCAAACACCTCAATTTTTTAAAATAAGTACTTTTGATTTTCCAGAAACTTGGCCAAACAGGCTCGAAAAATGATAAGTAAATTAAAAGGGCACATAAGAAACAAGTGGAAAATCAAGAAAAAAAGATAAGTGCCAATCTTGGTCTATAGATGCTGCTACCTAAGCTTTTCTATTTCCTAAATTTGTACATATTTCGTTTCTACCCAAACCTTATTCAACTAATTGAAGGCCATTGAAAGAAATAGGATAGTTTAGTATCAAAAGAATGTGTTAGTAATCATGATACTCAATAATTAATGTTAGTTGTGAAATAAAAAGATGGTTGATTTACTTAATGTCATAATGTACAAAACCACGCCCCCATTACACAACATTAAAACAAAATTAATATTAAAAACACATCAATGTTTTTTACATACAAATAGCTAAAAATGTTTAAAAAAAGGAAGATTTTAGCTACTATATGCAATCTCACACACCACTACTACCCTTTAGTGTTGCTGGTGTTATTGATATGTCGTTTTCGCCGTCTAGCACAAAAAAAGTCGCCAGACTCTTTCAAGTTGCAAGTTCCTTTGGCTATTTGCCCACGATCGCCTTCCCACGTCTTCCTATCTTACTTGTGCTAACATAATCCCTCAGGCACAATGTTTCTTATGCCACCATTCGGATGAGACAACACTTCATTTTTTTTTTTCCAATGTCCAAACGCAGTCCAATGCTGGTCAAATCTAGGGATTGCTACCACAATCCACCATCTATTGGAAACGCCCATAACCTCTTTACAGCTTTTACTACACCTCCTTAAATCTAAGTACTCTTCATCCCATCATACAATACCAAATACTTTACTTATCCCATTTGCATTATGGCATATTTGGCTCACTCGAAATCGAAATCTTTTCGATCACACTTTCCTCCCTGTAAACCACAAATCTATTCTTGCTCATACTTCAGAATATTACTACTTAGCCTACCATCATCCTCATAAGTCTTCACGTGTACCAATCTACCTACGGTGGCATCCACCTCGACCAAACTTCTTAAAGCTTAACACGGACGGAGCCATTCACACTACCTCTTCTAGTAGTGGGTTTGGAGGGGGTCTTCAGAGACTCTAACGGTCATTGGATTATGGGTTACGCAGGAAATATTAATCAATCACGCTCTAGTTATGAAATTGAATTATATGCTCTTTATCAGGGTCTCCTCTATGCTAAAATGAATGCTTATACCCAACTGGAAATTAATGTGGACTCTAAGGAAATATTACACTCTTTAAGCTCTTCTGCAATTACTTACTCACCCCTTGTACATGACTGCAGGTACTTGCTGCATCAGCTCAGTGATCCACCACTTCTACACGCATACCGGGAACAAAATGTTGTTGCAGATTGTCTGGCTAAATATGCGCTTTCCATGCCACGAAACAGCACCACCACGTTTTGGGATACACCTCCACCTTTTGTACAAAAGCTGTTTCAACATGATCAAGATGGACAAACTCGTACTAGATTTGTAAACCCATATGATGTAGACTTTTCTACTTTTTGTAATGCTCCAACACTAGTTGGTCCACTAGTTATGGACACATCTAGCACCTTAGTTGGGAATGTAACGCCATCTGCGAACAGCTCTGCTAGGCTGCCTACTATGCAGTCTACTCTCTGTATGCGTTTTGTTTAAGTTTTAATATATAAGTATCTTCATTACTAAAAAAAAAAAGATACAAAGCCCACACAAGTATAGAGAATACAAAAATGATTCACAAAAGATACACAAATATTAAAAAATGCGTGGAGATACAGAAAATAAAGATACTATAAGGTAAAATAGAGGTACAAAAAGTTTAAAGATAAACAACAAATATAAAATATAACAACACAGATAAAAATAAATATAAAATATAACCGAGATATAAAAAAGTGCAAAAATACACCGACGATACATAAAAAATTGATACAGATGACTGATGAGGTACAAAAAAGTTCAAAAATAAACTACAAAATATAAAAAAGATACAATTACTTTATATACAAGTAGAAACGGTATATATACATTTCCAAATGTACAAAAAAAGAAAAGCATAAATAAAACTGGAAATAAAGGAAAGCGGAAAGTCTTGTATGTAGGAGGAAGTATATAGGTGAATGAGGAATGTTCAAGATTACATCAAAATCACGCCTCTACACACTATCTTTGTGATTCTGCGACTGGGCCTCTTGTTTTCCTAAAGGTAATTTGTTTCCCCTCTTCAAATTATTGCTATTCAGTCGATTCTACTATCTGTAATGCCCAATGGTTACTTCCTACTACCTTCGTCCCAATTTATGTGACGTAGTTTTATTCTGCACAGAGTTTAAGAAATAAAGATTGACCTTAGGAATTTTCAGAGAGAAGATTTAAGTAATTAAAAATTGGCGGTAGCTTTTAATGTAAGTAGGGTCTAACAAAGATAAAATAGAGATAGTGCTGTTAATTAGTCGTCAAATAACTAAATAGACAGACCAAAAAGGAAAGTGAGTCAAATAAATTGGGATGGAGAGAGTATTTTATTACCCTTCTTATTACTCGAGAATAGATATGTGTGAGTTAATATTCCGTGACTCTATTAGATCTTGTATTGGCTAGATATACGGTTTCACAAAATGGACTGTTTAAGAACCCCTTACTTTTGTAGAAGTTATTATCCTTCACAACAATCTCAATGCTTAGCTTCATGTCATTGCTCTAACCAACACTCGTATGATGTTATCAATCGTTGATACTAAATGATTTTCAGCAAACACTAACCAATTTTTAAATATTATTACCAATATTTAGTAAGTGACTTTCAATAATCTAGGGATTGTTATGTTGTAATTTATATATTGTTATGCATTCATTACTTACTCTAAGGGGTCGTTTGGTTGGTGGGATTGGATTAACAATCCTGGGATTAAATTTGGAACTATAGTTATCCATGTTTGGTTGGTGAGATTGGTTGGTATTAGTCCAATTTTGTACTAAAAAGGTGGGACTAGCATCCCACATGGAAGGTGGGCTTAGCAATCCTGGATTAATAGTTTCAGGATTGTTAATCTCAGGATAACTCCTTTGCTACCAAACGACCCCTAAAAGAGCTTTTTTGTCTTTGAGCAGTTTAATCCCGCATTGTTGATACGCATATTCTTATTACCACATTTATCCTGCTTAAATATGTATAAAGATTCCCGCAATACTTACGTGGACCCTTAAGTGTTTCATGTGTCTAGTGTGCTAAGGTGATGAACTAGCTGGAATGTACTGTATTGGGGTTCTTAATTAAACTTTATTTTTGAACTTAACAGCTCCTCCAAGGAGTTGAAACTAACATTTGAAGAAATGTGTCATATGGACATTTGTATACAGCCACGACGATAAACACAGAAAACTGGAAGATATAGTTTGCGCATGACATTGTTCCTCCATTAATTATTATACCTGCAAAGCAAATTTATTGGAGTTCATAATGCTTTTATCTTCCTTCCGCGAGCTTGTTAACAGATTGGCTGAGTCTAATAAGTAATAACATATCACTAGATGTAAGCAGAGATAGGATGGCCAAAATGAAGAAACTTAATTTAAATATGTTTTCTTTCTAATCTAGTAGCTTCTTTGATTGGACAGGAAACTTTAAATCTTCTTCCCCCACACTCAGCACAGTCAGAGGAGGTCTTCGTGAGTTCCGTTTGTATTTTATGAATTTTCTGGACGGATTGGGATAGGATTTCCTGGCCATTAAATCATTTGGAGATGTTTCTTAAGTCATGATCTTCAAGGTAAGTTACATTCGTATTCAACTTTATTTCAGTGAGACACAGGAAAATTGTGTTATGTTTTACTGTTGGAATTGGTGAGATTACACATTTACGTCACACATTTGATAATCTGTTTTTTTTTTTTTTTTTTTTTTCCCCCATTGAAACTGAGACTATTCAAGTACATGATTTTTTAGGCATAGCTGAAACTTCGCCATGCCTCGTAAGGTGAATTATGGACTTAAAGTTGAAGAAGATTTTGATGACTATGACGATTATGGTAATGACTATGATGATGGGTATGATTATGCCGAGGAAGATGGTGAGTACCTCAGCCCTTTCTAGGGAGCTTAAGAGTTTCCCAATGCTTAATATCTCGATGTTGTATTTCGTTCCATCTCCCCAAGCCCTTAACAAATAAGAACCGCCGAAGACATTATTGATTATGAGAATTCCGTTGCTTTGTGGTGCTGACTTAACATTTGCTGATGTCATATATTCGTATTATTTCTATTTACCTCCAAAAGCATTTCTACAAGCTATTGAAATTCATGGTATTCTCCATTAAACTGCAATGCTTACTGACTTGTGTGTATATTTTATGAAATGTTACAGCCATCATTAACGTGTTGTCACTCTGTTGTTGACTATGTTTCTTGCAGTAAGTTGGTGGAGAACATTCAGTTATTGTGTAGGACAGCTTTATACTACTCACAGGAGAATATTCGTAAAGGATAGAAATACTTAATAAGTTACTAAAAACTATTTCCCGGCTTTAGATATGAGTTATTTAACTTCTTGGGGGACTATATGAAAGTTATATTCCCCTGTCTTAATCTTTTTTGCCCATGTTGAAACATCCCAAAGTTTTGGTAGTCTTATAGATAGTAATATCCTATGCAGCTTCATTACCATTGAAATTGAGGTCTCTGATGTGATGTTTTCCTTAGCACACTAAGCTTGGAACTAGCACTATAATACTTTCTTCCACTCCTTACTACTATAACAAATAAATCAGTTTAACTACTAAGTTCTGAGTCAATTAGACTGTGCTACAAGAAAGGGCATGAAATTAAGTATCTATTGAATCTCATCTTTGCTTAGTTAAATGGTTGATTACCATGATCTCAGGTCTTGAAATGACACCACTTATATACTAGGGGTCATTTGGCTGATTGTATTGGATAATTTTAAACCAAGCATAAAATCCAACATACAATAATTAATGGTGGCTGCATAAGATAAAATAATCGTCGTATGACTAGTGCAGCTTTTGGTTGGCTGTAATAAATAATACATGCACCAGTTATGCAAGAATGTATGTATGCTTTTATGTGGGATAGAGTATGAAATTTAAACACATGTTTTAACAATTCGAGGATTAAACTATTTAAATAAAAAATGCCCTTTAAGTAAGTATTAACTACATGAAAATGTAGTAAAATTTCTTCATTACTGCTTGGCAATCCCTTCAATATTAATTACTGCACAAAGAATCCCTACATACTAGTATGTGAACTAAACAAGCCTCAACAGATTAACTTTGTAGATATTAATATGGTTTTTAACAATTTGCTGTAGGTGCGCTGCCAGAGACAAGGTCAAAACAAGAGTCAGTTAAGGCTGGAGTTTGGCGTTGTCCCATTTGCACATTTGATAATGAAGATACTATGAATGCATGTGATATGTGCGGAGTCCTTCGTAATCCATTGGTCAAAAAATCTGCTGCCAGCAAAGAAAGTGCAGGTTGGCAACTCCTGAATCTATCTAGAGGGTCTATATATGTATATCTTTGTGAAATTTGTTACAACACTTAGCACACTAATGAACTGATTTTCTTACTTATTGACCATAACACATTAGTGAAAATGAGAAACAATTCCTTTTAGGGGGGCCCGGGAGAAGGAACAGTTTCCGTGGGTAGGCCTTCGGTTGCATTCTCCTTGATGTTATTTTGTGCTTTACTTATTGCAACAGCTGAACTAGTCTGCAGGGTATATATATGTTCTCTGTTACTACCTTAACGCCTACTTGTAAATATGCGTAGTGTGGACCAGGGCATATTACAGAACATGAGAAAGCATTTTATTTTGGGGCTAAGGAGAGGTACTGTTTCCATGGGTAGTCCATTGTTTGCATTCTCCTTGGCGTTAGTTCATGCTTTATTTATACTGATTTGTCTGCAAGGTGTGACTGTTTGTCTCTGTGAAATTTGTTACTACTGTTTAGCACACTTGTGAACTGCTTACTTGCTTGTACTATGGATCAAAGCATATTCAAGAATTATAATTGTTTTTCTGTGGGGGCTAAGGGAGATGAAACTATTTCCATAGGTACTCCATCTCTTAGTGTTATGTCATGCTTTATTCATCACTACTAGTTACTATTGGGTAATGCTTATTTGAAGGTTTTTGTCATTTCCATTCGGTTCTTGGTCTGCCTATTTTAAAGGTTAATACGTGTCCTTATCTTATATGGACCAAATACCTATTTTTATGTCATCATATGTAGGTTTTACCTGTTCTGTTTGTTGTTTCATGCGTGTTCTGCTTGCTGCTTCATAGAGTAGATGGTTCCCGTGCAGTTGGTGGCATATGCAAAGATTCTGGAGCATCTGTAATGGCCAAGTCTCTATTTGCATCACTGCCGTTTCAGAAACCAAATAAGGCTGTTAATTTTGAAGTACAGAATTACTCTTTAAAGAGCGAAGACTGCTTTAGCTTCTTCAAGCCTGGAAATATATGTGGACAGTTTCATGATTTACACAGAGCTTTTTGCTCTCAAAACCATTGCAAGATTGATATAGGTCTGGACATGATCAAGCACCGGATGCCACTCTATAGACATAAATTGTGCACTTCTTTCCCCCCCCCCCCCCCCCCCCCCTCCCTTTTGCTGGAAAAATTGGGTGTGCTAAATTATGGTATCTCTTTCTCTGTTCAGTATTTGACCATCTTTGCTTTTAATCCATTTTCTCAACATATCAATGTTGGTGCAGTACCTTTCAAGTTTGACTCCCCGTCTCCAGACGATTTAGTACTGAGTGGAATAACACCATCCAAATTGCGTTCCAAAGGTGCTTCATTCATTCTTCTGATTATACTTCTACAATAATTTAGCATCATAACTGTCCTTTCTTAAGGTGGTTTCTAGTTAGGGAGATAGTATTCTAGAATTGAAGTACATGGAGTCAGTAATGGGGGTTTCAGTCGCTTTAATTAACTGCAAACACAAATGAGAAATTGAAAAGGGAACAACTGCAATCAGTAAATATAATGTATCAACCATTCCTGCATTGGCCTTATTGACGAAGATGGAGTCTTGGGAATAGTCAATGGAGGGTCCCTTACAAGTGCTCTCCTTGCCAGGAAGATGTCACTCTTGTTCGAAAATTTATGCTAGGGAGCAAAGTTATCGTAGCGTTCTCCTAGAAACATAACTGCATTTGAATCATATTCTTCCAAATATTGATGCTCCGTCCCTCCAAGTTGCAGAAAATTGTTACCCTCTTGTTCACCATAATCTTCTTACTGCTGTCCTTTTAAGAGTGAGTAAATGAATTGATTTAAGGTTTTTTCAAGTGGGTTTCAAGGTAAATTAAGTATGATAACCCTAAATTTCTTCTGAACTCAATGTAGTCTTAGAATACATTTGTTCCCGGGAATTGTAAATAAGTATTTTTCAAGAAACTTCTGCTTTTTCTGACTAACTTCGGAGGTAGTTCACTAATAACATTCAGTTGTGTAACTCTCTTCATATGCATTTTTCTCTTAGGAGAGTTTGACATCTTTTATTTGCATTGTTGTTCAGCTGATAAGGTCTTACAGTCAAATGTCCCGTCAAAAAACAAAGAACTGAGTACTGAAGATAGAAGAGAATTGGTTACTGAAGGGCTTCCGAGCTCTTCAGCATCATTGGCGAAAGTTAAACATGATGACTTGAAGGATAGTGCTTCTTCTTCAAAAACCAGGGGAAATAATGGTGTAACAAGCAGCTTGAATGATATGTCTATATCATCAAAGCCTCGCAGTGTGGATTCTGGAAAGAGTGACAGTGCACCATCAAACTCAAAAGTTAAGCCTCAGAAAATTGTACAGCCTCGTCAAATAGAAGATGACTTCAATCAGCTAAATCTTGCAATTGTAAGTCCTTCGTTTACTTTGTTCCCTTGATTTAATGTACATTACACTGCTTTTAGTCACAAAATTTTCAACATGCAGGTTGGCCATGTGGATTCTGGGAAGTCAACACTCTCAGGAAGGTTGCTACACCTTTTGGGGCGAATATCCCAGAAAGAAATGCACAAATATGAAAAAGAGGCTAAGCAGCAAGTGATTATTCTTCATCCTTTTTTAAGACACTGTCAAATCTTTACAAGTTAATTTACAGGTCTGTTGTCTATTCAATCAGGGAAAAGGGTCCTTTGCTTATGCTTGGGCATTGGATGAGAGCGCTGAAGAAAGAGAGAGGGGAATAACTATGACAGTGGGTGTTGCCTACTTTAATACAAAAAGTTACCGTGTTGTTCTGCTTGATTCCCCAGGCCACAGGGACTTTGTCCCAAATATGATATCAGGAGCAACACAAGCAGATGCTGCAATTCTTGTGATTGATGCTTCGGTAGGTGCCTTTGAAGCAGGTATTGACGCAACTGGAGGTCAGACGAGGGAGCATGCACAACTTATCAAAAGCTTCGGGGTGGATCAGATTATAATTGCTGTTAACAAAATGGACGCAGTTGGATACTCCAAAGAACGATTTAATGCAATTAAGAAACAATTAGGCACATTTCTCAGTGCTTGTAAGTTTAAAGATTCTTCAGTATCATGGATTCCGCTAAGTGCCATGGAAAACCAAAATTTGGTGACAGGTCCATCAGAGTCACGGTTGTCGTCCTGGTTAGCCTACTAGCCAACATCCTCTTCTTTTTATTTTTACCTGTTTTTGTGGTCCAGTTGTGAGGGTTTATGGAAAGCACAAGCTGGCTAGTATACCTACTGCTAGTCATGTGCCTCAACTTTATCACACATAACAAAGAGTTCTTAAATAACAGGTTGGTGGAATTTAAAATAGTGAAAGTCGTCTTAGATATCAAAAACCTAAAGGTCTAATGTATTATGTACTTGCTAAGTGAAGATTCTGCCATTGAGTTAAATTTTTGTTTTTAGTTGTAGTTGTGAAACAACCATGCACATGGAAACGAATATTGGACCTTTAAAGCCTTACATATCCATAAGATGAATGTTCAAACCCCCTTGCCAACAACCTTCTCAGTTTGAGCCTGTCGCACAGGGCTTGCCTAGTGCGGTTTACCTCTCCTATGTGGTTTGCAGGCTATTGCATCAGGAGCGGGGTTTACCCAGAGCGCACCCGAAGGGTAGCGGCTGCGGGTTCCCTTGTCATCAAAAGATGAATGTTGTGGAAAGACAAGAGAGGGTAGCTCACGTGAAAAGCACCTCCGCTTCCAACCTTAAGGTTGTGGATTCGAGTCACCAGGAGAGCAAATTGCTCTATCAAAAAGAAAAAGAAGAAGAAGAAGATGAATGTGCTAAATCTATTAGAGAAAAAAGAAGATGAATGTCGTGGAAATATAGGTTAGGACCAACACATTCAAGAAATAACGCAAGAGCACACGTAGAGGATAAAATGACAGAAGGTCGCCTAAGATTGTTTTATGATATCCTAGGTAGACCTCTATGTGCACCAGTCAGTAGGTGCGACAATATGATGAGTGAAGATAATGAAAGGGATGGGCAGGTGGTAGACCGGAAATCACGAGGGAAATCATCTTAGAAGACTTAGAATCTCTCAGAATCAGTGCAAATAGCAAAGAAAAGTATGCATTCAAAATAATGGATCCAGTTTTGGCGACACCAACTAGGTGAGATTAAGGCTTAGTTATATTATGCTTACATTTGGTTAGTGTTATATTTTAGTCAGAAAATTCTATGGCCATTTATTTTATGTATGAGTTTTAGAGAATTTTTTATATTAAGCAACTCCTAATCTGCTTCAAAAAATTTATAGTAATTAGTATTGAAATGAAATGGACTTGGATAAATCAGAATGGATTTGAAGGATTCAAGTAGCTGAACTCAATTAACTTGGGAGAGAGGTGCAGTTTATTGATACTAACGTACCAAAAGAATTGCTGGCTCAACACAAATAACTTGAAGTACCCTTTTTCGTCTTGATTCTTGACACTCATGAAGGTTAACTTGCAGGTTTCAAGGTCCTTGCCTATTGGATGCAATAGACTCTCTCCAACCTCCTCAAAGAGATTACTCAAAGCCATTTTTAATGCCAATATGTGATGTTGTAAGAGCACAGTCTCAAGGACAAGTCTCAATTTGCGGTAAGTTGGAGAGGGGAGCTCTTCAAAGTGGAAATAAGGTACTAGAGACTTCTATAAAATTCCTTTTTGTACCCTTTCGTCCTCTATGTATCACATGCTTTTTGGAGTCATATTTTACCTAATGCTTATGTCAGTACAAACATTAACCTTGGTCGAGATTAGGATCCCGAGGAGAGTGACATTATGCTGTAACTTTAGTCCCAGTTTTCTGCAAAGGTGGTTCTAGGTTTCTTGTTTGTATAGTATTCTGTTTTGGATGCCTTCTCACTCTCTCATTCCCTGCATCTCTCTCTCTGTCTCTCTCTCTCTCTCTCACACACACACACTCATTATATGCTTGCATGTGTCTTATCTTGCCGTTCCTTGGTTCTCAGCTTTCTAGGGTATGTGTCTTATCTCTCTCACACATACACTCATTCAAGTATATTGTATACAGTGATGCATACTGCAGGGGATTGAGATGAGTGCAACATACCCATGCTGTCTTCCTGTTAGATCCTACGGAGACTGTTGGGTGCAGTCTTACTGCTATAGTATTCGATAGTAGTTCATTTATGGATATGAAGGAATATTTTGGTGTGTTTATCTGTTGGCTGTAGATTGTCCCAGTTCTTCTATGAGGTGTAAACTTGTAGAACGCTGCAAATGTTTTAAGTTGCTTAACTGACTAAACAGAAAACAATACTACATTCTCCTTATGAAAAAGTTACTTAACTGACTAATACCTGTGTGTTTAACACCAAGTTATGAACATGGCCAGGTTTTAGTAATGCCATCGAGAGAAATGGCAACAGTGCGTTCTGTGGAACATGATTCTCAGGTTTGTAACAGTGCAAAAGCTGGAGATAGTGTCACTATCAATCTACAAGGTATTGATGCGACTCACGTGATGGCGGGGGGTGTCTTGTGCCACCCAGAATATCCTGTTCCAGTTGCAAATCATTTGGAACTGAAGGTTCTCATCTTGGACAATGCCGTTCCAATTTTAATTGGCTCTCAGGTAACATCTTTTAATCGATCATTCTATATCAGAGATTTCCATGACATGTCTTATGTTATAGTTAATGACTCTGGAGCACTTGATATCTGGAACTATGCAGTTGGAATTTCTTGTACACCATGCTAAGGAGGCTGCAAGAGTTGCGAGGATCGTGTCATTGCTTGATCCAAAGACCGGAAAGGAGACCAAGAAATCACCTCGATGTCTTCTAGCAAAGCAGAATGCTTTAATTGAGGTTTTTGACAAAAGCAACTATCATGTTTATTGTCTTCTTTTCTCTTGTATTTCTTTTTTGGGTGGAAGGGGGGGTGGAGGGGGGTTACGAGGCAGGATATGCTTCTGCCTCCAGGTGTAGGCTGAAAAGAATTGGCTCTTTAGCAGTCAAAAGATACCTCATTTTGATATGCTTTTTGTGATGGTTTAGGTGGTTCTGCAAGGAATGGTTTGCATTGATGAACATTCTAACTGTAAAGCTCTTGGAAGGGTGTCCCTCAGGTCATCAGGAAGAACGGTTGCTCTTGGTCTGGTCACTCGAATTATAGAGATGAAGGAATAAAAATATTCACGGCACTCTGCTGGATTGAGAAGTTGGCATGGCCAGAACCAGCAGGTACCTACCCGTGAAGGCTTGTTGCTTGAAAGAGGCTATACCTGGACAGCAAAGTTGATCAAATTTATCATCTCTCTTTAATTGATGGGTATTCTCCCTTTTTCTATTTCTGTGGAAAAAGTGGGTAATCTTTTTGGGGCTGGTCATTGTTTACATGTATATTACGGTTATTCTGATAGGACACTTTTATTTATTCTTGTTCTTTATTAGAACTCTAATTTAGTTTAATGTATAAATGTACTATTACTTGGAAAAGTGTAGACGCGCAGGTTGTGAAAGGGACAGATTGATTCTTTCTTTCTAATTAGGTGCATAAGTTTCAATGTTTGGGAACGTGTATTACGAATGGCTAACTATGTTTATATTGAGTTTGGTAGGTGATTCTGTTCCCCTCCACACACTCTGCACAAGCTTTCTGCGTGCCTTACGTATATCTCAATAGTAAAGTGTTATTTTCGATTCAGAGTTTTAGAGATAAAAAATGATATTGCTTTCTCTCTTTTTAGCCTCTCGGAAGGACGCCCATTATTAGTAATTTAAGTTGACTGAGAGTGACTTAAATCGATTTCCATTGTTGGCTATAATAATATGGGGTCACTTTTTTAGATGTTTACCAATTCACTGTGTTGTAGTTAACCTTATTTTATTGGTAAGAACACCACAATTAAATTCTCGAAATGCACGGCCAAAAAAGAAAACAAAATCATGCAATTTAACTATAGTAGTTAACATTTGAAGTATAAATTTATATCATCTAATTATGATTAAGTCATAAAAAGATATATGCAACACTCATGTCTTGCATTTATTAATTTAGTGTTCTATTTTTATCCGGGTAATTTTTTATCATTAAAAAAATTTTCGTTGATGAAAAATCAACGAAAAGCACCTTAAATAGAATCCGTTTGGGTAAGCTTTAAAGTGGCTTATAAGCTAATAAGTACATTAATATATATTTGGTAATTTAAAATTTTTTAGACTTATAAATCATAAGTGACTTTAAAACCACTTAAAATAAGCTGTTTATAAACTCACCCAAACATGCTCATAGAGCAAAATAGTTGAAATGACGAGTGCACACAGCTAAGCATAATTTACAGTCAAAGGGTTTAATAAACAGTAAACAAGCAAAAAAGTCAAAAACTGGTAAAGTTTATTCTCAACTAAAATAATAAAATTAGAATTATAATCCTCAATCAAATTGCAAAAATCTGTAATAATCCATTAAACAGCTTCTTCCTTTCCTCGTCCACACATCTTTTAACACTCGTCTCTTTTCCATACTTTCTAATTTTGTGGGTATAATCCAATGGTCCACCAACTAAACGACAAAATAATCCTTCTTTTTTACCTTTAAATACCACATTACATTATCCCAAAACAAAAGTAAAATCCTACGTGGCTGTATCTTTCGCCACGTGGCTATGGGTCAACTCTGCAGACAAATACTCCACCAGTTCTCATCCACAATTCCCTCCTTTCGCCTTCGAACCAAATCTCTATCTAATTCAATTTTTAATTTATATATGCAAAAACATTATAATTAATTAATTACTATGTCCGTCTTCATTTATGTGTCATATTTTTAATTAACTTAACAAAGAATGACATATTTTTATATTATATATATTATACATAGTATAATTCAACATAAATTTCTATACTTTATTTCAAATTATAAATTTCAAAAATATTTCTTGCATTTTAAACTTTCTGTCAAGTTTTATTATGACGGAGGGAGTAATTAATTACTAACTACTACATATATTGGTTGAAAAAAAGAAAAAATAAAACTTATGTATATAATGCACAGTATAATTCAACATAAATTTCTATACTTTATTTCAAATTATAAATTTCAAAAATATTTCTTGCATTTTAAACTTTCTGTCAAGTTTTATTATGACGGAGGGAGTAATTAATTACTAACTACTACATATATTGGTTGAAAAAAAGAAAAAATAAAACTTATGTATATAATGCACAAATATAGTCACACCTGAGGAGATTTCTGGAGAATGAGAATTCTACTTCTTCCGAACAGAAAACTTGTAATCTGATTTTACACACACAAACACATACACTGTGTGTACTTTTTTCCCCGTGAAACAGGATAAAAACAGAAAGTAGAAAGAGTCAAAATTATTTTTGCAGTGTAGAGATAGAATTCTGTACGTATACATCTATTTTGTTGAAAATTCTCGAGAAATTAGGGTTAAGAGTTGAGGAAAATGGCGGCACAAGTATTATGTGGTGGTGCAATTTCATCAACGTCATCTACAAATGGAGTTTTGGAGAAGGAAAGTACGAAACAGGAGTCACCTATTTTGTTTTTTCTGTTTTTTCATAAGGCAATTAGGCTGGAACTTGACGCACTTCATCGTTCGGCGTTAGCATATGCTACTGGACAATTGGAAGATATACAGCCGTTGCTTAAACGATATCGCTTTCTTAGATCAGTTTATAAGCACCATTCCCATGCTGAGGATGAGGTCCGTGTTACTCTGTGTGTGTTTTAATAGTGGAGAATTTTCGAATGCACGTTGGCTTAGTTACGGTAGTAGTTACTTGTTTAATTGCTTAAACGATTTTATATGCTGTGACATTGTCGTTTTTGTATAGGAAATTTGCTAGTTGAGATATTGATTAAGCTACTTGTTATATACGACTTGTTGCTGTTGAATTTTCATGAGCTTCGTAATACTTGCTGCCTTGCTATGTTTGTCTTCCTATGATTAGTAATTTGGTTTGCGTGTTTGTTTATTTATGTCTATTTTGTTTTATATCGACAAATATTAGGATCTTAATGCTATCGATATTTCTGACTTCCATTTCCGAAATGAACTGTCTATGAGAACATGTTAGGAGTTAGGCACTTCTTGTGACAATCTTAGCTGGATTTTTGATAAATTCCTTTTTTTGGGCATTCTAATATAGCTAGTGCTAAATAGGTTGTCGCCTTGTTTAATGAGGGCAAGAATATTCAGCAAGCCTATATTTTAAAGCAATTAGTTTATCAGGCCACGATGCTATTAGAGTCCAAATTTCATGCTTCTGCTGCTGCAGATAAAGGATGATATCTCGTTGAGATGGCATTCTGTATTTGTTTATTTATGTCTATTTTATTTGGCAAACACTAGGATGTTAATACATTTAATACTTTCGCTTATATTTGCTGCATGAACTGCTTTAGATATGAGAGGTTATTTCTTGGTAGTACTTCTTATGACTGTCTTAGCTGGATTTTTGAGAAATCCCTATTTGGAGCAGAATAATTATAGCAAATGCTAAATAGGTTGTACCTTGTTTTATTTGACAAGAATTAACAATGTAGCCCGATAGACTGTTCATACATTAAAGCAATCTCTTTATCAGGGCAAGATAGGGACTAGAATACAAACACCATGCTTCTTTTACTGCATATTAAGGATTGACATCTCGTTGAGATAGAGAGACATGGTTTAAATGTTGCACATTATGATGGTTCTAAGGCTATTGCCCATTGGCAGACTCAACATGTATATACTTTCATTTGGTCGTCTGTTTACTGTTATTTCTTGGATGAAGCAATATCGGCTTTGTGTTTTTGAAGTTAATGATAAAGACCTTCTGTTACGTAAAGGTCAGCTATAGACACTCAACCAACCATGCTTAGCTTTCATATCATTTCTGTCCGGTCCGTTGTGTATTCTTTGTGTAACATAGTTTGGATGCCTTGTTAAAAAGTTGTGGAAGTTATGGAAAGTTGGAAGGTGGAGAGAATAGAGAGTATGTAGGACACTATTTGGAAGAGAATACCTCCTTGTGCATTTTGGACGTTTTAGCCCAGAAAAAAATGAATGTAACTCTTGGAGTACGAAGACCATATGAAAAATCAAAGGAGGTCGTTTGTTTCAACTGTATTTTTGGTGTAAACAGTCCATTTTCTGTAGATAGGTTGATGATTGTATGGATACTTAGTGGCGTACATTAGGTGAGACCATCTTGGTGTAATATGTGATGAAATCATTCTGGATTATAGAAAGAAGTACTGTGGATGATTAACTTGCTTTTCTCATGTCTGATAAGCTGTTGCAACTTTAGTCTTCGTAATATTCATGCACTTGACATACTTAGTTGTTTGTAAATGTTTCCTTGTTTGTAACAATTGCAGGTGATATTTCCAGCTCTTGATATACGTGTGAAGAATGTTGCACAAACATACTCCCTAGAGCACAAAGGTGAAAGTGATCTTTTCGATCACCTGTTTGAGCTCTTAAATTCTGAGAAGCAGAAGTATGAAAGTTTCCCACGAGAGCTCGCATCTAGTACCGGGGCATTGCAAACTTCTGTCAGTCAGCACCTGTCGAAAGAGGAAGAACAGGTATCGTAGGAGACACTGCTTAAGTTTTGTGTTTAAGGATTTTCACATCTTACATGGACTATCTCGGTTCACTGCTGCTATTTCTTGCTAAAAAACTATTAGATGTTCCTCTGTTATCGATGTTACAGATCTTTTTTCTGCTCAACATGACTGGGCAATGGTTGGGTTATCAATATTTATTTATTTATTTATTTTTTTTTTTGCAATTTCAAAGTTGTATAGTTCTTGTGTCCTATGTGATGTCAGTATTGTTCTCATAAAATCAAAAGCACATTAAATTCCAGATGATTTACATGCTTGTTGACAAATATTCATGACAGGTATTTCCTTTGCTGATTGAGAAGTTCTCAAATGATGAGCAGGCATCACTTGTTTGGCAGTTCCTCTGTAGCATTCCTGTGAATATGATGAAAAAGTTCCTTCCTTGGCTTTCATCCTGTGTATCTCCTGATGAGCGCAAGGATATGCAGAACTGTTTGTCTATGATTATTCCAAAAGAGAAGCTTCTCCAGCAGGTTTTTTGTTTACTGTGTATTTTCAAACTGCCTAGTGTCTCCCTCTCCCTCTTAGTTTTCCTTTTAATTTTTAGTTTTTAATCTAAACCCACGTTGTTTGCTATGTGTCTTTTCCGTTGAAGGTAATTTTTGCCTGGATGGAAGGTGGAAAGTGCATCACTGCAGTTGGTGGGCGTGATATTGATGCTGAGCTGCCATGTTCTGTGGATTTTAACTCTGTCTCAAAAATTTGTGCATCGGGAGAGGACAAGTGTGTGTGTGAATCTTTCAGGACTGGGAAGAGAAAATTTGGGCTAAAAAGTGTTACCTGTGATACTGATTCTGGAAACCCAATAGATGAAGTATTGCATTGGCATAATGCTATTAAGAGAGAGTTAGATGAGATAGCAGCAGAGGCTAGAAGAATTGAGTTGGGTGGAGAATTTTCTAGTTTGGCACCTTTCTATGCAAGACTTCAGTTTATAGCTGAAGTCTGCATATTTCACAGGTATTGATCTATGAAAAGTTTGTTTTATCATTTAGATAGAAATTTGACAGAAAATTATGACATTGAAAGGCAATCAAAGATAGTATTATAGTATGTATGCCATGCTGTCGTTTTCATTTTGATCTCTTTTTGATGGAAAAACATAGACATAATCGATAAGTTTTCTAGTGCTTTCATGATTGTTCTCTATTTCATATAATATTGTATAATGCCTCAATTGACTTCTCTCTATTTGTTAACTTTTTTGCATATTCGAGATTACCTATTTGCTGCTTCTTGAAGCAACTATATAATTGACAGTCTGCTTGTATGGATTTAGTCATGAAATCGCGATATTAGTGTTAATGACTGAAAACTAGACCTTTTGGGAAAGAAAATAAAGTTGTTTGTTGCCTTTGAATCCATAGTCTTGCTTATAATGGGTAAAATATATGGTTGATGTGTTGCTGCAACTTTTAAAGGCTTGAAATCTTGATCATGAACTGCTCTTTGGAGCTCTTCTATATTAATGAGGGAGTGGAACAAGAACATAGCTGATTCCTACAATATCTTTCTTTTTTTCTTTTTGATATGGTAAGTTTACTCCCTTATGACCTGATTCCCATAATATCTTAAACATATTGTTAATGTTATATAGATGTTTAGTTCTTTGAATATATGCACAATTCTTTTGCTGCAAAAGAATTACAAATATAAGGTGGTTGCTAAGTCTCTACTATTATGAAAAAGTTAAGGGTTGCTTCTCACTGAGTCTGACATGTTGGAGCACTGTCCAACAATTCTATAGGTTTCTACTTGAATTATATATCCTGCAGTACTGATGAAAGAGCTTAATGTAAGAAACCATAATAACATAAAAAGCAGGCTTTACGTTCTTGTCTCAGACTGAAACTTAATCTGTAGATTTATCTTATGGCAGTGTTGCCGAGGACAAGATCATATTTCCTGCTGTAGATGGAGGGCTGTCCTTTTTACAAGAACATGCTGAGGAAGAAAGTCAATTTAATGAGCTTCGTTGCCTGATTGAGAGTATTCAAAGCACAGAAGTCAGTTCCACTTCAGCTGCTGAATTTTTCTCAAAATTATGTTCGCAGGCTGACTTAATAATTGAGACCATTAAACGGCACTTTTACAATGAAGAAGTTCAGGTAGGGTTCATTATTTTTGTTGTTCTTGCTGATATTATTTTGGTTATTATGTGTCTAATTGTACATCTGCATGACCTAATGTGAATAAAAAGTGTGAGGTATTTTGTCCCCAAGTATGAACTGTCTATTGGTTTGATAAGCTTCAGAATCTGCTTACGCTCTGATGGATTTAATTTTGATTCACCTTTACTTTCTTGATAGTCTTGTATAATAAGGGCTTTTGCATGAGTTATATCCAATGTATTGTCTACAAAAATGTCCTGCAAGCTAAAGGATATCTATCTTGTCCTTCATATCCAGGTTCTTCCACTTGCTCGAAAGCATTTTACCCAGGACAGACAGAGGAAACTTTTGTACCAAAGCTTGTGTTTAATGCCATTGAAGTTGATTGAGCGAGTCTTACCCTGGCTGGTGGGATCACTGTCTGAAGATGAAGCCAGAAATTTTTTGAAGAACTTGCAGCTGGCAGGTATGCAGCATAATAGCTTGCTTTCTTAATTGAGCAGTTGATATGCCAGCAGTTTTTGTTCTGTTTTTTCCTGAATTATGAAATTGAATTATGCCCTTGCAGCTCCACCCCCCGATACTGCTTTGGTGACCCTATTTTCTGGTTGGGCATGCAAAGGACGAACTGATGGTGTATGTTTGTCTTCTAGTGTCACTGGTTGCTGCAAAGTTAAGAGGTTTACTGACATTGAAGAATATAATATTCGAGCACCTTGTCCATGTTTACTCTCCGTCCATACTGATGATTCTAAGAGGCCATTAAAAAGAAATCTTACTGTTCTTTGCACAAAGGAAAACACACTAGACTTGTCTAAGGGTGTAAACGCTTGTAATATATCTTGCAATGATCAGTCATGTTGTGTCCCGGGATTGGGAGTTAGTGATAATTATCTGGGACTAATCACTATATCCACGCCAAAGTCTCTTCGTTCATTGACCTTCAGCTCTGCTGCTCCTTCTCTTCACTCGAGCCTCTTTATCTGGGAGACAGATTTTACCTCTTCTCAAACCAACCATAAAGTGCATCCAATTGACACCATATTCAAATTTCATAAGGCGATACGCAAAGATCTGGAGTATCTTGATGTTGAATCTGGTAAGCTTAGTGACTGTCAGGAGACTTTTCTTCGCCAGTTCATTGGAAGATTCCAGTTGCTCTGGGGTTTGTACAGAGCCCACAGTAATGCGGAGGATGAAATAGTTTTCCCTGCACTTGAATCTAAAGAAGCACTCCACAATGTGAGTCACTCCTATACCTTGGATCATAAGCAGGAAGAAAAACTGTTTGAAGACATATCATCCGCCCTCGCTGACCTTTCGAAACTTCATGAAGGGCTGAAGGAAACCTACCAGGTTGAAAAATCTGAGACCACTATTGTTGAGTCTAGGAACCTACATGATAGAGATCGCATAAGAAAATACAATGAGCTTGCTACAAAGGTTCAAGGAATGTGCAAATCAATCAGAGTTAGCCTGGATCAACATATCTTCAGAGAAGAACTTGAGTTGTGGCCACTATTCGGCAAGCATTTCTCTGTGGAGGAGCAAGACATAATTGTTGGTCGTATAATTGGAAGCACAGGAGCTGAAGTACTTCAGTCAATGCTGCCTTGGGTAACTTCTGCTCTTACTCAGGATGAGCAGAATAAGATGATGGACACATTAAAGCAGGCCACAAGAAACACCATGTTTAGTGAATGGCTGAAGGAGTGCTGGAGACGAACTCCTGAAGCATCTGCACAATCTGAAGCGTTGCAAAGTAGCAATGCAAACAGAGGTCAGTTCTATGCTGTCGCTTATTTCGTTGTGTCTTGCTCTTGTAACTGCAATTCAGAGCTCAATGTATGGCTTGACCATTTTTTGCTAACATCTGTTCCATGATAATTACTAGGTTCAGGTGTTGATTCTCATGAAGGCTTGGACCAGAGTGACCATATGTTCAAACCTGGCTGGAAAGACATTTTCCGTATGAATCAAACAGAACTTGAGTCAGAGATCAGAAAAGTACATAGGGATTCAACTCTTGATCCAAGGAGGAAATCTTACTTAATTCAAAATCTGATGACTAGGTTTGTCTTGGTGCTTCCTTTTGCTATTTATCTATTGTATTTTCATCTGTGGGCTAATAGACAGTAAACCACATCTTGATCATTTTTCCATGTACTCAGCCGTTGGATAGCCTCTCAGCAGAAATCACAAGCATCAACAGAAGAAATCTCTTGTAGTGAAGATGATGTTGGGTGTTCGCCGTCCTTTCGAGATCCAGAGAAGCAGATTTTTGGATGCAAACACTACAAAAGGAACTGCAAACTTCGTGCAGCTTGCTGTGGAAAATTGTTTACATGCAGATACTGTCATGATGAAGTAAGCGACCACTCAATTGACAGGTAAATCAGCTAGAAATGTCTGAGCTCGTAGTCGGGTTTCTTTATGTCTCATATTTTAAATATTTATTTTGGTCTTCTAGGAAAGCAACATCAGAGATGATGTGCATGCGTTGTTTGAATGTTCAAGCAATTGGACCCAGTTGCACGACACCCTCATGCAATGGATTTTCCATGGCAAAATACTATTGCAATATATGCAAGTTCTTTGATGATGAGAGGTAGACGAGTCAACTCAGATTTTTGTTTTTGTTTGGCATAAATGTTTTGTTTAAACTATATTCAGATTTGTCCTTTTGAGTGAGTCATTTAAGCATATCTGAGTTACACGGTGACGAATTTAATGGTATCTTTTAAGTCAGCTGCTGACCTTATATTCATCGTGATATCTGACAGTATCCCCTGGATATATATATGTTATCTCTTACATAGGTCATTAAGGGATCATTTGATAGGAGGGATTTGGAAAAATAATCCTATCATAAAATATTACAATGTTTGGTTGGAGGGTTTAGGAATCCATGCATAACTGATGCAGCATCTAAGTTATGCGGGAGCCTATATACTGTTTTACACGGGATATAATTTGGTAGTAGAATACGTGCATTAGCTATACAGAGATAGGAGTATTTAAAAACAAAAATGCCCGTAGTTGATCCTACATAGCACTCCATGTATTATTACTTACCGCTTAACAGTCACTTCCTTATTATTCCTGGCCTAAATATTCTGCCCATTATAGTCGCTGCAGTAACTAGTATGTTAACTAAAAAGACCCCTAACAACACACCTACTTTTTTCTCTCGAGCCAGAAATGAGATTGACACATTTTCCATTTCTCGGTGACACTTAGTGTGAGAATAGCCAGTTTCCTTCTGCTGAATGACTGACTCTTTTCTGTATCAGGTCGGTGTATCACTGCCCTTCTTGCAACCTGTGTCGTGTTGGAAACGGTCTTGGAATTGATTTCTATCATTGCATGAAATGCAATTGTTGTCTGGGAATAACTTTGACAGAGCATAAGTGCTTGGAGAAGGCTTTAGAAACAAATTGTCCCATCTGCTGTGAGTTTTTGTTTACTTCCAGTGCAACAGTTAGAGATCTGCCTTGTGGGCATTACATGCACTCAGCTTGCTTTCAGGTGAAAAATCAAATCACCTTATACAGTACATGCTCTCACATTTATTTCTTGCTAAATTTTTTTACCTGTGCTGTCTCTGCCAGGCATATGCTTGCAGTAACTACATTTGTCCGATATGCAGCAAATCCATGGGTAATATGGCGGTGAGATAATTTTCCAGTGATCTCTTCTCTTAATTCTTTTAGTTTGCACTATGCGCTTATAGTGTTGTATGATGCTGCCTCCAAGCTCCAAGCACAGTAGCTGACCTACTTAGCAGTACTTGTATTTGAATTTCTAAGGTTGTCTTCTTTGTTTAGGGATGTAGTCTGAGGTTTTATGATCACTATACCAGATTTAATTGCAAAGCGGTTGTGAGGAGTTTACATCTTTTTAAAATTCACATTTTCTTTTGACTTGTGTGGGGAGCCCCTCTCCTCACAGCATCTTTTTTCTCCTTTTCCTTGTTCTTGATTTTCCTGGGAGGGCAGTTCAGTTGGCCTTTAGGGTGGAGGGGTTGGGGCAATTGATCCTATTCACTAAGCTGTAGCGATTCATTAAATTGCCTTTGGGGGTGTAGGGTACGAAGGTGGTCTTAGAATATCAGATACTTGAAATGTTAATGGGTGTTGTGCTTGGAGTTGTGCCCTAAATTATCCTTCACCTGCTCAGGTTTATTTTGGAATGCTCGATGCTCTGCTGGCTAATGAGGTTCTTCCGGAGGAGTACCAGAATCGTTGGCAGGTTTTGCTTCCTTAATTCACTTTTCTATTGCACATTTTCTTTTTGTTTCTTGGACTTGCATTGGCATCTTGGGCTCCACAATGGCCAGAAATGTTTGGCTGTTCAAGGTTTTAAAAGTGTTTGATTGGATGGGCAACATAGATAGCATGATTATTTGGTCATCCTTTTAAGCAATTCCTTCCATTTACTTTGTAAAGCTTAAAGAACTTTAGAACCCAAATAGGCGGCAACTAGAGTGATTTTGTTTTTTGAGAACTGGGGATGGATGTTGCTGCGGCACATTACTATGTCTCTCTAGCTGTCTTGGTCTTAACATCAATAATTTACTTATTCTGGAAAATGCAAATAGATACTTAATTTGGAAGGTCTTTGATAATTAGATAACATGGGTGCTAGGTGCTTTGTTAGAATTCGTATAGGTTGATGGTAGTTTCGTGGTGTATCTCTATTATTCCTTAAATCTTTCATCTAATATGATATATGAAATCCAGGATATTCTTTGCAATGACTGTGATCGGAAAGGCAGGGCACGCTTCCATTGGTTATATCACAAGTGTGGGCTATGCGGTTCTTACAACACCAAAGTCATTAAAGAGCGTGTGACAGATTCTGACTGCCCTACCCAAAATGAGTGAGGACTCTCCACTGTTCAATGAGCTTTACACCTGTAAATATTGTACAGACAGAAAACTTTTATCCCCTAGTGTTAATACACTTTAGAAAAGGGGCATACTTCAAAACTAGTAGAACTAGTATGATGCTATCAAAACTATTAGAGGCTCATGCAACTGTTTTTTTAGTGGCTATTGTATTTAGAACCAGCTTATATTTTAGCAGTGGCAAGTTTTGGCAGGAAATTCGCAGGTGTTCATGTCTTTTATCATAAAAGCAACTTACTTCATTAACTTACTCTCAGTTCAGGCCAACTTTTGTCACTCAGACGCTGGTGAAAACAATAGTTCTCCCTACTAAGACTTCTCATTAGCTAGGATGGATCGGATTACAAAGCCAATTGTCACCTAATCGTTAGGGCCTGTGATAAATAACAGGGTTGAAAGACAAACCATGAGTCGCTAACTATGTCATAAATTACAATTTTACCAGCACCAAAAAAAGAACCTAATTGCCTGCACAGTCTATGCCCTGTTTGAAGGCAGTCAAAACATATTTACTTCCAAAAGAAGCATCCGTCCTATGATTTGTTCTTCTTCAACCTTCTATCATTTACAGGAGATGGTTCAGGGTCACGGTCAGCATCCGGAGCAGTTCCATCAGATAAGCTCATCCCCGCATCAGTTGCTCTCCTCATATTTGAGAAGGCAAAAACATTCTTCATATTTCCTATTATATACTCGTACTGGAAAATTAAGTTCATTAGTCCTCGCATGTTGAAAAGGAAAAACAAGGCCTAACCATTGATGCTTCTTTATTTCTGCTGTATGGGTGGGGTGACAGGGAATGTTAAAGCCCAATGAGTTAGAATATGGGAATACAAAATCTTCCAAACAGAACAAAAATAAAGAACAGGGAGAAGACGCAATTAAAATATATTTATGTCCAAAGAATTTGACACAATGGTTCTAGCGACCAAATAAAAAAGGTAAAAGTCCCAAAAACAATAGTAACAACTTTGAAACAAGATGGCCTTCCTTCCGAATAGACTGACTAACAGATTTGAAGACTCGGACGGTAAAACCAAGAAAGGATATAGTCATCAAAAAACCAAGAAAGGATATAACTTTAAGCTACAATTATGAGACAGTGCAACGGAGAATGAGATTGAGAGAGAGGCAGAGAGATCATATAGATATTTCAAAGTGGAACCTAATAATTAAACAGAATAAACGAAAACCCAATGGCAAAGTCAGACAAAACTCCACACTTTGATAGAGCATGCTATAGCAAAATAACAGGAAGGTCCAAATATAAAAACAGAATATGAAGCCTTCTAAAATTTCTGTTCTTAAACATTTACTATGTAATACTTGACGAAGACAATATATAACGTAGTCAGCAAGCGGAGAGTGATTTCATAGTGGGAATAAACAAAGCAACAAGGCTCAATCTGGTAAATAAAATAATTCTGGGATCTGGCATAGCGAACTTACTGAATCAACTTTTCCGCGCAGGTAGCTCAATTCAATTGCTCGTTTTAAGTTTTCTTCACGCGAAGCCTCAATCTAGGGAAAAAAAAAAAGGGTCATACTGATCAATGATAACAAATGTACCATGAAATGTTACAATATACAATACACAACAATGAAGCAGAACCTTTTTCTGTGAGTCCATATACAGAGTTTTGTAGTCGACTGTCTCTGTAGGTTCGCTAGCAAAGGGCTTTCTGCATCTCTGTTCAACATTCAGGGCAGAAGGTTTCAGGCGTACATTATAAGTTAAAACATCATTATAAAGAGATATTTAGACAATGGCCCTCTGGGATTTATCGGTTATAAAAAGAATGATCGACATTTTAGTCTTACCTTTAACTTTGGGCTGCCCACAATCGTTGTTGGTTTTGAGACAACTGGCTGAACATTCAGCTCTACCTCTCCATCAGAATCAGTAAGATTGATCTCAAGAGGAGAACCTTTCTTCTCTTGGATCTTCTCAGTAGACTCTGCATTTCTCAGCCTGCCTGATCGTCTAACAAGAACGTCAATGGCCCTTGTTTTTTTCTTCTTTGAAGACTGAGAATGATTATTTAGCTCATTATTAGCAGTAAACGAAGAATTATTTCCAACATTAGCCTGAGATTATAAGCGGGGAATTTCTAATCACTCAAGTCAAGGTACAAAAAAACATAATGTATATCTAACTAGCATATTGTTTAATATGTTACAACTATACGTCTAAACTAGGAACCCAAGAGAATGGGTTCACCATTGGTAGGAGCGGAGCTATAGTATTCAAGGGCGGTCGGCGAATCACTTTAGACGACCATATATTAAGTTTTGAACATCTGTACAAAATCGACTGACTTTGGAAGCGGAACACGAACCTATTTCCGCTATTCCGGGTTCTTATTGAGCGTGACGGTGGTAGTCTAGTGGTCAAGGGTGTTCAAAATTTGCTCAGTGCTACATGTTCAAAATCTCCCAACTTACAACCCTTATCTGTCCGTTTAACTTGACTTTTTATTTAAATTTTATACTATGCATAACATAATGAAGAAGCTGAAAAAAGCATCAAAATTGTATACATATACCTCATATTCCTCCACGGCTTTTCTCTTGTTAGTCTTTTTTGGTTCCTCAGCCACTTTAGAACCTTTTTGCTTTGTTCCAGTTCTTGCTTTTACATTTTTAGTCTTTTTTGCTTCCTTAGATAGTTTTGCCTTTACAATTGGTCTAGCTTTTTCGGTAACTTTTAACATCCTCCTAGGTCTTCCTTCCTCGGCTAGTTTTACCTTCCTCGCACTTCTTGTCTCCATGGCTGCAATCCCACGGCTTGATTCAACAGCGGCTTTCGGCTTTCTCCCCATGGCTCGGCTCTTTCCACTCAAATTGAAAATATTACTCGCAGTAAAATAATTCTCCTTTCTTGTTCTTCACAAAGTAATTACTCGCTTAGACCAGTAATAACTGTAGCTAGGCGTTTAACGTGACTGATAAAGCTGTGACTTTGCTTCGTGCAGCGGATTGGGTTTAATCTGAATCGTTCGATTTCATATTGCCTGCAACGTGTAAGGTTATGATTCCCTTTACTTCAGGCGAAATATATCGTGTTGTGTCCTATCAGCGAAAATTACTGACCTCGATGCATTTTTTTTTTACCGTTCCCCATACACGTAATTCGATTCGTCTTCTTTTTGTTTTTTCTTCTCCTTTTTTGGTAATGTGGGACGAAAGTTAAGCGTCATCAATTTTAAAGATACTACTAGTTCACATATCACATTTTTAATTTTAAACTAGAGATATAAAAAAAATTTCTATTTATTAAACTTCGCATTCAGTCAAATTCAGGCATTTAAAAGAACACAAATGAGTACTTAATAGTACTTACTAAGCTCCCATTTGTTTATAAAATGTGGAAGCATTTTTTGGAAATTTTTGGGGTATCAAGTTTTGGTAAAGTTTGAAAAATCATAAAGTGGGCAAGACCTTTTTTTTTTGAAAGTTTTTGGGAAATTCGTTTTATCTTACCCACAAAATTTCAACTATTTTCAGGTTAACTCTATGTTCGAACACAACTTCAAGTTTTAAAAATTATTTTTCAACTTAAATCCAAAAACTCAAATTTCAACCAAATCTATGCCCAAATGCTAACTAAGAAACATGTAGTGTCATCTCCAGTATGTATATTTATTATTTGATAATTTATTATAATTTTATATTTTCACGATTAAAATTAACTTTATGAGTATGGTGTAAATATTTTGTGAGCGTAAGTGTTTACTAGTACAATAATTTTCTTTCTTGGGACAGATTCAAAAAATAGTACTACTCCAGTATATATGATACAATTTAGAATGGAAAGAGCATTGAAACATCAACGAAGGAAAAAATTATGAAACAACTGGACTAAATTTAACTTGGCAGAAAATAGATGAAATATGATCTCCAATTAGAAGACAAACTATCTTTGACTAATTTGTGAAAAAAAAAATTATGGAAATGGTAATTTTATCAATTTGAGGAATTTTCCATATTGGTGATTGAGATTTTCTTTTGTAGCTTTATCCCTACCCGATATATACCGCTAATTTTATCGATTCCAATTTGGGTTTATGACTTGATTGATGAAAGAATGTCGTCTGATATACAATTGAATCAGCTTATTCCCATATGCATACTAGCGTTCTTCTCAGTTCATTCACATTCATTCTTAAGCTGAAAGAAAATTTCCTGTGAGAAGCCTTTCACGTTTGGAATCAATTAAATTGGTCACCCTTCTTCTATGTTCTATATATGTTTGGCATTGCTAAGCATTTTTCATAATGAGTACTTGTTGAAAAGTGGCAAGATTGGGTTAAGCTTTTGCCTATAAATAGCTAGTCATTACTTCATTTGGAATATCACCTCATAATTCCTCATTTGCCTTCTCATCTTTTAAGGCATTTGTATCTTCTCGCCGAACCTCATAAATTCTGATGTTCTTTTTTATTGTTGTCCCACTTATTATTTATTAGCTATATTTGATATATTAGTGGTGAGAAAATCACCCACTATATATTCTGCTTCCGCAACAGTACTGAGGAGTTTGGCAAAGTTTGATATGCTTCCAAGTTGAATTAGCTTGTCCTAGATCATCATTCATCAACTCATACAACTGGCTTAAAGTGGTTACAAACGTTAAACTTGAAGCATAGTTTTATTACTAGTAGGCATACATCAAAAATATCTAAAGGGGGTCGTTTCTTGAAAGTGGTACATAATGATGCGTTTGGATGATCTTTCAACGTCGTTCTTCTCTTGTCCGATTGATATTGACCCATCAATTTTAAATGATTCCTAAAGTTTAGGTGCCAAACAGACAGAAGAAAGTTTGCCATATTTCTCCCTTGTCTTAATGTCTGTAGTGTACCATTTAGATTTCAATTGGGGAGACATTGTCTGCCAATTAGTACAAGGTGTTTCGTCTTTCTGGTTCTGCAATTACTCCATATTTCTTTACATAAGAATCCTTTAGAATCATACATGAAAACCTCAAATTGTGGAGGGTGCATTCTTTCCGTTCAATTAATCAATGGTCACTGGACTATCCCTGAAATATTATTGCAACAAAATTTACTATAATTCGTGTGCTACTACTCCTTAACACATACCACTAAAGATGATAATTGGACATGTCAACTTAAGCAATTACAAAGTGGTCCTTAATATGGCTCAACTGAAGGAACAAGTATTTTTACCAAGTGGTACTCGACATGCTAGTAATCAACTGAAGGAACAAGTATTTTTAACTGAAGGACCATTTCCCTTTCTCTACATTATTATGATTTAGTAACTCACTTGACTATTTCCATTCACCTAAAAATGCTGGTTCAACTAAATAAAGACTTTATTCTTGAACCACCAGAGGTAGGTATCTAGTCGTGCAAAGCATAATGAATCATTTTAAATTAGTAATTGCTTCAATTGGCCTATAGAAGCTAGTTTTAAATTTTAATTACTAGTACCTCTCAAGGCACTGCTGTACGAGGAACCTTTCGTACATCCTTGCTGAGTTTTCTTTGGCCTCAATGACGTGGTCTCTACTATATTACTGGAATATATGCACATACTTTGGATTTTGAGATTTTTCTTGTTGTGTTTGGGAATCAAATTTTTGACTTTTGAAGGATGATATTGTCTTTACCCACAAAAAAAGACAAGACAAAAACAATAACAGACACAATAAACCACTCTTTCAAAATTTTAAAACCTCATCAAAATTAGTATGACATCTTACAAAATGATAAACAGAAAGGACAGACCAAAGAGTAATCTTGAAATTCATATGTAGCACTTTTAATTATCAGGACAATTAAAGGAAGAAACCAAAGTAGACAACCATGAAAAGAAGGTTCCTATTTCTATGTGTCCCCTAAGCCTACGACACTTGGATATTCATGAACATAAATATCATTTTATCTCATCCCACCATATACCTTAATCCTTCTCCGCATTCATTTTCTTTAATATGTACGATAACCATGGTTAGTTGAAGATGAATCTCTAGAGAATTATAAGTGTTGTATATATAAGTAAAAATTATTTAAAAAGAAAATGACAACCTGGTGCACAAAGTATTTTGTGTTCAGGCAGGGTCGGGTAAGGAATGCACCACAAAGAGTGTGATGTATACAGTCTACCTTGATGTGTATCAGTTATTGTAACAGACTATCCTTAATATATACTTTTCAAATATATATTAATCTTGAACGTCTTTCCTTAGGGAATAATTTCTTTTCATTGTCATACCAGAATAACCAAAAAAATATTTTTAAAAAAATCAAGAAAAAACATTGAATTTGTAACAGACTATGATGCATTTCAACAAAGTTATGAGAATAATGAGGTATAGTACTTGTTACACACAATAAGACTAATCATTTCTTACTCTTTTTATCTTTGCCATTGCGAAACAAAGACCCTAATCCAAATAAATTTGCAGTACCCTTTGAAATGCAAGGAGGTGTTACATTTAAAACTGGATTAATCCGAATACCTGCACCATAATTATGCCCTGATGACCCATAACTCTTCCTCAATGGTGGCTTTTGAGATGATGGAAATGTGTAAAAACTAGCTGGTGCTGCATTATTCTTCATTTGCTTCAATGGTGAACTCTGTTTCTGGCCTGTTTGCTTTGAATTAGACACTGAACCAGTAGAATTACTGCGAGATAATAAAGGTAATGACCAAAATGAACTTTTCTTATGTGTATTAACACAATGAACACTACTGCTTTTCTTCATACTCCAAAAAGAATTTGACTGATTCTTTTGCTGTTCTGTTGTTGAAACATTTGGTCTCAAGATTTCTTGCTTTGAATTTTCAAAAATATTTTTCTTTAGCCGATGGTCTGCGTACATTTCATCCTCCCAAGACCGTACTTGTGGGATAACACTGTTGTTGTTGTAATGATTCTTTGAAAAATGAATTTGCTTGGAAGATGTAACATAGTACTTTTCTTGAAGTTGAATAGGGCGAATTAGGCCATCTGAGAATAGCTCATCAGCTGAAGAAGTTTCTGTATTCGTGCTATCACTAATACAAAAATCAAATTCAGAAATAACATCATCATCTTCGTGACAAAGATCATGGGAGAAAGAGATTCTTGGACTTGTAGCTAAACTTGGAGGCTCAGAGATCATATCAATAGCCATGTTTTGTTTGGTTTTCTTGGTTTACTTATTGAAAGGAAGACAAATATCTAACTTATGGGATAGTTGTTGTAAGAGGACAAGATTCAAATGTGATGTGGAAAGATTGCTATTGAAGAAAAAGAAAAAGTTTCACAAGATGGCTTGAGAAGTCAAAAAGGGAAGAGGCTTAGATATGTGATTTGAATTCTGTGACAATTTGTAGTCAAAAATAAATACTAGTAGTACAAGTCTACAACTTCCAACAAAATGAGTATGCACGCTAAGTCTTGGACAGTGTTAAAAAGTGCAAAGAGTTACCTTCCTACTACGGCAAAGAAAATCTTTTACTCCTGTTCTTTGTTCTCTTTCTTTGTTTTGACACACCCAAAAATAATCATCTGATAACATTAATTGTAAAGTATATTTAATTAAATTACTCTTATTCTTTCTTTAATGAAGTATGGTTGAGCTAATAATAAATGGTCAACAGACCAAGAGGTACAGACTCTAAGGAGCAACCTAGCAAGAGACTTTTCGTTTGGGTGAGCTTAAAAGTAGCTTATAAGTTTATAAGCTCATTAATATATGTTTGGTAACTTAAACATTTTTGGACTTATAAGCCATAAGTGGCTTAAAAGCTACTTTTTGAGAAGTTAGAAAATCCGAACTTTTCAAAAAATAGCTTTTAAGTCACTTTTTGACTTTTAAGCCACATAAAATAAGTTGCTTATAAGCCACCCAAACAGGCTCCTAGATACACAGAGGCATCTAAACATAAGTAATAGGGGTACACGTACTACTAGATTAAGGAAACACAATATACAGCACAAGTATATGCCATAAATATATGAAATAGCTGATTATCCGTCAAATTAAGGATTTGATATAGTGCTTCTAAGAGGCTTCCCAATGTACTGTAATTAATGACTACTGTATGATTTCTTAGAACAATATGGGTGAAATTGACAAAAATGCATTTTTGGGTTTCTAAAATGAAATGTTGTAGTATGAAATTTGAATAAAGTAACATATAAAAAGGATGGAACGAAATAAATTATTATTAGGAAATACTGAATCAGCATTTATAGCATGATACTCCCTCCGTCTCAAATTAGTTGTCGCTTTAGGAGAAATGGTTTGTCCCAAATTAGTTGTCACTTTAGGATTTCAAGACTAAATTTACTAGTTCTTTCCAACTATACCCTTAATAATTAAAATAATTCTCAAAGAAAGTTAATAATCAAACATTAAATAAGGGTAACATAGTAAAATACACACCATATTTAATGATTTTCTTAATGGACGTGAAAAAGCTGAAGGCGACAACTAAAATGGGACGGAGGGAGTATTATAGTGTGTTACCCCTTAAACTATCTTTCTGCCTAATCTTTTAGGAGTAATGTGTTAGCAAAGAATATGTAACAGTAACACATGACAATGTCCAATAATAGCGAATTATACTGTGGAGCATTAACCTAGATCGGAGTGCAAACACTTGGATAAAGAACTAGAAGCCCTGAATCATCTACTTAACATATTGGACTTGACCATTTATAGTGTTGGTAGACTAACATACATGTGACATTATTTCTTGATTTTGTCGCAACACGTTTGAGTCATGGGCCTAAAGACAATGAGTAATTTGCCACATGCCAAATAGAGGGTTTTAGCTTCTCAATTGCGATAGAGAAGTTGCTTGCTTCTATCTTGAAGTAGAAGCAATTTTCTTATCCTTGAGCATTATTTTGGTTCAGGGTATTTTCTCTGTTTCTTTCTTGTTTTTCCTTTCCAATGATAAAGCACTAACATCTTCCTCGTTGGGGCTCCACGCACTGGGAAAAGGTTGACGCGACGGAAAACCAGCCACTAGTTACAAAGCTCCAATAAAATATTGAGACAACTTTTGGAAAAGTAACTGAAAAAAATTAACGTGTAATTTGATAGTATCAGTTTAGAAGAGGGAGGTTGTGGTTAACCCCCTTCTTTGATCTTGACTTTTTGGTGGCTGCTAACTCAACCACCAACTAATTATTCCTTTTGGCATTTTCCTCTTCTCTTAATTTTTCCTTTTTCTCTTCATTTAACTATTTGATATTTGGAATCCAAACGAATTCAAATAAACTAGTACTAAGAACAAGTGCTTTATATCAGAAATTTGTTTGTTCGTTGACTTGAACTTGATACATCTAATTATAATTGAAGTAATATTATTCATCCTACCACATTTCTTTTTTTAACATGATAATGCACTCTTTTCCTTATTTGATTGTTTCTAGATGAAAGAATTCTCGTTTAAAAGACATTAGACAAATTAAAGCAGGTTCTATCTTTTGAACACACACCACACAAATAAACAATAGAAACTAGAAATTAAAAGAGAGTGCGTGCGGCTGAAGAACAAGAAGAAAAAGAGGTAGAAGAAGACTCATGATGACTTGCTAAATTAGCTCAAGTATGTTTAATTATTGAAACACGTTCAAGAAACACATGGAAATTGTTGATTAGAGGCCCTTTCACTAGTATATCTTTGCACTTGATAATCTAACATCGATCATTGATTTGGGATTGCTAACAACATAATTAGGCTACTAGGAATAGTTCATCTCGATTGAACCTTTACCAACTTTTTATACTAGTTAATTAAGATAACTTAAGTGAATTTATCACTATTAAATAACTGAACTTTAATATGATACATTGGCCAATCATATTAACACATCCCTTGCGATAAAATCAATTGTACGTTTCTATAGGGACATCAAACCTAACTTCAACGCTCTCTATAATGACCACTATGTCATGCCTCAACAAAAATGATGACAATCATTATTAAGAGGAGGTGATATATTGGTTATAATTAAACCAAGTCAAACAACATTAATTAGAATTACTTGTCCTGAACATAATCCAAATCGTACCTATGTCAATAGACTGGTTCACTCACTATACTATTAAATGTCACTATCCGTGCGACCCCCCAAGTTGAAGCTGATGAAAAACCTTTTTATTAGTGATATAAGACTTTAGTTACTTCCATTGGATAAATTCCAATATAATAGAAACTATAATTGCTTGATATGACCAAATATGCATTAATATATTTCAATTGGGATTAATTGAGACTGGGATATTGGGTTGAAGATTCAGATACATTGATCTGATTCTATTACTGAAACATGCTGTCCATTTTCTTCTTAACAATCACTTGAAAACAACAAACTAAGCAAAAAATACAGGTAGTTCGCTTTGAAAATTCTTCTACAAAGATTATAAGAGTTTGCATTGTGCTGGCTTTCTTCCTTGACGTTGAATACTTCCTTTTTTTCCTACAACTTCCATCTATAACTAACATGGGCAGTTGGGTGGCAGTTTTTAGCCAAAACCAGTTCAATGTTTGACATTGACTTATAAAATCTTACTACTTGGGCAAATTTTTTAGTTATCATTTTTTCTGACCTAGCAACTCGTGTCCTAGACCAGAAAATATAGTTTGAATTACAAACTTCCCCAGTTAGCTTCTATTGTCAACACTGAAGATGTAAAGCAGCCTTGAAAATCTCAAAAATTGAATTGGCATCACAAAATTGGATCAGCATCCATCTTGATTTCACCGAGTATTACGTTTTGCACGATTTTATTCTTACACCTTTTTGAGGTCTGACCCAACGTTATTATCTAATCTTCAGGAATCAATGAATCAAATCAAACCAACAAAGAGAACAATACAAGGAAAAGAATAACATTGCAGAATGAATTCACTGATCTTTATCCAAAATTTTATTCTCCCCACCCCCAACCCCAAAATAAAAATAAGAAATCTAGAGTTGACGTGATTTGAGGTTGTAATGGGTAGCACCGACCAATTTGTTCCTTTGCAAAGCGTGATAGAAAGGTTGGTGAATATAATTTAACAGTAAAACCTTTTTTTTTTTCGCTCTATGATTATTCTTTTTTTTTTTACCCTCAGCAAAGTATGTGAGACGTCGAATCTCCTCCTTTGAAAAATCTTGTAGTCATCAAACCACTTCTGGCAAACAAAGGTAATTGATCAACAAGATTTCTCTCCCTTACTTTTCGTGACGAGAATTATATGAAGTGACGGATGACCTATTACTATTATGAATAAGTAATCTAGTCTACAGTCTATCCAACCACCAAAATAGGGGAAAGCGAAAATGAACATCAAAAGGTTAAAAGCGAAAAGGCCGGAGGATCAGAAGTCGAAATCCATAGAATAGATAGACCAACCACGACTAATGACGGCCCTTGTTCACAAGGTTTCGACAGACAAACCATATCTGATAAAACTCGTGTGAGCAAGTTGTCCACCTCTGCCAAGAACACACCTCTTGGCTTTGCAAGCCATAGAATCCTTGGTATGTTGGCCATAACTAATGGCATTCACAACCTTAGTTCAAGAGAACATGGCCCCAGAATCAGTGGTACTTATTCCAATCAGAGCAGTAAACAAACAAAAATATGTCTATCAACGAGCTACTTGGTCTCCAGGAGAGCAAATCTACGGGGTATAACTCAAAGGGAGTTCTTCTAATTCAACTAATTGAGAGATCAATCTGAATGGCTGATTTGATTCCACCTCAATGTTTCATTCTTCCCCACTTTCAGCCTTGCTCTGCCCTATCCCAAAAGTTGGTTGCCTCAACCACAAGAAAACAACCAGTGGACCACTGAATTTACCCCAGACGACGAAACAAACTGGAACTCAACCCCTACTCTCTTCCGCTAAAAATGAAAATAAGATTTAAGAGAACAAATGTAAGAAACCCTGAGCCAAAGAAAAGGGGGTTCTCCAATACACTTGACTCTAACTAATGCAGCAAAGATGTCACTGCAGATTTAACGATACTTCTTCCTACATTAATCAGGGTCCCCAATCAAAGCATCATGAAATATCATGGATGAGATCTTTATAATTTGAGCACCATAAAGCTGTGGAAGGCGTAATGCAGTACATTGCTACAAAATAATCCTCTCTAAAATTTAAAGATCAACAGCCGATCGGTAAAAGACTAGGATAAACCAACAGAAACTATATTCACAAAGTACATATGATAACTGATGCACAGTTACAACTATGTCGTCAATAGAGTTGACATATTTTACAAAATTACACACCATGATGATCAGAAAAGAATTCCTATTTACATAATTTGTTTTAACTATATGAATTCAATGATGCAGTTCTATTATTTCTGCAAAAATGTCAAGCATGGACCTTTTACAACCTTTACCTGCAAGCTGCAGCTTCAAGAACTACCCAGTAACAGCTATTAAGTTGAATATGTATTGACCTGAAGACCAACGAACATTGCAAGCCAAAACAAACAAGCATTGTGGATGAAAGATGTATTTATCATTAATCTATGATTGCAATCACCGAAGATCAATGATGTCGAACTTCAAGCTAGGACTCATATAGACATCTGTACAATGCTTATAAATTGGGCTACCATCAGGAGGGGGGTCATGTGGATGAAAACCACGCCTCGGGCACTGTCGTATAACTGTCATACCACCCGGATTCGTCAATCGGAATATTCCATGTTTCCTACGCACATCAGAACACCACATATTAGTTAGATGAACAACATTACCTAGACATGGAAAACAAGATGTCATTTCCCTCTGTAAGAGGGGTAAAATCCCCGACAAATAATCCCACCACCCACACCAGGACTATTTTTCTCCAGCCAGGTCAAATACTAATCTTTTTTTGGTAAGTAGCTAGGTCGGATAGCTATTCCCACCATGCAAGATATACAAACCCTTCCAAACGATTGTGGGATGCACAATCCATGAACCAAATGTTTGTCACCTAAAAAGGGTATAACACGCAGATCTAGATCTATTTCACCAGAGATTTTAGGCTAATTTACCTTGAACTATCTCTAGGGGCCATTACAATTGCAATAGCTTCAGGCAACATGATCTGCTTAATGAAATAAGTGAATCCAGGATCAGTGATGTAACCATATCAATAACAAGAAAATGGTGCACGATAGATTAAACACAAATTCAGGTTTAATAGGCAAGGTAAACTTTTGCCTCAGTCTTCAATCTTCATAGACAAACTAGAGAGATATCCCAGTTGGGGAAGTAACGAGTTTGAGTACAGAAACCTGATATGAATACTGGGTGTGAACATCAATGGATGACATGAAACATGATTGCGTTGGATGCGTCTGAAAAGAATGCAAAGTAAAGGGTCATTGCTTGACTTTAATTGTATCATGGAGTAAAAGCTATTTGGTTCTTTTGAGATAAAATACCATATAAATAATGAAAGTTACTGGAACAGATGCTAAAATAACTTGTACAGACAACATTCAAAAAATTACAGTTCAATAAATTAGAATGAGTACTCTAGGTGTTCTAGTAGTTATATGATATTTCTTCTGCGTATTCTTTTTTGAGAAGCATAGCAAGCTTCTGTAAGATCACAGAAACTGAACTCTGATTTGGTAAAATAGTTTCATACTTGATGTACAGCATAATTCAGTACTTTATCAAGGAATAGGAAGCTCACAAAATACACTTACATGAATCCACCCAAGAGGAAACAGTGATTGCTTATCTTGAACTTCAAATATTTCCTCCTCATTTGTAGTTTGACACTGCTCAGAAAGAATTCGATCAGGATACATCCAGGAAACCCATCCAAAGAACAATACAAGGACTCTCACTAATATAAAAAACTCTTATTTACCGAATCTGATGTTGATTCCTGCTTGGGAATGATCAGAGCTGTGATATAAAATTTGCGGTTTTTCTGAAACAAGCAAGATCTGGATGATTATACAGCTACAAAGTGATTAGAACTGAAAACACAATGATAAGAGTTAAAGGGACATACAAGTGATCCAGCAAGAACACCACAGGTTTCCAGATTTTTGTTAGTATTAGACTTGGCTAGCTTCATGAAAGCATCCATCAGAGACGTTGACTACAAAATAAAAATGGGTAAAAGTATTTAATAACGTAAAGACAAAAGAAAAAGCGATAAGAACATATAAAATGAAAAAATTGAATAGGAAAATGTAGAAAAATCTTACAAAGTGCAATTGCAGGGGATCTTCAGAACAGATTAGGCCATCAGGTGATGATTTGACCAATCCACATTCCACCTCATCAACGGGAGAAGATGCAGGTGGCATCAAATCTTGTACCTCCGCAAGAACAGGTGGAGGAGAAGGTTGTCTGATGATTTCTGATTGTAGAGGGCTTTCGTCTGTATCAAAGGATATCAGTGAAGCTGGTTCCTCAAGACGCGGCACTGGCTTGTCATTGTTAACTGGTAATGTAGATTCCAGACATGGTTTTCCACATTCTGAACTGATGTCATTCTTTTTATCCGAAGATTCATCTTCCAGAGGCTGCAGGAGGCAGTTTTCCCTTCAAGGATTAAGAAATACACTCAAAACTCAGATGCAAGCAGCACAGGCAGAATAAACTTATAGCATAAACAAACTTAGTAGCTCAGGACTACATTAAAAGCGCTAAAAAGCCATTATAATATGTTTTGCAACAGCTAAACACTTTGCACATAAAACACGTTGAAAATAAATCAATTAATAAGAATCTCACCTGGGGATCAAAACAGGAGTGAAGTCAATATTACTTGGATAAGACACCTGCATTTAAGAACAGAAATTGCAATTTCTACAGTTAGACTTTAGTCCTTACAATTTCAGGGAAAGGTTTGTTTGTCAGGACTCCAAATCTGTGCCTATCCCAACCCCAGAGGGCTTCACTTATGTCTAATTGTACCTATGATCTAGACTTCCTTTTCAGATAATGAAGATAAAAACAGAGAAGTAAAATGGAGGAAAAACAATGTGATGAAAGCATAGTAGCCTCTGAAACAAATTGTTTAGCACAAAGAGCATTTGGCTCAGTGCACAACCCTCTCAACCCGGAATCCACGCAGGGAAAGGACCGGCATGAAATTCCCCCCTGTACGTGCTCTCCCCTAAGCATTTTTGCATCCTACCGAAGGGAATGCACAGCCACCACCTCTATTGTCACCTTAGCTCTTCCCTTTTGTGGAAACCCCTCTAGTGGTACATGTTTTAAGGTAAGGATCAGAGAGAAAGTTAACGAAGTTCCAAGAGCAGAAAATTCACCAACTTTTGAATCATCGTCCCAGTAAATCGATTCTATCTAGTATCTAGTATTCATTCAATCAATAAAAACCTTCATTGGGTAAGCTTTTCAGTATAGGGTGCCCATCTCTCCGGATAATTTAAAAAAATAATAAAAGGGAAATAGAACTCTTTACCCCTACCTGAAAGGAGAGATTGAATGTGCGTAGGGACCAAGGAAGATGAACTAAGGCTGGAAATGAGAAGAGCTGCAAAAGTTGGATGAAGGTGGCAGGGGCTTATTTTTCTCTGAAGTATTTTCTTTTCTGACGAAACATTACATGTCTCTCAAATGTTGCTAACTTGTGCCAGTATTTGGTTGCGGAGATACATGAGAATGAATTAAATCCAAAAGACGTACGAGACTAGGACAACTACATCTAGACAAAGAGTCAGGATTTCATTAACTTCTCACTTTACGAGGATTAAAATCGGATTTACAGAAGAAAAAAAAAGAAGAAAGACATCCTTCATGCTATTATGTCATATAGCTTGAGGACTATAATTGTATTTTACTATGCCAAAAGTACAAAAACATATTTCATACCCCTCTGTCACTGGCTGGAGGTTGCCACTGTCCTCGAAGTCCATTTGGACCCAAGATGGAATGTCTGTTCAAAGTTTCATCCTTTGGACGTGGAATACCAAGAGACCTAGAAAAGCCAAAAAAAGGTAAATAGTTCACATCCAGCAAGCATAAGCTCACCTCGACTAATGCATTCTACCTTGTTCACCATTGTTTTTAATCCACATTCCACACAATATGCCAGCCTAGGAAAAGATTTTACTGCAACTGCTTTACTATATTTTCCAGAGTCTAGATTTGTGTTTATGATGCTTTACGGACAAATTTAAGCTAACACAATTACTTCTGGAATCTTTTAATCTTGGCAATGCATATCGTATCATCATTATTCAATACCCAAGACTTTACTAAGATAATGAGAAACTATTCTTGATATCGATTATCGAAAAATTTTACTTTCACAATTTGCAGATTCCAAGGAATAATGAATGCACGACTAGATTCTCATGCATAAGTTCATCAACCTCTAGATTTTCATGCTAAAGGTGTCTATATCTCCTCCTAGAGTCTGCTGGAGTTTCATGCATAAGTAATTCCATAGGTCTTCAGCAAAATTTAAGCATTGTAAAACGAATAGATTTTTTTGAGTAAGTTAACAAGCATATTCATCAATAAAACAGCTTCTGTTGGCATCATATTCATTGTAAAACAAATAGATTCCACATGCGCAACATTCAGATTTAGCAAGAGCCGCAGACTAGGGCCAGGATTAAGCTACCACTCCATGCCATTAAACTGCATTGATCAGGCATATTGCATCTGGCAATAAATTACAGTGTAATGGTGACACTTACATACGGCGGATGTGCTCATCTACTGGCTTCACAAGCAAAATCTGCTGGGTACTTGGGACTTGAGACACAAAATTTCGAACAACTGGTGCTGCTATCTGTGAGATGCACGTCCATCAGAATAGACAATTAAAACAGAATGTGCAAGCAAACATCTCATCTCCCATGGTATCTATGGTTATGAAGCATGTTCAAAACAAAGTTATTCGAATTACTGGAAAATGAAACTATGAAGTTCCAACTCAAGACCCACGAATAAAGTTTTTCTCACCATTTTCACCTTATCTTAAACAAAACTTTCTAAAACAATCGTTCTTTTTTTTCCTTTTTCCATTACCGAAAAAACCTCGAGGGCCAGGGCACACAGTTTGAAAATCGATGGATATCAGGCCTACCCCTCTGCCCTTCTCCACTTAAATGCTAGACTCCTGTGATGTCTGCAGGACGGGTCAAACCCGTGATGTGGCCTCTAGCTCTAGGGGCAAATCTTTTAAAGCAATCTAATCGGGACAAATTTCAACTTTAAGACGAGACAATCTATGACTATGATACACTAAAGTTTTCCCACAATAAAAAGTTTTGTTTCTACGAGCTCTTAGAGAATTGAAATTATCGCTCTAGTAAGCTTCAAACAGACAGTTTCTTAACATCTTCAGTGCATCTGTTGCTTTCTGGTGGTTATACACATATATGCTTAGAGCATTTCACACAGGGAATGATATACTTTCAAGAGGATATGAAAGACCAACCGGCACCCATCACGACCAAATTTTAGGCAGCTAAACAAAAATGGCAGTTCACAAGTAGTATGTATTTGATGCGTACCTTAGGTGTTCCATAAGCCTTTGAGCTTTGGTTATTGGGTGGATACAACTCCCCTGAGAATCCTAAAAGATTATTTTGATGATGATTGTTCTCCTTACGCACTTGATATTTGCTTTTTCTGTTTAGCTCCTCGAGTTTCTGTTGAACTGTTGGTTTCAGTGACTCGAGCTCAGCCACAGCATTCAGTAATCTCTAGAGATCAAATACAAAAGGTCAGATTAAGTGAAAGGTTATACACTAACACAGGAAAGGAATTGAATGTCTACCTTTTTTAGATAAATTTTGTTGCTCTGAAGTGATGCTCGATAATCTCGATGGCATGGTATTGTCTCAGAGACCAGACTAAAACAGCAGAAAACAGTAATTTAAATACATATTTCAGAGGTTCAGAACAAATTTCAGACATCCCGATCAATTGATTCACTTAGTTATTCAGTCTAGAGGCCTTTATTTTTAATAGAAAATAAAGTTATTACTTGAGGGTTAATTACAGAACCCTAGTTTGAGGTTACTTTATCAGACATAACCCATCTTTAATTTGAATTACAAACCTCCAGCAGTTCAAAGTTTTGAGCAACCAAAATCTCTTTCTCCATGTAAATTAACCTGTAACCTCTCTGGATAAGAGTGTGGATTAAAAAAATACTTGAATATTTAACAGGCTTCTAAAACTAATTTCAAAAATCTGGTGAATCAAAGCAAGTTTTGGAAAAAGCAAGCACAAAGTTTAAACAAAGTACTTTTTATGCTTCTCTGTACCTCGTGTTAGGCAAGTAATAGGGAAAAAAAAGCACTTTCATGCATTCACAATTAACAAATGTGCTTCTGAGGAAATAATACATTATCCAACAGGGCAGCTTGATCAACTCTGTAGTAAATGAAAAATAGTTTGGCTACTCAAAGTTTGAAACAATGGAGGTCTTCTACCATTCAAACCACATCAGAATTAAGTATAATGAACCTAAACCTCAATGCAATCCTCTGACATTAACCTGAAAAAATATAGTTTTGGGTCATTCCACTTCCTTCTCACCTTGAGTATCTAAGAAGCATGACATATAAATCTATGACGTCTCCCTCCGCGCGATAAATGTCAGCCTACAATATCAAAACTATATCACTTCCTGCAATATCACTTCTATAGAATGAAGAGGAATTTGGACTAAAACAGAAAGGTATATTTTTTTGATAAGGTAAAACAGAAAGGAATATTCGATTAACGACATTAAAGTCATACAGAAACTTGAAAGTGAGCAAACATTGGCATACCAAAAAAGACAATTCCAAGTTAAACATACAAGAGTGCACCATCAAATAAGTACCGTGCTATAGTTGAGAAAACATGAAGAATGCAAAGAAAAGTCTCGAGAGTAATAACCAGGGATAGCAAAATAATACTAACAGTTCAGCAGGTTGATCAAATCAACGAATCAAATGTGGCTAGCAGAGAAGAACTAGTAAAGGTTTCTGAGATCATGAAAGCAGCACGGAGACGTAATAGTCATTGGACAAACCGACAAAGCAGAAGCAATGATCATTCTGTGACTTGAGTAATATTGTGGAATCGTTATGTTACTTTATACAAATATCCCAGTAGAGCTTAATACTAGCTAATAGATAGAACTCAAGCGACAGTGTGACATCGCCAATACCTCTGTAAAATGCACTAAATTTAGTAATCAAACTTGTCTCTGAAGTATAGCATTCTGTTCTTCAATAAAGTCTTAATTGCTTTATTAAACTTTGTGTCAAGTCCAACAGGTTCACATAAATTAAAACTGAGCGAGTACGATGAGGAGACACGTCGTAGATTCAATTTTCCAGCTTAGACGTCATGCATTCTATTCTATAATTTTGATCCTTGGACAAAAGCATTTAATTTCCACTTAGTTCACAATTGATGAAAATGCAAATAAATAGCATAAAAATTAAAATAAAGTAGTTAGTTAAAAAGGAGGGACCTGTTTGAGGACATTATCAGCGATGCGATAATAAATTCGGAGAGAGATTCGATTATCTACATCCAGTTTCTTCGTACGCGCTGCTATGTTTATTTCTCCCGACGACGACCGAGTCATCATTTTGAAACTTTTTTAAAATTCAATTGAAGCAGATCCTAATCTTGATCGGAGAATTGAGTCTTCAATGGCTGCTGCTCCAAGGAAGAGAGAAGCAGAGATTGGGGAAAGTACGGGCGAGGAGACCAAGGAAATTCATGAATCATGCGGGGGCAAATGTGGTATGACGTTAATTACTAGGGCTTGTTTGGCTATACAAAAACTCTTCTTAGGGGAATAATAGAATAGATACTTTCTTCAAAATAAGACTGTCATATGGTGGGTGCATGTTAAAGTGTGTCTTGCCTTGCGTTGCGTGTATTACAATGACAAATTATGACGACATCTTAGCCAAGTGTAATAGAGCTCGACTTTTGTGACTTGTTTCCCATGTGTTATACTTAATTCACATAAATGGAGATGAATAAGCCTGAACCCATTGAGTTCACAGTTCAACTTGTCCTCGACTTTAGCTCATTAGGTAAGGATCGTCCGAAGTAGAATTGTATTGGTCGGTTTTCTGTCCGATCACGAAAGAAGCAAACTCGATCGTATGCGGCATGCGGACTCATTTCGAAAGTTATGAGATCGGAAAGAATCTGCTTCGGTTTGGTTTCGTTCGGTTATGCGATGTTGATCGGATAAAATCGGAGACAACATTATTGTAGATCAGATTAACTGACCCTCATCTCTACAATATCGGAACAGATAAGGCGAATTTAGTGGAGCAGATGACGATGTACAACAGTGGGATGAGAAACGTGGGGGAGTGGAAGTCTGCTAGGGTTTGGGGATTCTCCTCCATTTCAACCTATAAATAGGGCTTTATATTTTCATTTGGGCACACGTTCATCTGAGAAAAATATTACTCTATTCCTCAAACCACTACTCTCTTGTTAAGAAAATATTCAACAGTGTCGTTTACCTTTGTCAATTTGTTACGTCAAAGATCATCATTGTATTTAAAGCTTCGATCGTGATTTGGTTCAAACGTGGAGGGAGATCTGTTCTTTCCATTGAAGCAACATCCATCGATCCATCAAATACAATAAGTCTTTATTGCTTTGATTATTTAATTGTTGCTTGCTTCGTTTAGATCTGCATCTATCTTGATCGTAACATCTTTTGCCTGTTAACCTGTGTTTAATATTGGACAATCTGTTATCGTCATTCATTTGGCAACTATTTGATTTGTTCATCGGATCTGTTGTCGATTACATTTGTTTATTCGTTATTGTTTTACGTTTATTCATTTCACTTGGTTGTCATCGTATTGCTGTTATTTTCATTGATTCGAGTATCATAATCGTGTTCGGATAATTGCGCATCTTGATAAAACGAAGTCATCTCATCGTATATCACTGTCCTTTCAGTTAGTTCGAACTTGTTAGACAGCATTTATATCCTTGCCTGACATCGGATTTAATTGACATCGAATTCACTTGATACCGAGTCTACTTGACATCGATTTTAGAATTACTTCTGCATCAAACTCTTGAGGTCGATTAATTCGTTCACGTAAACTATCTATCAAACGATCAAATTGAGATATAAAACGGTCGCCTAAGACTCAACTAAATATAAATCTAATTGTAAAACCTGATATATTTTTTGGGAAATACAGTTTGGCGCCCACCGTGGGGTCTAGGCAATCGATTTATTCCGAAATTTGAACCGCTTGATACTACTTACGTTTGCCTTCTTGTCTTGAAATGGCAGATGAACGTAACATTGACGCTTTGAACGGTCAGCAGCAGCTCAATCCCAATGACGGGGTTCATGTTCCGGCCCGTGCTGAAGCGGTCGATGAATCTACCAACAACGAGCAGGATCCAACTCACGACAACATTCCTACTGGTTCACAGCTGAACGCACGCCAAGCGCGGCGTTCAGGCGAAGAGCCCGCAGTCGAAACTGATTCAGGAAGCGCAAACGCGGCACTGTTTGCGTACCTGAAGCGGCATGATGCTCAGTTCGAAATGATACAAGAGCAGTTAAAGGCATTATCTAATTCTATCGGAAGTAAAGCACCTACCTCTCCGATCACACCCCCAGCAAGCATTCCGACTTCGGTTCCTCAGGGCGCCGTAACAGGGGGACTTGCAGCGGGGGTCGGATCAGGGGGATCGGGTACAGCCGCCGAAGCCATGGGAGCTCCGGCCTCGGTCACAGCAGAAGTAAGAATGATGGCAACGATGCAGACCATGTTGAATGATAATATCGATAAGAAGTTCAACGAAATCAAGTCATTTATGGAGAAATTGCCAGGCGTTCCGAAATTGGCTGACAAAGGCATTACAAAATCGATCTCAAAACGTCCTTTTCCAGCAAGTGCAGCCCCACTACCTATTCCAAAGACTTTCAAATTACCAGAAAGCTTGAGATACGATGGAACCACAGATCCAAGGGATCACATCGATATGTTTTCGGTTGCGGTTCAGGCAAACGACTTGACCTCGGAGGAGATCAATTCGGTCAGCCTTAAGAAGTTTTGTGAGACATTGAAGGGGGCAGCGCTGAAATGGTATTTACAGCTGCCCGAAAACGAAATACTGAGTTTCGATGACATGTCGGCGAAATTCATTCGTTCACATACGGGAGCAAAAAAGATAGCACCAAGGGTCGAAGACATCTTGAACGTAAGGCAGCGACCCGGGGAAACTATCAAGCAGTTTCTAAAAAGATTTAACGATGAGAAAATTCATATACCAAATCTCGAAGAAAGGTGGGCATGTTTGACCTTTGCTAACAACTTGCGCACTGATTCAATTGAGGCATGGAAACTGAAAGATCGTCTTAGGGAGATTGATGCATGGACTTTCGATGTATTGTACCTCGAGTGCGAGACACGGATCAGGGCCGAAGAGGAAGAATTGCAGCTAGCCCGAAATAATTATCATTATGATCGGCCGGCAATAAGAGTTGATAATGACAGAAGAGACTACAGGGACCAACGATGGGGGCCCTACAGTTTCCATCGGATGGGGAGCAACAACCACGAAGCTGGTAGCTCCAAAAATCAATCAAAGAAAACCCAGCCAAACACATCCTCGGCTCCAAAAGATCGACCACTGCCTCCAAAAGTAACGGAATACAATTTTTGCATATCGACACCGAATCTGGTGAATCACTTGAAAGGGATGGGTGACAAAGTTGTAAAATTCCCAGGTCGCATAAAGTCAAGTCCAAATACTAGGGACGAAGCTCTGTGGTGTGCATTTCACCATGATTTCGGCCATACAACGGAAGAATGTAAGGCGCTGAGGTATGAAGTGGCCAGCCTGCTGGAAAAGGGTCACTTGGTCGAATTTTTGACTGAGAGAGGACGAAACAACTTCAATAGGAAGAAAGATGATGAACCACCAAAACCTCCTGCTCCCAGGAAAACGGTGAATGTCATTACCGGAGGAGATGGTGTTTGTGGGGTAACCTACACTACGAAGAAATATGCAAAGGTCTCTTTCACACGAGACAAACGAACACGCGACGACATGACCGATGAGATCGTGTTCGGAGATTCCGATTTCGATGGAAGGATTCATCCCCATCATGATGCACTTGTAGTAACAACAAGGATCGATGACGCCGATGTGAAAAGGGTGCTAATCGATGCTGGCAGTTCGGTTAACATCATACATGCAAGGGTGGTTGAACAATTGCAGTTGAGCGATAAGATTGTGCCTCGCTCAACGGTCCTGTCAGGTTTCAACAATGCAAGTGAGGTGACCGTTGGGGAGATTACAATCAAAACCTATGCAGAAGGAGTGGAGAGTGAGACGTCGTTTCAGGTGATGAAGGGAGAAATGGCATATAACGTGATTTTAGGTCGACCATGGATCCATGCTATGGGAGCAGTTCCATCGACTTTACATCAAGTTGTGAAGTTCCCTACCCCATGGGGAATTCGCGAAATCAGAGGCGAGCAACAGGCTTCACGAGACTGTTACTCAGTAGCTGTCAAGGAAGGCTTCCGATTGTAGCAATCACAGCTAGTGGATCCTGTGGCCGGAAGCTTCACTTCGGTTCCGTCGTGCGATCAAACGCAGCTACCGGAATCCGAAGTCGAAGGCGACTTCGCACAGGTTTCACCATGTAAGCTAGTGGGACCCGTGAACGAAAGCTTCACTTCGGTTCTGTTGTGCGATCAAACGCAACTACCGGAATCCGAAGTCGAAGGCGACTTCGCACAGGTTCCACCATGTGTGAGAGAACCGCATAGACAAGAAGCTGGAGACTCTACGATAGAAGAACTTGAGGAAGTAATATTGTTCGATGATAATCCTGATCGGAAAGTGTATGTTGGAGCTGAACTGGACATCGACGTAAAAGCAAAAATCGTATCCTTCCTCAAGGGCAACTCTGATTGTTTTGCGTGGTCCCATGCAGATATGGTGGGAATCGATCCAAAAGTCGCCACGCACAAGTTAAATGTCGACCCGAAACATCGACCGGTGAAGCAAAAGAAACGACCAAATGGAGGATTCCGAAGGAAGGTGATCAATGATGAGGTGGAAAGGCTGTTGGCAAATGGGTTCATTAAAGAAGTAAAATATCCAGAATGGCTTGCGAACACGGTCGTAGTACCTAAGAAAAATGGCAAATGGAGGGTATGCGTCGATTATACCGATCTCAACAAAGCTTGCCCAAAAGATTCGTTCCCACTGCCTCACATCGATAGATTGATCGATTCGACGGCAGGTCACGAGATGCTGAGTTTTTTGGATGCCTATTCAGGTTATAATCAAATATCGATGGATCCATCAGATCAGGAGAAGACATCGTTTATTACAGACATGGGGACTTATTGCTACACGGTCATGCCTTTTGGTCTAAAGAATGCCGGCGCTACTTATCAGCGTCTGGTCACTACTATGTTCAAAAATTTGATCGGGAAAACCATGGAAGTCTATATCGATGACATGTTGGTCAAATCTCTTGAGAAGGGAAATCATCTGAGTCATTTGGAAGAAACTTTTACAATACTAAGACAATTCAACATGAGATTGAATCCAGAGAAATGTGCGTTCGGGGTTGGATCCGGTAAGTTCTTGGGATTCATCGTATCGCAAAGAGGAATCGAAGCAAATCCAGACAAGATCAAGGCGATCGAAAATATCCCTGAGAACCTGACAACGGAGAAAGAAGTTCAACAGCTGACCGGTCGAGTAGCCTATCTCAGCAGGTTCATCTCGAGGTCATCTGAACGGTGTCACAAGTTCTTTTCAGTATTGAGAAAGAGCAAAGGTTTCGAATGGACACCAGAATGCAAAAGAGCTCTTCGGGAACTGAAGCAGTACCTTTCAAATCCACCGCTTCTGTCAAAACCAATTGAAGGAGAAATGCTGCTGGTCTATTTGGCTGTTTCCGATGTCGCTGTAAGTGCTGTCCTCGTTCGCGAAGATGGAGGTAACCAATTTCCTATCTACTATGTTAGTAAAACACTGTTAGATGCCGAAACAAGGTACCCACATCTAGAAAAACTAGCACTTGCACTAGTCACTGCTGCACGCAAATTAAGGCCTTATTTCCAATGTCATTCAATATCTGTGATAACTACGTTCCCATTGCGAAATATTTTACATCGGCCAGATCTCTCTGGTCGATTAATGAAATGGGCGGTCGAGCTGAGCGAGTATGATATCACTTACCAGCCTCGTACCGCCATAAAATCTCAAGTTTTAGCTGATTTTGTAGCGGACTTCAGCGCTAATATTTTACCGGAGGCAAAGAAGGAAGAGTTGATGATGAGAGATCCAGACCCCGGGATCTGGGTAATGTACACCGATGGAGCTTCCAACGTCAAAGGAACTGGCCTCGGAATTCTATTGATTGCGCCTTCGGGTGAAAAGCTCAGGTACGCGATCAAATTACACGCAAAAACTAACAACGAGGCCGAATATGAGGCCCTCGCTGCAGGCTTAAAGATCGCAAAGGATTTGAAAATCGAACGAATAGATATCAAAAGTGATTCCCAACTGGTGGTAAATCAAATCCAAGGCGATTTCTGTGTTCGAGATCCAAGGATGCAACAGCTGCTCGAAAAGGTACAAAATTTTCTAACTTCTTTTCAGGAGTGGAAAATAGCCCAGATACCAAGGGAAGAGAACATCGAAGCAGACGCTTTAGCAAACCTTGCATCGGCAGCAGCCATCGATGAAAAACTCGATGAGACTGTGGTTCACTTGTTCGAATCTCCATTATGTCGGAGCATTAAAGAGGTAAACAATGTTAATCTAACTTGGGATTGGAGAAGCAAATATTTGTCCTACTTGCAGGCAGGTACTGTTCCCGATGACAAGAAGTCTGCCCGATCACTTAAAGCCAAAGCAGCAAGATATTGCCTCCTTCAAAATCAACTCTACAGGAGAATGTTTGGCGGCCCTTTGGCGAAATGTGTTGGGCCAGATGGAACAAATTATGTGCTGAAAGAGGTTCACGAAGGCGAATGCGGCAATCATTCCGGCAGCAAGTCATTGGTTCGGAAGATCATAAGAGCTGGGTACTATTGGCCAACGATCGCAGATGATGCCAAGGAATTCGTCCGCAAATGTGACAAGTGCCAACGATTTGGAAATCTCATACATCAACAGGCAGAACCACTTCATTCTGTCACGTCACCGTGGCCATTCATGAAGTGGGGAATGGACTTGGTCGGGCCGCTTCCAACAGCGCCCGGTGGGGTAAAGTTTATTTTAATTCTCACAGATTATTTCTCTAAATGGGTGGAAGCTATTGCCTTGGCTAAAATTCGTGAACAGGAAATTATCAAATTCATTCATCAGAATATCATTTGTCGTTTTGGGATCCCGAAAGAGATCACATGCGACAATGGTAAACAGTTCGTGGGGAGACGAATCACAGCCTTCTTCGAAAAGTGGGGGATCAAGCGAATTGCATCAACACCTTATCACCCCAGCGCAAATGGACAGGCTGAATCTTCCAACAAAACAATACTCGAGTACTTGAAGAAAAGGATGGATGATTCAAAGGGCAACTGGCCGAACGAACTCCCCGGAGCACTGTGGGCTCATCGGACAACGGTAAAACACAGTACCGGGGAGACACCGTTCTCACTTGTCTACGGAACAGAAGCGCTGATACCGGTGGAAGTGGGGGAGCCCAGCCTTCGGTTCGCCCACTCTACCGAAGAAGCTAACAAAGAGACCATGCTGGTAGATCTGAACCTGGTCGAAGCAAAAAGGGATATGGCATTTGTTCGGATACAAGCACAAAAGCAAAGGGCAGAAAACTACGTCAACAAAAAACTCAGGTATCGATCTTTTAATGTAGGTGATTATGTGCTAAAAATCAAAAGACCAAAGAAGGATGAACCCAACGAAGGAAAGCTAGGAGCAAATTGGGAGGGACCTTTCCGCGTCAAGGCAGTGATCGGAAAAGGTTCATACCAACTCGAAACAATGGACTCCAAACCGGTGGACTTCAATTGGAATGTCACACAACTGAAGAAATACTATTTTTGAGGTTCTGCGGTATCAATCTTCACCCTTTACTTCCACTTCGCAATTTTTATTATTCCTCTATCGGAAGATGCTTTTATTATTTGGTACTAACATTTTTAGATGATAGGCATAGTTGGAGTCGAATGATGACAAACATCACCCGCGAACACTCGAGCTCAAAACGCTCCGATCGGGGTCGATAAATCTGACGAACACTCTAACGTGGTCTTCATCTATAACGAGTTTCTTGATTTTGGTCTCCCAATGATTCTGTTTCAGGTAACGAAGTTGAAGGACCAGTGTTCGCCTACTCATTTTTCGCACCCAAACACTGGGGGGGATGAAGGTAGCATGAGGGTCATCGGCAGATACTGGGGACTCGTTCGAAATTCGACAGAAGTTCCAACGTTCACTCGAACTGGGGACTCGTTCAAAATTCGACAGAAGTTCCAACGTTCACTCGAACTGGGGACTCGTTCAAACTTCGGCAAAAGCTCCAAGTCATCCGAATTGGCGGCTCGTTTGAAATCAGGCGTCATAAGTCTCATGTAAACGATCCAATAGTGATCAATGTCTGTGCCTTACGGCTACATCTTGTAATCGATCGAATCATACGATCCCGAATGTATCAAAGACCCATTAGCGGTCTACTTCAATAATACAACACTGGTTATACTCATTCTTTACATTTGTTCGATTTCAGAGATCGTTCCAATTTTAATCAGATTTTACATCTAAGTTGTTCACCAAGTGTTAAATTCTTCATTCCGAACTCATGAAAATGTTCGAAGAGTGCATTACGTGAAAATGAGACGTCATTCTTTACTACGCACTAAGACATTGGGCCCCAATCATTTCTTTCAACGATTATCGTAAGAATTCTTCGAACGATTAAATTATCTTCGAAAAGCAAAAAACAACACAGCAATAACAGAAGTGATTTCATTCATAAGTCATATATACATGGATGATTTCATGAGTCATATATACGTGGATTTCAAAATCGACTAAGTACAAAAGCAAGAAAATCATTCATCAGCGTCCCCGTCAGAACCCTCATCGGAGGAACTCGCTGGAAGACCAAGTTCTTCACGAGTCAATCTTACGATCGCAATGGCTTCGCTCAACTCGGTAGGAACATCGAAAGTCCGGTCTAACATCTCCCTTAGGACGTCGCGCCTTGATTCGGCAAGGATCAAATCCTTTCTCTTATCAAATTCCTCTTCAAGGTCGCGCCTCAGGATGTTAGACTCCTTCTGAAGTAGCAAGTTCCTCTCCGCTAGACTGGCAGCTTCAGCCTTTATTCCGTCATTGCTTCTTCGAAGAGCAGTCAATTCCTCATATTGACAGCTAGCTCTCTGTCTTTACTCTCCAAAATAGAGTTGAGTTCGGCCAATTTCAGATCGAAGTTGGCTTCATGATCACTCAATTGCGCATTCAAAGCTCGGATCTGAGATTCCAACTCTGATTGACGAAGAGCATGTTCGTTCGCGCTTTCGTCAAATTTGGCTGAAAGTTCAGCATTCTTGGCCTCCGATGCCTTGAGTTTCCGATGTAACTCTTCTCCCGCCGAAGTTAGATGAACGATCTGTTCATTCAAGACTTTGGCCCCATCTTGAAGTTGGCGGATCCGATCAGCAGTCTCGATCGCCATTATGCAGTTCTGAAGATCAATTTCGAAGTCATGAAATCTATCCAAAGCAAAGAATTTCTAAAGCAAAAAAGCTCCAAAAATGGAACTTACCCTAAAAGCGCCGTAGGAAATCTGGGAAGGCAGACTCAAATCCTCGTGTGTATTCAGCCGAGCTTGTTCCATCGGACCTATGACGTCGAAAAAATAGTTCGCCAATTTCCTTGGGCATCTAAGCAGATCAACGTTGGCTGGCACTTCGATCTTGAGCGATCTAACGCCCCTCTTCTCGGATTCGCCTAAGGCAGCAAAAGCAGCAGCTTCTTCACTTCGAGGAAGGGGAACAATTGGATCGGCATGATCTGTATTGAAAAACGATGACCCCGTCTCCTCATCGAATTTAGATTTCATCGTCTCAATTGACCGGTCCAAAGCCGGCGCTTTCCCCTTTGCAGGATCCCTCCCTTCAAGTTCACGATCGAGGGCCTCAATCATCTCCTCTTGATTTTCAGGGACGGCGATTGAAGGAACAAGAACACCTTCCCTGCTAGGCAAGCCTCCCGAACCCGAGTTAGCATCTTCGGCGTTGGGGGAGAGATGGTAGTCGTCAACGGAAATGTCCCCCTGTTCGGCCACTTTAAGCTAAATGGCCGTTTCTTGGAGTCTTTCCTTAGCTGTCCTTTTGGGACGCTGTACCAACTGATCAGACGTTGACTCCTCCCCATGACCCTCTTCCTCGATGTCTATAACCGGAGCCACTCTTTCGGCAGCTTTCGCCGCCGCGATCGCTGAACTCGTGCCAGCAATCACATCTTCTATGGTTGGGGGCGCAGCTGATGAGCTACCCCCTTGCCCTTTTTCAACCACTACCCGAGGCAAATACTTGTTCCTCAAGTCTTGGAATGATTTCTTCTTTTTCTTTGGGGGAGGAGCGTCATCGGGTTTTTCTCCGCCTTCGGGCTCAACTTCTTCGTCGCTTGGCTCGCCCCCAGCACCGGTGATACCTGAAGAAGAATTTTCTTAAGTATCGAAAAACACCAACGAAGACAGAAGTCGTAAAAAACAAAAACAGTGAAGTTACCATGATTTTTGGCTTTGAGTGTTTTCAAAGCTGCGACCGGCTTCCAGGCTCGCTTGTCATTGGTCGTCTTCTCTAGTACCCTTATCAGCCAGGGTATGATGTCGGCAACTTGATCGAATTCAACTGCCTCAGCTGAAGATTTTCAGAGGAACTTAGATCGTGTTGCTAAAAAGCAATTCAAAAGGTAAAACAAAATACTTACGAGTCCGATTCCAGACATTCGGCAGCGGCTCACTTCCGGGGGCGGTCAGTTGCTCCGTGGGAATAAAAACGAAGCGCTGATCCCATCCTCGGAGATCGTCATCGTTGTCAGAAATCAAAGCCCGCTGACCTCGTTTAGCCAAATTTATCACTCCTCCTTTATAAACTCGAGGAGAGTATATGTTGAGAATATGGCGAAGTGTCAATTCCACTTCCGCCACCTGTGCGATGTATCGCATGATTATGATCGTTCTCCATATCATCGGAGAAATTTGACCGAGGCAAATTTTGTACATCCTGCAAAATTCCTCGATGATGTTATCAACCGGAAGGGAGAATCCGATCGTAAATGGGTAAGTCAACACCACGGAATGACCTTCAACGTGGGTCGCCAACGTCGACTTCCTCGGAGGGCACATCACGTCGATGTCACCCACTCTCCAACCACACTCCTCTCGAACCCGAGGAATCGCCTCCGGCGTGATCGTACAGTGAACGGAGTCGATCGGGATATTTTTCTTCTTCCCCTGCTCCGCTTCACTGATTTTACAATCGTTCTCATATGTAAACTTTTTCGGAAGAATCTCCGACCATGACTTTTTTGGACCGTAATCTTTCACTTTCCTTTCTTTCCGCTTCTTCCCCTTCTTGTCTACTGAAGGGTCAGCAATGGCGGAAGCTCGCTCCACCACCGCAGCAGACTGCGGCGGAGCCGTGGCAGTAACTGCCGTAGTAGAAGTGGTATCAACCTCTATTATGTTCTGTGATGAGGTAGACATTGTTAGAATTCGTTGTAAAATGAAGTTTGTAAGAAGATTTGAAGTTTATAGGAAGATTTAAGGCAGAAACAGCAAGAATCAGCGGATTAGAATGGAAGATTTTGTGGGATTTGAAGAAATTTTTGCAAAATGGTTCCTTTTACAAAGTTTCAGAAGTTGTAAAGTTGGAAGTGAAGCGAATATTTATAGAGAGGAGCTCATCATTGCCTCGGGAACCGTCAAAGATCGCTGCCCGCACGATTTCTGACACGTGTAGCGATGGGAAGTTGAGGCGACGTTTTGACATTTCAAATTGGAGGGACACGAACGTGCCACGTGTTTTCCCGCTAAAAACTCAAATCCACTTGCCAAAAGCTTTACGAACACACTTGGCAAGTGGGGGGACTATCTGTATTGGTCGGTTTTCTGTCCGATCACGAAAGAAGCAAACTCGATCGTATGCGGCATGCGGACTCACTTCGAAAGTTATGAGATCGGAAAGAATCTGCTTCGGTTTGGTTTCGTTCGGTTATGCGATGTTGATCGGATAAAATCGGAGACAACATTATTGTAGATCAGATTAACTGACCCTCATCTCTATAATATCGGAACAGATAAGGCGAATTTAGTGGAGCAGATGACGATGTACAACAGTGGGATGAGAAACGTGGGGGAGTGGAAGTCTGCTAGGGTTTGGGGATTCTCCTCCATTTCAACCTATAAATAGGGCCTTATATTTTCATTTGGGCACACGTTCATCTGAGAAAAATATTACTCTATTCCTCAAACCACTACTCTCTTGTTAAGAAAATATTCAACAGTGTCGTTTACCTTTGTCAATTTGTTACGTCAAAGATCATCATTGTATTTAAAGCTTCGATCGTGATTTGGTTCAAACGTGGAGGGAGATCTGTTCTTTCCATTGAAGCAACATCCATCGATCCATCAAATACAATAAGCCTTTATTGCTTTGATTATTTAATTGTTGCTTGCTTCGTTTAGATCTGCATCTATCTTGATCGTAACATCTTTTGCCTGTTAACCTGTGTTTAATATTGGACAATCTGTTATCGTCATTCATTTGGCAACTATTTGATTTGTTCATCGGATCTGTTGTCGATTACATTTGTTTATTCGTTATTGTTTTACGTTTATTCATTTCACTTGGTTGTCATCGTATTGCTGTTATTTTCATTGATTCGAGTATCATAATCGTGTTCGGATAATTGCGCATCTTGATAAAACGAAGTCATCTCATCGTATATCACTGTCCTTTCACTTAGTTCGAACTTGTTAGACAGCATTTATATCCTTGCCTGACATCGGATTTAATTGACATCGAATTCACTTGATACCGAGTCTACTTGACATCGATTTTAGAATTACTTCTGCATCAAACTCTTGAGGTCGATTAATTCGTTCACGTAAACTATCTATCAAACGATCAAATTGAGATATAAAACGGTCGCCTAAGACTCAACTAAATATAAATCTAATTGTAAAACCTGATATATTTTTTGGGAAATACAAGAATGTCACTATCCCAGTCTCTCGATTTTCAAGAGATATACTCTTGCACGCCTAATGTTGGAAGGTTGGACATCAGAGTGTGACATGAAGAATTACACATAAATCTTTTACACTGAGAATTACACAAAATGAAGGGTTAATTATTTTTTCAAATATGACATCATAATGTAACCGTACTAGTCCTATTATTTGGCGATCAAGTGATAAACTATTTCTAGTCAATTAATAATCACTCACTAAAACTACTACTATCATTAGCTCTCGTCATTACGATATTAAAAATGTAAAGATATTAAAAACGCTACCTTTCAAATGATGTTCTTGCGTGGAAATAGTCTTCCCCATTAATACTCGATTAAGAATTAATTCGTGATTTTGAAAAGAAAAATTTTATTTGCAACAGAAGGTAGTTCCGAAATAAAATAAATGAAACAAGATGGAGCGTTGAGGTGTCATTCTCCATTAATTAAAGAAAGCAAATATTTGGTACAAAACAAATCGAATTCCTTTTATTATTATTTTTCTTTTCCAGCTTTCCACACATGGTCTTCTTCGCAGTAAAAATTTCGCCCAACGGTCACATTTAACACCGGTATTTGGTTTGAGGCCACTATTTTCTTTGATCTTATACTAGAAGCCACTTTTGGGCCTTTACTAAATAAATATTGACTTAAATTCTGATCATTGACTGAAGTTCAGTCCATACGGCCCCGGACTGAAGTTCCATCTTTAAGGACTGAACTTCAGACTTCAGTCCATATGGCCCTGGACTGAAGTTTCATCTTTAAGGATTGAACTTCAGTCCATATGGCCCTGGACTGAAGTTCCATCTTTAAGGACTGGACTGAACTTCAATCAACATGGCCCTGGACTGAAGTTCTATCTTTAAGGATTGAACTTCAATCCATATGGCCCTGGACTGAAGTTCAATCTTTAAGGACTGAACTTCAGTCAACATGGCCCTGGACTGAAGTTCTGTCTTTAAGGAGTGAACTTCAATCCATATGGCCCTGGACTGAAGTTCAATCTTTAAGGACTGAACTTCAATCCGGCCCCTGGACTGAAGTTCTATCTTTTAAGTGAAAGTGACCACAAACTAAATATTTTGATATTAGTGGCCTGTGCCCAAAGACCAGTAATAAAAGTGGCCTTTCGTTCACTTTCCCCCTTCTTCGCACTTGTATAGTGCGTTGACTAACGCGTAGTAGCAGAATTTCGTTACTTTTTAACTTCAAATTCATTTTCTCAACTATCCTTTAATTTAAGCATATTTTTTAGTCTTTCGCCCGGTGTCTAATATTTTTATTGGAGTCTCGACTCGTATCACGTAAGACCCATTTCAGCGAGAAACGCTCTGTATCACGACTTTTTCCATTTCCAAGATTCGGACCTAAAACCTCTAATTAAGGGTGGAAGGATCATATTCATTCTCTATTTGAATATTAGCACTTAACATAAGTCATTCTACTCTCTCAATCCAATTTTAATGCAGTTTGAAAATTGACCTTAACGAAATATAACAAATATAAGACATCTATCAAAAAAGTTACTTAATAATTGCTTAACAAATTCGATGATTGAAAAAAATAAAATCCTAACAATATTATATGCTACTACATGATTTAAAACAAAAAAAAAATATTGTATTATTGGTAAGAAAATATGTTGACTCTGCTAAACTATAACTACGTCTCAAATAAATTCCTAAAAACCCACAAGTGGTGCATTCTAATTGATCAGTGCTAACACAGGCCAATCGCATGTAGAAGATTTGTAATTGAGGGTGTGTTATATCCAGAAAATATTTTCCAATTTTCTTATGTTTGGCTAGCTTAAAAGTTTTGAATTCTTTTTCATAACAACTCATTTTTTTAATTGGAGGAAAATACTTTTCCTTATAAAAGTAGTAAAATAACCGCTTATCAATCGATCGTAAACCGCTTCTCAATTCTATCGATTAATAAGCGGTTTACGTTGATAAGTAATTGATTTTAGAGGCTTAATTCGAAGACAGTACAAATATCGATCTCAAAAGATGCAGATACGATGTCAGTTTTAAGCAGACGATACGAAGGCAAAAGTAAACAGAGAAGATGCAACAAACGAACTAGCACTTTACAATGATGTAATTTCGATCAAATTCCTTATCGAATACAAATTACGAGTTGATTTTAATCAAGGATGAATACTTAAGTTTTAACAGATTCGATGACAAAGTTAGATACGATGACAAATGAATGAGATAGAAATATGCTCAATCAAATAATGCGATCAAAGAACAATGATCAATTCGCTGAACGTGATCGATACTAACAAGCAAGTTGATAGATTATCTTAATCGGAACAGCAACAACGAATTAATGAGATCGATTAAATAATGCAAGTAACAAACATACAACGATAGAAGAACAGATAAACAAATAAATAAAGCGATAAAAGCTTATTGTATTGAAGAATCGAATGATGGTGCTTCAATGAAAGAGATGGATCTTCTTCCACGTTTGAACCAAGCCGCGATTGAAGTTTAAGTACAGTGATTGCTTTGAGTACAGTAGGTTGTCAATAATGCAGTGAGAAAATGACTATAGCTTAATGAGGAGAGAGTATAGCTTGAAGAATGAGTAATATTGTTCAGATGAACGTAAGGTCGAAATGATTGAGAATCCCCAACTCTAGGAGAATTCCACTTTATCACGTTCCTCTTCCAACAGTTGCACGTCTTCATCAACTTCCACTAAATCCGCTAATTCTGTTCCGATATTCTTGGGATGAGGATCAGCTAAGTTATCCATTACGACGTTGTTTTCGAAATTACTCGATCACAACATCGCACAGCCGATCGCGATCAGAGCGAAGCAAATTCTTTCCGATCTCAACGTCTTCAAAATCAATCAATGCCTTGTCGTACGACCAAATCCGTTTTTCTTGTGATCGAACAGAAATCGACCAATACAAGCACGTCAAATCTTCTACTGCTCAAGGGACTTTCGCTTCATTTTCAATCCTTAATGCAAAGTAGCCTTCTAACAACTTTTCGTACGTGGTTAGTACTTAACTTTTTAGATAACAATCTTACACTAAAATATAGTCGGCTGGACATAAATTCGGACGAAACTTGAAAATTGAGTTTTTTAAGTTGAATTGAAAAGGAATTTTTAGAAATTGAAGTTGTGTTTGGACATGCATTTTATTTTAAAAAATTGAAGTTTCGTGAGCAAAAAACAATTTGTTTTCAAAACTTATCCAAAACTGAGCAAATTCTATGGCAAACACCATTTTGAAAAAGTTGTCCAAGTTCTATGTCCAAACGGGAGCATATATATATATATAATGAATGTCCTTTACTTATTAGAGGTTTGGCCGAAACATGTGAAAAGTAAAATCAAACAAACATGTTACGTGTTTAGTTGGAAAATGTTAGTCAATATCAACAACATTATTAAATTTGTTAGGCTTTTTGTGGTAGAAACATGAGAAGAGTCAACTCATCTATGAAAGAGCAAGCAGGCGGGGCCGGCTCATAGTAACTACTTGTGAACCTTTTTATTCAACACACGTAATATAACTAATTGCTTACCATTTACGAACTAGCACTTTACTTTTCTAATCAGTGTATTATGCCTTCTTGATGTTTTATTGTACTTTGTATATGGGGAGTTTGTGTAGTTGCTTAGAGAAAAGATTGAAAGCAGGTGTCGGAAATGAAACTGATGATGATAATGGACAAGATTCTTATGACTTGTTCTTTGAGCTCCGTTCTTTGCAAATTGCTACTAACTTCTTTTCCGACCTTAATCAGCTTGGTCATGGTGGCTTTGGTCCTGTCTACAAGGTTTGTTCGGTTCTTTATTTTACTCGCACTACAATTTTACTACCTTGAGAATTATTTTTTAGAACACAATTATTTACTGTAATTTTGCTACAATTGGAAGTCCTCGTGTTACTAACATCACAAACTTTTCGATGAGGTGGTTTGTTACTTAACATGGTATCGGTGCAGACAAAGGACAAGTTAGTTTTGTACATGTAGAATTTATTGTGACATGTAGGTTCTAAGATAATTGTGACATGCTATCTTTGTGCTTTTTCTCTTATCCATATGATTCGTGTCAAAGAAAGGAGGAGGAGGGGTAGGTTCTATCTTTAGGGGCGGCATCCAATGATTAGGAGATTGGAACTCCCATGGGCTTAGAGCATGACTAAGATATTGTACTTATTTTTTATACTAATTCAAATTGCCTTGTTGTGCGCTTAGCTTCTGCTAGTGGCAGGGCACCAAGGCAATTTGGCCTGTGGTAATGTTGTCGGGATTTCATCTCCTAGTTCATGATTTCCCCTTTGCTCTCTTTAGCATTTTGGGGAGGGGCTTCTTCCTTCAACAGAGGTAATGCTTACCGGTGACCACCTCTATGAGGTCCTTTGGGCGGTGCTGCTATCAATCCGCTTGATCGGGCTGCTCCAGCTGGATTGCATTAGAAATTTCTTGATGACCTGGTCGAGAGAGTGATACATAAGAATTGAGTCAAAGAATGTACTTTTGCTATTTCAAGCTTTAACATTTCACTGTTGGGAGTTCCTAGGTAGTTTCTATATAGATGTTTTCCTAATAAACAAGAGATGTTTATTTAATAATGCTGCCAATAGCACCAATCTTGTCAAAAGCTAATGTTTATTTTTATTTATAAAATTTGGTGAATTTTTGTGTTGATTATTGGGAAATGGTTCGATATAAGGTTCAAAAGGGATGATGATATTGGCTTGTGATGGCCATGAGATGGAAGGCGGTGGTTGTGGTGATCAAACAGTATGGTGACCATGAATTGAATGCAAAAGATTACTTCTCCTTTGTACTGGTAATATGTTCTTGGGTGGAAGAGAATAGGTGAAAGTCATGTGGTGCTTCTTTGATTTATACAGAGTTGGGTAGAGGCTGTCGGTGCGATTACTGTCAATGTTCCTTTATAGTGCCTAGGTCTTTTTGGGAACTGCTAATTCTCCGTATGTAGTACCATTGACCATCACGGACTCGTGATGGTTAGATACTGAACCTGTAAGAGAGCATTTACTAATCAATAACAGCTTTTCATACAACATCAGATTACAGTCTAATCTCATCAGTTCCAAGTGAAAGCCAAATATCTCAGAATTCCAAGACTCCTCTTAATTAATAATTCAGCTGCCTGACCTAATGAACTTCATATTGATGCCATAGAAGAAGTCAAGGAGATAAGAATTCTGTCCTGATTTTAATCTTTTATGACCCTTCTTCACAGGGACTGATGCCAAATGGTCAGGAAGTAGCTGTAAAGAAGTTATCTGTGGATTCAAGACAGGGAGTAAAAGAATTTACTAATGAGGTGAAAGTATTATTGCAAATTCAGCACAAAAATCTGGTTATTTTGTTCGGGTGTTGCATAGAAGGACCTGCAAAGATGCTTGTATATGAGTACCTGCCAAATAAAAGCCTTGACTGCTTCCTTTTTGGTAAAATAAACACTCATGGTGCCAAGAGTTTCTTGAACACCATCTAGTTCAGGAAAAACTAATAACGTGTGATTTTTCAGCTGCGGAAAAGTCCCCATCTTTGGATTGGATGAAGAGATTCCAAATAGTTACTGGTATTGCAAGAGGTCTTCTCTATTTGCATGAAGAAGCCCCTGTAAAAATCATACATAGAGACATTAAGGCCAGTAATATATTGCTCGACGAGCAATTAAATCCAAAGATCTCAGACTTTGGTCTGGCTAGGCTGTTTCCAGAGGACGACACTCATATAAATACCTTCAAAATCTCTGGTACATAGTAAGTAGTATTATTTTCCTTTTCTTGTACTATTGTTTTTGACAACCAAAGGGAAAAAGGGGGTTCTCTGCTCCATTCCTCCTCCCTATTCATCTTCAGTGCAACCCCCACTCCACCCCTTAAAACTATTTGTCATCTGAGCTGCATGCCTCTGTTGAATGCAGTGGTTATATGGCTCCGGAGTATGCATTGCATGGTTATTTATCTGTGAAGGCAGATGTGTTTAGCTTTGGTGTTTTGCTATTGGAGATTGTGAGTGGTAGGAAGAATAGTGATGGACGGCTTGGTCCTCAAAAGGCAGACCTCTTAACCTATGTAAGTTCCAGCCTGGAAACTTCAATATATAAGTGTTTGCTATGTGATTGAGCATTTGCAGGATTTTCATTGCTTTGCTTCATGAGCTTATTATATATTGCATACTTGAACATCACTGAATAATAAGAGGACTTAGCCTGGAAATCGGGGCATTTCACTTTAAAACAGGAACTTGCTGTCATGAGCATCCATCTAAAGTATTACAGCTTACGCACAAGTTGGTACAACAACTAGTTAGTCATTCAGTCTGCATATTAGCATAAAGTGGCCAACAGCCAGATACTCTTCCATGTTTCATTTGTAGGAAGCAAAACATATAGAAGCAGCTTTAATATTTACCATTCATTTTGTCTATCTTCTTGTTTTTGTCAAGTTTGGCTGGATTAAAGTAAATGGGGATGTAGGAATAAGTATTACCTCTCATTTACAGGCATGGGAGCTGTTTCAGAAAAAGAAGACCTTGGAGCTGGTTGATTCCAGCCTTGAAAACTACAATGCTGATGAAGCAGCAATGTGCATTCAGCTAGGATTACTATGCTGTCAATCTAGTGTTTCCAATAGGCCCGATATGAACTCTGTTAATCTCACGCTATCAAGTGATTCATTTACTTTACCAAAACCTGGGAAACCTGCTATTCAAGGCCGCGTAAGCAGATGGACAACTGATAGTTCTAGTGCCTTTACCAAAAACACTACTAATGCTAGTAGTACCTTAACTGGTGCAACAGATGCTACTAATAATACCAAGGCTTTTGGAGGCAGTAGTAGTTTTATTGAGGATTTTTCTAGAAATTCTATCTCATATTCTTCTATGGATGAAGGTAGGTGACCTTCATTCGTATTGTAAATTTGTCACGATTTCTTCATTTCCGGTGTATATTTATTCTTCTCTTCTTTTTCCTTCAATCCGTATTATCCGTTAGGTTTTGTTGAAAGAGTTTCTATAATTTTCTTGTTTTTCCGCGTTTGGCGGTCATACCTACTTCAACAAGCTGTTTGAAGTACGAAAGGATTTATCCGATTAATTTCCTGGTCCATAGTATTTTTGTTGTTTAACTAATGTCATGGACTAGGCATCTGGTTCTTTTTGTATTCCAAGTTGTGGATTCTTGTAAAGTTGCAGAATGTAACATTGAAGTGTTGCAATGTGGCATAAGTGATTCGTTTTGCATCTGTTGGAGAAAAGTCAAAAACACAAATAAGTACAACTGAATTTAGAGACAGACATGGAGCCAGTTCCATGGATTCAATTGAACACATTACATATGGCTCAGAATTTTGTACACACATTGCCAGAATTTATAATGTAAAAAATGAATGGGAACAATCAATCATAACCCTGAAATAGGGAGGGGTCTTGGATTCTTTTTTAGTAATGAATTTCTGAAGATCCAAAACCAAGATCCAAGGAATTTGATTGTTGGGGTCAAAATGTTTTCTCCCAAGACAGGGTTCATTAAACGAAGACAGACTTATGTCAGTAGTATATGTTACTGTAATTAAGTGTAGAAGTAGAAACAAAGCATCAGATTGGGTGCATGTGACATGGGTTTCAGTAAATACAAGAACCCACACTGCAGTTATAGCACCGACCCCCTTACTCTGAATAAACTAACTCCCCATTCTTCCATTCATCATCAGCCATGTCATTTTTGTACACTTTCTAATTCAGTAACTAAATAACCAAGCACCATTTAAAAAAGGAAAGAAAAGCTGCTGTATACATTTTTTTATGTTAAAGTTCACTAAGTGCAAGTCTGCAACTAATCATTTACATATTGGTTTTACTTTTTCATGCTGAAATAAAGGAACAAAGTCACTTTAGAAAGTCTTTCTTACTCACACCCCACTTGAGAAAAAAAGAAGAAAACTTGATTCCTTGTTCTTGAAATATACCAGTTTCAAGAACATCATCTTTTTTGGAAAGTATAGTCTTTGTAAAACATGGCAAATTGGGAGCTGAAGCATTGTTGCAAGCATGAACAAATCGTTTTTCTAGCCACTCTTGGCGTTTGTGCTGTTGTCATTCTTGCTGTACTTATTCTTTCCCTTGTTTCTCCGTTTTTTGTTTTTAGTATCACATTCATAACAAAACAATTCTTTGATATATCTTTAAAAATGTAGATCTTAATTGTGGAAATGTTATGTGTATATCTATTCACTTAGAATGATCCTTTCACTCTTTAGGGTGCTCTGCTTTGTCCTTTATTTGTTGTTTGAAACATAGCTACCATTGATTATTATAGAATTTAATCCAGAACAAACCCCCCCCCCCCCCCCCCCAAACAAGAGCATAATGAGTGTACCAGTTGAGCTATTAGTTTTTCTTAAGCAGTGGTGAATGAAGTGTAAATCAGCTAAAGATTGATTAAACCAAGTGGAACTAGTATAAAAGAGCGGATCACTGATTAATTTAGTGTCCAATCCATGTTGACATCCTCTTATTTGATGTTATCTATCTTCTTGATTGTCCATGATGTGTCAATATTTTGTAGTTATTGTAAATTATCAACCGTTCAAGTTTACACTTTCTACTTTTTGGAAATTTAAGCTGTTATGACTTGGTGGTCTATATGTGACTATACATTTTGGTGATAATCTGTTTTTCTTTTTACCTGCAGCTTTGGAGGACAGTGCTACTACTACCTTTCAAGCTTGTTACAGTGTTTATTCATGAAGCTAGTCACGCTATAGCTTGCAAACTTACTTGTGGCCATGTGAAGAGCTCACTCTTTTTCTGTCTTACTTTTTATTTTTAGGAATGATGCTATTGATTCATACTTCCTAAAATATAATTGTTGTAGTAGTGGAGATACGATTCACTTGTTGGAAGCTGATAATGACCTGTCCTTACAGTTGAATTTTGAGACGGAACATGATACTTACTGCCCCATGGGTGCTTAGACGTTGCATTATTCGACGATGACATGAAATATCTATCAGTTAAAATGCAAAAAGTGAATTAGTACTTGATTATTGTTAGCTAATATACCATTATAGTTCGAAATGTCAGATTATCATAATGCAAGAAAAAGAAAATGCTGAACATAGTCATCTTCAATGCTTGATTCGAGTCATCTTCAATGCTCGATTCGAGTTCCTTATACCCGACATATTTCTGAGTAAATTGGGGACATTCTCAGTACCAACTATTTTGTTAGCTATGCCATTGCCGTATGCCCGTATCTATATCTATATATTTACCTATTTATATGTAGTCCTATCTTCAGCTTACTGCTCAGTGCTCTTCCTATTTTAGCTGGTTTTATGATGCTTGTATTCATCTGCAGGTTGAGGGGATACAGGTTCATGCTGATGAAGGTGGCACTACACAAACTCGTGGTGGCGTATATTGGTTCATCTTGCCAGCTGGATGTATATATCTATCACTTCCCTGGTCACTTGGATTTTAATTTCAGTCTGCAGCAAAGTTCTAAATCAACATGAACTGTGTGCTCATCAATTATCTGATACATAAATAATCTAATAATTGTCAACATTTTCTCATGTCTAAATAACAATACAAGCAACTTTAAAATGTCCATATTGAGTTTTCTCTGTCAATGGCTGATGTCAACTCATATGACACTCTTGGTTGGTTCGTGGAATAAACTGTATCTTTTATCCTTTGTAGATCTTGGTTCAGCATTTTGGGGAATGGTTATAGTGCTTGCGTCCACAAAGCTCCTTACAGCAAGAATTGCAGCAGGATGTTTAATGGTCACCCTAATTCTTGTTCTTGTTGTGGCTAAAAATGTGAGTGACAATTAGTTCCCTTAAGGCATTTCAAAACATGTGCTAGTTGATGTTGGATCTTTTAATTGATAATCGTCTTAATATGCCTGGTTCTGCAATGAAGTAGCACTTCTTGTCTTACTGATCATGTGGGGGGTCTTTTGTGCAGTGGACACTCCGGGGCCTTTGTATTGGTAAGATCATTCACCCAGCATGGTTTCTCTAAGATTTGAGTCCATGAAAATTAGGCCACACTGATAGAACTTCAAAACATCAGGATTTGTTGTCTTCCTTGCTATTGTATGGATTCTTCAAGAAACAACAAAAATTCGAATCCTGCGGTACATCATTCTGTTCATTGGTAACTTTCAGTCCCTTTGCCTGGTAACAGTGCCAAGTTTCATGCACCATTAAACTTCCTTTCTTATGTGTGAACTTTTTTTCGCTTACTCATTGCTGAAATTGCAGGTGTAATGAACAGCTTATTTTCCGTTTATGGTAGGCCCTGGAGACACACTAATGTTCACACACTTCTTCGTTTTATAAAATTCTACATTAGCTTATTGAGGCCTGTACATCTTATTTTCATTTATGCAGATATCTACGATGATCTTATATCACGAAGAGTGAACTCTAGTGATGCTGAGAAGTTTGCTGAAGTGTGTCCCTGTCCTTGTACTGGTGTTGGCTGGGGGGTCATCTGGTGAGTGTACTTTTAACTTAAAAGCAGCAAACCATCTGACTACTAAAATTTGTGCTCAAAGGAAAGTCACTTGCAGGGGACTCATTTCTTTCTTGTTTCTCTGTGGAGCCACATATCTTGGTTTGGTGATCTTGTCTTGAGGTAGGCCTGCTTAAACTGTTCAGTACAAGTTCTTATGATTTTAGTCAATTTCCATGCTACACTATATCCAAGTGTTCCTTTTTCTCTTCTTTGTGCGCGTGTATTGGCAAGGGTGGTTGTTGGTTTGGGCAATACATCTTTATTCTATGGCCAGGCAGCCAGGCACCATCATAGGCTGTTAGTTTCTTTGAAGCTACAAGAGACTTTTATACTTGTGAAGATCTTAAAATAAGCATATAAAAGGAAACATATTCCAATCTACCACTCCTATTGATCCCCCTTCGGTTGCGATCATCCACCCTTAAGGCTTTAGTCTGCTGAAATTGTCTAGAATCATCAAAATCTAGTTGTTATGTGCCCGCAGTCTTTTCTTTTTCTTATTATTCTTCTCGGAGATCGAAAGAGAGAAATTGGTGCATAGGCCTTCATTTTTATTCTCCTAAGTGAACCGGGGAGGCACTCCTAAAATTGGTTACAGTCGTTTGATGAGAATTTATTGGTACATAATGCAGGTAGTTCAAATTGAACCAGCCTTTTTCTGGCTGAGAAGTTGGATACTTGATACTATAAATCAAGGGACTCCCATTTCCTGCAACACTCAAGAGCAATTTTTACCCTTGTCTTGGTTGGATTCTTTCTAGTTATGGGACTGAATTAGTACATTGCATTTACCAAATCATTTATGCGAGCTGGATTACTGCAGTGCCACTTACTGTACACATATTTCTGGGTGCTGCTGGCCTGAGAATTATTCTGCTATTGTGCTACATTTGTAACTTAATTTCAGAGGAACATAATTTCATTCACATATACCAAAAGGATCCAGTTTCACAGATTTCCAGGTTCCCTCAATAGGCATAAGCTTCGTTTGGTCTGTTTTTTACATTTCACTATTGTAAATATTCATTATATCAGGTTTACGTAGTTTCTTCACTGAACTAATAGCTTTCTAATTTGGAAGTGTTTTTTTGAAGTGACAATACAAATTTATGTCCAATCAGTATCTTCATCTTTATAGTTATATCTATATTTATATTTCTCAGTTATATTTAAGAGAAAGTGGGACATCATTTCCTTACTTTCTGTTCGATTTTTGGGCGCATACACATGCCCGTCATCTTTAACGTCTCAACTGAAGAAAGACTGATACAAATTAGTTGATAAATGGTTGAAAAACATGACACTCCTATGAGAAACAAACAAAATTAATTTCTTTATTTTGATTAGAACAAAAAGATGAGTAAAACTACGGGAGAATAAGCTATTCTATGTTTCAATCACCTGGACCTGAGTACTGGGAGTTCGTTTCAACTATATCCTCAGTAAAATTATCGCACAGCACTATAAAGAAATGATTATCAAGACTCACTGTGTCATACAAATATCAAAGAATCCAGAAGATTGAAAATACAGGTTTCTTTCTACTTGAACACACGAATAGAAATGTTTCTTTCCACTTAAATACATGCTTCACCAATCTGATCAATAATATCTGAATAAGAAATGTTGATTTTGACAGAGGCGACTGCAATTAAATTGGTGAAGTGCAGAATCAAGTCAATTTCAACTAGATAATGAGCTATTTTACCGAACAGGAAATGTTTCTGCATACAAGCTCTGTAACTCAATAGGATCATGAAGAAAAATCCAAAATACTATGCTGGAGTTAATTGCATGAGCAGATTCAAGAGTTATAAGAAGACATTATCGCTTAGGTAGAGCATACGACAAGTAAAACACAGGCACCAAATCTATCAAAAAGAGTTGAATTATCTAGGACATAGTGACAAAGTTCCAAAAGAAAGTAAATAACAGTTTTAACACTGCTCTGACTTCAAACAAAATTTAAATACCAAAATTTTATAAAGTAACCACTAATTTGTAGTTTTGCATCAAAGAGATCAAAGACCACTATTTTGTATCTTTAAGCCTCGGTAATGGGGTACTCGAACACAACATCTTTGCCTGAAAGCTTCCTGTAAACTGCAGAAAAGGTCTCCAGCTTGTATTCAGTGTTGTTGCGCTCCTTGGGGTCCAAGAAAACCTATCCAAAACAAGCAAAATAATGTAGTGAGAAAAGTTAAAAAAAATATCCATGGAGTCCAATACTCCTCTAAACTTCGGCAGTAAAAGTAGCTCCTTCAAATTCAAGAGTGCTAGTTCTCACAAGTGCTAAAGTTTTACAACAGCATCATGACTCACAAAAGCAAGAACATACAACTGCATGTCATTTCAACTGTCTTACCTTCATTATCTTGGACCCATCAACACGATATCTGGTACGCTTCCCAACAATCTCAGCTGGTACAACGAGGTCCTCCAATATGGCATCATGGACAGAAGTAAGAGTCCTGCTGCGGGGCCGTTGGGCAGCAGAGCCTCTCTTAGGGGGCCTTGCTATCCTCCTGGTGGCAATGACGATCACATCCTACAAAAAAGATGGAAGTTCAGGAAATGCCAGAAATACAATGTTCGCCTGGTGAAATGCTCTGCATGAAGATACTGAAAAAATTGAACAAAAGAATGAAGGAGTAAGGACAATACAGAAAATGCAGAGCAATGTCTAACGCTTCAAGCAAACTGTTTTTTACTTAAAAACAGGCAAGAGCATAATTTCAGATTGAAGTTACATCAAGATTAGGGTACAACAATAAGTACCTAGAGTATGCATGCAATTAATACCTAGAAGATTTTCCATTCTTCAAAGTGGCAAATGGGTGAGCATGGTGCATATAGGAAAAGAACAAGCAACTTTTTACCCAAAATGATAGTATTACTGTGCAACCCCGTAAGCAAGGTCGGATAATAGTTGGCGATTCATCATTGGAATTAAGTATAGGCTTTTAATTAGAAATCACCGAAGTTACAATAAGCTTAATTGCAATAACCAAATGTGGCCAACTCTGATGAATAGATTCTCAAATACAACTGTGAAAAGGATGGACGGGTTACCTTTCCACTGAATTTCTTCTCCAGCTCCCTAACAAGGCGGACATGGATCTTGCGATAAGCTTTCCTCAGTCTGTAGGGCACATGAATAACAACAGCTTTCCTATTTCCTGCCACATCAATTTGACTGCAGCACCAGCCAAACAAATTAATCACTACAGAGTAATTGCACACATATCTACAAACAAAAATTCCTAACACCACTTACACTGCTGAATTGATGTACAGATCCTTCAATTCACTTTTCAGTTCTTGGTTGGTGTTTTCCAAATCAAACAAAGCCTGTGTTCCGAAAAAGTTTACAATCTTTATTCCACAAACGACAAAACAATCATACAATTAATCAAAGGTTCAGCAAACGGACATAACCTGTGCAACGGACTCCTCAAATTCAGAAGGTTCAGCATTTTTGTCTTTGTGAATCTTTTGCTTTGACGTGTACATCTTCACAGATCTAATACACCAACAGATTAGATACAAACTTAAACATCACTATAAGCAAACCGTAGAAACTAATTGCCAACACCAATAGCCAAATGACATTCTATCCAGAAGATTCTTAAGCTGTGTCCTCACGTCACCAAACGAGCAACTTAAACTCCTACGGACATTGAGATAATCAAGCTAATCTAGCTGCTAAAACTATTTCATTAGCAACACAGCATCACTAATAGCCACAAGACCAAACAACCAAACATTCGTGAAGATTCTTAAGCATCTGTCCGCGCAATACTAAATGAACGACTTCAAACTCCTAGAGACATTGAGATAATCAAGCTAGTCGACCTACTTAAATTATTGCAACAGCAACACAACAATTTTCCAGACGTATATCATTAACATTCGAAAGACTAATAATACAATTCATTCCAAAAGATTCTTAAGCATCTGTCCACATGATCGAAATGAACAGCATTGACATAATACTCACATTGAGAGTCTAAACCTAGTCTAAGGCAGCTCGGTGCATAAAGCATCCCTCGTGCACACAGGTCCGGGGAAACCGCCCACACAAAAGACAGAAACTATTTTTCATTTATATATAAGCATTATTACTTTCTATACTTATAAGTACTAGTAATTCACAAAAGTTAACATTTAAAAACATGAACTAATTCGTGTACTTCAAATGAAAAATAAAGTTCTAAAACTTATCAAGCATTTTATATGCTAAATTTCATAATTGTAAGTACCTCTGAGTGTTCGGCAACGGCGGACAGATCTGTGAGTGCCGGAAACACTTGTTTTTTCTGAGAGAAGATAAAAACCCTAGTTGCTGGCAGTGTTATATGGTTTATAAAGATAAATCAACGGCCAGGATGAGATGAAAAGCTGCTGTGTGGTTTGGATTGTCTGGGCTGTGAATTTTAGCCCATTTTATTTTGCAAAATTTACAGATATACGTCACTTCAGGCACCCCGTTACAAATTAGTCACTCATAAGTAAACACTTACATTTTTGCATGTGCTTTCTGAATATTTTCTCTAGTCGAGGGTCTATCACTTCAGGTTTGCAGGTTTGCGTACATTTCATCCTCCCCAAATTTCACTTGTAGGACAAAACTTGGTATGTTGTTGTTGTATTAGAAAAGTCTTACATTTTTGTCCCCTTAAGAAAAGGTTTTTGCAATTTCAAGATTTTACTAGTGGTAACTCCCCCAAGTAACTTCTGGCAATCAATAGAGCTTTTCTTAAGGGGAAAAAAGTACAAAAAAAATTTCTCTACATATACCTCTTTATTCTTTGTTACGGTTTTTTGTCCTCACTTAAGAATGGTTTAGTAAAATGATCTTGGTAGGTAACACTTCACGTTATAAATTTACAAGTGTTCCCTCAGGAGAAACACTTCAAGTATAAATTACAAGTGTTATCTGCAAGACAGGACTTCAAGTTATTTGAGGAGAATGTTGACAGAGATAAAAGATCTAGTGCTGCCACGGGGGCAAGACTTGCACCACTTGTTATTTTATACTTGAAGTAATGCCCCATGGGTGCACTTGTCAAGTTTATAACTTGAAGTGTTGCCTCCGAAGAAGCACTTAAAATTAGTGAGATCATTGTTATAAAACCACTTAAAGTGAGGTCAATAAGACAAACTATTTCCTAAGGTGTCATAGTTTTGTAAATTACCCAAAAGTATAAGACTTTTGTTACAAGGGCTAAAATGTGACAGCAGCACCAGACTTGTCCATGTAATGTAAACACATTTATTGGTAAAATTTTCATCCCCAAACCAGTTTTGTCACTGATATTTAGTTTGAAGGCACTTTTTCTATTGGTCTTATAAGAGGCCATTTTTTTTAACTTCAATCTTTGTGAACCTTGTAGGTTGAACTTCATGCCTAAATTATGAAGTTTCAACTTCAATCTATAAGGGCTAAACTTTTAGGTATAGATGCGTAAACTTCAACCCTTATAAGTTGAAGTTGAACTTCAATCCTTGTGGTGGGCTGAAGTTGAACTTCAATCCTTGTGGGTTGAACTTGTGTGAAGTTCAACCCAAAAGAATGGAAGTTCTAAAAAATGGTCTTTCATGTAAAATCAATAAAAAAATATTGCCTCAAACCAAAGAGCACTGCCGAAAGTGGCATTTAGTGCACTTCGCCCTTTATTTTTGTGCATATGTAAAGCCTAACCCTGTAAAATAGTATAAATTTTAGTTTGGCAATCAATTTTGCTTTCTCTGTTTAGGTTTTAGCTAGTAAATTTTTTTGCACAAATAACTATTTTGGGTCTATGCCCTATTCGCTCATCAAACAAGCTATTGCTATGTCCAAACTTCAAACTTCATGTTTGAAGTTGTTATACCCATGTTTGAAGTTGAAAGTTGTTATGTCCACGCTTGAAATTGAAAGTTGCACATGCCGAACTTCAAATCTTCAAGTTGACCTTCAACATTTAAGTTTGAAGTTAAGAACTAAAGTTTTAAAGTTAAGAAACAAAGATTTGAAGTTTAAGCTAGTGATTAAAAATTAAATAATTTTTAAAAATTTGCTAATACTTAAATTTTAAGAAGAAGATGGAAGAAGTAGGTTTATGGCGTGATGATAAAATATAGCAAGTTATTTTTTTGGGAGGACGTCCACCGCCCACCGTAATATTATGTAAGAATTTCTTTGGGCAGCGAAGGAGCTTCGGAGCAGTGACAATATTATTTCTGTGTGAACTATAGGTTATGAATTTAAGTCATGACATCAACCATTTATAGTTATATAAGGGCAGACTGCCTACATTATACCTCTAGAGTGCGGCGCTTCCCTCGACCTTGCGTGATGAGAAGAGCTCCGCACATTGGACTGCCCTTTTTCTTTTTTATTTCATTGGGGGGTGGGGGGGGCGTTTGTACAGCAACATTTAATGAATAACCAGTTCTTAAAAATGATCAAAAACTTGTTGCTCCCAAACGCACACGCAAGTATACGTGGTCGCCAAGTAATAAAGTGATAAGATGAGTATCGTTCCCACGAGGACTATGCAGACTGAGTTCTAGCAAACAATTTATTTAAACTATTCAGGGATCTTTTTCCAATAGTGAGGATTTTGTTAACTAAAGAACAGTAATTAAATGGTAGAAGTGAATTCAAACAATGGAGCAAGACTTGGTTGTTATCAGTAATAAGGAGACGGTCCAGGGTCAGAGTTACAAACAATCCAGTTGAGTTTTCCAATTGATTCCACTTCTTAAATCCCGAGTTACTAACTAACAGATTAAATGTACCCGTGAAAACCTTTCGATTCTTCACGGTCTATGCAGGCTACTCCAATCCCTATATGTCTATGGGTTGAATCACGTGCACGCATTAACGAATTCTGTAATTAGTTAAACTAGGCGAGCAAGTATATGTCTATCCTACTCACAAATTGGTTCCCCGATGCCCGGGTTCACAAACTAGTCCTATTCTTTCTTATTACGTAATTAAATCCCCTCTTTCGAGTTCAATCTAAAAACCATAGATAATGCGTAATAATCGGGCCCTGACAATTACACAAGTGAAATCAAGAAAGAATAAGTAACCCGTAATGGGATTCAATTAATGGAAATCAATCTTCAAACATCAACCTTCATGTAATACTCTAACCCTAGAACGAACAAACTATAGAATTAAAGAGAAGAATAAGAGAAAGAGAGAAAGAACTTGTGTAGAAGACATCTAGGGCTCCTCCCCTCTCCTCCAATACTTGCTCCAAAGTCTGAACTCCTATGAAAAACTAAGTAAAAGAGTATTTATAGAGTTTACAAACACCTAGTAATAAGTTAGACCCAATCCTAGACGAAATAGGACGTAAAAACGCGCACAAGGGGCGCTATAACGGGCGCCCCGCACCCCGAAAAGCGTGCAAACGACCAGTGACCGTCGAAACTCACACGCCTTGGCTCCGCGGCGCATGGGAAACCGCGCCAGCCAGGGCGCGCGGTAAGGGGCGCGGCGCGGAGCCCACGGCGCCCAGCCATTTTTCTGTTTTCTTGCTCCTTCGCTCGCTCGTGTCATGCCTTCGTGTGCTCGATCCAATCCTCAATCAAAATCCAATCTTTCCTTGCTCAATCATGCTCTTAAAAGCTCCAATTACACTGCATAACAACCTACATACACACGACATAAAATCAGTGTAAAACCACAGTCACAAGCTATAAAACGAGCGAATAAGGTACTAAAACGTGAGGAAATATTAAGGAAATATAGGCATAAAATGCCAAACATCAATAGTGCATATAGCTTTTTATGTCCATAAGATAAATAATACCTCCAAACCTAATACAGAAGACTTCAAACCATAGTTGTATGAGAATGTGTTGAATCCACGCTTCTGAATATTGTACTATTACTGCAAAGTCGTGCCTTTTTATTCTAAAGAAGACCATATATGCCACCCAAGCAGCCGTCAACTTTTGAGCAATCATTGTTTTATTCTACTTTCGTAACCCAATTCTTTGCGTCCATATCTACAAGAATGGCATTTGCATGTCCAATGATGAGATTGAACTGTTCTAAAGTTAAGACCCAGTCATTCAATGATAACAGTAGTATGTTTAGTAACCTACCGAAGAAAAAGAAGAAGAAAATCGAAGTCTTTTTCAACTCTGTAATGGGGCGGCCGGAAAAATCGTTTGTGGCATCTTAAGATTTTCCAAAGTTGGCATGATTTCTTTCCAAGTAAAAGTTTAAGGTCTTATCCGAACGCTCTGTTTCCTAGAAGTGATTAAATAAGAACCAAGTGTACTTCAGGAACCTTAAAATTGTCAAATTATAAGAGAACACACTTTTATGGGCTCATACTTTAAGTCTGATAGTGCGTGAAAAATCTATGTAATAATATAACAGTAATAACATTTTACTAGTGAGATTTGAACACACGATATTATTTTTCAATACCATATTAAAGTATGCGACCATCTCATCAAGAACTTAAACTAAAAGAACACACTTTTATGTACTTAATTATGTCTGCAAGGTGAATAATCTTTTGTCAGCAGACACACACTCTTCAGTTTTGACTCTTCGTACAATCGTCACTACTGGGAATGGTGGGAACGAAAACACACAATACCGATCTTGTTTTCCAAGAAAAGAAAAGATTGAAATTGAAATAGCTTCAAACAAGCGATTTCAACTATTGACAATTCCTCATACCATGTTTTTGGTAGAAGATTCAGGAACTAAATTCACCTGTCACTATTTCATTTAAAATTCCACAAGAAGGATGATCATAATTTTAAAATTCGTCCATGCTCCAAAAGCTGTCAGCTAAAACATCACCAGGCGCATTGTTTTCTCCACTCATCTGATCATAATATAGCACATCTTTAAAACTGCAAGTTGCTGGACTGAATGTATCCATATCATAACTTTCGCCGTCCAATGGGAAATGAGCCTTGATAAATGTATTTAAGCCGGAATCTCCAGGTGGAATCAAATTGGAACATTCTGAAATGGAAGCTTTAGAGATATTAAAGGGTTCTGAAGAATGTGAGCTTGTACTGGAGCAGCTGCTGTTATTTTTGTCTAAGCTAAAAGTTTGTGGAATTTGTGTTTCTTTGATACTTAAAGGACCATATTGTGAAGCTAACGCTGGAGTAGATTGTGAAACAGATGAGCCCTGTATCTTCTGAAGCAGCCGGGGGATCCAAAAACATCGAATCAATTCTTGAAATGCTACACTGTTACAGTCGATCTTCAAATGCCTGGCTTGTTTCTGCACCCTTGTTCTCCAGTAGTTCTTGATTTCATTATCGGTTCTTCCTGGGAGATATTGCGCTATTTTTGACCATCTAATATTATCAAGGAAACTCTCACCAATTACTTATCATCCAAACTTGATAAGCATAAGCAAAAAAGTTGACAAAAAGCTAAGATTTTAAAGTAATTGCATGACTAAAAGAGATAGCTAGACCAATATATGCCCACTACTAGAGAACTCAGGCCTATGTTAACGATTCTAAAACAGTTGCAATAAAGAGGAAAACTTTTGCAATAGTACAACTATTGTTGTTGTAGTCTAGTTGGTGCAACTGGATGGTGAATCAAACAGTACTATGTATACCTGTTCCCAATCTTGGAATGAAGTTCAAGAATCAGGAGTTGTTCCTGTGGAGTGAGATTTCCTCGTTTAACGTCCGGTTTCAAGTAATTCAGCCATCTCAACCTGCAGCTCTTCCCTGTTCTCTTTAGTCCTAATCAACCAAGAAAGTACATGAAATCAGCAACAATACACAATACGTCTAAAATACTTACTAAACTTGGCAGTGAACGGATAAACTAATTACCAGCACGTTTAGCAAGAATATTCCATCGGCCTTCGCCATGATGGGAAATGTAATGGACAAGGAGAGTATCTTCTTCAACAGTCCATGGACCTCTCCTCAACCCAATATCATCATCACTAGAGCTACTTGAACTTTTAGACAAGGATGTCATGTCTGTTTCTATTGAGAGATTTAATGAATGTATGCTAAAAGTAGTCAAATATGATTGAAGCAATAGAAGCCAGCTCACATATATAAGTGTACAAGTTTCATAGTATCACTACTCTCAGTAGATGCTTCTTAGAACTTGCCTCAAGTTTACAAAAGTCGACCACCAAATAAATGGTCCAGAAACTAACGAGAAAATTAGAGGAATCATATATTTGGAAATTTTGATCCCTAAGTCAGTTAGAAAATAAAAAGTGGGTCCGTTAAGGTGACTTCCACCTAGTTACAGAAAAGGTATTAATCGTAATCCACACGCATGGTTAATTAAATAGTATGACTGAAGGTCATCGAAACTAGCTTTAAATAGCATGGAGTGTTCATCGGTATAAATTAGGGTCAATGTGAAACTATAGTTTATTGTAGAAATTTTAAGTTCGAGGGTTAAAGATAAGAAGAATATGTGATGATAAAATTCCTGATAAAGACACTAAAGGTTATCAAATGCTGTTTTGCCGGATGGGGCGGGAATAAAGTCTATAAAAAATATTTACTTGTATTTAGTATCTACATAGAACCAAGCAATTTAATCATAAGAGCCACAAATTAATACGTTAATACTTAACATATTAAGAACCTGTTTGGCCAAGCTTCTGAGGAGCCAGAAGTGTTTATTTTTCTCCAAAAGTGTTTATTTTAAAATTTTGGGGTGTTTGGTCAAACTTCTAGAGAAAAATAAGTGCTTTTGAGTGGCAGCACAAGCTGTTTTTCTGCTGTGGGGAATAAGCTGAAAAAAGTAGCTTCTTGAAAAAATAAGTGTTTTTGATTATTTTGGACAAGAATACCCATTTCAAACTTCCATATTTAATCAAATTAATATTGTTATATATCTATTTTCGTAATTTGGTAATTTTTTTAAATATTGGTCAAACACAAATTAATAGCAAAAACACTTCTCTAAAATTTGGTCTAACACAAACTGTTTATCTCGTAAAGCACTTCTTTGAAAAGCACTTTTAATAAAAAACACTTTTCAAAATAAGCTGATTTTGGCAGCTTGGCCGAACAGGCTCTAAGTGACAAATTCTTATATATAAACTATAGTCTTTGCATTCATTTGCTCGGTACAAATAGTGATATTTTTTAGTTCAACTATAAAAGTATCTATCTTATTAAGATTCTCTACCTATATAACGTGGTTGACTGAAAAACATGATTTACACAACTGTATCCAGAGCTCACAAACAAACTGTACTTATAAAACGTGGGCATTTTAATGTGAGCCCAAGAAGGCGGCACTTTGAGCCGCTGCTTGGATTTTCAAAGCAAGTTCCTCACTTTCACTTGGATTCGATGTCTACTTATTGCAAACGTGCTTGTCTCTGTTCTGTGGTTCTTGCTGCTTCTTGAAAGGCCATCACATACTCTTGAATAATTACACAAGTTACCTTCAACGAAAAGTCCAGCAATGCGGCTATTTTTGACTCGAAGAATTCAATTACATCATTTAAGTTTTAATCATACAATACAAGTTAGAGGTTTAATCTTAATTAAGGAAATAAAGTCCTGGTATGACCAGAATCATATTACACCAATTAAGCAACCATGTGCTTGAGAAAAATTGAGAGCAAAATCATGCTGCTCATCCAGATATACCATAAGAAAGGTGCATCATAAACAGAAGATCCTTATGAATTGAGCATCAACATGGTCATTTGTTAAATCACTCGAGATTAAATTTCTTTTTCATTTATGTAAGGAGAATACTTAGTCTTCTCCATATTGTTTGGTGAGGTTAAATGCATGACTTGTCCTACTCTTGTTACGAGTAATAAGTCGGCCAGTAGGCCATTAAAGGAAAAAAAAATTGGCCAAAAGTCTATAAATCCTTCACCTGTCAATGTTGGTGTTACATAATACATGACTTCATATTTTCGGAACAGTGCGAGTATGTGAATAAGAAGCTAAACAAGAAGAAATGTATACGAAGTTGCAGTAGACTAAAAACACTATATTTCAAACCGACGAACTCTGGGCTGTCAAATTCAAACCTATAAGTGCTCACTTAATCGTAGCAGACAAGTTTGATAAATTACCATAAATTGACATGCCTTTCGAAACGCAGATGAGTCTAAAAAGAGAAACAATTATCCACAAAACATCAGTGTCATGGCCTGAGTCCAAAGCGGCAACAAGTATTTCAAGATAAAACAATGTTGCAAAGTTCTGGTGTCAGTTTTAAAGAAGAGAATTCACCATAATTTCTCAATCAAGGTGATTAGCCGTAATTAACGGACGCTTCCAGAAAATAGGACAAGTAATTGAAGGTACTGGTTGGCAGTCGGGACTAGTCACCACCCAAATAGTTAAAGAATACAACAAAGATTCAGAACAAATATCACGCACACATGGAGCTTAATAGAGCTTATTGGAGTACTCTATTAGAAACAGTAAGTTCCCAGAAGGAAAAGATAACTTAGTCGAATTTGACTCAACTCCCCTGCCATTGCATACAGTGACGATACCAATTGAATTCAGTTCATCATCAACTCCTCCTTTCCCTTTTTTATGGAGCATGACTTCATTAAATCATATAAACAAACACACAAGATATGAGAAAAAGGAATCCGATACATGATGACATGGATATTCTAGCAACCACTGGAAAGACATAAGACAGATTTTCAGACGCCTCCGTAAAGGCAAAAAAGAGCCTAATACCCCACCAGACTTAGCAGATTTTAGAGTAAGACATGAAAGCAGAAGAGACTTTGTCACTTGATAATGTAATCTCTTGGTTGTGCCGACTAACATTGTTATGCAAATATTAGAAGCACTGCCATTGTCATTGATGGTGATGCTTTGACGACTAAGTGATACTCGAAAGTCGACTTCAAAATCAAGCAACTGAAAATTCAATCAGGCAATCCAATACAAAGCAAACAAACAGAGTGGATTATGCACGTCTTAGTTTGAAAAGAAACAGTGCAGTGTGAAATATTTTCCTATATGCTTTTTCACCAACCGATCAAAATAACTCAAAAGAATAGATGTACTTTCATAAAATAAATCTGCCATATAACGACAACCTTCATTTTGAAACATAGGGGATGCCGTGCATATTTCTAGCCTTATAAAGTACAGTAATCACGCAACACCTGTCGTGCAAGATCCAATGCTCCACTTGTCTTATAGATCAAGTGCAGGTTGTAAGCTGCTTCCCTATGCAGGCTGCAATAGCCTGGGTTTCGATTTTCTCTGAGATATTGGCTTTCATAAGGAAGTTGGGGGATAGGATAGTCCTTTTCCCGAATAGAAAGCGCCATCTCGTAATATGAAGCGGCTAGAGACACAAGGCCTATATGATGAAAAGCTCGAGCTATGTTGAATAACGCTTCTTGACTCTCTCCACAAAGTTTTAGATACTTGAACAAAAATGACATGCCTTGTACCACACACACATGCTTATTCTTAAGTCTGACATCAAAGGCTAGATTAATCAATGCAGTCCCAGCACAAAGATTAACAAGTGGACTATCAGGAACAAGTTTGTATGCATGTAGGTATTCTTCTGCAGCATCTTGATATTGGCTGATACCACTAAACTGATGCCCTGAAATGATAATTGGTGGTACGCAATCTTTCGCCTTTTTCCGCATGCTGTGCAAGAATCTAAAATGCTTATGGGGAAGAATTTCCATTTTAGATAGTGCTTTAAAGTAGTAATTCCATACTGCAATGTTGAAAGGATGTCGCTGAAGAATATCCCTGAGAAAGTCATACCCATGTCTAGGATCTTTCACATTATATGCCATCTGAGCCCCAAGAAGTGTAAGCTCTTCCATCTTATCAGAAGATATCGCATCAGAAGAAAAGCGCAGAATCCATTTACAAACATCCAGTGCTTCTTCATATCTCCTTAGAGATGCCAAAGCTTTGGCTAAGTCAATAACAAGCTGGTGATTGTCCTCATCTTTTAGGAGCTGAGGAGTTGGAAGTTTCTTCTTCTTCTTTCGCCAACACTCCTCATCTGATTCTTCACTTTGCCAGTCAATACCAGCAGCTAATGCTTTCAGTTTCATTTCCTCCTTCAAATTTATTTTCCGTTGAAGAAGCTTCTTTGCTCTAGCAGCTTTTGCACGCTCAGCTGCATTAACTGCTGGTTTAAATCTCTGGAATAGGTTGTCGACCTGATTGTTTTCCAACACTCTAGCTCTTTCAATCAGCTCACTCTTTGAAAGCCTTTTCTTTTTAGAAACCTGCCCCTCTGTTGTTTCAAAGTTGATTAATCGACTAACCAGGGGAAATAAAACATCTACAAACTCTTGAAGCATATTTTTGGTCCAATAAATCTGAGCAAGCTTTAATCTTACTTTCTCGTCATGCCACCAAAATCTAGACTTCTTGCTGCATGACTCTGCCTCAAAATTTAGAACTGGTGGAGAGAGCAATGATATGGCTTCTTTTTCCTTCTTTTCTTTGAGAAGGAGAGAGACCAAACTTATTCGCGCATCAACATTGTCCTCAAGTGAATGCACAGCTCGGTAGAAGAATCGAATTGCCTCTTCCTTTTTCTCCAACGACAGGTAACATTGTGCAATTTTCAAATTCAAGAAACCATCATCAACTCCCTGGTTTCCTTCCAACATCAAATAGTAATGTAAAGCATATTCATAGTGCTCAAGGATCTTCAACGTGTCCGCAAATGCAACAACTGAATCAACATTATCTTTTGCATTTTCTAGCCGGAAAGCCTTTAATAAGGAGTCAGCTTTACTCAAATTTCCAAGATAAATGTGGCAGATTCCTGCCTTAGCTGTTAGATTCAATGGCCATTCTCTCCCCAGAAAACATCCTTCAATATGTTGAAGAGCTTTAGCATATTCGCCATTTTCAATGCATGTAGTTGCCAGCATATCAATAACTATTGGATCAGCATCTGTTGGGTGATATTTAAGATAATCCTCCAGAATCAGAAGTGATTGTTCAGTTTTACCAAGTTGCTTATACAACTTTGCTGCTGATACGCATGCTTCAATATCGTCCGGAAGAAGTTGAAATACTTTCTCATATGCCTTTGCAGCTTTCTCATATTCTTTCAGTTCAATGTAATGGGATGCAGAAAGGAGTCTGAGTGAAACATCTTCAGGCTCTGCAGCTATTGCCTTAGGGAGGTACCTACTCACATCAGATGCATTCCCTTGCTCTAAAGACCATGAGAGAAGCAGCTTCCACAATGAGGTGTCTCTTGGCATAAGTTCAGCGGCAAGTGCATAAAAGTTCATGGCCTTTCTCTTTTCACCAATTGCATTGTAAACAAGAGCAAGTGTATGAAATGCATCAGGCGTAGGTTCTAGCCGAATAACTTCCTTTAAATGTTTCAATGCCTCTGTATATCCACCGGCAGCATAGCAAAGATTGGCCTCCCCTAATAACTTTCTGGCTTCAAGATTTCCTTTCTTTCTGCATCCTTTTGGCCTTCCCCTTCGTTTGCCCTTCTTGCGTTTCTTTTGGATTCCAATATTCATTGCTTCCATTATTTCATCAAAAGTAACACCATCAATATTTTCCTCTTCACGTTTCTTTTTGTTTTGTTTATGCTGGCTACGATCTAGTGCTTTTCTCTTTCTTTCAGCAAGTAATTCATAATTATCGTCTGCTAGAAAATCAAGAGAAGCACTGTCAAATTCTGCTTGTTCAACGCTATCCTCGCTTTCATTGTTAGTATCCATAGCTGCTGCTCCTTCAGGACCCATTTTAAGCAAATATTCTTGGTTATGTTCAGAACTTCCGAGTTTGTTTAAATCTTAGACCACTGCCCCAATTGCAGTTAAACAAGTATTGCATTAAACCAAACCAAAACCTGCAAAAATATGCTGCAGATGTTTTAGTCCAGAAAAATGGTGGATTGCCTTGGAAGCTTAGTAACATGTAATAACAACCAAAAAAAGCTGCATGTGTTGGATATTCAACATGTAACAACCATATATATTCTTTTTTTGTCTACAACTTGAGGATAGAAAACAACATGTTTAGTCTGTCACTCTTTACAGCTAAGACAAAGAATTTAAGTTAATGGAAGTTTAATAGTCAAAGAAATTCACATTTGAACAGTAAGCAGATCAAATTAAGACTTTGAACACAACTACAACGACGACAACAACAACATACACAGAGTAATTCCACAAGTAAAGTTCCGCGATGACGCACACCTTACCCCTACCCTTGGGCTCAATGAAAATATTTTAGAAAACGGTAGAAAGTACTGGCATAACAATTAAAGTAACCAGAGTAAATAAAAAGACAGCAGCAATAAAGACGAAGAATAAAATAATAATATATTCAAGAATAATATGATTACTAATATGACATTCTTAACACAACTGAAATAACAAAAATATAGCAGCACGACAACAACAACATACCCACTAATATCTTACAAGTGGGGGGTATGGAGAGGGTGAGATAAGTGGGGTCCGGAGAGCGTGAGATGTAACAAACCTTACCCCACCAGGGTGGAGCTGTTTCCGATAGACCCTCAACTTTTTCCCTTTGTATGCAGATAATATGAAATTAAACTACTGATCATCAACCACTATGCTTTTTCAGAAATAAACTATGTTACAAATATTACCTTAATAAGAGAGTGTAAAGATTTCTAGGGTTTCTCTACATCTGCAATTCCCTAATACTGTAAAGGCAGGAGTACATAATCGACTTTATGGAACGGAAAATTTGAAAAGCTGTATTTGAAAATCGATTTCAAAAGAAATTTGAACTGATTGTAGCTAGTATAATTTTGTAAAAAAGATATGGAAACGCTAGAAGGAGGGGTCGAACCTCCGACCTTATGGTTAACAGCCATACGCTCTAACCAACTGAGCTATTCCAGCTTCCACGTTGGTGATCTCCAAGTTGTTTTACTAAAGTTTTTGTTGAAAATTTACCAACTGTTAAAGCTCTCTCTCTCCCTCTCTGTCAATTGTATTTTTCATATTACCTTTTCTTTCTTTTGGAGTCGTTTGGTTGCAATTAATTTTATGCAAGTATGAACGATACGAGGTCGTTTAGTTGAAATTAATTTTATTGTAGCTATTAGTGATGTATGTGTTATCAATACATATATTAGCAATACGAGGATTAGTAATGTGTGAATTAGTAATATGAGTATTAGCTATGCAGGTTTTATAACATATTGATTAGTATGAACAATACAGGGTCGTTTAGTTGAAATTGGTTTAACTGCAGATATTAGTAATATAGATATTAGCGCTACGTGGATTATTGTTGTGTGGATTAGTAATACGGGTATTAGCAATGCATGAATTAGTAATGTGAGTATTAGCTATGCAGAATTTATAACATATTGATTATTTTTTTAATCATCAATATATTATATATTAATATAAAATATTATAATTCAAAATATTTAGTTACTCCTAAAATTAATTAATTGAAAAATATTTTTATTATTAAAAGGTTACTTTTGTCGTTTTAAATTTTAATACCTTTATTTTTAGTACCCAACATTACTAATTTCATCTTCTACCGTGCATAAAATAATACATAGTATATTTCAGCATAATTTATGCATGTATTTTTTTTATTTTTGTGCAAATGCAAAATGGAAACAAAACGACGTACAAAGCTAATGTTGAATTCTGTGAGAGTGAAAATCTTAACCGAACATGGTACTATATAATACTGATTTCAATGTGTGTATTAGGCTAGTGCAAGAGCATCCGGACAACCTCTACAGCTATAAGTAATGCAGCTATAAGTAATGCAAGTATTAGTAATGTAGGAATTAATAATGTGAGTATTAGCTATACAAATATTATAATGTCGGAATTATTTCTTGAATTATTAATATATATACAAATTAATATACAATATTATAGTTTAAAATATTTAATTACTCCGTGACTATTTTTTTTTTTAAAAAAAAAATCTTATTATTATGAGGGTTAATTTAATCATTTTAAATTATATATATATATTGCTAATACTCCATATAAAATAATACATAAATTTTCGCCTTGAGTATTAACAATACAATGTTTTTGCGGAATTTAAAAAAGCAATCAAACATAGTACAAAATAATGAAAGTTTCAATATGGAGATTGGAGATCATTTCTCCAAATGGTGCAACCAAATATGATATTAGCCGTGCAAAGTTTAGTGCAAGATTATGCCCACTAATGTATGCTACCGGACGACCCCTTTAAGTTTTAAACACTTTGCACCAATTAGAAATTTTAAAGTAATTTCACGAGTGATGGCGAAACTTTTATTCAGTGGAAATATTCAAGTGAGAAAATCAGTTTTTATCTTGTTAAATAACTTCACTGATGTGACTTGTTCAAGAATACAAATACACAAATGTCCAACTTTGATGTCGAATTATGACATGTCACTAATCCATATCAAATTTTCTAGAATTGAACAATTTTTATACACTAGACGTTTCTCTTTTGTTTCATTTTAATTATTTTCTTTAATATATTTCATTTAATTCGAGCCAAAGCCTTTTACAATATGAAACTTCTAACATGTCATTATTATATGCAGAAAATTTCAGCTTTCGGTTAATTTATTTTCTGAGTAATGACACATAATTCAGTTGTAAAAAATAATTTTATGATGCTAAGGCACGTCCATTAAGATGTCATTTTAGCTGTGAGTTAGTGGAAAACTGAAGATTAACCGTAACCAACTGATTAAGTTCACAATGGTAATAATTGAAACTTAAGGAGTCAAATACAGAATAGTGATTAACATGGTCTATGGACATTCCACCAATCTTTGAATTACTTAATTTTAATGATTAGATAATCTATATGTGAGGCTAACTTTAAAAAAAAAAAAAAAAAAAAAAAAAAAAAAAAAATCTTCCTAAGTGTTGCTGTCCCATCTCCAATCAACCACTTGATACTGATTATAAATAACCAAATGAATTGCACACATATCATTCTCAATCTCCTAATATGTCTTATCCGTGTCCCTTTTCCACAAACTTTAATATAACTCATACTACACAATACTATACTGTCTAATGTCTATACCTTCTTGTCCCGTCCATTTATTAAATTTAGAAATACATGTCTAAAATATTATCAGAATTTAAATGTTGATCTTCATACTCTGAATCTGTTATACTTTTTACAGACAAAGGAAATATAATTTTGATACTTGGGATCAAAAGCACCAGCCCACCAAACTACTTTCTACTTTACTTGCCCATGACCTTTTAATAAAATAGTAGTACTAATTTTTTTTTTTTTTTTTTTTTTGGTGTTCTTTTAAAATTTCCAATAATTTGCTGATTGGAAACTAGTAATACCTGAAGCTGGGTCCAGTGTAATTGGATATATCTGGGAACAAAACCATAGAAGCCTAAAATTCCACGTGGCCCCTAAAAATTCTTCACTTTTGCAGTTTTTAATGAAAAAGAAAAATTGAAAATTCATATTCCATGCTCTATATATATACTCATTAGCTTCTATATCACCAAGAAACACACAACTAGCATCCCTCGTGAGGACAATTTTATAAATACTGTACACAAGTTGCTATGGCTGATCATTATTTCTCCCCTGACATGCAAAACTTTATTAACTCACCATTTTCTTTACTTAACATTGATTCGAATATGGATTTCATGAACCAGTTTCCAGAGCTGATCAACCCATGTTTCTCGGATATGTCAAGTTTCAATTTGCAGAGTTCCATGGAACTTTCCCAAGAAAATATTTTCACTCAAGTACCTGAATTGCCTGGAAGTAGTACTTTACAAGAAAATATTCCAGGAAATTTACAACAAGATATGTCCTTCCTCCCTGTCACAGAGAGAAATGATGTTAATGAAATTAGCAAGAAGAGGAAAACAATTGATACCCCAGAAAGTAGTTCAGCATATTCATCCCCTGCAGTTTCTGGCACTGGGACAAAGAGGAGAAATGTAAGTTAACTTTGAATTGCTTGTGATTCTGTATTCGTATGTTTATTAATTCTTAGTCATAGTGGCGGAGCCACACTTAGCAAAGGGTGATCAATTGAACACTATTTGCCGAAAAGTATATTATATAATATATGTGTTAAATACTACTAGCATTACTTTTGTTACATATATAGTCCTACTAAATATTGGACACCCTTGACTAAATCGACAACTCCGCCACTGTCTGATCATATTGATGATACGTGAAATTGTGTTTTTCTCAGTGTAAAGGAAGAGGAAATAGAGTGAAAAGAGATGAAAAGGAAGAAGAGAAACCAAGGGACGTGGTCCATGTTAGAGCCAGAAGAGGCCAAGCCACTGATAGTCACAGCTTAGCAGAAAGGGTAAATTTCAGAATATAATCTATTTCCAATTATCTGGTAAATTCACTGTTAGCTATAAGATATGGACTTCTGATGACTAATGCATTTTACTTTTTTTCTGTTCAGGTTAGAAGAGGAAAAATCAATGAAAAACTTAGGTGTTTGCAGGATATTGTTCCAGGATGTTACAAGGTATCAAATTTTCATTTAATGAATAAAACAGTGTCATTTTCTCGCAAATTGTCATTTTCCCCCTAGTAAATCAACCATATTTGAATTTAACAGTTTTTCTGTTATAATCAAATTACAGACAATGGGCATGGCGGGAATGTTGGATGAAATAATTAATTACGTGCAATCCTTGCAAAATCAAGTGGAGGTGAGTTTGGATAAATTAAATAATAAAAACAGATTCTTCCTTTTCTTAGTTGAATAAAAAATAAACAAATGTATTGACTAATCTAATTTGTTGGATTTCAGTTCCTTTCCATGAAGCTTACTGCAGCAAGCTCATACCACGACTTCAACTCAGAGTCGGACATTATCGTGTTAATGCAGGTAGTTTTCTAATATAAAAATTATTTATATCGTCAATGTATATAAGTTATAAATATAGGTAATGTGTTTATGTACTAACTGAAGAGCAATTGGAATTTTTTTTCTTATGTTGCAGAGAGCTAAGGCATATGAAGCACTGAAAATGCAAAAGATGAAAATTGAAGCATGTGAAGTGTTGTCTTCTAATCAAGCTGGCCCTTATGACCATAGTTTTGGCTGTTATCCCCTGTTGCCATATAACACCTGAAGATTCTCCTCATATTTACCACCTTTTCTTGATCAATTTTCAATCATAAAGTTTTTCCACATGGTGCTCTACCTTTGTAATTTTTGTACACATGTAAAATTCAGACATTAATATTACGAGTAATATACTTGTATCGAGACTCATACACAACTTATGTGGGTATTTAACAAAAATATCAGTAAACTGTTTGATTGGTTTGTTCTCTAAATTTTATTTTGTATTTTCAAAAAATCTTGATGGGAACATCAAAGGTTTATCTGTCAATTCATTTTATGCACTTCTGGCCTTATCCAAAAGCACGTGATTAAGCATGTAATGGCTTTGATTAATTGGACATGAGGGATGTCTTTGTATTTGCTTATTCAATTCAACTAAGTGATAAATTATAACAGCCAAAGTTCCTTTTTGACTTAGTGACTCCAATGTGATGTTGCAATCACTTCAGAGTTATATATATATATATATATATATAAATATATCCGGTTAACATCAATTCTGATTAAGGCTGTCAATTAAAGAGTTCACTTGTAAAAAGACGGGTGTTAGCAATGGGTCATTCTTCAACATGACAACATGCCAAACACAAGTTTGAACGAGGACATATTACATTTTGTGGGTCAACATAATCCATAATATTATGGGTAAAGTCTAGGTGGATGCAAAATGAGTTGAGTCAATTAATAAGTCATGAGGTATACTAGAATTTATATTGGTTTAACTTAAACAACTGGTCATAACATAAAAAGTTCAAATTCTAAATTTAAAATAGATTACATTTCCACGAGTCAAAATTGATGCTTCCAATTTAAATTGATGTAGCTATATAATAATATTTTGGTATTTCTCAATATCGAAATTTAATATTTTAAGTACGGGTGAAATAATGAAAAAATTATTTGAAGAGTATTTTTGCTCATGTACTCTCTTTTATCCAAATTTTCACGCACAACAAAAATCTATCAAAATTCAGGGGTAATAAATGAGTTGGAAGAAGAAACGTCGACTTTAAATTAAAAAAAAAAAAAACAACTTTAACAAAATACTGTCCAAATGCTTATGTAATGTCGCCAGCTTCAAGATGAATAATGAAGCCTTGTCGACCAATAAATAGTTGCAGAACTTTGCAAAAATGGGGATAGACTATTTCTTTTCTTTTTCTTATCGCTCAACTATCTTTTTCTCATCAATCTAATTTGTCGTGACTTTTGTTGAAAGGTTCTCTCATTGGTAATCAATTTGTAGGTTACAATCTAATATTATATAAGTGAGTATATGTTGTGAACTTAGGTTGACCTGATCCTATTATTATATTTTAATTGCGGTTGTTAAGTGAGCTTTTAAACACCATAATTCCAAAAGCTTTTTAGACATATGCACGAACTTTCAACAAGGAAGATAAACTATACAATTTTTATATTAACGTGGAATATAACGTAAGTACCATATAAGTACATTTTCTAATACTAACATAAAATCCCCACCTAAGCCACCAACTAGCAGCAAGTAGCAACCTTTAAAGGAAAATAATATAATCAACTAATTAATTAAGTGGATACATCAATTAATACATATTGGTGGGACCATTACCAACCCAAGTTACTGGGCAACAAGTTGTAGAAAAATCCCCTTTGTAGGCATAATTAAGGAACAGTATGTTTCCATTTTAGATGTAATGAAACATCAAACAGTACCCCACAATAGCCAATAGCCAATAGGATATAAGTCCAGAAGTCACGATAGAGTCGAGTGTCCATTCAGGGAACAACACAAAAATTTCTTATTTAATTTTGTGACGAAACGAATAGTTGATAAATCCACGAGTGAAAACCCTAAAAAAAAATGCGAAGGGATCCTTATGCTCAATTAGTTGAGTCGGCAAATCCCTCAGAACTAAGTACTGCTATACTTACAAGAAATTAGATCTATAGCATGTTTGGGTGGGCTTATAATCAACTAATTTCAAGTAGCTTATAAGTCAAAAAGTAACTTAAAAGTCAGACCTAACTTCTCAAAAAGTGACTTTGATTTATAAGTTCAAAAAATTTTAAGTTATCAAACATATATTAATGGACTTATAAGTTTATAAGCCACTTTTAAGCTCACCCAAACGGGCTCATCCGTTCAAAGGTTGTGGTCAAAAACTAAGACTCGTCCAACAAGGTTTAGCTTTCTCTCATGTTTTGTAGTAGTATTTTACTACCTTTAGAAAAGAAAAGTAAACGTCAAGTATTTTGGTCTTAAGTAATTATTTCATAAAGTTTTTTTCCAAATTTACATAAATCTTTGCCTCTAAATTAGATTTACTAAATTGTGGGTCTTTCGAAAATATTTTCTCTATCTTTTACGAGGTATGATAAGGGCGGTATATATATACCTCACCATCCTCAGATGATGTTGTTGTTGTAGTATAGTGACCCAATCGGCTGCAGTTTTTTTTTTTATGTTTTAACCCTTCCTTGCTTTTATGTCACTAACTCAATAATTTGATTAGTCATTTTGCATTTCAACTTATTGGTTCAAGTCGAGTCATTTATCCAATTCGGTTGAAATTTGGATGGGTTGAAAGGTTTACTGAATACTACTAGTAAATAAGCAATATGTTAATTTTGGCCACCTCTAGGCTCTAGTCATTTGTTTTATACAATCAACGAACTGCCCATAGCTAAATAGTACTAGTAGAATACTGGGGTATGTATAATCTGACTGATGTTGCCAATTCATTGGCTTAATGATTGTGTTAAGAAAACTAGCAAATGACAAATTTCCATACCAATTTTTCTATTAAAATCTTGAGGACCCATTCTACAATAAGCAAAATAAAAAACAAAGAAAATAAAATAGTGATGTTAGAAACTAAGATGGGAAAGTTTTTCAGGCAGATCCATTGTATTAGACAGCTTAAATGAGGCAAGTGGTAGGGTAGACCAAAAGAGATTGAGGCAATGTCCAAATTGTGGATACTCCAAATTCCTCTAAGTGCTAAAAGATAATGAACTTCAAAGCTACTTTTGTTTTTTCTCTTCCTACTCAGAAAATCAACATCTTTTCAATTTGACTCCCTTTTGACCAAATTTTGCCTAGTTTCTTGGAGTATGCATGAACAAGGAAGGAGGAACAACACTGTTTGGGACCTACTCATACTTAACAAATTGGATAATATTAAATCGAAAGTCACATAAGACTCACTCAAACATATAGACATATATAGTAGTCCCCCATTAGGTAAGTTGGGTACAGATAACAAGGGAATATAGCATTTTGGGCAAATTCAGAGATCCTTAGCACAGTATTAATTTCTATCAGAAAAAGGCTTAAAAGTTGGGAGAATGTTTTGCCTGTTACCATCACTACATTGAATTTTTCAAGCTTGGAGAGGTTGCATGACTTGTTGGCTAATTTGTGACTATATATGTCGATATCAGATAATGCAATTTCTGATTATGGATTGCATGCAATAATGTTGATACTCTAAAATGTTATAGTCCTCATTTTGAAGTCTGAATGCATGCAAACTACAAGTAACGTAGCTTTATGTATATAATTTCTGGACAAACAAGGAGTATATACAAAGAAACATATTCATTTCAAGAAACAACATTAATAGATTCGACATTCTTTCTTTCCGCACAATTCTTATGCTTACCTCAAGATTTTTCCATCTGTGCCGGTCGTATATACAATGTGATGTAGATGTTTTAATATCATTACGTATTCAGGAATATTCTTTCTGGAAAATGTGACGGCTTAGGTTATTTGAATGATATTACATATAAATTATAGGACTATAAGATTTTATTCGTTGTAAACGAGTTAGAAATTTCATACATAAATTATAGAGAAGTGCACCAAAAGCCACTTTTGGCGGTGGTCTTTGATTTGAGACCACTTTTTTATTGATTTTACATGAGAGGTCATTTTTTGGAACTTCAATTATTTTGTATTGAACTTATTTACACAAGTTCAGCCCACAAGGATTGAAGTTCAACTTCAGGCCACCACAAGGATTAAAGTTCAACTTCAGTCCACAAGGGTTGAAGTTTACGCATCTACACCTAAAAGTTCAGCCCCTACAGATGAGTTGAAACTTTATAATTTAGGCATGAAGTTCAACCCACGAGGTTTGAACTTCAGCCCACAAGGGTTGAAGTTTACGCATCTACACCTAAAAATTCAGTCCTTACAGATGAGTTGAAACTACATAATTTTGGCATGAAGTTCAACCCACAAAAATTGAAGTTCCAAAAAGTGGCCTCTCATGTAAGACCAATAAAAAAATATGGCTTCAAACTAAATACTAGTGGCAAAAGTGGCATGTGGGTGAAAATTTTACACTTATAAGACACGTATTTACACAAAATATACCAAAAATGACTATTTGTTCATGACATGTAAAATCCCTATATTCCAAAGAGAAAATATGAAGGGCCAGCACGCGACCCAACTCTGGGGAATGTTGGGTTAGCATTAGCTCTATAGAATGATGGGTTGGACTGAGACTTGACTGTTGAATTATCGAGCCCGCTAGAGCTGGGTTAAGTTGGATTGGGCCAATCATTCAGCTCAAGTTAGCAGAAAAATTCACTCGTTGTCCCCAAATTTGACTGGTTTTGAAGATTTATCCTTGTTTTCTATGGTTTTAAATAAAAGACCAATGTTTTGTGAAGGCTTCGAGGTAATTTACCTGGGAGAGGGGGTGGAGGAGTCGAGAGGCAATTTAGCTGGAAGAAGAGGATGAATGGGTCGAATGGCAATATTTCAAAACAATTTAGTTGGAGAATCGGGGGAAGAGAGTCGAGGGCATGTGTTGTCTTGTGAAGACTTTTAAGGATTGCCTAATTGTCAAGATTTAAGATAATTTAGTTGAATATTGGTGGAATAGGTCGATGATAAGTATTATCTTGCCAAGATTGCTAGACAATTTAGCTAGAGGTGGATGGAGGGAGAATACACGTCATTAATTAAATGCTGAGGGGTATTTTGGATTGATTATTATGGTCATATTTGCTAAACCATGTTAAATGGTATCAAAAAAGCAAACCATTGCTTTTGGTGTCATACAGTTCTGCAAATCTCCCCTCTAAGTTATAGAATCCTGAAAAGTACCCGGTGGATTGAACACTCAGATAAATGCAGATATAATTCGATATTCAAACAAGAATATACTGAAGTTGAATCAACATTGATGAAGTTATAATCTGAAAAAAGATATGATTTTTTTTCTATTTAAGTCATTATAAGAATGAGTAAACTTTAAGTATTAATAACTTCGACGACGTAAAAACATTCGACTTGAATACACGTATATTCAAATATTGATCTTAACTAGAGTATAAAATTGAGACACTATGATAAATACAATAGTTGAATTTCCTTGATGAAAGTTGTAATTCCACAATTATTGAATGATTTTTATAGTACTAAATAAAGTTTGGATAAGTAGATCAAACATTATCATACACAACTACCCACCAATTTACCAAAATAAAAATAGTACTCCCTCCGTCCCAAATTAGTTGTCACTTTCAGCTTTTGCACGCCTCTTAAGAAAACCATTAAATAGAGTATGTATTTTACTATATTACCCCTATTTAATGTTTGACTATTAAAATTTATTGAAAATTCTTTTCATTATTAAGGGTATAGTTGGAAAAGACTAACAATTTTAGTCTTGAAATTCAAAAGTGTCAACTAATTTGGGACAAATGAATCTTGCTAAAGCGTCAACTAATTTGGGACGGAGGGAGTATATGGAGAAGAGAGACCCAAGATTTATACAAATACTTTTCCTTTTATCTGTGTGGTTCAGCAACAAGTACTTTACTAATCTTTATAACAGCAGTTTCATCTGAGTTTTAAAACTCCCCAGTTTCCAGAACACGACACCCATTTTCAATCTAAACTGGAACAAGACACGCACTTTCATTTGTATATTCCGTGTCTTTATCTCTTATTGTTAGCAAAGTATAATATAATAAAGGGGGTATTTCATATTTAAGGCGGTGCACTTAATATATCCACTTTTACAACAAACCCCAATTTGAATAGTAATAACTTTCCTAATTTCTGATTCACACTTTTTAACTTTCACAACTGCTGCTCTTAATTTACAGGTATTTCCTCTTTACTTAGCTAGCTGTTTATATTATGTATCACTGATTTGAGATTTTATTGGGTTTATCTGTTATTAGTTGAGTTGTGCCCAAGCTGACCTCGACACGACGTAATATTTAAAGGGTTTGTATAGAAACCCTTTTAACTTATTGAGTCAACTTGTAGCAAAGATATTCATGCTCATTGATGTAAATAGTTGCTTTTATAGTATCAAGAATTGATCTTTATCTTTGATATTTCGAATTTCGGCACAAATGTCTTAGTTGCTTAGCATTTCAAGAATTTGTATTTACTTTTGATATTTTGGAGACAAATCATCACATTGTATGTATTATTGATTTCCTTAATGCAGTGGTTAAGTTACTGATAAATGATCTGAAAAAAAGGAGGGTTTCTTGGACATTGCTATGGCTAGCAAAACTAGAACTATGCTCGAGGGTCTTGTTAAAGAAGGGTCATTTAAATGGTTGACCAAAACAATGAGTTCATTTGATGAAGATTTAGAGGAAATGGGGTCTTCATCTACCGGCAAGAACTGGTTGCCCGAGCTATCTCCTGTTGCAAATGTAGTTGTCCGAAAATGCTCAAAGTAAGACTCTTTTTTTGTTTCCTGTCTTTCAGGCTTATGCAGTTTTACTTCATTTCCTTTCTTCTTTTGGTCCTTGTCTAGGTTAATATAATCTGCCAAATACCAAACTGATATTCGGTCTTGTTTAATTGGAATATTGCATCAAGACACTATCTGGAAACAGTTTTGATATTTATCGCCTCTGATAGATTCAGTGCAACTGCGCTGATGGTTGCATTTAGCAGGAAGAATCGACATTCAGTTGGTTGTTGAGTTTTATTCAGTGTTGTCAAACGTGCGCTTAAGCCCTGAAGCAAGGCACAAAACCTGCGTGCTTAAGGCATACTTCTCATTGCCGATGAGCGCTATACTTAAGAGCTGACACTAACCATTAGCATTACACCTTCTCTTAAGTTTCTTTTGATTTCTTTGTCCATATAATTGTTATTCATGCTTATAATTATTATCTTGGACTAGGCATTTATTTTTGTATTTTTTTCTTCATTTGCGCCCTTTCTTCATTAAAGCCCAGCGCATCGCTTAAAGCCTCAATGGACCTTTGCGCTCTTTTGCGCTTTTCGCTTATGATAGCACTGGTTCTATTTATGTCATGTGGTAAGAATAATCAAAATGTTTTTGTATGCAGAATCCTTGATATTTCCATGAGTCAACTTCAGGAAAACTTTGATGCAGAGGCTTCTGATTCCATAAAGCATCAATCTCATTATGCTAGGAACTTCTTGGAATACTGTTGCTTCAGGGCTCTTGCTTTGTCTATTCAATTAAATGGTTACCTTGGTGACAAACAGTTTCGACGTCTTACATTTGATATGATGGTTGCTTGGGAGTTTCCTGCAGCTTCTAGTCAGCCTTTTGCAAGTGTATGAATTATTTTCCATACAATTCATGTTGTCATTCAGTCTATGGAATTGTTATACAGTCACTTAAGGTGTTGAAGCACTGAATCTTCCTTGATTGTGCGGACTAATTATGAGATCCTCGAGTGGTCCATTAATCGCTAACTTTTCATTTAATTGCAGATGGATGAAGACGTCACTGCTGGCCCAGAGGCTTTTTCCCGCATTGCTTCAGCAGTTCCTATAATTGCTAATGTGATAGTTAGTGAGAGCATTTTTGGTGTGCTTACGTCATCATCAGGCGGTCGACTTCTATTCTCAATCTATGAAAAGTACCTGACTAATCTGGAAAGGTAATACCAACCTTAGTGCTTTACAACAACAAACAAAAACAACATACCCAGTATAGTCCCACAGGTGAGGTTTGGGGAGGATGAGATGTACGCAGATCTTATTCCACCAAGGTGGAGAGGCTGTTTCCGATGGATCCTCGGCTCAAGGAAAAATATTCTGAAAACATGCTAGCAATAATAGGATGAAACTACTCATGATAAAGAAAATAATATCAAAGAAACTACTGATAACTAAGGTAACCAGACAACAATGTAAGTAGTAAAGGCACAAAATACGACAAACAGAGAATATAAAATAATACAAATGATATTCAGAGAACACTTTCACGACTATTATCTAACCTTCTACTTTAATCCTCGACCTTCACGTTTTCCTATCAAGGGTCATGTCCTCAGTGATTTGGAGGTGAGTCATGTCTTGACGAATCACCTCGTACCAATTCTTCTTGGGTCTACCTCTCCGTAGACCTAGCACTGCCAATCTTTCGCACTTTCTCACTGGAGCATCTGTGCTCCTTCTTCTCACATGGCCGAACCATCGCAGCCTCGCTTCACGCATCTTATCCGCCACTGCGGCCACTCCCACCATGTCACGAATGACCTCATTTCTAATCTTATCCATCCCCATCTAAGTATTCTCGTTTCTACTACGCTCATCTTTTAAATGTGTGTGGTTTTGACTGGCCAACATTCTCCGCACAACATAGCAGGTCTAACCTTAGTGCTTTATTACTTGCAATTTTATGAGTTTATTCATTTTATACTTGTGTTGGCCTTGATATGGGTTTCATCTTCCAATTGATTTATCATATCATAGATCCTAGTGACAGATTATCATTTCTAAACTGGGTTATGATATCGAGGCGAATAGCACATAATGCTGCTTACTTGTTAATGCATACCTACATGCATTAGGTATATAATTATAAACTACACTCGTGTTGCCAATTCCCGAGCATCCTGCCTGTCACCCATGGTAGTATTCTGTTCATTGCAGCAAATAGACCTAGATATTGTCAAGTACATTAGAAGTGGGGAAGGTCCTTCATAACGTTAGAAATTAGAATTCACACGAATTATTTAAGGTGTGGGGGGGAGTCAAGAGTTGACACAAAGCTAAAGGTAGATTACGGTAGTTGGAGTTAGTTCCTGTTTTAAGATGTTTAATGACCATGTGCTACTAGAAGAAGATTGTTATACTTTTCCTCGGCTACGCATCCATGAAAAAGTAAACAGGGGGCCTCTTGTTTCCTGTTGTTTTCCCTCCTTCCACTGTTCTTGTCTTTGCAGTGTTTAAATTATCGATTTGAAGCTTCTTTCGAAATTGTTTATATCCTGCCTAAGTTCAAGTTGAAAGAGGAGTGGTAGTTCAAACATAATGGCATGGGTTGTTTGACACAGAAGATTCTTGTAACTGCCTATTTGTGTTTGTGTGTGGGGGTTGTGTATATTTATTGTTGCGTAATATTGTTGGAGTGGATGTAACCCTTCTAAAAGGGGAAAAAATTATTATTGGTGGAGTGGTGATATTAGTGATGTTGAAGTGAATTGTGTGATTCATAAAAGCATCACTTCTCTTTAGTGTTTCAGTACAGGTTATGCATTATCTTCGGCTAAGAATGCTTACTTGTTTGGGAAATTTTTCAGGGCAATTAAAAAATGTAAGACCCAGTCTGAATCATCCCATCTATCTGGCCTACGTGCAGCAAGAGGGGAGAAAATTCTGGAACTAGATGGAACTGTGACGACTCAGCCAGTGCTTGAACATTTGGGAATTTCCGCATGGCCTGGTATGTCCTTGCAATTAGCACTATTTCTAGAAATTCTTCTCTGCGTCAAGATATTTAAATCGAAGGAAGGAGTGATATCAGACGTGGAAAGATTACTTTATGTGCATTTCATAGCCTTTTTGATATATCCAGGGCCATGTATTTGTGATTTTCAGGTCGGTTGACTTTGACAGACCATGCTCTCTACTTTGAGGCACTCCGTGTTGTGTCCTATGACAAGGCGAAAATATATGATTTATCCGATGATCTAAACCAGGTTGTCAAACCAGAGCTAACTGGACCGTGGGGCACGAGACTCTTCGATAAAGCAGTGTTTTACAAATCAGTTTCCTTGTAAGGCATGACACATGATGGCTCCTATGTGGGTCATGCTTATCTATAAAATCTTATGTATTTTCGAATTTCAATCCTGTAAGACTAATTACAAGTTCTAGAGTCCTTCGATTTGTTAATGGGTTGAAATATTGTAGGTCAGAACCTGTTATAATGGAGTTTCCTGAGCTTAAAGGACATACACGTCGTGACTATTGGTTGGCCATTATTCGTGAAGTTCTACATGTCCATCAGTTCATACTTAAGTTCCAGATTACTGGAATGGAGCGTGATGAGGTGCTTCTGAAAGCTATATTTGGTATATTGCGAGTACAAGCCCTAAAAGAAATGAGCTCTAAACATCCACTGTGCTATGAGGATCTTCTTATGTTCAATGTATGTGATCAGCTGCCTGGAGGGGACCTTATACTAGAAACAATTGCAAATAGGTCAACTGTGAGGGAACTGGAGCGCACAAACTCTCCCAAACCTAGAAGCAGGATGTACTCAATTTCGGCTTCAGCTTTGGCTTCTAACCTGGGGTTTGTTTTCGGAACAAGTTCTCATGTTGCTAATGAGTCGGGAATTGTTGTGGGTGAGATTGCTGTTGGGGAAATGACTCCCTTGGAAAAAGCAGTTAAGGAATCCAGAAGCAACTATAAAAATGTAGTCCAAGCGCAAGCTACAGTTGATGGAGTGAAAGTTGATGGTCTTGACACCAACTTGGCAGTGATGAAGGTATATGTCATAACTACCGTGGCTTCAAAACAAAAAGAAAAATGAAAGAGGATAAACTGAATGCATTGTTTTGTCATTTTATTGAGAATTCAGGAGTGGATAGGTTAACTACTATTTAACATGCTTGTTTTCTGTCCCTTTACAATCTTATGAAGCTGGCTTAATTCTTGCCATAAATCAATCTTTTGAACAGGACCATTCTCTTTTTATACAATTATTTTTCCTTTCTTGATGCCTGTAGATTGCATGATTACCGCTTATACTGATCGTAAAGATTCACTGACATGCAGGAGTTGCTCTCTCCTATGATGCGGCTTGGAAATTGGATTATTTTTCTGGCTTACTGGGAAGACCCTTTTAAGTCCATGATGTTCTGCTTGGTTTCCACGTACATTATCGTCAGGTAATGTGGTAGTTGGCCTATCTTAGCTGTGTAACTTGCAAATCATAAAATAAAAAAAATGGACTTAGTTGCATGAGATTTTCTCTGGCACCCCCCTATATCATCAAGCTGTGGTTGTCCTCGGACTTCCTAAATAGCTCAAGGCTTCTTCAATATAGTTTCTCTCTCTCTCTCTCAGTGTTTTGGACGGCGTAAGGTGACAAGGGTCAATTTCACCGAGGCGAGAAGCGAGGCGCCAATTAATGCCAAAAAATTGAAATATTTAAATGCATATAGAAATAACCAAAATCTCAATATCAATAGCAGAATAGCAAACATTTCAATTCACAAAACTAAAAGTATATAGAGAAGAATGAAGAAAGAAAAAAGAGAGTAAAAAAAACTTGAAAGAAGAGAGAGGAGAAAGAAGAAAAAAGAATAGGAGAAGAATGAAAGAAGAATGTAGCAACTAGAAAGAAGAAAAGAATGTACCTGCATTATTGTAAAGAACAAGAGAAGTGTCCGCAGTTTTTTTTTTGGGTTTGTTTTATGGAAACCCTAATTGTGGGTTCTTTTTATGTTTTAAAGTGAGGCAGCCATTTAAAAATAAATAAATAAATAAATCAAAAGGCGACGCCTTTCACCGCCTCGTCGCCTTTTGAAACCTGCCTCGCTGGACCAAGGTGACATCCCATCGCTTCGCCTCTCACCTTAGGCGACAAGGCGAGCGCCTTTCACAACACTTGGGGGGGGGGGGGGGGGTATTGCGAGAGTGGGCAGAATTTAGCTTAAGCAATCTCCCTTGCTACCTTACGCTTCTGCTTAGAGGCTGATTGTTGTCTCATCTAATTACCATGATTGTGCCTCCTAGAAAGTCTCTGTGTAGATTTTGGTAATATCATTAGGAAGCAAATAAGAAATTATGTACTTGGAATGCTTCTAAGCCACATTTTTCTAGCTTTACTCAGAACAATGAAGACCACTGCTGATTGTTTCACCTTCTCCAAATTTGGAAAGTTCCAAATGGACTTGGTGAAAGTACTCTGTTTGTGTGCACATTGCAGCTTTATATTCTTAGTTATAGTAAATTCAGGTGTAGCATTGTGGGTGGAGCTCTTTTGGTGGAATTCAATGACAAGAACATATCATTATTCAAATTTCATGTGGTTTAACCTCTTTTGATAAATTAAAGTATCATGTACGGGGTCACTTTCTTCATACAAGTCATAAGGTTTTTGTTACTGAACACCACTCTGGTATCAAAACTGTGAATTGTTCATTGGCTTTACCTGAGTTATCTGCTGAAGTTTGCCAACTAACTATACAACATGTTAATTCTCTCTTACACCAAAAGTACTAGTGAATTGAAAAAGGATCTTTTAATGCTTTATGCTTCATTCTCGCTATCTTCCAAGTAATTCAATTCTTATTGTATTCATCAAGTTTGTCAATCCTAAAAATGGATAGAATTCTTGTGTCATGGGTTTGAATCATCAAAGGACCAAAGCATATTTGAATCATCAATATCTTTGCCCTTGAACGGGGAAACTGAAAAGTAACTGAATGATCAGGACGTTTATGGCTTTCTTAGCAGTTTCAAAGGAAAAAAATCACAATTTTTTGGCTTATCGAGGTTTCTTTTTGTCCCACTAGATGCTTTAGTATATTCAATTGTTTAAAGTCTTAAGAAAAAGCTTGATCTCAAACTTTATTTGGCTCTGTCGCCTTAATCTGTTTTGTGGGTATGTCCAACTAAAGCCGGTCTAGCATTTTTTGTGACCTGGATTTTGATGCTCTGGGATGGAATTTCTTGAAAATTTGGTGGTTGAAAAATATTTACTGATCCCTTCTCTTTCTTTCTCTTTTTTTTTTTTGTTGGTTGCAGGGGATGGCTGTGCTATGCCTTTGCGCTATTACTGACCTTTTTTGCTGTCTTTTTGGTAATAACTCGCTGTTTTAGTCAAGGGAAGACAGTTGATGAATTAAAAGTAATTGCTCCACCTCCTATGAATGCCATGGAGCAACTTTTGGCTGTTCAAAATGCTATATCTCAAGCTGAAGAAGTCATCCAGGATGGAAACGTTGTTCTTCTTAAGTTTCGCGCTTTACTTCTGTCCATCTTCCCTCAGGTTTGTGCAAATTTTATTTCTTTCCTTCTACAACTAGAGCAATCTTATAAGGCGAAGTTGCGAAATAAATAGAGCTTCCACAGCTGAGGCCGATCCAGGGTGTACTATGGGGTATCCCTGGAGGTGCGCTTCACTGCTCAGACTGTGATTAAGGGTAATTGCACTCTTATTCAGTTGTGGAAATTATGATGATTTGAACCTACGTCTTGTCCTTATTCTTCAGGCAAGTGAGAAATTAGTGGCCGCTCTTTTGGTCTGGGCTCTAGTTCTGGTATTCTTGCCTTCGAGATACATAATCCTGCTGATTTTCCTGGAAATCTTCACAAGATATTCACCTCTTCGGAAAGCAAGCACAGAAAGATGGACTAGGAGACTAAGGGAATGGTGGTTCAGTATACCGGCAGCTCCTGTAGTTCTTGAAAGAGCCAAAGAAGATAAGAAGAAAAGATGACAGAAAGTTTTTGTACATAATCAAAGATCCATCCACAGAGTAATATCCTAGAGTCTCCTGTGACTGTAAATTTGTGTTAATACGAGAAAAATGTTAACGTAGTAGTTAGATTGGCCTTGAGGTCTACATTGATGTAGGCTAAAAGGCTGTTGGTGCTGTGTCACTACCTGTGTGTATTGGAAACTTTTTCCGTGTGTTGTATCCTACTAACCATGAATTAGTATATAGCTCTAGCCAATCGTCCAAGATGGAGGATGAAAAAAGAGTTGATTATCATAGAAACTTTCATGAAATCCTATGGACTTTTCTTGTTATTGAAGGTGATGTTAGTTTCTGTTTTCAGGTCTAATATTTGTGCAATGCTTATTACCCAATAAAAATTGAAAATTGAAATGAGATTCTTTGTTGGAACCTTAAGGTTCTATGAAGCCTCGGTACCAAATATTCAAGTGCAGATATATTTAGCCAAGCTCTTACACACAGGAAACGATTGAATACGACTTGCCGGTGACTTGCTATTAGGTAAAAGATGTTCTCTTAGTATTATTTAGATATCAAGCTACTAGTGTATGTCTTGTGTTATTTAGATATCAAGCTCCTACAGTGGAAACGATTGTAAAAATGTTCATCGACCACATGACATTAGATAGGAAAGCGTGTAGGTTGAGGATTAGGATAGAAAGATAGATAGTAATCGAGCGAAGAGGTATCATTTCTATATATTTTATTTCCAGCTTATTCTTCATTTTTACTTGCTATTGCTCTTTTCTTTTATTTTGGGCATGCTCGAGTTTCCCGTCAATATTTCATATTTATTTTGGTATTGTTATTTTGTTTCATTTATTTTGGTATTATCATTTGCTTCTTTCAAATTTTCTAAATATTTTATTTTAGACGAGAATTTATGTAACAGCCCAATCCCGCTAGTGATACTGTCCGCTTTGGGCCTAGGCCCGCACGGGTTTCCCACATCGGCATAACACAGGAGAGATGTTGGGTATATAAGTTAACTGGCCTTAGACCCTAGTAACGCGTTTTAAACCCGTGCGGACCTAGGCCCAAAGCGGACAGTATCTCTAGCGGGATTGGGCTATTACAGATAGTATCTGAGTCACTTCGTGTCAGCCTTGTCGATGTGGGTTAAAGTTCAGGGGCTGAGTCTAGGCGAATCCCGATACGCGGGGCAAACCTCAGATACAGATAGTATCTGAGTCACTCCGTGTCAGCCTTGTCGATGTGGGTTAAAGTTCAGGGGCTGAGTCTAGGCGAATCCCGATACGCGGGGCAAACCTCAGCGAGGACGCTGAGTCCATAGGAGGGGTGTAGGGGTGTATGTAACACCCCAGCTAAGGGTTAAGTGTTCTACATCGGCATAACACAGGAGAGTGTCCCACATCGGCATAACACATGAGAGATGCTGGGTATATAAGTTAACTGGCCTTAGACCCTTGTGACGCGTTTTAAACCCGTGCGGGCCTAGGCCCAAAGCGGACAGTATCACTAGCGGGATTGGCCTATTACGGATGGTATCAGAGCCACTCCGTGTCAGCCTTGTCGATATGGGTCAAAGTTGCTGAGGTCGCTGAGTATATAAGTTAACTGGCCTTAGACCCTAGTGGCGCGTTTTAAAGGTAAAATTTTCGCCCAGCATCCACTTTTAACACTGGTATTTAGTTTGAGGCCACTATTTTCTTTGGTCTTACACTAGAGGCCACTTTTGGGTCTTTACTAAATAAATGTTGACTTAAGTTCTGATAGTTGACTGAAGTTCAGTCCATACGGCCCCTGGACTGAAGTTCCATCTCTTAAGGACTGAACTTTCAGCCCATATGGACTGAAGTTCTATCTTAAGGACTGGACTGAACTTCAGTCCATATGGCGGTGGATTGAAGTTCAATCTTTAAGGACTGAACTTCAATCCGGCCTCTGGACTGAAGTTCTATCTCTTTAAGTAAAAGTGGCCACAAACTAAATGTTTTGGTATTAGTGGCCTGTGTCCAAAGACCAGTGGCAAAAGTGGCCTTTCGTGCACTTAGCCCGTTTTAAAGCCGTGCGGGCCTAGGCCCAAAGCGGACAGTATCACTAGCGGGCTTGGGCTGTTACAATTTATCGGAAACATCCTCTCTATCTTAGACCCTAGTGACGCGTTTTAAAGCCGTGCGGGCCTAGGCCCAAAGCGGACAGTATCACTAGCGGGCTTGGGCTGTTACAATTTATCGGAAACATCTCTCTATCTTGGTGGGGTAAGATCTGCGTACATCTCACCCTCACTAGCGGGCTTGGACTGTTACAATTTATCGGAAACATCCTCTCTATCTTAGACCCTAGTGACGCGTTTTAAAGCCGTGCGGGCCTAGGCCCAAAGCGGACAGTATCACTAGCGGGCTTGGGCTGTTACAATTTATCGGAAACATCTCTCTATCTTGGTGGGGTAAGATCTGCGTACATCTCACCCTCATGTTGGTGGGATATCGCTAGGTATGTTGTTGTTGTTGAGTGTATGACGGTGTTAACTTTAGCAATGCAAGTCTATAAACTAATTTTTAATTAAATTTTTAAATATATTTTTAATATGGATAAACAAACGCAATCATGATTTTGGTAATGTGAAAATATTCTTTCCAAGATAAACAAGTACTTTTTTTCCTAAAAATCTAAGTTTTTCATGAAACAATTGTCTAATATTTTAGAATTCTAAATTAAACTCATACATGTTAATGAGATTTTTGACAACTACAATCAATGTAGTGGATTGGAACAATAACTAACATTTTATTCACTTGAAAGAAACCTTATTAATATAAATAAATTATAGTAAAATTTTGAAAGCCTATAATGTTCGGGGGCCTAAAGTGAAAGTTTTAGTGACCTTACGCTTGAGTCACAGTTAACTTTCAATTATACTAACACAATATAGTTAAATCATAAAGAGTGATTGCATTGTTAAGTTAAAAGTAATATTTCAGGAGAAGTTGAAAATGCATTTAGTAACGAAAGGTGTCCCAATATATGCAGACTGATAATGGTACTTAAACTAGTAGATGGAGAAGGTTTTATTACAATATCAGAGTGCGAGAACGAAATTGATTTTATATACTCAATTTCTACTTGGTATTGAGGCATAACCAGGCATAATTGTTGCCTTTATTGTGTTGGTGCTAATATCAAGTGGAAAAAGTTAAGATATATTATTGATTTTTGATTACCAAAAGCAAGTACATAATGGAAATGAAATATTCCATTAATTATTTTCTTTGTATCAACATTCAAACTCGACAAAACTGCCCCTCAGATTAAAAGAGAGGGCAGTGCATGTCTCAAGTGAATGGATAAAAATAAAAAATGACCACAATACTCAAAAAATTACAAAGAGTGTCAATTCAAAAATAAAAATGCCAAAGAAGTCAAAAATCTGGAAGGTCCTTAATAGTGGATGTGAAGAACAATGAATCGGTATAACTACAGAGTGATTGAGCAGAGCACACCAAATCCTCTGAAGTAGAACTAATATCGAAGCAAGCTTGAGTATCTCCAAAATCATCAAAATGATTAATGTTCTGAGTACTAATATCTTCATTTTCACTAATATTAGGCAGATCAAAAATGGCTCGATGAGGAATGACACTGCAAGAAGATGAATCAACCTGAATAATATTATTATCCCCGGTATTGCAACTCATGCTGTTATTTGAAGAATTAGACTCTTTTTCATCATTAATGTTACCATTAATATATTCATATGTATTTGGCTGATGACTCAAAGGTGGAAGTGGTGGAAGAGGAGGAGGGGAGTCTAATTCCTCATGATCAGAAGGAGAAAGGCCAGTGAGTTTTTGGACAAGTGCCATGAAATCACGTGGATTTGTATGAATTATTTTGGGTGAATGTGTGTAAATTATGACTGGATGGCGCTGCTGGTGAACTACTTTTTCAGCAAATGATGATGGTTTCTTGATATAACAAGAGTTGTTGTCCTTGTTGATCTTCAATGAATGAGATGGGCTACTACTATTATAATTGATATAACAAGAGTTGTTGTCCTTGTTGATCTTCAATGAATGAGATGGGCTACTACTATTATAACTGCTAGGATGATGATCTCTAGGACTCATTGTTAAATTTGAACATGTTTAATTATGAGTTGTGGGGTTTGTGGAATTGTAGTGAGTAAATATATATAGAAAAGGGAAAGACTGATAGCTAAATATAAGTGAGACTGTGAGAGTATAGTGGAAGGTTGTTAAGAGGATGGTGTAAAAGTGTCAAGTGCAGCTAATTCCTAGGGAAAACGAGGTTCCAAGTATAAACGAAGGAGAGATCCTGCTCTCATAGGATTGCTTGAGATAAGCTTCTTAATTCAAACGTGTCTTTAATACCTTCCTTGAAACTCAATAATTTAGCATTTGGCAATAAAGTTAAAGTGAAAATATAATTACAGATTAAACATAATTATGTGATAGAAGTGTATAGAAAACGTCCGTTTTGCATTCACGGTTTATAGAGTAAACACCACCCCACTCCGTTTGTCATTCCTAATATAAGAATCACAGGTACCGGATTACCGTCAATACTCCAAAGTATGATTGCAAAAGCTTCGTTAGTTTGAAGCTCCGTATGGAATTGGAAAGGCAAGGTGGTTGGCAAGAAAGTTTAGGAAATGGTATGAACTATGAACCATGACTCGTGATCCTTGAGTAACATTTTTGGTACTGGATGGAGTTCAGTTCATTACTGATTGAACATTCATAAATATTTCATTTCAGCAGTATAGATGGACTACCAAGGTTTTCCTCTTTACATTTTTTTCCCTTTGATTTTTCAGAATATATTTAGCCAACAGAAAGTTATCACCATGTACGTCGCTTATGTCAGAGTTCGACATTACATAGACCATTCAGCCATCAAATAGCTAGAAAGCAATACATGGAAAATTCAAGAAGATCAATCAAATGGAAATTTTAAGAGCTGAAAATTGCCCTCGACGTCAAAATGGAGACAAAATCAGCTTATAAGTACAGCACTTGGCCACTTGTATCCTTCGAACAAGCACATGTAATTGCACCGACTATTTGAGATGCTAATACCCACAATCACTTTGTTTAGTACAACATACAAACTATTTCACGTGATGAATTACTATTTTCAGGTGCTTTCCAAATGGTCTTGCTTATGAGCACTAAGTGCCCCTCTCTGATACAGCTCCTTGATGTAAAAAGGGAACCCGCACCAAACTGGTGCCAACACTTTAAGCTAGATAATCACACACTTATAAGCTAGGTGATCACCTCCGCTGTCAGACAAGGCATTGTACAACGGAATCGGAACTGAAGTTGCAAACTTAAAATGATTCAGTCACCTATGCACGCTGCACAAGACAAAAAACTAGTCTCCTAATCAGGCGACCATTATCTACGTGATCTTTGGCTCCGATCCTCCTCATCCCTTCCATCATGGTGGATGCGAGCTCGTTTGTCCTGTTCCCTGCTATCTCTTTTTTCTACATGATAAGATTCAGATTCATATCTTTTTTGTTTTCTTTCATCTCTCCTATCATCATACTCCTTTGAGGTTGGTACATCATCATGCCTCCTAGATCTTCTATCCACATGTGACCTATCCCGATCTTCTTTGTAATTGCTTTCATTTTCCTTCTTCCGCTCTGACCTGTGCTGCTCGACATCCCTCTTATAATGATCTCTTTCAGTAAAATCTCTCTGTTCATGATGTCTTTCTATTTCAGCATTTCTTGCTTTAGAATTTCTTGGATCTTTATCAGAGACTTTGACCTCTGCTTGGTAATCAGGACGTGGAGGGCGACTCGATTGACCAGGTCTCTTATCCTTCTTAGAATCCTCAAACTTGTCATTCGACCACATCGAACGCCGATCAGTTCGATCTTCCTCAGCACCCCAGCCTGTGTTTGCAGCTCTCTAAAGAGAAAAAAAGAAAAGGAATAAATACCTTAAAAATACACAGTATGAACTTCATAAAAAAAAAAAAAAAAGTACACAATATGAACCTCATATTGTGATTGTGAAGAAATAATAAAAACTACAGAATACCCAAGATAAAGAGAACACCAATAGCATTAAAGACGAAGGCTAAGATAGCAGTTGTCTATAGGAATCATACTACTGCATATCTTAGATTTATAGAAAGCTGAAAACTCCCAATGGAGAAGAGGGGATCAAGAGGTAACAAAACACGGTGAGAAAAGAAAACAGCTGCTTTTTCCAGTTCATTTTTACTGGAACTTAGATAGTTAGGGTTCAACCGTTCAAGAGAAGCAGTTGCAGACAATTTTGGAAAGACAGACACTGCCACAGAGTGCCACTCCGCCTCTCCTTTGACTAAAAATCGCCTCAACTTGTTGTATAACCACCTAGTGAACGTATATATCCCCGCCACAGAAATCAGAAATGAGTAATTTATGAGCTCAAACTCTCCAATCAACCCCCACCCAGGAATCTTTTTCTTATCGGAAACAGCCTCTCCACCTGGGTGGGGGTAAGGTCTGCGTACATCTCACCCTGGGAGTGGGATATCATGTTGGTTGTTGTTGGTTGTTGGTCAATTTTATTGGACATTTTAGTAATCAAACTTTAGCTTAAGGGGCTTCCTACTTTTAGTATAGTATATATATATATATATGGATGGTTTTCTAGCAGCTATTTATTTATCTATGTTGACTTTGCAAAAGCTATACTGGAGTTGTTCCGACACTTTGCTGGTAAATCACAAAGATTTTAGGTTCAATAATACTGTCGGACTCAGTTCTGTTAAAAGTTGTCTAAAGCGAGCTTATTTGATGAAGCTAGGGGTAGCACAGACTTGAACTTTGCTCGCTTAGGTGGCGTTTCAGTGCAGCACCAAGGTGGTAAGGCATGCACCTTATTGCCCATGGGCCGTCTTGAAGAGGACTGCGCTAGATTATAAATATAAATGAAATATATTACTTACTCCTAGTAAAGTTGAAGTAGAAGCTTAAACTACACCGTCATATCTGAATCAGAAATTTAAAATGGCATCGAACTCTATTGATATAGTTTTCTTAGTTAAAAGTCGCAATTGCTCTGTCAATATAATTACTGTTTGTAATTATGACGAGCCTATCTTTCTTTACACATTATTTTTCAGTTTCCTTCATCTGTGTCTTTTTTTAATTAAGTACTCGTTGTAGTTGAGCTTTCCACTTAAAACCCCAATAGGTATTGGCCTTTCTTACCTTCGACAAAACACTGGTTGAAGATCCTAAAAGTTCACGTCACATATTTTGTGCCCTCTCAATGACATTCTTTAATTCTACGCCTCTAACTGGAGCGTATATGCCATTAAATTCAAAATTTTCACTTCTTCCTCCAACTCCAAATTCTCATCTGAATAGTAATTTATGGCATATGGTTAAAGATGGCTGCTTCTGATGTTCTTTTTTTCTGAAGGGAGGTGGGGAGAGGACAGAGGGTAAAAGTAATCTTATTAATGAGCATCCAGGGAATGCAACAAATACAAAAGTTTGCTTCTGCTGCCTTTAGAACCACCCCCCCCCCCCCCCCCACAAGGCATATAAAATAAAGGAAACCTTTTCTTGACCTCCTTACATTTTCTGAAGAGAAACAATAGCAATTTTCCTTTTCCTTTTGCAAATGCAAAGGAAAGATTTCATTACAGAAGGCAAAAAAGAGCAAATATATGTCACAAATGAAAGAAAACTGGATCAGCCACACAAAGTAAGAGATCTATTTCCTTTGTAGAAAAGAGGCCAAAAATACTAAACTATCCAACAAACAATTATAAAAAGACAAAAATAATTTCAGAAGCTAATATGGCTCCCAAGAAATTGTTGATCGCAGATATACTATAGACACTGAAAAGAGCAAGTCAACTATAAGGATGTTGGCAATGATTCTACAGTGCATATAAGACCAAGCAAAAAATCTTTTTAACTTTTGCAAGAATGCTTCTGAAAAAAAGAAGCTAGGAGAAGAGATCTAGAGGTTTTTAAACATAACTAGGTCTTTGGAACATCTGAAAATTAAGAATCATTTCCCTGTTCAGCAAAAATAATTCCAATGCTCAACGATAACGAAGACTTGGACAGTCATTCCTTAAAGTATTTTTAGGACAGTTGGAGTGTACACTCAATTGCTAACATTCACTCACACAAAGGATAATGATAACATTATATAGAAGATGACACATAGAAAAACAAGACAATATACAAGAACAAAAGGGAAGACTAAGGAAAGACCTTCTCATCGTGAGAGAACTTGCACCCAGCACCACGAGTGCATTCACCCTTCTGAAAAGCACGGCAGACCCCTCGCTCCTCCCTCTTTTTCCTCTCTGTCTCTTCATCCTCTTCTTGTTTCTTTTTATAGTTGGTAACATGATCAACTCTGACTATTCTACCCAAAATCTGAGCACCATTTAAGTTATCTGCAAATCAAATACCGAAATAATGAGCTAGATAGCAAAAATATGTTATCTTAGGTCTGCAGGGCAAGCACTGGAAATTCTTTTTATAATGGGTGGCGATGAGACTCGAATTAGGATCTATGTCTGTTCTGATAAAACGTTGAAGCTTAAAGAATGAAAGAGCGAGAGACTGACCTACAGCGAGATTTGTACTTCTTTGATCCTCATAAGCAAGGAAGGCGAAACCCTTTGACTTGCCAGTACCTTTATCCCTAACAAGATTGACATCAACAACTTCCCCGTACCTAATTAACATCAAACAATCCAAGAAAACATTCTATTAGATGAAAACAATGTGGCAAAACACGAAAACTTCTCGAAGTGTAAGACGACACTTACTGAGCAAAAACAGCAAGGAGATCGCCTTCAGTGAGGTCAAATGGTATGCCACCAATGAATACATAAGCTGAGTCTTTGTATTTAGCATGCCAGGATGCATCCTCGGAGATTCCCAAAGACGCTTCTTTTGCATTAATATTCTGAATACGTTTCACTAGCGTCAACGGATTCATTGCTGAAATTCTATTCCCTCAAACCCTAAGTTTCTGTTTTTCACATAAAAACAAATCAATGCTTCAATTCCAGCTCTATAAATCGGATCATTTATGTCTATCTAATTTCACTACTAAAATATATCTATTTACGAAACAATTTTAGCATATACGAGTAGTAGTAGATTAGATTCTGCTGCATTTTAGTCTATTTAAGAATTCGCGAAAAAGCATAAAACTTTAGAAATAAATAAGAAAAGAGAAAATAATAACGAAGTAGTGGAGTTAGGTTATTACCGGCGGTGGACGGTGGGGAGACGCCGCGGGGACGGCTGAGGGAAGGAGACGGCAATAACGGCGAGAGCAACGGCAAAAAGACGAAGCGAACCGAGAGAAACCTCTGCACTGGGCTTTCAGAATAGTGTTTGAACCAGAGAATTTCACCCCGTGTCTCCAAATTTAACTAATCTTGGGGGTTTGTCCCCTTTTTCATTTTTTCAAGTAAATGACCTCTAGCTTGGCGAGTTTCCCCTATCAAAAATCAATTTAATTGGGAGAGGTGGTGAATGGGTCGAAAAGTAATTTAATTGGAAGAAAGAGGTGAAGGGATCGAGAGGAAATTTAGTTGGAAATAAGGGGTGAATTACTCGAGAGCAAGTGTTGCCTACTTATTAAAATTTCAATAATTTACTTGTAGACGCGTGAAAGGGGAAAAAGTATTGATTAGGTATTTAGGTGTTAAGATATTATCAGGAGAGGGTTATTTTTGCTAAGAATGTTAAACGGGGTTGAAAAGGCAAACTATTGCCTGAGAGGATTTGGGCAAATGCACAAATAGCCTATTTGACGAGGATGGGATTATTACCCGGCATGACAATTTTCAATCTATATCTACTTTTTGTAATTATATTTTTTTCTAGCATATTTATTAGATATAATTTAATGATATAAATATTAAAAAAATATGACTATATATGTATGTATATATGTATATAGAAGCTATATATAAAGAATATGAATATAATTATATGTCATATTTTAATTATAAATTAAATTTTAAAATATAAGTATTGTGGCTAGATTATGTTAGTGTTAGGTGACTTGTTAACATGATATATTGAAGGCTATTTATATGGAAATCCCTTTGAGTATCGCTATTAGAAGAAGAGTCAAAGTTTACCCCCTCCCACTAATCTATAGAGATAATTTTACTGGTTGTTCAAAAAAAATATATCATTTCAATTCGTGTCTTGCATTATTAATTGATTTTGTGTAAGTTACACCTGGTGCAAATAAATTTTAACTATTTGTTGCTGTATATTTTGTACCACAAGAATGTATTATAGTCAATCCTAACCCTTTCTAGAATAATCTCTTAGGGGTCGTTTGGTACAAAAATGGATAATTTCGGGATCATAAATTTCGGGATTAAAATTTAGACTAAAAGTGGAATAAACAAAACCACTTCTTATATGGGATTAGTTAATCCCATGATTTTGAGATAAAAGCTCTTCCAACTTAGTTAATCCCAAATCTTATCCAAGGATTATAATCCTAATTCCTCCTACCAAGCGACCCTTAGCAAAGCAAAACAATTTTGTAGTAATTGAGGGGCAAGCGAATAGGTTCGAGTCTGATCACCATGCAACTTAGAATGACTCATGAATCACTTTTTCTAAGATAAGCAACTAAGTACACGATCACTTCCCGTATTTTATCACTGTTACTAATTATATTCTTTCACTAAAAGTGCTACTATGACATTGTCGCTGTAAAAGGAGGCTGAAGAAATTTAAAGCTAGATATTGTTGTTTGCCACTAAAGTCACATCTAAGCTAATTAATTACTAGTAAGTTCAGTGTCTACTCTCATGGTGTCATGTCCGCGGCGACCTCCATTTTATACCATAGCTTCAATAATGTGCTTTTATACCATAGCTTCTAAGGCAATTTAAGCTTCGGAATAACGGAGTTATCTAATGTTGCATCCTTTAATCTCTTCCTTTGTCTTAGCTAGTAGGTAGTCTCTCGCACTAATATTAAAGTAAATCCACTACACTAATAGTGGGGTTACATTGTTTATTTGCTTCCTAGACTTGATGTTCCCTGCCCCAAGGACCCCAACTCAATTTCATTGTCTTTAGTCATAGAGAAATACGATTTAATAAAACGGGAAACAAAATTTTACTTCTCCTTATACTATGTAAATAAGCTTGCACAGTCAACTTGATAAATGATGGACGTTAGAGTTCATCATTGACCTGTATTGAGAGTGTAAATCGAAGTAGTACTTCTTTAAAGCATAACACTGGAAATAATATTTCGTAACAGAATATTACTAGTTGTAGCAATATAAGCAGACAATAATATTCTTGAACCACGAATGCATGTACTGTATGTGATTATGAGTTCCTTGGTGAATGCTGATTGTTCAAAAGCTCTCCATGATGCTCGAGGTGGTCCTGAAACTAGTTAGCTAGTACCACCTAATAATCCGATATGAGATTTAACGAACCCTTTTTCCTTTATTAATCGTTATATCTTTAAAGGATCTGTTGGAAAATATTGTTTGTATAATTATTTTGTGTCTGGATTTCAAAAGTACAGTTTTATATCTTTGTATTGGGTAAAAATCGACCCACGGCAATTTGCCCCGGTCACGCAAGTCTCAACGACCGAACACGTCACGGCTAAACAACTGCCGAAGCGATTGAGCAAGTCGCCGAGGCCTTGAAACCGAAGATGCGTCACCGAAGGCGAGCCGCAAGCTGAGCTTCGATAACCTTCACCTCGGTCAAGCAACAGGGCCAAGCTACCGAGGTCGTCAGCTCTCACCTCGGTGGATCCCCTCGGTTCAAGCGGCTTTGCAGCCCACTACTTCACCCCACTAACTCAGCCAATACACACCAAGATCGTGGGACAACATGGTAGCAGATAGTGGAGATCGTGGGCAAGGCTTATATCTATAAATATCAGTTCATTTCATGTAATAGGGATCCAGAAATTAATACCGAAACTCTGCCCAAATTTGTACTGAACATTCATATATTGAAATCAAGTTATTTTACGTATTTTTCATCCGTTTCGCACATTGTTTTCCGCTTTGATACAGAGATTTGCTTATATTCGAATCCAAATTCGATTTGTGTACCTAAAAACGATTTAGGCCCATACAAATTGGCGCCGTCTGTGGGGATATAAGCAATAACGCTTTGTTCCAAAGTTCGAAATCCGTTCTTCGTCAAGAAATTTGTGATTTAACGCTATGGCTGATAACAACGATGGTGGTAATGGTGATCGGGTTGACGTTCCGACGAACCAACAATCCTTCACCCCAATGACAACCGAAGAATTTCAAATGTACGTTGTCACCACGCTAAGAGCTCTCCAAAACAAACAGGATGAGCAGGCTAGTATCAATGCCGAATTTCGCGCCTCACTAGAAGGGCGAAACAGTGCCGCCCCAAACGGCACCCAGCCCTCGGCTCCCGGTGGAGGCACCCCGCCTTTCGTTCCTCAGGGCGCGACAACAGGGGGACCTCACAACGGAACCGCGTCTGGGGGGTCGGGGAGTGGTCCATCTTCCATGCCACACTTCGGGACGGTTCCCTCCATGGCAGAAACAACGTCATCGGTTGACGTTGAAAAAATGAGTAGAGAAATCGAGGCTCGCATCGAGGCGCGCGTCGAAAAGCGCCTCGAACGCGTACCGGGGATAGGCAAGGAGGAAGATGACGACCTCGACATCGAGCAATATAGGGAACAGCCTTATAAGCCCGAGGCAGCACCAGCTCCAACTCCTGTGGGTTTCAAACTCACATTCCTCAAAAAGTACGATGGGACAACTGATCCCAAGGAGCATGTTAGGGAGTACATGTCCATGGTGAAGAGCAACGACTTGACGTCCATGCAGCTTGAATCCATGTTTTTAAAGAAGTTTGGTAGTTCATTGGAAAAGGGTGCACTTCGGTGGTATTTATGCTTGCCGCCGGGGTCAATCTCCTCGTTCAAAGAACTATCCCGCGCCTTTGTCAAAGCTCACACCGGCGCGCAAAAGATCCTCCAGAGGAAGGAGGATATATGTGAAGTAAAACAGTGGCCCGGTGAGCCACTTAAAGAGTTCCTCGAGCGATTCCATGCTGAACGTATGGAATTGCCTCGAATGGATGATACCTTGGCTATCATGGCCTTTGAAAAAGGTATCAACGGTCGCAATTCAAATGCCGCTGCCGAATTGCGGAAAGAGTTGCAACAATATCAGGTCCTGACGTGGGAAGACCTGCATAGAAGAGCTTACTCCAAAATCAGATTGGAGGAGGCGGAGTTCAAAAACCGAGGTTATCAAAACCGAGGTGATATGTCAAACCGCGCCGAGGCGCCACGAAATAATTTTAAAGGGAGGTATGAACCTTATACTTCGCCGAGGCAACATGTTACTCAAAGATTGGGAAACAACCCCGGTAACTCATACCCGGCGTCTCGCGTAAGCCAAAGGCTAGGAGGGAAGGTTCAAACCAATATGAACCAAAGGAATCCCTCGAGCTCCGCTTCGGCCCCAAGAAAGGATCTCCCCCGGATCCAAGATTATAATTTTAACATATCGACCTCTGAGCTGGTCGACGTCGTTAAGGGGACAGCCGGGGTTAGAGTTCCCAAAGACATGAGAACCCCGGCAGACAAAAGGGATCAGAATCTGCATTGCGAGTTTCATGCAGATTATGGTCACAGAACCGAGGACTGCAAAGCTTTGCGCCTCGAGGTAGCTCACCTACTGAAAAAAGGAGTCTTGGCCCAATTTCTCACGGATAAGGGGAAAGACAATTTTTCAAAGAACCGGGGTGATGGGCAACCACCTCGGCCTCCACCCCCGGAGAGAGTAGTTAACGTCATCACCGGGGGGTCCGAAGTAAACGGCGTGAACTTCGCCGCAGCTAAAAAGTTTGCTAAGCTCTCCATCACCATGGAGAAAAGGACCCGAGTTGGAGGCTCGGGCAAGGATATCGTGTTCGATGAGGATGACTGTGATGGGATGATGTTCCCCCATCACGATGCTCTAGTCATCATGCTAAGAATTAACAACGCCGACATCAAGAGAGTGCTGATTGACCCCGGTAGCTCAGTCAACATCATCAGCTACGGGGCGGTGAAGCAGATGTGGCTAAAAGGGGAAATCGTTCCCAAATCAACAGTGTTGGCTGGTTTCAACAACTCAACGGAGAAGACGTTGGGTGAAATCACGCTGAAGACATTCGCTGAGGGTGTCACCAAGGATACACTGTTTCAAGTGATGCCCGAGGACCTGGCCTATAATGTAATCCTCGGGCGGCCATGGATCCACTCCATGGAAGCTGTTCCTTCCACTTTACACCAAGTGATCAAATTCCCAACGCCTTGGGGGGTTCGGTCAATTAAGGGGGAGCAGCGAGTAGCGAGGGAATGCTACTCGGTTGCACTGAAGAGTGGAGTCGCCCCGAGCGGGCCCAAAAAATAGCAGCCAACGCAACCGGGGTCGAGCGAGGCGAGCCTCCAAGATGAAATTGAAAAGATCCCGGCATGCGTGCAAGAGCCTCGGAAGCAAAAAGCCGAGGATTCCACCGTTGAAGAGCTGAACTCTTTCACTCTACTGAAAGAGTTCCCAGAAAGGAAGGTGCACATCGGCTCAGAATTGGACCCGAAGTCGAAAGACGCAATTATGGAAGTTTTAAGGTCCAATTATGACTGTTTCGCTTGGGCTCATTCAGACATGACAGGTATCGATCCGGAGATCATGACTCACAAGCTGAATGTAGATCTAAGATTCACCCCGGTGAAACAAAAGAAGAGACCTCACGCCGGGGTGAAAAAGAAGGCGATTGAAGATGAGACCACGAAGCTGCAAGAAAATGGTTTCATCAGGGAAGTGAAATACCCCGAATGGCTGGCAAATGTGGTAGTTGTGCCGAAGAAAAATGGCAAGTGGAGAATGTGTGTAGACTACACCGACCTGAATAAAGCTTGCCCCAAAGATTCTTACCCGTTGCCACAAATTGACAGGTTAATAGACTCCACGGCTGGACACAAACTATTAACTTTCTTGGATGCGTATTCGGGCTACAATCAAATCCTCATGGACCCTGAGGACGAAGAAAAAACCTCGTTCATCACTGACCGAGGTACATTCTGTTACAAGGTCATGCCCTTCGGTCTCAAAAACGCCGGGGCAACTTACCAAAGGCTAGTATGTCGCATGTTCAAGGATTATATTGGAAAATCTATGGAAGTTTACATAGACGACATGCTCATCAAGTCGATCCAAATGGAGGATCACTTGAATCATCTAAGGGAGGCCTTCGCCGTGTTGAGACAATATGGCATGAAACTGAATCCTGAAAAGTGCGCCTTCGGCGTTGGGTCTGGCAAATTCTTGGGATTCATCGTCTCCGAACGGGGCATCGAAGCTAATCCTGACAAAATCAGAGCTATCGAAGAAATCCCCGAAAAGCTTACCGGGGTGAAAGAAGTCCAACGCTTGACTGGCCGAGTCGCTGCCTTGAGTCGTTTCATCTCAAGGTCCTCGGAGCGATGCCACAAATTCTTCTCCATTTTGAGAAAAAACACCCACTTCGAATGGACACCGGAGTGCGAACAAGCGTTGAAAGACTTGAAACAGTATTTGGCTAACGCACCGTTGCTTGCCAAGCCGAAAGAAGGTGAAACATTGCTAGTCTACTTAGCAGTGTCCGAGGTATCAGTAAGTGCTGTGCTGGTTCGAGAAGAAGATGGCAAGCAGCAGCCCATTTACTATGTGAGCAAGACACTCCTCGACGCTGAGACCAGGTATCCACATCTGGAAAAACTAGCTCTTGCTTTACTTGTTACCGCTCGGAAATTGCGGCCCTATTTTCAATGCCATCCAATAGCCGTAGTTTCAACCTTCCCCTTGAGAAATATTTTGCATAAGCCAGAGTTGTCGGGAAGATTATCAAAATGGGCGGTAGAGTTAAGTGAATATGACATCACCTATCAACCTCGGAACGCCATTAAGTCCCAAGTCTTGGCGGACTTCGTGGCAGATTTTAGCGTTGGTATCTTACCCGAGGCTGAAAAAGAAAATGCCGAAGCTAAAGGAACAACTCCGGGCTTATGGGTACTCTATACCGATGGAGCAACTAACTCTAAAGGTTCGGGGCTGGGCATAGTCTTGAGAGCACCCACCGGGGAGAAAATCAGACACTCGGTTCGATTCAAAAAAGTGACCAACAACGAGGCAGAATATGAGGCGGCTTTAGCAGGTTTAGATTTGGCCAAAGAAATGGGGGTTGAAAAAATCGAATTGAGATGTGATTCTCAGTTAGTGGTGAACCAAATCATCGGCGATTACACGGCTCGCGAGCCCAGAATGCAGTTATACCTAGATCGGGCGCAAAGGACCTTGAGCCAATTCAAAGAATGGCAAGTTAAACAAATACCTCGGGAGGAGAACACCGAGGCTGATGCTCTAGCGAATCTGGGTTCGGCTATTGATGAAGACCACTCGGGGACTGACTCAATGGTTCGGCTTCTATCTGCACAGGTGAGAGAGATGAAGCTGCAAGTCAATTCGGTGGACAACCGGTGGGATTGGCGAAGTAAGTTCATCTCCTATTTCGACTCGGGGACTGTCCCCCAAGATAAGAAAGAGGCGAAGAAGCTGAGAACCCAAGCTGCCTCATATCACATGATCGAAGGCAATCTATACAAGAGGTTGTATTGCGGCCCGATGGCCAAATGTTTAGGTCCCGATGAAGCAAGGTACGTGATGGCAGAAGTGCACGAAGGCGAGTGTGGCAACCACTCGGGGGCAAAGTCCTTGGTACGAAAACTATTAAGAGTTGGGTATTACTGGCCCACTATCAGTACCGATGTGAGGGATTTTGTGCAAAAATGTGACAAGTGCCAACGCCATGGGCGGCTAATTCACCAACAGGCCGAGCCTCTTCACTCGGTGGTGTCGCCATGGCCCTTCATGAAATGGGGAATGGACGTTGTTGGACCATTGCCCAAGGGAAAGGGTGGTGTTCGTTTCATCCTGGTATTGACTGATTACTTCACCAAATGGGTGGAAGCAGCGGCTCTCACCGAAGTCAAGCAAAAGCAAGTAATCGACTTCATCAGAAAGAACATCATCTACAGGTTCGGGGTCCCAAGAGAAATTGCTTGCGACAATGGCAAACAATTCATGGGGACTGCTATTACCAACTTCTTCAAGCAGTGGGGTATCAAGAGAATAGCTTCGACTCCTTATCATCCAAGCGCAAATGGCCAAGCTGAGTCTTCAAACAGGATTATAATTGAGAATCTCAAGAAAAGGCTCGATGAGAAAAAGGGTCCTTGGCCCGAGGAGTTGCACGGGGTTCTGTGGGCCATGCGAACGACTGAAAAGAGCAGCACCGGGGAGACTCCCTTCTCTTTGGCGTATGGCATGGACTCTCTTATTCCCGTAGAGGTGGGCGAACCAAGCCTTCGGTACGCCCATACGACCGAGGACGCAAATCAGGAAGCAATGCGCATTGAGTTGGATCTGCTCGAGGAGAAGAGGGAATTGGCTTTGGTTCGGCTGGTTGCTCAAAAGAGACAGATCGAAGCATATCTCAACAGAAAGGCTAAATTCAGGGACTTCAAGGTCGGGGATTATGTGCTGAAAACCGTGAAGCAATCAACCAAAGAAGAAAACGGAGGAAAGCTCGTTGCAAATTGGGAAGGACCCTACAGGGTCAAAGCAATTGTTGGGAAGGGTTCTTATCAAATCGAAAGTTTGCAAGGAGAGCCTGAACCGTTAAATTGGAATGTTTCCAACTTGAAGCGGTACTACTTCTAGTCGAGGTAAATATCTTCAAACTCCTTTAAATCAAACAGCCCCGAGCCGAACCCCGCTCCCATGGCATTAACAGAAAATGTACTAACTTACCCCTCGTTCCGCCTTTTTGCTTGACCTTTTCAGGAAGCGAACCGAACCGATTCCAGTGCTCGGATCTTCATCAAGATTCACAACCGAACACTGGGGGGAAGTGAGAAGGGGTTGATATCGAGGTCCGCATCGAGCCTCCCAACCCAAGCTTATCTATCCGACAACCGGGGACTAACCCCCGAGGACTAGATTTAGTACATTGTAAATTAGCCCGATAGCGGCATTTTTTTTTAGTTTGCTTTTATTTCGAAATTTTACCCAAGGTCCGTTTAGGCTTGGTTTTATGTACACAGCCTTTTGGCTCGTTGATATCAATAAGAATCACTTCGGTTGCACCCATTTTTATCTGTTTAAATCTTACATTTGGAAGCCGCGTAATGCATCGACCCGAGGACGAGACGTCGTCCCAGGTTCGCATCGGTCAAACTCTATCTAAATCTTGCAAGATTAAAGTAAAATTTGCATCAAAGTGTTCGATACGCTCCAAAAGCCATTACACAAAATAAAGATGCAAATATTTCAAACTCAAAAGCCCGAAGGCTGAATATATACATTTTCAAAACGACCCGAAGGTCGAAACTACAAACTCAAAAGCCCGAAGGCTTACAAAAGAAGCACTAAAAGTAACTCAAGCTTCAGGAGAACCACCTCCATCCCCGGAGCCCTCTTCGGCCTCTTCGTCTTCTTCATCTTCATCATCGCCGCTCGAGGCCTCACTTGAAGGAAGATCCTCTATGATAGCTTGGGCTTCGGCCGCTTTAGCTTCGGCCTTCTCAATTTCTTCATCAAGGTTAAGCTCCCCGGCGCGACACCGCTTGAGTAACCTCAGCCGAGACTTGATGATGGCCCACCGCTTGTCAAGCTCGGCCCTTTTCACCTTAAGTGCAGCTTTATCCTTTCGGGCCGCAATTTCATCTTTCAGGGCAGCGATTTGATCATCCTTGGCTGAAAGCTTGGAAGTTTCGCCCTCTAGCTTCTTAATGTGAAGCAGATGGTCTCTCAGCTGATCTTGGTGCTTTTTGGCCATGTTAACCGCCTCGGTTTTGGTTCTTGACAGCTCATCGCTCAGCCTCGCGACTTCCTCTCCCAGCCTCGAGCGTTCGGCTTCAAAATCATCACCGAGGATCTTAATCTTGGCTTCGGAGTTCGCCTCAGCTTCGCGTAAATCGGCCTGGGACTTGGCTAAGTCAGCCTTCAGCAAAGCTATCTGAGCATTGAATTTATCTTTTTGCTGATCCCATAGGCGAGACACACGCCGAACCTCAGCGGTCCTCGAAGACTCGACCTCGACGGCTTTCAAAGAAAGGATGAAGGTCTGAACAAAGGCCAAAGAAACCGAAGTCAGATATAACCCGAAGGTAAAGACGCAAATCAAATTCTTTTGGTCTCTTAAAAAATTTTCAATATGGCAAAACTTACCCTTACTGCGTTGGAGGCCAAGGTACTGTATAGCTGACCCGGGGTAAACTCCTGCATGAGCCTATCCTCGGTTGGCCCTAGCAAGGGCGTAAGTCTGAGGAGATCCTCGGGGTTACACCCAAGAAGATTTGAAGACATCGGCACCTCGAGTTTCCGATAAGATCCCACCGAGGAAGAAATCCTCGCGGGCTCGGAATGCGCTCTCATCGACCCGGAGCCAGCTTCTCCGGTGACTGCAGCAGCCCCAGCTTCGGTAACTTTAGCCTTACCTTTGGCTCTTTCCGCCGCCGCATCAAGCTCGGGCTCTTGACCTTCAAGATCTACAACAGCAATATCTCCTCGAGACCAAGCCTCGTCGGCAGCCTTATCCTCAGGCTCATCCACCAGTCCTCGGCGTTTTTCAGCCACCGCTTCGGGCTGGCGAAGTGTCTCCGCTTCGGTACGAGGAGCTACCGAGCGGGACGACTTCTTCGACGTAGCCCTCTTCCGCTTCACGCCTACAAGCAAAGGAGAAATTTTAACATTGGAACAGGAAGAAAACAATGCTTAACAACGCGTGCCGAGGACAAGAATTACCTTTGGAAGTCCCTTGATCGGGGGCTCCCTTGGAGATTTTTGGAGACTTGGAAGCCTTCAATCCTTTATACTCCCCGGCTACCGCAGCCAGATCATCGTCGGACTCAGTCTCTTCATCATTTTTCTTCTTCTCTTCCTTCTTCTTCTTACTCTTCTTGGTGTTAGCGGCACGATTTGGAAAACCTGACACCGAGGGAAGGGAAGTCAGAAAAATCCCAAAGCTAACCATTATTAAAACACTATCGAGACTCACCGTGCCTCTTGCACTGCCAACCAAATTCGGCAGCCATATTCATCCACGTCCTCTCGGGGCGCGTGCGAGCGTTAGTCATCGCTTTCACCCACTCAGTCAAGCCTGCCGGGGGCACGATGTCAACCTTGTTGGCTGAAGAAACAGCAAAGGAAGGAAATCAGTTAACACTGGCAAACTACCGAGGAGTAAAATGATAAAAGCGATGTGCTTACGTGTGTTGTTCCACCGTTCGGGGAAATCAGGCTCGGAGGATAAGACCTTGGTCTCCAGCAAGATGTATCTGTCACACCAACCCCGATCCCCGTGGTCTTCACTTTTATGGAGAAGGGCAAACTTACCTCGGTTGTTCAACGCCACAACCCCGGCTTTATGAAAATAGGGGTAGTAGAGCGAAATGAGGTGTTGGAAGGTGAAGTCCACTTTAGCCTTTTTGCTTAACCAATCCATGCATTGGACCACCCTCCAAACGCCGGGGCCAAGTTGAGCCAGGCATAAGTTGTAGGCCCGGCAGAAGTCGTCAATCACCCTGTGCACTGGGAGAGAAAAGCCGAGGGTGAAGGGATAGGTGTAAGCGAAGGACATCCCCTCCATATTGTGGCACACCCTACTTGTGGGATCGGGTATGATAACCTTTACCTCGGGTCCGAAGCCACACTCCCTCCGAACCCGCTCAATGTGAGCTTGAGTTATGCGGGTCGGCGTAGTGTTAACTGGAATATTTCTATTCTTCCCCTCTTGATCGGCCGTTTGGGCTTGCAGCTTTAAGTCCTTGGAGTTGTCGAAGTGAGAGGGGATTATTTGGTGGGGCTCGAATTCCTGCTCGAGGGGAATAGATGGTCCCGTGGATCCCCCCTCGGCAATATCTCCGCCCTCGGTACCTCTGCCCTCGGTTTCGCCGCCCTCGGCGTCAACACCCTCACCATCCCCTCCATCGTCGTCATCTCTAAGGAGGGCATCACTGAAACTGCGTAGCGCGGCGTCGTCCAGCACGGCGTCGTCATCACCTGAGACGAGCTCCTCCTCCACCGCCAGCTGGCGCATTGCTCTCATTTTACGGCGCTTCACGCCCCCAACACCAGACGACACCTCACCTCCTTCAACCACAGCTGCAGCACTCACTGGCGCTGCGGCGGCGGCGTCGCCGCTGGCAACGGCTGCGGCTAAAGGTGGAATTCGCACCCTCTCACCCGAATCACTGGAATCTTGCCTAGAGATTGTGGTAGACATGATAACAATATCGAAAAGGGAAGCTTCTTATGAAATCAGAAAGATGAAAGAGTTTGAAAGAGTTCTCAAGCTTTTGGCACTGTTGATCGCTAAAAGGTAAATGGGAAAGAGTTTGATGGAATGCTCCTTTTATAGGTATGGAATACGGAGTGATGATGACGTCAGCGTCATCATTATAACGTTGGAGAAAACAAAATTTTCGGCGCGACGGTTCGGTCGACCCACGGATGAGCGCCACGTGTCATTGAGAAGAGACCTGATGGGACGCGAGCTGTTGACAAAATTTTGAAACGCTTGGATAGGGTTGAGCCACGTCGCTTTCCCGCTAAAACTTCATTCCACTCCTCGGTCTCCTCGGTAGGCAACCGAGGAGTGGGGGGACTATCTGTATTGGGTAAAAATCGACCCACGGCAATTTGCCCCGGTCACGCAAGTCTCAACGACCGAACACGTCACGGCTAAACAACTGCCGAAGCGATTGAGCAAGTCGCCGAGGCCTTGAAACCGAAGATGCGTCACCGAAGGCGAGCCGCAAGCTGAGCTTCGATAACCTTCACCTCGGTCAAGCAACAGGGCCAAGCTACCGAGGTCGTCAGCTCTCACCTCGGTGGATCCCCTCGGTTCAAGCGGCTTTGCAGCCCACTACTTCACCCCACTAACTCAGCCAATACACACCAAGATCGTGGGACAACATGGTAGCAGATAGTGGAGATCGTGGGCAAGGCTTATATCTATAAATATCAGTTCATTTCATGTAATAGGGATCCAGAAATTAATACCGAAACTCTGCCCAAATTTGTACTGAACATTCATATATTGAAATCAAGTTATTTTACGTATTTTTCATCCGTTTCGCACATTGTTTTCCGCTTTGATACAGAGATTTGCTTATATTCGAATCCAAATTCGATTTGTGTACCTAAAAACGATTTAGGCCCATACAATCTTCTTAAACTTAAGATCTTTGGCTAAGAGTGGACGATTAATTTACAATAGAACCATGCATTTGGTGGTAAAATGTTGAATACATACCTAATAAAAAAGGTTTTAATTAGGTAACCACTAAGCAAAATCATGTGTGAACTCGACTAGTCGACTTGTTTTCTTTAATTTTCCTCAGCTCTTGTCTCCTAATACTAATTAGGAAATGTCATAGTTATTCTAGTAGGTTTCTGGTTTCCAATTTCCTGAAAAGCAGATCTTTTACTTTGTACTCCGCCACCAGTAATCTAGAATACGTAGTAAGATGCATTAATTAAATACTCTAATCAATATTAGAGCAGTAAAAAGAAACTGCTGAGGATTGTTATTGACCAATATGTCAAAAGGTTTTCTGGTCTTCTGGATGCAATAACATGTAGTACATCCTTATCCTGAGAACAAATGAAATCAAACTCGTGTAGTTACTTCATTTAATAAGTGGGTTCTAAAACAATGAAGGGAAAATAGGGAAAAAGCATCGAATGGGACCACGAACAGTTTACATAAAATTAGACGGTGCATGTTTCCTCGATTTATCAAAAATCTTCTTTTAACGTTAAACTAAGATCGACATGCTAATACCATGTGATCTCAATTGATCTACTTTGGTTGCTCATTAATATTATATTGTTGTAAAATGGTTTATAAAACTATAAAATGAAAGAAGACTAAATATTTTACTTTATTCAGGTCTACCAAATCTATATAAAGAAAATCAGTTCTGCGAAGCTGCCCACCAATACTTTTGTTGTGTTGGAATTTTAATTCCACAGCTCCATCAGTCCTGAGTTCCCTTTAAGGTAATTAAAAGAATGAACAGTTAAATGAGTAATTTCGTGCTTATACCGTCAACTAAGTTTAAATTGTTGTTTGCAAGTTGCAACAGCTCAATGAAATGCATACGTTAAATTATTGGCATTTTAATTAACTTAATATATATAATCTAAAAAATTATTAAAGTGCTCAACATGCTAGAGGACAAATTAAAAGTGTCCCTGTCCGACATAAACATTGTAGGTGAATAAAGAACAAAAGTATTCGTGGTAGCTTCGCAGAACTGATTTTCTTTTTATTTTTTTGGCTAAAATGAAGAATATAAGAATCTAAACCTATATGCGCATCTAACTACAAAGTTATGGAATTAAATTCTACATATAGTGTCTTTATCACACAAGAAGATTGTTTATTGCCGAAAAGAAAGTATTAATATCTCGACAGTACTACTACGAAACTACACCACCTTAGTTAGTTTATTAATATAAGTACATTGACCAAGAATTGTAGTTAACACCCGACCTATCATTACGAGAATATACAAGCTTATGTTCTCTTTAATGAAGTATCTGATTAATTGTTAACCTTTTTTTTTAACTAGTAATTCCTTTTGGGTAGGGAAAACTGTTTTAAATTTTATTTTAATCAGTCCCTTTTGGGTAGACAAAATGATAATTAGAAATGATTTGCCAGAATCAAATATTGCACTTTATAAAAAAATTTACACTACGATTTACAAGTCAAATATATATTAATAAAATTGCCCCCAGACACCAATGAATATCTTTTATATATCCTCAGTGAATGTAAATGAAGAGGTTATAATAAAGAATTAGCGAGTAACAACTGCAAAACATACTTTAGAATATATATTTAAGAACCCATCTCTATTTAATCCTATTAAGCATAACGACCTTTTGATCTTTTGCCCATTACTATTGTGAGGGTATAAATATTCTTTAGGATCTGAACCTTGCTGAACTACATCTTTCTAGGCGCATATTGAAGTTAACTGATCGATTATGGACAATTATTTCCTTTTTTTTCTGGTTTCCCACCCGATGTCCGGTACTCTCATTGGAACCCCCGACTAATTCGGATTCGCACCGCGTAGGGCCCATTCGGGGGGAAGCGCTCCCTACCAGTGATTTTTTCATACCCGGACTCGAACCCAGGACCTCTGGTTAAGGGAGGAGTAGCCCCTCCGCTACACCACATCACTTGGTGGTAATTATTTCCTCTCTTGTTCTTACACTTATTGATCGATTATGGACAATGTCTTTATAAATTCCAACTTTCAGCTACGAGTGCACGTGTTTGAGAATATTGTGAAAATTATTGGAGAGCGATCAGTTGCGGATGATTTGTATCGAAGTCAGACCGAATTCCCTTTTAAAAACAGTAATGTATTTCCCAAAAAATATATCAGGTTTTACAATTAAATTTGTATTTAGTTGAGCCTAAGGCGACCGTTTTATATCTCAATTTGATCGCTTGACAGATAATTTACGTGAACGAGTTAATCGACCTCAAGAGTTGATGCAGAAATAATTCCCAAATCGATGTCTAGTAGATTCGATATCAAGCAAATTCGATGTCAGTTAAATCCGGTGTCAAGTGAAGGTGTTAAATGCTATCAAACAAATTCAAACTAAATGAAAGGATAGTGATGTACGATAAGATGACTTCGTTTTATCAAGATGCACAATTATCTGAACACTGTTATGATACTCGAATCGATGAAGATAATAGCAATACGATGACAACCAAATGAAATGAATGAACGTAAAACAATGACTAACGAACAAATGTAATCGAACAAAGGATCCGACGAATAAATTGGTTGGTTGCCAAATTAGTGACGATAACAGATTGCTCAAATTAAACACAGGTTAACAGGCAAAAGATGTTACGATCAGGATAAATGCAGATCTAAACGAAGCAAGTAACAAATAAATAATCAAAGCAGTAAAAGGCTTATTGTATTTGGTGGATCGATGGATGTTGCTTCAATGGAAAGAACAGGTCTCCCTCCACGTTTGAATCAAACCACGATCGAAGCTTTAAATACAATGATGATCTTTTACGTAACAAATTGACAAAGGTAAACAACACTGTTTGAATATTTTCTTGACAAGAGAATAGTGGTTTTGAAGAGTAGAGTAATATTTTGCTCAGATGAACGTGTCCCAAAATAGAAGATGAAGACAATATTTATAGGCTGACAATGAGCCTTTTCCAACCCTAGAAGGATTCTTCCTTTTCCACGTCTCTTCCTCCACAACTGCCCACGTCCCTTCAATTGCGCTAAGTTGGTTCCGATAAAAGTGGGATAAGTTCATTAAAGCTTATCCGCTAAAGCCAGCGCCTTCGTGGTTATCTGATCAAGTTGTTGAGGCGAATCAATCGGCAAATGTCCTCGGAAACAATAACCAAACCCGAACACATCTTCTCGTTTGAATAACAAAAATCGACCAATACAAGTAACTTTACCATTACACAGTAAATAAAATAAATTATTTTTGCTTTACTTATTTCCTCGTTCTTAATATTCTATTCAATATTGTATTGCTACAACTCTCAACATGCTAGAGGATAAAAGTGTCTTGGTCGGACATAAACATGTGTAGGTGAAATAAAAGCATTGGTGGTAGCTTCGCGGAACTGATTTTGTTTTTCTTTGGCTAAAATGAAGAATATAAGAATCTATACTTGTGCGCATCTAACTACAAAGTTATGGATTAATCTACATATTTGAATCTATACTTATGCGCATCTAATTAAATGAGGGCGGGGAAAAAAAGAAAAGGAAACCTTGGTTTGAAACATTAGGAAAATTTAACTACTATGACAAAGAAATGTGCAAAAACATTGAGAAAAGTGCGTAACTCGAAGTGCTCTGACAATTCTTTAGTTTGTTAATCCAAAATTACCTGACAAAATATTAAACTAAAAACTGTCTTTGTCTGTATTCTAAATTTAGTGATAAACTATTCTTCTTACCATATGTAAAGTTCTTGAATTGTTACCATATAGGCGTCTTAGTTGACTTGGACTTTTCTTGTTGCCTTCCAAATTCCAAGTCTCCATTTTGGACAATGAAAAAAGGCGCAAAATTTACCAAGTCTACTTAGCCGTCTCTCTAAATTCCTTTTGTTTCCTTAACTGATCAAAACTGGTAGTTTTTCTTGTTTTTCTCTCTTATATATATGCCCAAGAAAAGGTATTTTCTTTTTCTCCTTTGTTAAAATTCTTGATTTAAGTTAGTCCTAAGGTCCGTGTACATTTCACCATTTTCCGACCTTAATCGTGAGATTATACTGTGTTTCGAAACCAAGTGAAAAAGTCTTTACATATTTGTGTTTTCTTGGAATGCCACAAAGAGGCTAATTGGTTGACCAAGAAAACAGATTTGGATAGTGTAGTAAGTTGCATTTAGATGGTGAAGAAAAAGAGTAGTAAAAGTTTGGATGTGAGACAAGTTATGGATTTCTTGAATCAGTTGTTGGCTGATAAGCCATTTATTCCTTTTGTAATTCCTATATTTTTAGTTGTTTGGTGTATAGAGAAGTGGGTTTTCTCTCTTACCAATTGGGTTCCTCTTGCTTTGGCTGTTTGGGCAGTTTTTCAGGTACCATTTACTCTTATAAGCCTTTACCTTGATTTGTTTTTGGAATTGTTATGTTTTTCATATATGTTGATCTTTTATAAATTCTTGGATCTATATGGAATAATGGAACCAGATATTGTATTTTTACACTTTTTCTTGATGACATATTGGTTGATCTTTTGTGTTTTTATTTTTCTTCTGATGTCATCTTTGTTATTTAGTACTAGTATTTGATTTCTCCACCGACTAGCAAACTTTTATCTAGTGTTATTTTTAAATCAGTGAGTAGGAGATCAGTAGTCTTTTCCCTTCTGTATCTTGTTCCAGTGAGAATTTAGCATAATATGTTCTATTAACATCCTCCTTAATGTGAAAAATGGGGCTAATGGTGTGATTAGCTTTAATTAGTTAATGTTTATTAAGATTCTATGACTCTTTAGTTAATGTTAAAAAAGGACTAATGTAGTGATGAGCTTTAATTAGTTAATGTTTCTTAAGATTCTGTGATTCTGTTTAGTGTCCTAATCAAACGCCAACCTTTATACTTGCAGTATGGAAGTTATCAGCGCAAAATTCTTGCAGAAGACTTGAATAAGAAATGGAAGCAAGTGTTGCTGGAGACTTCAGTAATTTCTTTGCCATTGATTTTCTTTTTCACTGTTGCACACGAGTTCGATTAATGCTTGACTTTCAACTTGCTTTTTTTTTTTTTTGTTGCCTTCAACGATGATGTACAGCCAACAACACCTTTGGAACAGTGTGAGTGGCTGAATAAGTTTTTAATTGAAATTTGGCCTAATTATATGAACCCAAGGCTTTCTTTGAGGATGTCTTCTATTATTGAGGTAACAACATCTGCCACTCTTTTGTTTTGTTTCTTTTCTATTTACTTTTTTCATAATGGTGAAGAAAAAATAAACAATGTAAATATTTAAGTTTCTGTTTTGTTATCTAACTGTTTGCCTCTACATTGTTATGATGCAGAGACGCTTGAAACAGCGAAGACCAAAGTTGATTGTGAGTTTTCCTGTCCACGCTTTATATGAAGATTAGTGCTAGAAGTACTAAATGAGGCTAAATTACAAGAACTGATAGTACACTTGAATCATGATTGTAGGAAAAGATTGAATTGCAAGAATTTTCATTTGGTTCTAAACCTCCACTCTTGGGGCTTCGTGGGATACGGTGGTCAACTTCCGGCGATCAGGTTTGGTTCTTTTATTAGAGTGACTATTATGTTTTTCAAAATTCTCATGGTCTAGTGATCTCAATATTTTAATGCCAAATAGAAAGCCAAAACTACTTAATTACATTTTTTGAGACCTCAAATTTTGGGGGACAGAAAGCGAGGGCTTCAGTTGCTCGGTAAGCTGGCATTTTAATGCTGCCCGCCAAAGTTTTTTTTCTCTTTTGCCTCTGCTGTGATTCAAACTCCGGTCTGCGTGATCTTCATTTCCCTTTCATTCACCGCTAGGCTGCATCCTGAGTATTGGCCTAGATCTTGTTTTGAGCTCTCTGACTTATGAAGCCTTTGTTCTCATAATAAACTTGTCTTTTCTTTCCTTTTTTCCTTTGTATTAGAAAAGTGGAGAAGATCTGTATTCTGACTGTTTCTTTTGTTGACAGCGAATTGTGCATCTTGGTTTTGATTGGGACACTACGGATATAAGTATCATGTTGCTTGCCAAGTTGGCAAAGCCATTAATGGGGACTGCTCGGATAGTTATTAACAGCGTCCACATCAAGGGTGATGTATGTACAATTTTACCTTTTCAACCTCCTGGAAAAATATATAAGTAGCTATAACAATGATTACTGGTGCAAGCATTTCATTTAGTTAGTTTTTTGTGGGTATGTATGGTTCACGTGAGCCTACAACTATGCCATTAGTGTTTACCTTCTACACCATATATAGAGGACAGAAGTGGCGCAGCTTTTCCCAAACAGCTTTCTGCACAAGATTTCTTAAAATCGTTACGTTAAATTCTTGGGATGATAACTATCTGATACTTTGACCTCATAGTTTTTGGCTGCAGCAGTGGAGCCATCTGCTCAGGGTCAAATGTCTATTCTTAATATTCTTCCTTTTCCTTGACTGCTAAAATTACTGCTGCGAAATAACAGTTCTTTGTTCCAACTGTTACAGCTCCGCTTAGTGCCAGTTTTAGATGGAAGAGCATTCTTATACTCATTTGTGGTACCTCCGGATGTTAGGATAGGTGTTGCGTTTGGAAGTGGTGGAAGCCAATCTCTTCCAGCAACTGAGCTGCCAGGGGTTTCTGCATGGCTGGTATGCGACTGAATTCACTATATTATATCATCTTCCTTCCCAAACCCCTCTTGGGAAGTAAATTTTCTGAACTTAACTTCAGATATTTTAATACCATCAGTAAAGCTTCTTGCTTCTATGTTATTGACCTTTTCTCTCTGGCCTCAATTTCAGAAGCATTTTGATTCGTTTCTGATAAGTTTATTATTTTGCTTATTTTATTACACAGGTTAGGCTTGTTAATGACTCCTTAGCTAAGAGGATGGTTGAACCTCGCCGTAATTGTTTCTCTTTGCCCGCGGTGACCTTATTCAAAAGGGCTGTTGCTGGTGTACTCTCCGTCACTGTGATGTCTGCCAGTAAGTTGTCAAGGAGTAACTTGAGGAGTAGCCCTTCCAGGAAGCAACAGAGCTCACAGACAGATGGTTATGTGGAGAACTCCCATGATTACAAGGACTTGCGGACATTTGTTGAGGTTGAACTTGAAGAATTAACCAGGAGAACTGATGTCAAACCAGGATCTTGCCCTAGATGGGACTCGAAGTTCAATATGACTTTACATGAAGATGCAGGAACAATTAGGTTCAGTTTATATGAATGGGCTCCTGGCAGTGTGAAGTATGACTATTTGACAAGCTGTGAAATAAAGGTGAATTTGTATAGATTAATGTGCTATGACCCATGTGTTATATATGCACACATACGTACGTACATACATACATACATACATATAAAGATAAATATATTTTGCGTGTGTGTCAAAGCTCTGGTACATGGACTTGTTTAGGGGTACGTATCGGACACAGGTTTGTTTAAGTATCCTATAAAGACGTGTCTTTTTTTTCGTGTGATTAATTTTTAGTGTATTTCGAATGATTTGCATGAAGTCCGCACACCTTTATCTCACTCGTTCGACATGGGTACATCAAAGAAAATGAAGGACCCTGTAACATAGTATTAATGTAATTTCAAGTTGACTTGAATGTCATAGCATGATGGATAAATCTGGGATGAGTGCATCCAATTTAGAGGCGTAGTCGTTGCAGTCCATTTCAGTAATCAGTGGCATCTTTCTTGTTTTTATCTTCAAACAGAAACTGTAAATTAACATGTTAGAAAGGAGTAAGCCTCACTGCAATATTTTCAGTCTGCTCATTTTACAGGCTTAAACATTACTTGTTCTAACACTCTGTAGTGGTATATGACACATGATATGGCTTTATGAAACAGATGAGATATGTTGCAGATGATTCAACAATATTCTGGGCGACAGGAGCAGACTCCACTGCTATAGCCAGCCGTGCTGAGTTTTGTGGTAAAGAAGTTGAAATGACGGTTCCATTTGAGGGGATCAATTCAGGGGAGGTAAGAATGTAGTTTTAAACTACTGTCCTTTTAAAGTTGCAGCCTCTATAATTCTCCGTACACTATATTGTGGCATTGGAGCTACCTCATCGTGTAGTTGACAGTGATAATGCCAAAAAATAAAAAACTTAATACTGAACGGTTCTATTCACAATCTCATCATCACAAGTCTTTCAATTTGTATGCATTGGTTGTATCGTAGATTCCTTTGGATCATCTGACTATCTGAGTTAGCACTATTGTAGTAAATGTGGTAATTATATCCTTCTGACAGTTCTGTAAATTCAAATCAAGGTCTAGTTAGAATAACCAAGCTCCTAAATAAGAAACCAACACTATTGAAAGTCGAAAGAATCATTTAGTATTGGGTCCATACTCAAGAATACCAAAATTTAGGACATTTTTATGCTTTTCATATTTTTAATGTAGTCTGTGATTTCCCTATTTCATTTAATCTAAGCCCTCCTATATCGTTCAACCTCAATTCAGCCCACCCCTTTTTCCCTTCCCTTTTTCATAGTGGTACTAGAGTATGATGATTGGAACAGAACTAAGCAGAGGTCATCTTTTTTTTTTTTTTTTTTTCAATCTTAATCTTATCTCTTTCTGTTGATCATTTTGGCGGCACTTTAACCTTTTCTAAATTATCATTCTGTCGGCACAGTCTCTTCCAACCACTATTTCGGCCGTTTATCCAGCATCTTTTCAAGCAAAACATTCTCTAAAAATTTCCTCCATTCTCTTCGTAGTATAAAAGAGTGGTATTGGGTCCTTTATATGAACATTAAATTTCGGCCACTGTTCAGAAAGTTTCTTCTACTTTTTTTTTTTGGGTGATATCAGGGCCTGGATATTATGTCCCCTCGGGATATTGAATTCTTGATCATTGTTCACATCACTTTTGCTATTACTCTATGCCAATTCAGGCTACCTGATGATGTTTTAACTATTTTTTTCTCTGAGCACAGGAAGTTCTGGTGATTGGGTTTATTTCTTCTGTATGTGCTACAAGAAGCACTGTCTTATATTTTTCAATTACCAGCAAGTTTTCTGGGAGACATTCCAGCACCATTTTTTTATGGTGATTGTTTAGTATTCTGACGACACCATTTAGGCGACTCATTACTATTTCCGTTTTTTTCATTTAAAGTAAATATAACTTGTTTTCAAAGTAAGAAAACTTAAGGTGGTTCATTACCTTTTGCGTTTGAGGATGCATGTTGAAAGTCAAGAGAGTCAATGCAAGTATAGTGTCATAATTTAGAATTTTGAGAATCATGAAACTTAGCATAAAATTTCTGTATATTATGTTGTCTAAAATTTCCTTTTCTCATATATCCTCAACTCCTCCAGGGAGCTTTCTTGTGTATTCCAATCAACTCAAAAATAGTCCTTTCCCTTTGTTTATTTTTCCACAGGGACTTCAAGAGTTCAGTTTCATATAGGGCTTCATTCCGTAGTTAATGCTTTAGTTACGTCCTTTCTTACCGTTTTTCTTCAAGCGATAACAATATGTTGGTGAAAATGTACCAACTAACTAGTTCTTTGTCCTGCTGAACTCAGCAACTTCTTTTACATGTCTGACACTACTACCTTGGTAGGATGTCCTCCACCGGAAGTAGAAGAAATGACAAACAGATGTTATTTATTCTTGTATTCTCATTTGGTGTAAATACAATATTATGTTGTACTAATTTCTTTGTTTCAAATGAATGATTGTTGTAGTTGTCGGTGAAACTCGTCTTGAAAGAATGGCAATTCGCTGATGGTTCACATAGCTCAAATGGTTTGCCTATCACCTCTCAGCAATCGCTCAATGGCTCATCTAGTTTTATACCTAGAACAGGAAGAAAAATCTATGTGACAATAGTTGAAGGAAAAAACCTTCCCCCAAAAGATAAATATGGGAAGTCTGGTTCTGGCTGTTACGTGAAATTTCAGTATGGGAAGGTATATCTCCTCTGTTATCCTCACAGAACTCGTCACTTGAAATCATATCTCCCAAGCTAAATTCCCATATACGTTTTTCATTGATGCCCTTTGTGAATTGGTCTAGAAATAGAATACTAAAAGCTCTTTGAATTCTTAATGTAACTTACCATACTAGGGAACCTAAGCAAACATGTATTGATCCTTAAAACTTTTTCTCAGGCTCTCAAAAAAACAAAGTCTGCTCCTCATACTTCAGATCCTACCTGGAATCAGAAGTTTGAGTTTGATGAAATAGGTGATGGTGAATATCTGAAGATAAAATGCTTCATTGAGGAGACGTTTGGAGACGAGAACATTGGTAGTGCGCGGGTAAACCTAGAAGGGCTAATAGAAGGGTCTCCAAGGGATGTGTGGATTCCTCTTGAAAAGGTGAATTCTGGAGAATTGCGGCTCCAGATAGAAGCAGTCAGAGTTGATGACTATGAAGGAAACAAGGTTATTCTTATAGCTATAGATCAATTTTGTCTATTGGTCAAATAGTAATTTAATGAAGAAATGATGAGAAAGGATGCATTTCAGACAAATGTTATGGAAAAAACATCTGAAACTAAGAAATGTCAGCAGAGAATAGAAAACTAAGACACTTACATGCTCATATTCTTGATTTTGATGCTGCTTTCCTTCTGCTTTTGATGCTTTTAGGGTTCAAATGGTAGTTCTTCCAATGGCTGGATTGAACTTGCTCTCATCGAGGCAAAAGACCTTGTTGCTGCTGATCTCCGAGGAACTAGTGATCCTTACGTGAGGGTACAATATGGGAGTTTGAAGAGAAGAACCAAGGTTAGAGTTTAGAAATGAATTAATTGCAGACTACAGATACCATTACCATTAAAAAGACAAATGTGCTAAATTGACAGTCTCATGCTGAATGTTTTTCGTCACTTTCTTTTCCCTAGTCTAGTATCATGCTGAAGGTGTTTTGTCCCTTTCCTGTTAGTGCAGTCTCATGTTGCAAACAAACTGTATCATCAAGTAGAGACCTTTTTTGGAGTGTCCCCTCCACTTTTATGTTTTTTATGAAAACTTTGAAATCAACTTTCAAACTTATTTGGAAACCATTACTGCAAAATACTACAGCTGCAAAGAAAATAAGTGATTGGAAATTGCTTATGCCTATGTTCTTTGCAGGTTATGTATAAAACTTTGCATCCTCAATGGCACCAGACATTAGAATTTCCTGACGACGGGAGTCCACTGGAGCTGCATGTTAAGGACCACAACCATTTACTGCCAACAGCAAGCATAGGCGATTGTGTTGTCGAGTACCAGAGGTTGCCTCCAAATCAGATGTTCGACAAATGGATACCCCTTCAAAATGTGAAGAAAGGAGAGATCCATATTCAAGTCACACGCAAAGTTCCGGATCTAGAAAAGAAATCAAGCGTGGATTCTGAGTCCTCAGTAACTAAAGCACGCCGCCAAATTTCTAACCAGGTAAGAGCATGCCGTTGATTAACTCGGTACCATATTGTTCGAGCATTTTCTGACATGTTACCTATGATAAACTGTCCCTGTCATCTTGATGATGGATTCTATCAGATGAAGCAAATGATGATCAAATTCCAGTCTTTAATCGAAGACGATGATCTTGAAGGACTTTCAGCATCATTGCATGAAATGGAAAGCCTACACGAAACACAAGAAGAGTTTATGGTCCAGCTTGAGACTGAACAAATTCTTCTGCTCAACAAGATAAATGAGCTTGGCCAGGAAATCATTAATTCATCACCTTCCTTTGCTTTGGGTAGAAGACCTACTTTCCCTTGAAAAAACCTACTACTTCATAATGAGGTCCTCATTGGTTTCTTTTTTTTGTTAATATACAAAAAAAAAAAAAAAACTATTATTCTTCCACTAGATAGGTCATAGGGGCCACATATTGATCTTCTTGTAAGTTTTCAAGCTGTATCATCGTGTATATTAACTGGAGGAAAATACCTACTCACCTTCAAAAGGAAGCAGGTAGCTTCAGATATAGAACAGGCTAACCTTTTTGTAACTGTAATAGTCAGTTTCCTCTTCTTGATTTTAAAACGTTACGTTTGTATATAACAAGGAGTCAGAATTACATTCTTATTCCAACATATATTTCAGTGGATGATCAACTTACATTCTTATTCCATTCCAAACATCTAGTTTCCTTTCTTTCATATAATACTCCATCCGCTTCATTTTTATTTGATGTTTTGGTTGTTTTCACACATATTAAGGAATCACTTTTTTAGCAGTAATTAACAAAGTGATTGGCCATATTAACTTTTATTTTTCAAGATCTTTTTACCTTAATTCATTTATAAGGGTAGCATTAGAAATTGATACTTTATTGGTTTATGCAAAAATCAAATATTATTGATCAAGAGAAAAAAGGACCAAAATATTAAATAAAGTGGACCAGAGGAGTACTATTTTCACGGCACATGAGCCGCACGTGTATCATATGTCAATCGAAATACAAATTTGTGTGAAATAGGATAAGTGTTACTCATGTTGTTTTAATTTATGTGACTTGGTTTATAAAAAGAAAAAAATCTCCCAGATAAGATTTTTGTTTGATCTTAAACATGTCAAAAAATAGGTAAAATAGAAAGTTTAAAGTTAAAACACTCTCAGTTATAAAAATATGTCATTTTTTTTGGAACGGCAAACCTTCAAAAAGAGGTGGCTATATTTACACAAATTTCTTAAACAGGAACAAAACTTGAGCAACACCCATAAAAGGGACATCAGGTGTTTTTTTGGCAGAAACTTGGATCAAGGAGAAAACACTTGGGTCGGGTCATAATAATCCGATGCTGACCTGTACATATCAATTCCGTTAAAAAATTGAAAATATCCAAAGTAGATATCTTATCGTCAAAAGCTCTACAAAATTTTTCCCACTACACTATGAAGCTCACTGGAACAAGAAGCAGCAGCTAAATTATTTCAAAAAATGGCCTTATCAACTGCGAAATTTACAGAATTGCCACCACATTTATTCTCATCCTTCTCTACACCTACTGGTAAACCTCCATTTTTACTTTTCCTTAAACCTTTTTCATCTCTTCGCCGCTCCATTACCGCCGGCAATACCCGAACCAATATTCCAGGTAAATTTAACCGGAAACCTAATAAGAATTCAAATTCAAATTCCAATTATACCCCTAGGAAAGCAAATAATTCTCATTCTTCTACTTGGTTAAATAAATGGCCTAATACTGGTACTGCAGTTGAGCATTCATCTAATTCTAGAACATTTGAGTCGAATTCGAATACGGAAACTAGATATTTTGATGAGAATACTAGAGTAGGGACCACTGCTATTGAGAGGATAGTGTTAAGGTTGAGGAACTTAGGGTTAGGTTCTGATGATGAGGAGGAGGAGGAGGAAAAGGAGGAGAGTTTGAGTAATTTGGAGTCGAGGCCGATTAATAATGGCGGTGAAGAGGAGAAATTAGGGGATTTATTGAAGAGAGACTGGGTACGACCGGATATGATGTTAGAAGAGAGTGATGATGAGGAGGGAGATGGTACATTGTTGCCTTGGGAAAGGAATGTGGAGGAAGAGGTAGTGGAGGAGAGGGGGGTAGGGGGGAAGAGAAGGGTAGTGAGGGCGCCGTCGTTGGCTGAGTTGACTATTGAGGATGAGGAGTTGAGGAGGTTAAGGAGAAATGGTATGACATTGAGAGAAAGAGTTAGTGTACCTAAAGCTGGGGTTACTGGAGCCGTGTTGGAGAAGATTCATGATGCTTGGAGGAAGAATGAGCTTGTGAGGCTCAAGTTTCATGAGGTTTTGGCTCATGATATGAAGACCGCTCACGAGATTGTAGAGGTTAGTGCACTTTGTTGGATGATTATCATGATGATACACATGGTCGTGTAGTGCTGTTACATTTGTTTTTTCTTTGTCTTGCATTCCTTGTGATTGGCCAATATTACATCCTACGTGTCCTAGTAGATAACCGTTTTGAAGCAATAATAGAAATCGATATTGTTTAATAACCGTGTTCAATTTTTTTTTTTTTTTTTTTGGTCACTTGTAATGTACCTCAATATTGTAACTGGGGAAAAAGTGCAGTGTGCTAATTTCCTTTTTTGGTTGTCAGCGTCGAACAAAAGGGCTTGTGATATGGAGGGCTGGGAGCGTTATGGTGGTGTATCGAGGAAGTAATTATGAGGGGCCTTCTTCAAGATCTCAACCTGTGAATGAGGAAGGCGATGCTCTCTTTGTTCCAGATGTTTCCCCTGACAAATCTATTGCAAAGGACAAGAAAAGCCTTAGTCCGGATATTGAAAATCGTAATCAAGGTCATGCTAATCGTGCCGAAAGCATGAGTGAAGAGGAATCAGAGTTCAATAGGCTATTAGATGGTTTAGGACCACGTTTTGAGGATTGGTGGGGAATGGGAGTGCTTCCTGTTGATGCTGATTTACTCCCTCAGACAATTCCTGGCTACAAAACACCTTTCCGGCTTCTTCCTACTGGAATGAGATCACGCCTAACTAATGCAGAAATGACTAATTTACGGAAAATTGCAAAATCACTTCCTTGTCATTTTGCTCTTGGTAAATTTGAACTCTTTAAATGTCATTGTTCTGTTTTCTTTTTTTAGTGTGAATAACACGGTTTATCTTCCTGGTGTCCCTTTTAGGGAGAAATAGAAATCATCAAGGGCTGGCTGCTGCCATAATCAAGCTTTGGGAGAAAAGTTTAGTTGTGAAAATTGCAGTCAAACGTGGAATTCAGAATACAAACAACAAGCTGATGGCTGATGAGTTAAAGGTGTGTTAGAATGTTTCATATGATTCTACCCCAAATAAAAAGGAAATAGACTGAAGAATATCGCTTATCATCAGAAATAAAGAGAGGGAGAGAGAGGGTGAGAGTAGAATGTTTTGATATATTGGTTGCTGCTGTTTGCGACTTCCCTTCTTTAAGTCTTTGTGCAATGCCATGTGAATTGAGACTACTGGTTTCTATTTTTCTTCAGAGGACCTTATCCAAATAAAAAAAATTATCTTCCTTGGAGGGAATCCCATCTTCATGTTTAAATTCGTAATGTTAGATTATGTTGAGGCTGTTAATCATATCAGAAGTTTCTTGTCTAAAACTAAATACTTTTAAGGAACCCATGATAGCTCAAGTGGTCATAGCTCATATGCTACCTTCTAGGTGGAAGTATTGGCACTACTGTTGGCTTCTCCTTTTTCCCCCTTCTCCAGATACCACTGCTATACTTTTAGAAAGAAATAAGTAAAATTTAATCAGGTTTATGTGATTCAGAAGACAAGTAATATAGAGGAGATATTACAATTTAGAAGACATCTGTAGTTGTTCATTCTACCACTTCTAAAATGCCATATTTAACCTTTTCTTATACTTGCCCTATTTTGAAATCATGTTTCAGTTTGATATCGTTATCTGCTTTTCCATAAATGTTGAAGTTCATCCGAATAGCCATACATGGTTTTTTCTGATATAGAGCCTTTTTAATAGAGATATATAGCTTCTTTTGCGCTTGTTGTGGGATAAGTAGAGCTTCTATGAGAATATTTGTACTTGCATGCCTCTTTTTTTTGGGTGGGGAGGAGGGGGGCTGTGGAGGGGAGATCTCACTTACTAGCTACTTATATGCCCTTGGAAACTGAGATTTTTAAAGTCTTATTGCTAACATATGAGCTGCATGACAGAAATTAACAGGGGGAGTTCTACTTCTGAGAAACAAATATTACATAATTTTTTATCGAGGAAAGGATTTCGTCCCACCTACTGTTGCAGCTGTTTTAGCAGAAAGGCAAGAAATGACAAAACAGATACAAGATGTTGAAGAGAAAACACGGAGTGGGCCTGCCGAAGCGGCACCATTGACTACAGATGGACAGGCTGTTGCGGGTACTTTAGCAGAATTTTATGAGGCTCAGGCTCGGTGGGGGAGAGAAGTATCTGCTGAAGAACGTGAAAGGATGTTAAAAGAAGCGGCTCGAGCTAAGACATCCAGAGTTGTTAAACGGCTTGAACACAAACTTGAGCTTGTAAGTATAATTTTTCACCTCCAATTTGAAAGGTGCATCTCTTCATTGTTATTTTTGTCATGATAAACCAATGTTTTTGTTGTCGGATCTTTGCATTCTGTTGCTAATTTTTGTCTCTTCTTAAATCCACTCGATTTCGTTTTTATTAATCTGAAGAAAAAACATGGTGCCTCTATGTGTATTGGTACGAATGTTACTATCTTGCTATGGAAAGTGTCAACTGATGAGCTATAGAAGTCTCTCCTGGCTTTAGAGTTGGTATCCTTGGCATTCTTGTTTGTGAGTTCATATGTATATAAATTTTGTTTTTTCCCAATTTATTTTTTGTTTACTAATCTTTTCTAATCTCTAGATATTCAGATTTTTCTTTCTTTCATCCATTCTCTCTCTCTCTACCTGGCTCTTCTGAAACTGTCTTGCCGAAAAAGTTCTCCGCTTTTCCTCAGATCTTGTTTCCGTAATTATTTTTGTCTAGTCTCGTCTCAATTTTCATTTTGTGATTTCTTTGTCTATTAAACTTTCTGTGTGATGTGTTAACAGTCCCAGGCCAAGAAACTTAAAGCAGAGAAAATTTTAGCTAAGATTGTGGACTCCTGGATCCCTGCTGGTCCTTCTGATGACCTGGAAACAATTACAGAGGAGGAAAGGGTCATGTTCCGCAGAGTTGGATTAAGAATGAAGTCATACCTGCCACTTGGTGGGTTTTCATTGTTGTTGGATGTAGACGGAAATTTGTGGTCAAACTGTTGATTACATTTTGTATTTATCTGAGAACTCATTTATATGCTTACATACAGGTATTCGGGGTGTCTTTGATGGTGTTATTGAGAACATGCATCTGCATTGGAAGCATAGAGAACTTGTAAAGTTAATATCAAAGGAAAAGCAACTTGCTTTTGTTGAAGAAACAGCTGGACTTTTGGAATATGAAAGTGGTGGGATTCTAGTGGCAATAGAAAGAGTGCCAAAGGGTTATGCTCTTATTTTCTACCGCGGGAAGAACTATCGGCGACCCATCAGCATCAGGCCAAGGAACCTTCTGACAAAAGCCAAAGCACTAAAGCGTAGAGTGGCATTGCAGCGATACGAGGTTTACATCTTTTACATGTCATCTGTCCCATTAAGAAATGGTGTTATCTCAACATTTACTGATAATCCACTTGTTTTATCTGGCATCCCAAATGCTGTCGTGTAGGCTCTCAGTCAGCATATAACTGAGCTGGAGAATTCAATAGAGCAAACGAGAAGGAAAATTGTAAGACATAAATTCTGATCTTGAATTATGTGTACTTGTAGTGCAGTTGCTAATATACCTTGTCTTACCCTTTTCATGTTACCATTTTCGTTGCTTCCCCTTAACTTGAGCTCTTTAGTTGACGTGCTCGTGCCCGTGTGTAAGATAGCATTGGTTTGTACTTCTATTTTATAGGAATAGCACTGCTTTATACTGCTTGGGCTTGTATAGTCATGTGTCATGATAATTTATAATCCTAACTCCACCAGCATAATGAAAATAAATTTAAACTGGGATGAGAGAATTATTATATTATTCATATTTCAAAAAGGCTAATGATCCTTCATTTTTGATAGTATTCTTGAAACCAGCTTTATTCTTTATTCTAAAGTTATAGTTCCTTAATAACCATATAGTAGTAGTTTTTGCAGAGGTATAGTTCTAAATATAAATGATAAAACAAATGTTCCTAGTTTAAGATTGTCATCTGTTTGAATTGTCTTAACACTTTGATTCCTCACATTAGACAAGTCGTTAGATATATAAGGGACCAGGCAGAAAATTTGATAGAGCTCATAAACTCTTTCCACCTGTATTGTAATGTACATAATTCTTGTATATTAGCATTCTCTTGTTGCTGGTCTTATAGTAATAAAATTCTACTGTACCTATTAAAAAAAGTTAATTATAAGGGACCGAAATCTGGAAGTTGACTATGTGTATGCTTAATTCAGTTCAGAATCTTATAGAAATGCAACAGAGAAGTCCGAGTATGATCTCTGTAAACCACAATTCTTAGAAAAGGATCACATCTAAGGGCTCAGAACTGGTTTATCTCTTCATCATTGTCTTGACAAAGTAAGTATCAGGATGTGGTGGGAGAATTCCTGGTTTTCAGAAGTGGAGAACCTATGAATGTGGTTCTCCCTGAACAGCACCCAATCACATATGCTAACTGGAACTTCTTGTAACAGCGGTTATATGTCTCTGGATTTCAAACCGTTAGCAAGTATGAGTTCATCTTCTCCAAGATTTACTTTGTCATCAGTTGGATACTTATTACTTTATTAAAAATTTGTCTAGTACTTCTTTCTCAAAAAAAAAAAAAAAAAAGTTTGTCTAGTACTATCCAAAATAGTTACCTCTTACATATATGTGAAGCCTAAAATAGATGCTGGAAAAACTGAGATTGTTTTTGTAATGTAATATACTCACAGCTACACTGTTTACCATCATTTTTGAAGTTTAAAGTGTGTGTAAACTCTCTATACATGTTAGATAACTGAATCTTCTTCTTGGCTGTCCATAGGGTGATTTCGATGTGGACATAAATACTAGCAATTTGGAGGAGCTTGGCCAGTTAGATCATATCTCAGAATTTGCCGAGGTGAGTTTCCAACGATTCCTCTGGCTTCTAAGAAAAATCGTGGATGTTTCTTTAACCAGTGTGGAGAAGTGTCTTAACTGACCACTTTACAGGGCTTTCTCTTGTCGTAGTGGTTAACAGTACCTTGTGGTGAAGGGCGGGAAGGGGTCCATAGGGAAGAAAGGGTTGATTTTTTGTATTTCAGGAAAAGATTGAAATGGGGAGATACTTATCAGAAAAAAAGATCAAAATGGAGAGATCGTGAAACATTCATATTAACTAAATTTTCATTCGGTCTGCAGAGTGATGATGAAGATTCATCACTGGAGTCTGATGATGATGAGGATGAAGATACTGAATGGGAAAATGACGAAGATTCAGATTACTCCAGTGTTGAGGATAATGAAACAGGATAACAACATTTCATGGTGAATACTTTATGAGGAGCAGGGTTATCATGGCCATAGTCCCCTTGAGGTAAGCGTAGATCTTACCATAGTCCCTTGAGGTAAGCGTAGGTCTTACGCCTTCATTCCTAAAATTACTCTTAAAGGCTCTTATTCCTTGAAATTCTATGTGTTAAAAAATGCATACTTATCAAAGAAAAAATGTTAGATAACACATAGTCATTAGAAGTTGTAAAACCATTGGTCAATGATTATTCTTACGAGAGTGTAAAAAAACAGCAGGAAGGGAAGTGTTACGATGATTATGAAAGAAAGTTTTGGAAGTAGTTAGCTGGAGGATTTCTCACCCAGAGAAGTGTACTGGTAAGCTAGAAGAACTAGTAAATTATTTTTCACAAACAATTCTAGTTCCCACAAGCAGTACAAAGCTTCCCAACTAGTTTCTTTTTATGTAAAACCTCATAATGCCTGTCATACTATCACTCTGTGTAATTGCTTCAAGCCTGGATGTAGTCTTTAGCCACATGGTCTTAGAGTCTTCAAACGAAATTCAGAGGATATGCCCCGGGGTTTTGTTCTAGTTGTAAGACCGCAACACGTTGTGTTTGGGTTAGACACGTCGCCGGTTCGAAACTTGTGGCAGACAAAAGCTTGGTATTTAAGTAAAAATGGGTAGAGGGTTGCACCCATCATCAATCGAGTTTCAAACCGTCAGTCTCTGGCTCTCGGACATTTCTCGGTTATAAGAAAAAAAGAAAGTTTTATCGAGGATACTGGATAGTTGCAACCAGCTTAGTTTTGTGTTATAAATTATGTGCTCAATGACTTCGTTTCTGGAAAAAGGAAGAACTTTAATAAATTTTAGGTCTCACGAACCACAAGTAGAGATATTGATGATTTGATAATTGATTGAGCAGCTGGCCTTTGACCATCTAAAAAGGAATATTTGTTGATCAATATTCAGAAGTTATGCACTTAGAATTCTCTAATTAGTCAGTTACATGCTAACAGTGACATTAACATCCAGTACCTACTTTTATATACACTAGACTTGACAAAGAAACATATTGGAGTAATTAAATGTGATAGTAACTACCTTTTGGGTGCTACAACACCCAACTATAATAATTGTATGCTCTCAGCCAATCTTGACAGACTGTGTCACTGTATCATTGCAGCCACAACAATTATCTCTCTGGGGTTTCGGGTCACAATCTGAGATTGTTAACTCTCCCTACTGCGTGCATGTGGCCATTGCTGAAGCATTTGGATCACTGGTTGATTCAAACTTTAGAAGAGCTTTCACGTCATTGCAATTCATTCAGCACAGTTTTTGTCAATGGAAGAATGAATGGCCTGGAATTGTACGTGGAAGAATTAAAATGCAGTGCTTGTCTTCACGTGGCCTCACCTTACTATCAAGATTCCTAAGTAGCATTGGGCCATTGGTGTCAATGTTTTTAATGTAAATTAGTTTGTCAACCATAAAATGAGATGGTCGTATTTACTTCATCTAGTTTTTGTAATTATTTTGTTGAAACATAGAGCAAATGATAACAGGAATAAGTTCTCCAGTTCTAACACTTGCTATTGAAGTGGCAACAAAATAAAAGGAAAAGTTCCACATGCTTTTGAAGGATGAACTGCAAAATAAGATGCACTAAATCGGTGGGTCTCTTTTAATCAGCGTGCTGCTGGTTCTGGCTAGTGAAAGTGCTTATAGCTCCCGAAATATTTTTGACAAGTTTTAGACCGTAAGCTTTAAATTTAATTCTGCAGTTCATTAAACACCACAAAATTGGTCTCGGAGTGAAGCATTAGAAGAATCTTGAACTAGTAGATTATTAACTAATCTAACATGTTACATAGGACTTGGATACTAGTTGGAACGGTGCGCATTTAGCAGAAATCATATCGCCTATTTTATAGTGCAATCAGTTTAGCAAAATGACAGTAAGAGTGGATGCTTAAAAAAAAAAAGCGAAATGCGCAATATGTAACACAACAGCAGCTGTACCATCCTCACGTGTATAGACAAATAGATAGACAGAGAGCAAGAGGGGGGGGGGGGGGGGGGCAGCCTAATTGAGCTAGAGAAAATAAACCTTCACAGAGTGGGAGAAAGAAAAAACCCAAGAACCGAAATACACCATTGAACAATGGCGGCACTGTCCCTCTATACCCAATGGAATGGATAAGCCATCAACTAGCCAAACAATGACAGTCGATTCAAACTTTTCTTTGCAGCACTAGTTTAATTTTGAAAAAGCATTTGCTGCAACTGAAGGACTTGATTCCTTTGCTCCGGAGGTAGCATGTTAATCTGCTCAGGGGTCAGACTCCGTACTTGATCAAGAAGTGCCTTCTCCATCTCCGGAGTCAGCTGCACATTAAGAAGATTAAGAAATTTTTAGACTGAAACCGGGAGTAAAACAAACAGCCTATTCTCAAGTTAAAAAAATAAATAAATAAAACTGCAGATATTACTGCTTGCGCTCTAGAAGGCTGATTGCTTGGGCCCATCTGGCTAGTGAACGATGGTGGTCCTGGGAGCTGTGTGCCTGATGTATTATCTGGTAAGCTGGGAATCCAAGGAGATCCTCGATCAGCTTGCATGGAATTTCCAGCTTGATTAAATTCTGGTCTCAAATGGGAACCTCCCATCTAGATATATGCACATACAAAAGCATGTCAAAACATATATATGATAACTTGACATGAGTTACTATTTCGATGAGAGGTAGCAGCTCTCTTTCAAAGAATTAACACCAAAAATAATCATGCATTTTGGACCATTACCAGAACAAACATGTACGAAAACTCTTGGAAACACCAGGCCACAAAAAAATGACTTTCAAGTGTGCAACAAAAGTTTTACTTTGTCAAGGTTAGCACTTTGATGAAGATATAATTAAAGTGGTTCCTCTCTAACAGCTTAGAGCTTTACACGAGGTAGTCACACAATTTAACATGGTATAACATGTTATACCATGAAAGAGAAGAATACCCTCACGTGAGGGAAAGGACATGCTAGAGATATACTAACTACAGTAACATTTAAGCTCTAGATGAAGTGGTGGCACATATCAAACAAACTTAAATATTGAATGGTACATGCTTTGCAAGAAAAAGGTACATCTAAAAAGAGAAACGAAAACAAGAAATATTTCAAACTGATATATGACCTTGACAATATAGAAGAAGTACTAGTAAATAGTTTACATTAGTTCCAGAAGATCAAACAGATAAAGAATATTTTGATGGTCAAATTAGACTAGTTTGGGTGGAGGGACCTAAGGGACTAGAAATGGCATGGGGCCTTTGGGATGTAAAAGAATCTCAATCACCTTTTCTTTTTTTTCTATGAGAAATTCAATAACCCAAAATTTTCAAAAGAAAGCAGTACACCAGCACCAAAATAAGTTTCATTCACGTAATAAATGAGCAACTATAGAATGCTAACTATGAAGGATTGTGGCATAACTATCCAATGGGCCCTTTTATCCAACACAGGAAAACCATCTACACCTATCCTACTTCACAACCCCAAATAGACAGTCATGATGTAAATTTATTTATTACAATAGGTAGAATATCTTAAACACCGCAAAATTGGAACAGGACTCGTGCATGGCAAAGAGTTAACCATTACGTGGCACTTCAAATTTAACAGTGGTCCTTATTAGTATCGAGCATGTTTAGCAGATAAAAAGAAACAGAATGATCAGGCTTACATTGCTAGAAAGACCAACCAGAGCTACCATATAGTTCCATTCTCATAGATTTAAAAAACTAGGGCACCTGATATAGCGGCTGGGGCGGGAGCTGACTTGGAATTGGTTGTTGTCCCGGTAGAAAAGAAGGTCCCATGCTTGCTGGAGGCCTTGGTGCAGGCTGAATGATGAAAGGAAAATTTATAAGTTATGCATGGAATTGTAAAATGTTTTATTATGTATGAAATAGGAAAACCCATGAATTCAGTGAAGGCACAATGGTTACATGATAAGCAGGCTGCGAATGGTGGTGCTGAGTTGCTCCAGGTTGCGGTAAACCAACATTAGGTCCCATGTGAGGGTAGCTTTGATGGGAGAAAGGTTGCATTGATGGTCTCACTTGTGGTGGAAGCTGTGGTTGCACTGGCAGGTGCTGGTTGCCACTATTTTGCATTGGACGTTCCAACTGAGAGGATGCCGGAGGCATCGGTAATTGACGATGAGATGGCAGTGATGAAGCAGAATGATGAGGAACCGGCTGCATGTTAGGAACTTGAGAGCTTTGTGGTAAAGAGATTGGTGCGGCTTGAGCACCAATACGTCCCTGGGGCTGCTGTACTGACTGCAATGGACGAGACTGCAAGGATGGGGATTGAAGGTTCGAGGGTGGAAGAGAAGAGGAAGGCACTGATGGGGCTGGTTGATTCTGCTGCTGCTTTCTTGTTTGCTCTGGAATTCCAATTTTCCCTGGCATCGATGGAGTGGTCTGAACATTTGACTGTGGAAGCTGAGATGCTGATGGTTGAGGATTCAGTGCTCCTGTCGGCTGGATAGCTGGAATCTACAAGCAGAATAAAGTAAATATCTTCAACTGCATCGCTTTGTAGACATTAGAAAGTAGATAAGGTCAAGAGGATGATCGATACATACACTTACAGCTTGTGTGGGCTTCACCATTCCGAGCATTATTTGTGCCTGATAAACACATCATTGAGGAAATCTAATCAGAGAAACAGAAATCAACAAAGGAACTCCTAAATTCAGATGTTGGTTCCAATTGAGAAAGCTAATAATCCCTATCTTCCAGAGAATCATGATAATCCACACTATAAAACAGAGAGCAAATCCTTGAAACCTCTTCCATACGGCTATAAGATCAACGTATAATCTATCCTAAGATCATGCTAGAGGGAAGAACAACATATGTCTTCTAGCCATAAAGGGCAGCCCGGTGTACAAAGCATTCTATGTTTATGCAAGTTCCGGGGATTTCGTGTAGTAATACACTATAGCAGCCTACACTAATGCAAGCATCAGTTATTGTTTCCACATACTCGAACTCCATGATCTATTTACAAGTTACTCCAAGACTCCCTTTCTGCATGAATTAGTTATTTCACCTTAAACATCACGCTTCTATAAGCATCAAATTACACAAGACATCGACTTTTAAAAACTATTAACCGAGAAATCCCCAAGACCCACGGAACAAAACTAGTTAAATGATGGGCTGGTGCCCTCAATTAGTTCGAACTCGTGACGTGAGTCTAACCAACAAGCAATAAGCTCTAAAAATGCACACATTAGTGATCCTAAAATTAGATAGATTGTCAGAATCAACTTAAAAAAAGAACCTGAAAGAGAGCTCTCGTCATGCTAGGGTTTTGAATAAGAATTTGTCTTGCTTGTTGCTGGTTCTGTTCCACTAGCGCCTACAATCATAAGACCTAAATCAGTAATCTCTTTGAAGTGAATATAAGTAAACTAAACTGCATGAGAAATAAACTTTGATTTAAAAAAATTCAACAATACGAATTTTGGTATGGATTATACAATACACATAGTAGGTGTGTATCTGTGTGAGAGAGAGTACCTTCATCTGACACATAATGTCGTAGAGCTGACTTTTAGTCATTCCGGCCATATTCGACGATAATCCGTCGCCGGCCATTGCTCTTCCACCGGAATCTCACTCCGAACAAGGAAACGGGTAACTTTTCATATCCCAATTTTGGTTTGTCGTTTTATTGGGATAATTTGGACGACTAGCCAGTTTTTAAGTCGTTCAACGACTAGCCAGTATTTTCCTAAAGTAATAATTTTTAAATTAACTTTTATATGACTAGTTTCTCGTCACGTGCAACACAGTACGCCAAATCAAGTAAACATGATAAAGTCATAAGTAAATAGCATAAACAATAAAGTACAAATTTGTGGAAACGGTTCATATAGATCTGCAAGTATTGATAGTTTTCTCCCAGATACATGATAATTACTCCCTTTAATTAATATATACTTTCAAGCCTAACAAATTTTTTAATAATTAGAAAAAGTAAATAAATGATTTCCATAGTTTTTCAGTACTGACTCAAGAGTTAATTAATAGGAAGCCTATAACAACAAGTTCAGTAGAAATTATCTCAAAATAAAAGAAGATCTATGGGCTTAATAAATATGATAACTTATGAAAATAAAAAACGGTGTATCTAGAAGACACTTCATGTAAGTGAATGACCATGCACTTTAGAATTAATTATTTAAATTTAATTAAAATCGATCCTCTATAACAACATATGGACCACAATAATGTCATGAAATAATATATCATCATTAGCATATCAAATATGTCCTAATCTAAGCAAGTATTTCAATATTATCACAAAGTGCATTTCATCAAAGCACAAAGAATAAAAATTCATAAATCTAAATAATAAGTGGAGATAAGAAGGCAAAGCCAATTTTTTGGACCTTTTTTGCTGATATATTGCTTTAGTATTATTTCCTCTTGAAAACTTCTGTATATATGCACCAACTTTTGCTTTGCGGATTACACCGGACACCCATCTCCCATCTTTAAAAGCAATCTTAGATCACTCATCACAACTGATCATCTTAAACTTGTTTGTCTAGGCTTTGGGATGGACAACCAAATAAAGTTCATAAATGAGTCTTGTGTTTGTCTTTGAAAGAGCGCACGCCTTCATTTTGAAATTTCAGTGGATGAATCATATATGTGGTACTATTTTGCGCTTAATGGATCAAACTGATCACCAATGTATGATTTCTTGACCTTTCAAAAGAATAATTAACACAACGACTGCCAATGGCGGGCAATGGTCATGACCAAAATATAGGAAAAATGGGCAAGGAACGGTAGAAAAGCACTAAGTGCGAGGAGTAAAAGTGAGTGGTTATAACTTGGATCACAAATGAATAAAGTTCTGAGAACATACTTTGGAGACATGATAGTGAATTATTGTTGTGAATGAACACAGAGCATAGTGAAAGAAACCAAGTAGAGAACTAAAGAAGTTCATTAAAATTGTACGGGCCTCTTTTGGATCATAAATGCTAAGGCACAAATTGAATATGAAGACATGCACTAAAAGTTAAGAATAGTTAATTAAAGTAAATACAAGGTAAATAGTACTAGAACATTAAAAAGAAGTAAAGACCTTACGTAAGGTATGGTTTGAAGATTAGCTTTAAAAGATCCTAAACACATATACACCACAGTGGCTAGTCGTGCTTAACTTTGACGAAGAAGAATTTTGATTGAAAGAGATATGAGAATGGCCTTATTGGCTGAGAGAGTAAAGGTATGCGACATTTTAGTTTGAAGACCGAAACAATTAGTGACGTTTAATGTAAAAGATTAGTTAGTTGTATAATAAACACACCTATTCAAAAAGTCACAACAAATTTGTTTAGTTTTCTTATTATTTAAATATTAATATTAAACAATACTTATATAAATAAGATATAGATTTTTTAAAGAGATATTTTAGTAATCCAACTTTTTAATTTTTAGAGGACATGTTTTTATAGTAATATGATATGATAATGACTGCTTTTCTTTCGGCACCTACAAAAAAAGGCTACGGGGTCAAATTCTTAGTTTATCATAGGCTTTTAATGGTGAAGTGGATCTCAAAAGCTCCATGAGATAATCTAAATATCCCATAAATTTGGAATAACCACAAATATTCAAGACACCAAATAATATATTTTTCAAATCTCTTCTTGATAATCAAATACATCAAGGAAATCTATATCATCATACGTTCGAAAAATACGCCTCTAAGGCCCTTGAGTTATGGATACCAACTCAGAGGATGAATTACGAATACCAAATCGGTGAGAAGATCAAGGGATCATTAGAATTATACTCACATATTTTATGAATAAAAGTACTTTTCTTTTTTTAAAAAAAAAAAATTGGTGAAGTGCACCAATAGCCAGTCATATAACTTCTATTTAGGTATTAGCCAGCTCTTACAATGCATTTATACTTACAACTAGTATGATGGTGGCAAAAAGGCAACAAAAACAAGTTATTTCACGCAACTCAAACCGATCCGAGAAAACAAGCTTTGGCCCAAACATTCAACTTGATCGACCATGATCTTTCCCAATTTCCAGGTTCTTTGTGAGTATGGGCTGATGTTGACTTACATTTGACTAATGGTGGCATAAAGATCACACCTTTTTCAATACAAATCAAGAATAAAGGTAATATTGTTGCTATACTTGTTACATTATGAATAATTGTACTGAATCTTCACCTATAAACTTATGAATGCTGTTTTCATGTGATTTCAGAAATACCCAATGTCCCTTTACTTTGTTTATTGGTATTGCACATTCTTGTTGTAGTAGGGTAGAAGCAAATCAAATTTCTTAAAGGCACAGTCTTTATGCTTGAAATGTTTCTTATAGCTTACTGCATTCTACTGTTCGAACTTGGTCCTGCATTTTTTTGATGACTTAGAATCCCCGAGGCCAAGTGATGCGCTCGTGGATAATGAGCCCCGCTCTCTACCCTTCTCCCCTTAAAGACCTGGCTTTTGTAGTTCGAACCCACACATCAAGTGTTGGCATTGTTCTTTTGATGCATAATGATGTTTGTTGGGGGTTTTTCAGGAAAACAGAAGGAACAAATTTTTTTCACTTATCCTTGTTTCTTGGTACTGTTTGGTATAACATTCTTGATATAATGAAGCTAGAACACCACATTTCTTACTGAATTTCTCGGTTTGTTATTCGAAATGTTATGTGACAAAAAAGGAGCGGTCTTGTACTTGAAATTGTTCTCGCTGATTACTACACTGTTCTTCTTGAATTTGCTGCTGTATCTGTTGTTATTGCTGTACTTATGCATGGTGGTGGTGGGTTTTTGAGAGTTAAGTGATATCTACATTGTGCAGGTGGCAGTAATTAAGATGGATGTGCATTTGAAATTCTTGTTTGGTAGATTTCAAGAACAATTTGGGTCTGGACCTGGACTTGGTCCTGGATCAGGAACCAACCTTATGAACATAGACGGTATTGAACCGCCTTTCATTAAGTCTATTTATAGAGCTGCTGCAGCTCTGTATAGGACTGATCCTTGGAGGCATTTTCACCCCGGTCACCTTTTTGGTGTAAGGATTGGGAAGGATTCAGATTGGTCTGGCAAAAAACAACCATTTCCTTGTATCCAATTTATTGGCGGGGATGGTGGGGATATAGGTCTTTATTTGTTTAGGTCGGAAGATGATGCGAAGAAGATGACGGGTCCTAGGGAGACAATTCGGGTTCCAAATGTTGAGGTTTTGCGGGTAACTTATGAACTGGAGTCTGTGATGCTCCCTTCAAATAAGAGATTTGTTGTGTCGTTGGCATTGGAAGTCTCAGGTGAAGATCGATATCCAGTGATTGATGTTGGTCGCTGCACAACCACTGGTGAGCTTCAGTTTAGGAATCCAACACTCGAAGAGCTTAGCTTTGTGTATGGAGTTATGAAAGGAGCCTCTCTTCTGCACCCTTTACTTCAGCAAGATTACGGTGCAGCTCCTAAGTGGTCTAAAGTGATATATTTCAAACCTTTTATTGAAACTGTTGATGTCCAATGGCCTGCAGAGATGACCAAAGGAAATGATCTTGTTGCAGTAACAATTTCACACCCTCCTGGTAGAGGATATCAGGAAAAGTATAGCTCATTCTCAAGTTCTAAGCCCACCCAGCGTTCTGAAGCAACAAAGGAGGAGACATTTATCGATGTGAAATCAAACGGAGCTGTCTGTTTGAGGGAGTGCATGCTGTGTAAGGAAGAAGTCAACAGAGAACAGTCAGTTTGTTGTGGTCATTGCTCTGCAGTAGTCTATTGCAGTTCGCTCTGCCAGAAGCAGCATTGGAAGGAAGCACACAAAGATGTTTGTGGGTATTACAAGGCCATGATGGAAAGGGAAGAAGAGCTGGCAATGAAAATCTTCATCTTTGCTTGTTCCGCTGAGCAACCTTGTAAATGGCTTGAATCATTTGGTATTCACCAGAAGGGCATGTGGAGAAGAAAATGCAGTTGTTATTCTCACTGTCCATATGGTCTACTTCCTGTTTCAGGTGGACTTTCGGATTCATGGGGTGGCCTGGATGACAATAAGTACCCCCATGATTCACCCTTTCATAATCATTTTAGAGACGGGGTATCAAGCTCAATCCTACTATCTGGTTGGCTCGAGTACTACAACCTTCGGTCCTTACCACTGACAAGTCCCGTAGCAGATATTCTTTCTCATCCCTTGACAGTCTATTACATATTGACAGCTCTCAGCATCAGCTCAAAGAATCTGTTACTCAAGAACAAAGAGGTGATCCTCCACTACCTCGGGCCTGAAGGGGAGTTAGATTGGATGCCAGCATTTGCTGAGATCGGTCATCTACTACACGGGATGGGAAACATACAAATAATAATGGTTGGGCCGGAAGTCCCCACTAATTTATCCGGGACAACTTCTGGAATAGGTAGCAGAGTGAGGGTAAACCTTGTAAGGGGTCTTTACCAGGATGAAGCCAGCTATCTGCCAACGCCTCATGTTATCGTGGCTTTGAACTGTGGCTTAGGAAGCTATTCAACTTGGGGTGGAGCTCTCAACTTGATAAAATCAAGGAATGTTCCTGCTTATTTCACCAATGATTCGGAACTTTCATGCTCGAATGCTAAACAAGTTCTTCGCACTGCAGGGTTACATATTAGCTATCCTGTAACACCGAATCCTTTCCGTTCTCCAGTGAGGATTTTTGGCACTTCCACTAACTTCCCATCATATAGCAATTGCTTTTTGTTAGGAGTAAACTCATGAATTAGGATATCCACCAGAGCCATGCTGATGTTTTAATTCATGGGTCTTGTACGCTGTTGTCAAATTCAGTTGTATTGAAGAGTATTTTGTTGGAGAAATGCCTTATTGAGAAATTACTTTCAGTTTATATGAAATTGTGGTTGTTTCTTTTATAAAGTAATTGATATCAATAACCTTAACATGAATGATAAATGCGATCACAAATTTAGTATCGGGATTAATATCCCAATTCCACCAACCGAACGACCCCTTACTATTATGTTGGAAGTGTAAGGAAGTGACTTCTATTTATTCAACTGTAAGGAATCAAAATGAAAAAAGAGAGAGAAAAGTTTTGCATAAAGCAAGACGAGAAGAGTAAGTTCATATTGGAATACTATATACAGGTGTAAAGACATAACGAATTCGATTTGTTGTCCTACCTCGATTTAGGCCAACACAACTAGCTACAAGACTATTAATAGGATTCCATTATTTCTTTATCATTGGATTTGCAAGATTCATTTAAGTCAAGACATAGCTAAATGATTAAGTAAGCAAGCCTGTATTTCAATTGATCAGCCTGTATTTCAATTGATCAGTCTGTATTTAGTAAGTTTTTCAAATTAAATATGGCATAGTTGAGATTTGAACCTCTACTCTAAAGCAATTCTGATACTCCTTGCCACTTTATTAATGTAGATTTTCCCCATTCCAAGAAAATCAACAACTTATATATAATGAAAATATTCAGTTTTTACCGTTGCATGTAGTGTAATTTTTCATGGGATGGAATTCAATTGAACCCCCTTCCTAAAAGCTCGCTCTAGCCCGTCAAAGAGAAAACTATTCTTAATTTAGAAATATTGACTACTTACACGGATAATGTAAAAATTCTTTACATTATCAATATATATAACTTAGATCCTTTATCTAAATAAGAAAAAAAGCAAATGAGGAGTCATTGGTTGGTTCCAACTCCTTCTTTACAACATTGAAGTTAGTTGTGACTTTCACTAAATAGTGCATCAGCTCTCACCAAATATCGATGTCCAATTTGCATGGTTCCTCCTGTACCTGTTGCTGCTGGACTGAGTCTAAGACCATAGAGGAAGAAGCCACCCCCTCAGCAAAATTAGAATTAGTAAAATCATTTCCAAAGTGAGAGATTCCTTGCAATGATGGCGTAATTAATGAGTAGTAATCACTAACTGTTGCAGCTTCTCTTGGCTGATTATAAACTCTAGATTGCAATGCCCTTAGAAGCAATGAATTCACTGATGAAAGATTAGAGCTTAGCAAGCTAGAAGACAAATTAGGCAGTAATGGAACAATGTTTGTTGCTGCAGCCAAGTTCAAGTTCATGTTCATGTTCTCGTTGACATAATTCTGTAAAGAAATATTGTTGTTAATCCCATTTGATGGAGTAGCTATGCCATTGAAATTTAGTAACTCATGAATGTCCCCAATCTCATTTGCTATTGTGTAATTAGTGTCACAATTAGGAGACTCTAAGGAGTACTGTGGGGAAGATGATGTTGGCTGTTGTTTCTTCACGGTTGAGCTCTTTTGAAACACCCTACAAACTACCCATTCCTCCTGAAATTCAGAAACAATATGAATAAGTCCCCAATATGTTCGTGTAATTCCAAGAAAACAAGAGTGAACATCACCACTGTGTCATTGATTATACTACTATGGAGTCAGAAGCGGATCTAGGATTCTAAGAGGATGAGTTCACCAATATTAGAGGCAGAGTTGTTGTATCCCAAAAATAGCAGGTGAACAATCTCCGTCGAAATTTTTATTTTATATATAGGTAAAATATCATATTATTTGATGATATATTAAGTAAAATAATATTAAAGGATATTTAAATGTCGATCGATCCCTACTTTTAAGTATAAATGAACCATAGTTTAGCCAAATGAACCATTTTCACGTTTAGAGCATGACTTCCCGGACATCATATTAGACATATTTTAAAATATTTGTACATAAAATATCTAGTTTCGTCGGAGCACCATGGATTCAAGTGAATCGGTTTCCAAAAAGAACATCCGCCCCTGTATGGAGTATATGTTTTTTCTCCTAAAGAACTTAATAATTATTAACCTTTAAATTATATATAGTGAGAATTACATATTTTAGTATATATCATTGTAATTTAACATGTCAGGTTAGTTACAATTTTAACAAGGTTACAACCTTGTTTAATATTGATTGTCACAAAACAATTAGTTACCTTATAAGTAACCTGATTGTTTTTTAACTAAAAGAATTACCTTTGATGGTTTGAGGCCATGCTCGGTTTCAAGTCTATATTCATGCATAACCCAATTGGTCTTTTGGCCCTTGGGAGCTCTTCCTCTATAGAAAACAAGTGTTTTCTTCATGCCAACAAGCACTCCTCCATGGAAAATCTCCTTGTCCTTGCCTGTTGTTTTCCAGTAGCCTGCTTCAGTAGCTCGGTTAGTCCGTAGACCTGTTGGATACTTCCGATCTCTAAGGTTAAAGAAGTACCATTCTTTTTTTCCCATTGAGGCTTTGGCTGTACAAGAACAGTGTAAAATGTTAGTATGTAGTTCCTTATCTTGATTTGAATAATTAATGTGGTACTAATGAAGAGAAGCATGCAAAATATTTATTGTAAATATACATTAGCTACATGTATACCTGGGAGGTCCCAAGGCTCACACTTATTGAGATCAACATCAGCAAAAGCTCTAGCACTAAAACTAACATCAGAAACCTTGTTAGTGAGATAATAAATGATGAGTTCTTCATCTGTGGGATGAAATCTGAAACCTGGAGGAAGCGTTTCCTCCATAATATTTAACTTGCTGGTTTTAATTTTGTTGCTTAAAAAAGATAAGATTGGACTCTTTGAATTTTGTGAGGCAAATCTGGAAGAAAGTACGGATGCAAATAAGCTGCCTATTTAATAGTGTCAAGGTCCGTTGTTTCCTATGCAGCATACTTCAGGAAGAAGCAGCCATTATATATCTAGTTCACTTGTTTTTTTATTCTTATTATTACAGCTACCATATTGACAAAGATAGTGCCTCAACATATTGGATTTGTCCTGATCATCGACTGGGACGTAAGATTATTATAATAATGCCACTGCATGAGCTGCCGCTCACTTACTTCTCCTTAAACCGCCACTAGAGGTTTGGTTAGTTTGTAAAGTGAATTATACAATGTACTAAAGTATATACTACCAAATATTCCCGAAAACTTCATTTAGATCGAGTCTTATTTGGTATTCAATCCGTTCTATTCTATGTACATATTGCGTGATTATAAAAATTATCGTAACACTAGTAAATTGTGGAGTTATAGTAAGGTTTTGAAACTTACGGTTTAGCCATTAGATAACATTTGTATAGCTAAAACTTTAGCTTTGCAATTAGTAACATGGTCAAAATGAAATGTTTAGTTAAATCTTGGAATTGAAATTATGATTGGTATCTCAAGAGATGGCAATGGTGTTGTTGTTGTCATGTGGAATTGTCTTACTAGGACGTTCATGTGGTTCACATACTTAATCACAAAGAATAATCCAATGGAATTAGGCTCTCAATTTCTTTGTCTTATTAGGGTAGCGTGTTCGTCAATGATAAAAACTACTAAACTTCAGACTCGTGTGGAGGAAGAGGAGCGATGAAATACACTATTGTAGTAGTCGAAGTCGAAACGATAGATTTCTCTGGCTTTTTTTATATTAAAAAACGTGTCATTCTTTTCGTAAACAACTAAAAAGATCATGTTGCCACAGCAAACAAATTAAATATGGTAGTACTTAAAATACACTATATCATTGCTGCATGAGCATATATACCTAGGGCAATTAGCTAAGTCCACGCGTTTCCAATATTTGGAAGTACAGTGAGTATATAGATTGTAATTGCAATTTGCAAATACTATAATCAGGATAAATATATATAAACTAAAAACAAATGAATTCAGGGTTACGATACCTGAGGCTGAGAGCAGATATTCTTGATTAGATTGCTTGCATGTCAACCAACTTTCACCCATTTCTACCCACCCAAAAAAGTCTCTCTAAATCCTTATTCTCTGGTGCAATGAGAACGCAATCTCCCTTTCGTCATCCTCAATTTTTTTTATTGACATTTGTCCTTTCGTCCCTCACAAACAAACAGAGAAAGAACATATATGAAGAACAGTTGATTAATCCGTTTATTGTATACTACTATCTAGTAGCAGTAGTCACTTTTATTTTATGACAATTGGTTTTATATAAACGAATTTAGTGTTAAACATAGTTCCTTGAGATCAGAAGAGTTGTCTACTTGATCAACATTTTGAGATATATTTTTTCACCATATTAATATGACAAGAATTACAATTTGTAGTACTTTTCGTGTAATTTTTTAATATCTAAATTATAATTTAAAATATTGACTAAATTTAGTTCAATTTGAATTCAAAAATTGGTCAATTTGACTCTCGAAAAGTGAAAAACATCAAATAAAATGGACCGGGAATATTAAGTATTTGCTAGTAGTAGCATATATCCTTCTAGGCAAGAAAATAATGCCACTATCTGGGGAAGGGGTGGGTCTTCACGATCTGCATGAATATGTATAAAATCGTAACAGTTACTAATAGTATTAATTAATGTAGGGGACAAATTAAGATTTTCTTGGCTGCTCATGAATCCTCGATTTATTTATTTGGTATACGTACATCTGGTCAAATATTACTGGGAGAAGTGGTTAAAAATCTTCACCAAATAATAAAACTGCGTCCTGAATTTCATTGAACTATCTCCTGTATTTCCGAGTCTTGTCTTCCCATGCAATGTGTACAAGCTATATCTAGAGAGTCTTCTTTACTCCCTTCTAATTTAGTTTGGTAGCTTCCCATTTTTTCAATCCTAACAAAGAATTCCTTTGTACATTGATCAAATCTCTACTCTTTTTATGTTTTCTAGAAAAACCATCGTTGAGTACCAACCACACGTGCAGAGAAGAAGCACAGAAATTAATATTTAAATCAACACACTTCTTGTTGACTTTTTCTTACTCTAATTTCACAGCTTATCTATACCAAAATCTTCAACTTTACGATCTTTGTCGGTGGATCAAAATGTTACTGGTGGTTATGACTCTTCATGCAGGCGTTTTGATATGTATCGTGCATCTAACAAAGCTAGCGTTTGGACATAGATTTGGTTGAAACGTGAGAATTTGAGTTTTTGAGGTTGAGTTGAAAAAGAAATTTGGAACTTGAAATTGTATTTGGACATACATTTTACTTGAAAAAAAAGTTGAAGTTTAAGAGTGGAAAAAAGTATTTTCCCCAAAAATCTCAAAAAACTGGTTAGTTTTTGGAAATTTGGAATCTTGGATTTCAGAATTTGCCAAGTTTTATAAACAAGTAATTTTTTCTCAAAAAGTGATCTCAAAAACTGTCCAAAAACTATAAACAAACGGGTTGAAAGTGTCTTGTGATATAAATTAGTACAGTATGTATATAGTACTCATTTAATTTAATGGTCGTTGTTTCATTGTGAGCTGAAAGTCCTGATGAAAGTTGTGCATGCATTGCAATATTGCAATTGCCAGTATTTAGCAAGTTCGGAGTTTGTATGCTAATATTGTCCAGATTAATTCAAAACATAGGAATCGACTAATAAACTTGCATGATGGGTTACTTTTGTCACTGATTAATTACTTGTTAATTAAACGAGGTCGAGCTATTATAATCTCAAGTTTTATTAAGCTTCTTGAAGAGCTATAGGCGAGCTTGCCGACAAATTGATCCTCCAGTACTGTGGGGCGGCGAGGGGTGGGTGAGGTGGGTGACTCTAAGGATTGTGAATTGAGCTACAAGTACCTTTCAGTACGGATCTTCTTGAAGCCAGCCAAGTTAATTAGCATGAAAATTTTGGAGGAACTCTGAAAGGATTTAAATTATATATGCATTTATGTACTCCCTCCGTTCCAAAATGATTGTCACAGTTCGGATTTCGAGAGTCAAACGAATTTAGCTTTGACCGTAATATTTTTATATGTCTTTTAAATATTTTGAATTATTAATTATTGTGACTTATAGTACTTTTTATGTAGTTTCTAAATATATAAACATCGTTACAAAAAACTTAAAGATTATATGTTTAAATTCACGGTCAAAATGAACTCGTTTGACTCTCGAAATCCGAACTGTGACAATCATTTTGGAACAGAGGGAGTAACATAATGTACATTATCTGTGTAACTTGACATGTTATTAACTCGCTCGATTTTCTCTATTTCCTTTTCTTTTCTTTTTTTGAATTTTTTTCACCCCTATGATGATGATCATCATTCGTGATTTATGCACTCTTGTAACTAGGAAACTTACTTTACTCAAGTGCCTAACTCTCCAGAATCAACGTCGTATTTAGAATCAACCTTTGACTTGTTAATTTATTTTAAGGATCTTTTTTAAGTGCATTAAACACGATTAGGATAGGATGCTGTCCCACTAAGAACTACTAGTAGTAGTACTGCATGTCCTGACAATTCTTTGAGGCAAAGTTAAAGACAATTAATTGGCCATATATAAAAGTCCATATGGGAGATGTCTTGTAAACTATTGTCCAGTCTCTTTCTTCCAATAAGATGCAAAGAATAAAAATCCAAGACTCTTCCGATTACAGAAAAGAAAAAAACTTGAACAGATCGAGCACTCTATTTAATTAGCTCCTTTCATGCGGCCTTCATACTTTGTTTTTTTAGATCTCTTAAAATTTAACATATAGATACTGATAATACAAATTTTTTACACAATCAGTGTGATTTAACGTGTCATATCATGTTTGTTAATAGTTTATAGGTTATCAATGTTTATTATAGAGATTTAGTTGTAACCTTATATAGGCGATCAAGATTGAATGTATGATGTGTAGAAATTAAAACACTTTTCTTAATGTTTTTGAAGCTTTGGCTTTTTCATGATCTGCTACCAGAGTATTCAAATAATTCTTTTGTAAAGAGCAAGTTATATTGGTATTCAGATGCGTGTGGATTGTGCTTTACTATGGGCGTCTGGCTCATTGCTTTTCTTATCATCTCAGAGTTTGTGCTTTAACAATTCAATATTGAGCTATAGAACAAGTTTTATGTATACTTTTGATGCAAACTAACTATATTAATTCTTCCTTTTATTTCATTTAAAGCTGCCTCCTTAGAAATGGATTTTCTTGAAAGCTAATCAAGTGTTTCCTATCTAACTTTCCATCTTGTTTATAGAATCTACTCAGGTTTTAAAATTTTATAATTCCATCATATAATGAAGTGCCTTAGCTTTTGGCTAAACGAAGCAACGTTATAGCAGCTTGTAGAGTGGCACAAACGAATATGGCAGTAGAAATTTATATAAGTTGTGTATTTTTCTAAAAGGAGAAATGATGATGAAATTCGGCATAATCAAAAAGTAGGCGTTTAGATTTGGTTAAATTTGAAAAAGAGTTCTTGTAATTGTAGATGAAAAGTAATATTTTTGAAATTTACTAGAGAAATTAAAGTTAAAATTTTATGAGTGAGAAAAAAAATTATTGAAAGAAGTATGTATAAAAATATGGTAGGACGGTCTATCGTCTTTAATTAGATATTTTGAGTTGAAGCTCAAATCATAGAGAAATTCTTTGAGCAAATTAAATTTAAATTAGTCGGAGCAACCGTTAATAAATACCAGTTACAATTTTTTTAAAAAAAACTAAGCTTGCGTGAGATGAGCAAAATTTTGAAAATAATAGCTCAGCGTGTCCTAGACTATGTTGCTTAAAATATGACAACAAAATATACTTACATGAGGAATATATACGTAATCTCTGCTGAAAAAAGTAACGGGCCATCTTGACAAACAAGGAAATTTGTAAAATCAATTAAAGGGCAGACCTTTTTATTGTTAGTCCTACTTTGTTTTGCTTTAGCTAAGTAAAGAGAGTTCAGTACGTAGAAACTCAAAAACCAAAAAACAATGCAATGTTCTGAAGAAACTATTGCAAAGTTTTTCTACAATGTCTCTAGTTCCTTTCAACTCTTCCTCCTTTTCTCTTATTTCACTTCCATTTTACTTGCCAAACTCTTCTACTTTCTTGGTGGAAATCCATTTTTCTGGAGGTATATATAGTACTATTTCAAATTTTCCCTTAAATATCAGTTATTCAATTTTCATGTTGACAATATATTATTGCATTTTGCAGGAACCAAGATAATGTATATGAATTTGCTGAGTTTTCTGATGAAGAAAATGAACATTACCATAATAAGGCTGAAACATGGGAAGAAAATCATTTAGTTTACATGCCTAACAAAAGTGTTCAAGAAAATCAGATTTTTGGTTTTGGGGTACAGACAAAAGAAAGTTGCGACACTGAAGGAGAGTCAATTTATGGTTCACCAGCTTCAGAATCTGTTCACAGTACTGATGATGAAGAGGCAGTTGAAGAGAAGATTCCCTGCAGAGATGATGATGATGCTAATGATTCTGATTTTGATTCTGAAACAAACAAAATTGACCCCACTTTTGTTTGCGACAAAAATGGATTGGATAATATGGATAACGACATTAATCATGGTACTTAAATACATTGTTAAATTTGTTTCATTGTATTAAACATTGTGTTATATTCAAATTAAGCATTGCTTTCTTGTTTATTTTACAGGACATGTGTACAGGGACATCATGAAAGATAAGAATGCAATGAAGAGTAACAAGAAGTTTCGTAGAGAGGAAAATTTCTTAGTTTATGCACCATCCAAGTTAGAGAGCAAGAAATTCCAATGTCAAGAAAAGTTGGATCAGGATGTTGGTGAAGTATTTGGGGATTCTTATACTGTTGGTTCCACTTCTAAGAGCTCTTCTGAATGGAAAAGCTCAATTAAAGATTCAGGCACTGAAGATCCATTTTCTTCTTCTTCAAGGAGAAGTTGTCCCAAATGGGAGTCTTACACTGTGTTTCAAAAATATGATGAGGAAATGCTGTTTTTAGATAGAATCAGCATCCAAAAACTACATGAAACAGGTACTAATATATTTTAACTTTAAACTTTAACCATATACATATCATTTTCTTAATGATTATTGTTTGATACTTATGATGAAACAATTATTTCAGAATCACTAAGATCCATTCAATCATGTCCAAGATCAATATCAGACAGGATTGTTTATAAAATGGCCACAAGAAACAGGAAATCATCGGATTTTCGACATAACCCATATCACGAATTGGAGGCTGCTTATGTAGCACAGGTATGGAAAATACTCATCAAAATTTTCACAAATACTAAGTTCTGAACAAAAATACAATTGATTCAGTATATATTGAGTAAATATAAATATCGAGCCCATAAAATTTAAAATCATGAATGCACATTTTGTAGGTATGCTTAGCTTGGGAAGCATTGAGCTGGAACTACAAATACTTCAAACGACTAAGAGCTTCTCGTCCACGGGAAGAGGACGACCCTGGTTGTCCTGCTTACATAGCCCAACATTTTCAACAATTTCAAGTGCTTTTACAAAGATATGTTGAGAATGAGCCATATGAACATGGTAAGAGGCCTGAGATTTATGCCAGGATGAGAAGCTTAGCTCCTAAGTTGCTTCAAGTCCCTGAATATCGAGGTAATTTCTTTTTGTTCTTTCTTTTTTAGAGTATAACGTTTTGATTATGTAAAGAATTTCTGCACTATTACTAGCTTAAAAGACTTTTACTATTAACTAACCATAACATACATGGATAATTAACTAACCAAGAAAACATGATAAACAAACTGCACGTAGCAACATGTAATATATACTGTATAAATTTCTTTTAAACAATCATTGTGTATAATTTAGATCTTATTTCCCGTCTCTAAATACCAAATCATCAAGCAAAAGACACATTTGTGTGATAATTAAATAATTAGGATCTTTAATTAGTTATGGTTGTTACTGCTAATGAGTAGATTCAGACGAGGAAAAAGGACAGGAAGATTTTTGCTCGAGAATATCATCAGATTCGTTTCTTCGGATAATGGAAGAAGCAATCAGAACATTTATGAATTTTCTTAAGGCAGACAAGGAGAATCGTTGTCAAGTATTTATGTCAGCTTTCCTCCGGAGAAACAAAAGAGGTTCTGTTGACCCAACTCTTCTCCTCTTACTAAAGAAAGTAAACAAAAAGGTAAGCCAAGTACTCTATTTATCTATATTATCTGTTTAATTTCCTGTTTTGCAAAAATAAATTCAAATGTATATACTCTTGATATATTAATGAGAAATTATGCTGCATGAACAATGCTAGATCAGTTTAACAGTAAATAGCCATTTTTTTGCATGCATAATGCTGCATACGAGTATATATATATATGCGCATAATATGTCCTGCTATTCATACAATTCCGTATATTAATTTAATATGATGATGTGTATATATGCAGAAAAAGTCAAGGGTGAAAGATCTTCGTCGATCAGGGAAATGCTTGGGAAAAAGAAGATTAAGAGAAGAGGAAGAGATGGAGATATTAATGGGATTAATAGACTTAAAGGTGGTAAAAAGGGTATTGAGAATGAGAGAAGTGAACGATGAGCAATTGCATTGGTGTGAAGACAAGATGAGCAAAGTCAGGGTTTCCGATGGCAAATTACACAGAGATTCTTCACCACTTTTTTTCCCAGCACATATGATTAATTGAATTACTCTAATTTGATGACTGGATAATGCATGTACATGCATGCAGATGAATATCCTCAGCAGTTTTCACTTCTTATGTAAATAACTAGTATTAACAGAAAAGAGAAGAAATAAGATTGGCCCATATGCATGCAGAGTTAAAAGTAAATTGGATGCATGTGGGGATGACAATTATGCATGGACTTGGAGATTTGGAATCTTTGAAAGTGGAAGCTGAAAAGAGATAGTAAATTGTTGGTAGGACTTGGATTTCTGATTATTTTCAAGAAACAATTTTGGTTTGATAGTAGTGAATATATAAGCAAAGAGAAAAAGATGGACGAGGATAGTGACAATGGTAGCTTTACTTCTTTCAAACATTAGGGGTTTATCCGAGTTGAATAAAAGGCAAAGCTGCAGGCAGTGCAGTGCACTAGAATAAAAGGAAAAAGCAGTATGTGGTAGTACATGCACTAGGATCTTTAATTATTTTTTCCCTGCTAACAATTAGTAATAAGAGTTACATCTGGAGAACTAGCTAAAAGATGTACGTACTACTATTAATTTGTATCAGTTCTATCATATGATCATGAAATATACAATGTATAGTACGATTCCAGACTCTTGTATGCACATATTCATGGAACGTCTCTTTTAAAAAACGCTTTGTTTTTACTTTTAATTTATCTTTTTCAACTTATATTTATAACATTGTCTTTGATAAAATGCATTCCGTACTAATAATTTCATGATCGTAACTATACAACAACATATCCAGTGTAATTCCACGAATGGAATTTTAGGGGTAAATGCACATATGGCCCGTGAATTGTATTGGGTTTTGGGCCTTTTAATTTAGATGGCCAAGCTATCCACCAAGACGAAACAAAGTTTGGCAAGCATAAAACCCATAGACTACTGTCTTGGGCTAATTTAAGCTGTTCGAACCTAGCTAAAGGAGAAGTAAATTGTGATTCATAAATTGGAGAAGTATAGTAAACCATTAATTAGATCTAGCAGTTGGATTAAACCCAAGGAGTTGGTTGTAGGTTGGAAGCTCACCTACCATGCAAGCATGCATGGCATCACTTTTTCGAATCATTTAAGTAAAGTTTTTTACTTTATCTTCTTCTTCCATGCCACAATATAGCCGTTTAAATTCTGTGAACTTTAAATTTCATTTCATGCCCACTGGCCTCCTTGGTTGCTTCCTAACACAATAATGCTCTATATATATTAAAGGGGGTAATTAGTGTTTGATTTTAAAATACCGAAAATATATATTGAGTCGTTTTACATGAATGTTTAGAGTATTTTACTCTATTTTTCCAAGACAGTGGCATTATGTCAGTTGGCTATCACCCTTATGACTTAAAGAGAGAAATAAAGGAGTTGTATTTTAAGACGTATCTCACGAAGGGAAGAATGAGAAATAGTAATCACAAAATATTGTCTTCATTACTTGACAGTTGACACAGTATAAGACAGACTAGAAAAAATAAAAGACATTTGAGACGGCATAAAAGGGAGTGCATCAATTGGGAATTGGGGTAAAGGTAGCATAAGGTAAATTAACCTGAATTTACTATGCAACTGAACAAACAACAGAAAAGGCCTTCGATATGGGCCAGCTGAACATTACCAAGAAGAATTGATACCCAAGCAAATACAAGGAATATGTAAAACGTTTTACTCTCCCTACTGGCAAATTAAACTGTGGACCCAATTTGTCATTTAACCCCACCAATGTAAAATTCTGTCTCCGCGTTTCTCACTTTGGAGCCGAATCACCAAACTTAACGCTCCTTCCCCCCTTCTTTACTTTAGCTTTTCTTTCTCTAACATTTGAAAACCAATAACTTGTTTGCGTGGGCTTAATAAGCAGCTTATTTTAAGTGGCTTTTAAGCCACTTATGATTTATAAGTCCAAATTTTTTTAAATTACCTGTTTAACCTAAATCCGATTTTAGGCCAATTAACAATTAAATTCATATTTGTGGAGTCACGATCAATAGTTTAAATTAAGAGCTTGAATGATGAATAGTGTTAGTTACTAAAGCAGCAATATATTCGTGATTTCCCACGACGATGAATAATAATACGAAAACAAGATATGAACTAAAGTAAATAAGGTTAAAGCATTAGTGAAAAGTAGACAGAGGTAACCGTGCTGGATTGCTTAATCCCGGTGAGAGTTCCTCGTTATTGATCGCACTTAGAAGACTAGAGAACCAAGTACTGAACGAATATAAGTAAAAAGCAGTATTTGAGCAAGAGGGAGAGAATATTCTTATTGACGGTAGTAGATCAGAAGTAAAGTTGTGTTACAATGGCTTAGAACAAATGCTATTTATAGGTCTGATAGGCTTCCGTTGGGCTTTGTAACCGCTGGGCACGTCGGGCTTTGTAACCGCTGGGCACGTATCTGTTGGATATGTAACAGCTGGATTGTAATTATTGCCTTTATGACCATTAATTGAGTGATCGTACATGATCAGGCTAATAACTGCTCATTCAGATCGTGTTGACTGATTAGGCGTTACATAACTGCTTTGGGTCTGCTCGCGATAACTGTCTGTCCGTTAGATATCTGTTCGGTGGAACTTCTGCCCGTGCCACGTGGCGGACACGTGTCATCTTTTAGGTACTGTCAGCTTTTATCCAATACAGTACCAAATATATATTAATGGACTTATAAGCTTATAAGTCAATTTTAAGCTTACCAAACGGGCTCCAAGATCATTTTCCAAACGGACTTTGGTGTTTCTTTAAGTTAGATAGCTTTCGTTCATTAATGGAGTTGCCTCATAATACTTAATTTCGTTGATTACAAAGCTTTTGAATGTGGTCATTTATATTGCATAAGATTTACGTTCAGATAATCAAACAACTCCGGAGTATTTTGATTCTATGATTACTGTATAATAATCTTGAATTAGACCTTTGGGACGGCCAGTCAACAACTCGGTCAAACCGCTGAATTGTACTCTAGTATGAGCTATTAATACTACCACTGATTTGTACCTTTTGATTTTATGTGTTTATTTTTCTTTAGTTAGATGTTTCAGTTTGAAGAGTTCTTCTTTTTAATCAGTCAACTAGTTATTGTGAGGGATATGTTATGTTTTGATTGATTTTATTGTCTAAACTTGTACTACTACGACTTAATTAATGTTACGCATTAGACTAAAGTGATGTGCAACAAACTTACACCAACTAATGTTTGAGCAATTTCCACGTGCAACATACCAAAACCGTACAGAATCACAGCTAAACTAAGACAAACTTAATTAATTTTATTATTTTTGTTATTATGCCTCTGTCTCCATCTTCCGCAAAAATCTCTGCCCACCATATTCGCTATTTATGTCTCCCTTTTTTTAAAATGTATTTCTCGTTCCAATCTAATTTCGTTACTATAATACATATAGCATACCCTATTTGACGGCTCTTAATTTCCACCATAATGTTTATATTTAGTAATATCAAACATATATATACAAATATATATTCGTAAGTATAATCATAGTGATCCAAGCATTTGATACTATATTTTTATCGTCTTTAGCTTTGAATCTGTTGTAATTGTGTAAAATCAAGAATAAAAATGAATTCTGTGTCTGATTGTGTTGTTTGCCCCAAGCCTCGCCGGACTATGCCCTTCAATTTCCTCACCGAGGTAATATTTTGCATTTTTCTTTTATACTATTCATTTTGTTGATGGTAGATTTATGTCTGGGGTGCGGCTCTTCCCTGGATCTTGTGTGATCACGGGATACTTCGTGCACTATAGGCTGCTGTTTTAATAGTAGATTTATGTCTGGAATAAATGATTTAGTTTGTCATGTAACCTGCTGATAATTTAATTACTTCCCCTAACAATTTTTTATTTTTTTTTGTGTAAATAGGGGAGCTATGATGTTGAGAAGCCCAATTTTGAAATGGCTTCATCTCCACCATTCTTTTTTGGATCTCCACCTAGCAGGGCTTCAAATCCCCTGATCCAGGATACCCGATTCGGCAACGACAATTTTGTTCCTATACTTGCAATTCCACCAGAAGTAGCTGCACCTTCACCTTCACCACCACTGTCCTTAACCCCGCCCCCCGCCTACGGAGGAGGCTGCGGTCCGATGAAGTTTGGGAATAAGCCAGCTACTGTGAGGATTGAAGGTTTCAATTGCCGCAGCAGCATCTCTGCTGTAGCTTAGGTATAAATCCCAAGGACAACGTTGAAAAAGATACAAATATGTGAGATTTTTGGGGAGAGTTGAGAAACCAAACAAATTCGTTTTAGCCTAGTTGTATATATAGAGTGAAAGAAAGAGTAATATATATTTTCCAGTCATTCAAATCCTGTTTGTGAATATGTTTATGAGGTGATGAATGAGTGTTTAGTTGAGATCGGGGAAAAACAATAAACTGAGTAACCCAAAGCGGATAGTTAGACAAAAGATTGTCCTCTTTCCTTTGGGATTAAGTTAGGTTATATTTTAGCATTAGGCCACAAGTTATGTAATCAGTGTGTTAAAGACTCTGAGAGACTTCTTCTTTGTGACTGAAAAGTTTGTCACACTTATCCTTCATTGTAATTGTAATCCAAAGGATATAGAAGATGGTTTTCTTAGAGAAATTCTTTTCATCTTGTATTTATTCTACTAGTAATCTAATTTCGTTTTCCGCATGCTACAGATTTGTTTATATTTCTGCTTTATGGTTGAAAGGTAGCACATGTAATGAGTTCTTTTCTGTCAAGGTTTGATTATTAATGACGTAATTATAGAATTGTTTCTCACATAGCTTTAAGTAAAGTCCATTTAAAGGGTTATTATCACCACTAATTTGTGATACTGCTCGAGGATCTTGAACTTATCTAATAGCTTTCGATGACTTGTTGGAGTTTTTCTGTCACTGTTTGATAATGAACGATGTAATTATAGTACTGTTTCATACATATCTTAATGAAAATTCCATTCAATGGCATTAGTATCACCACCAATATGTGACTCTGCTCGAGGATCTTGAACTTATCTAATATCTACCGATCACTTGTTGGGGGATATATTTTTTGTCAAGGTTTGATTATCAACGATGTTATTGTTTCACACATATCTATATGAAAAGTCCATTTAATGGCGTTATTATCACCACTACTATGTGGTTCTGCTCAAGGATTTTGAGCTTATCTAATAGCTATCAATGGCTAGAGCAGTGGCATTCCCAGGTCAGTGTTATTCTTTATTTAGCTCAGATTTAATTTAATGTTCTTCTGAATAAAAATTCTGCCGAGGGTCTATCGGAAACAGCCTCTCCACCTTGGTGGAGGGTAAGATTTGCGTACATCTCACCCTCCCCAGACCCACTTGTGAGATAAAACTAGGTATGTTGTTGTTGTTGTTGTTGTTGTTGCTGAATAAAAATGCTGTTGCTTTGAGGTCCGAGTGTAAAATCAGTTTGATTGAACCCATTTTCATAATTTCATACAGATAAGATTAGGAAACAAAATTATGTAGTCTCGGAATAGGAAAGAGATGGATCTTCGCATGTTCATTTTCAGCCGTTTTGTAAAGTTCATATACTCTTTTCTTTTAATAAGATAAATAAATGTAGCATTTAATACTGGGAATTTTTTATGATAGAGTCCTGCAAAAACGAAAGATAAACAGGTGCAAAGAGACCACAGGAGAGCTTGAATAAAGAGACGGAACTTCAAAGTGTTTCCATTGGAAGTGAGCAAATAACCAGAAAGGCTTATAGGTTTCTTCTTCTTTCTTTCCCTGATTGCATAATTAGATTTTTTTTTTTTGATGAAGTAAGGATATATAATTAGATAAATTAGTTAATGGTTTTTGAGGAGAGCTACAACTTAGAATTAAATGTTCTTTGTTTTAACAACTAAAGCTTGCTGAATAGGCAACATTTAAAATTATGTAGCTATGCATATGTTGTAAGGATAATTACAACAAGTACTCGTAAATAAATGAGATGGGATAAATATACAAGATTTTAATTTTACATTGAGTTTAGTTTTGCCTCTAGTTCTTCCCCCCACCTTCAAGTTCGTTATTCCAGCTAATATTTTCTTTTCAGGTTAAATATATCCAAATATTGTTTGGTAGATTAGTTACTGAGATAGTTATGTGAATTGAAAGAACAGTCACTGAGATTTTCTAAAATAATGCATCATGCCAATGTGACCCAATGTCTGGATCTATTGGAGGCAATGTTTGGTATCTCAGAGTTTCTGTGTGGATCCAGCTGATATCACTGGCGCCATGGGAGCTGAAATTGTGCGGTCACATTATGGGCACTTTTATGTGCCTCCTGCTGTTGATGAAGCGCAGGCTTTCAGAATTTCAGGTCCAAATTCATGAAGCTGAATCCTGGCACATGGCATACTGGGCCATTACTTACCTATAATATGATGAACAATCTGGAGCAGAAATACTAATGTTAGGATCTTCTGTTTTCTCCTATTACAGTTGAATTCTTCACATTTATACATTTGATTACATGCATTATGTACCTACTGTTTCTGACTAACCAGGAGAATGACCCCCTTAATTTCTTGGTAACATTAGTTTCGTTGTTAGTGGCCCTTAATATTAAAGCTTAGTTGCTTTTGTTGGTAAAAAGAGTTAGATGATTTCAGCCAGTAGGAAGCTTTAATGAGCCAAAACTTTTAGCCAAACATGTGGAAGTGTTGCAACTGTCTCATCTATAGGTTGTTGGTAGAGTATGACACTATATATATTTTTGGGCTGTACCACTTCTCCTTCCTCCCATGAAGGCCAAATTGGGTTAACCATAACCATGTAGAACTATTTTGATGAGGCTTGAACACTCTATATTTTTTGGTATAACCATTGATATGTGTCTTTAAAAGTGATGGGACACTTCTATTTATTTATTTATTGATTTTATGGCTCCTGTATTATGTTTGGATATCTTATGCTGTGTTTAAAAGTCATAAAGAGCCATTTTACACTGGATAGTTGTGCAATCTGCAAACAGACACCATCAAGTTGAGAACCGATAACATTGCTAAGGTGGTGCTGGCTATAAAACCTTATTTGGTGAATAGCTGTTCTTTAATTATATGCAATGAATGCATCAATCAATTCGTTTCTTGGATGTGTGATCTATTGTACATGATGTGTAGGTGATTGATCAAACAGCACATGACTTCATCAATGAGAATGGGGTGGTTTTCGTACTGGATGAGTAGGAAAACCGGTCCGAGCAAACCATTTCAAGTTTACAATGAAAGATCAGGTGGGGGATGGTCATGCTGTTTGGAGTAGGCTGTCTGGCACTGCTGTTTTGCTTGTGCTGTAAAATAGCAGCATAATTTACTTACACTTTTGCTACAACACTAGTAATTGTTTTGTATGTTAATGCAACTCCAAGTCAAATTCTTACTTTTTAGTTTTCCTATCCATATTTCATTAGTTAAAAATTATACAGGAATACTCAGTTAACATAAAACTTTCATGTTTTTAATATCAGCATCTCCCCTTTTTTATGTTTGTAAGTTTTGGTTATTAAGGAAGATGTTATTAAGGTTGTAAAGGCAGGGATTTAGGTGTATTATTATAGATACGCCTATATATTTGAGCAAGCATTCTTGTTTTGTGTATGATTCCAATTGACGATTCAGATTCATTAGCCGTGTCAACCAAGTGCCTGACATTTATACTTAAAAACTATTTACTTTGGCCAAATAACCTAAGTTAAAACCCAGATATATAGAAATCACGTTTACTAATGGCTGTGTTACAAGCTAGAATGCAACGAGTATCAGCAGAAGAATTTCTTGGCGTCAATTGTCAGCTAATTCAACTTTTCAAAGAGTTGGATATCCAGCCAGGACATAATATTTCTCATCAGTTCTATTTGTTACTAGTTGTTGACCAGTAGCTTCTGCATTTTCACCATTTTTCTGCCGCTTCAGCTCAATTTGCTTACAAAAAAATTACACCAATGGTTAGCTTGCTTTGTGTTTTAATATGTTCAAGATTTTGAACAAACTATTATAGTTGGTCATCAATAAGTTTAAGATTGTGGTAGAATGAGAAGTATTCATCCATCATTAATCAAAGATCTCGAGTTCGAGCTCTATAAATGAATCAGCTATAATAAGGAGCGCTCTAACCCCACAAGGGGACTTTCCGATGCGAACCGACTTAATAGAGCCCCAAAGTGGGGCCGGTTGGAAAATCAAAAAATAAAAAGTTGATCTAGTAACTCTCCTGATATTATAATTTGTAAAACTGACCAAAACTCTATTTTAATTGGTTAAACTACATTATTACACTAAATAATGTATAATTATCTTTTTACACTCTTACCCCTTTTGGCAAATATTTTGTTTTATCTTGCACGACGTTAAATTTTCGACATTGCTTATAAATGGGAACGTGTCGGTAACAGCATTATTTGTTGCACGAAAAAGAAAAATAAAGAATTATTAATTGGCGCTGTGTCTGAGTTTGAAAATTTGTGAATACCTTTTCTATAGTTGGGCGGTCCATTTCACTTTTCAAAAATCAGAAATTTCCAGAAACCCTAACGGATCAAAAATAATGAAGACACCAAAGCCATTGAAGGAACTTAAGCTCTCTGTACCCACTCAAGATACCCCCATCTCCAGCTTCTTGTAAGTACCTTTACTCATTCCCTCAAATCTACTTCGTTTTTTTTTTTTGAGTTCGGCCGAACCAAATAGTTTTTGTATATATGTTAAAAAATCTATTAAAAAAGTACAGCCCGATGCACAAAGTATTGATTGTAGGGTGGGGAAGGCTGCCTGCCTACCTAATGCTAGCATCAATAGCAGTTTCTACTAGTTGCTCTGAGACTCTCCTTCAAAGTCTATTTTTACTCTATATTTACATATATTAAATTTTGAACATAGTAATTCAAAAGTTAGTGAGTTCACATTCCGTATTCATAAAGTTTAAATTCTGGCTCCGCCTATGTTGATGCTTGTGGTTGTTGCTTGTATATAATTCAGGACAGCTAGTGGAACGTTTCATGATGGCGATTTACTTTTGAACCAGAAAGGACTCAGACTCATTTCTGAAGATAATGAATCTCTGGTAACTAATTAGTTTTTCATTGTTTGTGTGATTAACGTACTCTGTGATAGCTCACTCGAGGTAGGGGTAAGGTCCTCCCACTAGTGGAACCATATTGGGCATGTTATAATGTACTCTGTGATAGTCTGATCATTAGGTATTCTGATGCTTTATATTTTAGGATCTGATTGAGTTTATCTTCAAGCAAGGATTAAAATTTTAATTCGTTAACAGATGTCGTTAAATTTAGGTTTAGTTAAAATTCACTATTGGACATTTCAGTGATCTGATATGTGCATAATGTTTCTCACAGCCTGCAGTCACTAAAGAGATAGATGATCTTCAGTTTTCATTGGAAGATCTTGAAACCATCAGAGTTATTGGAAAAGGAAGTGGCGGAGTTGTTCAACTTGTTCGTCATAAATGGGTCGGAACATTGTTTGCTCTCAAGGTCAGTACTCACCAAGCAAGGATATTGTTTTAACATTCCTCTTTTCTCCAATTTTGATTAACTGATGTTCGCATGTAGTTAGGACCAAAAGAGTGCAATACTAAGCAGAGGCGGAGCCAAGGTTTGAAGCTTATGGGTTCAGGATGCCACTGAACCACTGACTATTTGAGTTGCTAGGCTCAAAATTTAATATTTTACGTATTTAGTAGATTTTTTAACACATATACAGGATCTGAGCCAAAACTGCTGAACCTGTAGCTTATATGCTAACTTGCTCCTTGATACTAAGGCATTACTCACCGTAAAAGCCAATATCATTCAATAGTGACTATGCTAGTGATCCCCCGTCGATGAATTATGGAAGAACAAGATTTTCTTGTTCGGGGTTTGATTATGAAACAGAGGCACTATATGTGAAAAGATAATCTTATCCTATTAGAGAATTATTTTGACATTTGGATGAAGCAATGCAACAAGCACATGTGTTTTTGTTACAGTTGCTGTTCCACCGAAGTTGTATTTTGACTTAATGTCAGCCAGGTCACCTTTTTTAATGTTGATGGATAATTGCTTCTTATTCAGGTTATCCAGATGACAATACAAGAAGATATTCGCAAGCAGATAGTGCAAGAACTGAAAATAAATCAAGCATCACAATGTCCACATGTTGTTGTTTGCTATGACTCTTTCTATCACAATGGAGCTATATCTCTGGTTTTTGAGTATATGGACCGTGGATCTTTAGCTGATGTAATCAGGCAACTTAAGACTATTCTCGAACCATATCTCGCAGTTGTTTGCAAGCAGGTTCTTGGCTTTCTATGAAACTAATTCTTTAATAAGTATCTGCTGTCCTGATGATGAATCTCCGCTTCACCAATTATTGTTCTCTTTCCAGGTTTTACAAGGTCTTGTCTACTTGCATCATGAGAGACATGTTATCCACAGAGACATAAAGCCATCAAACTTGTTAGTGAACCACAAAGGAGAAGTAAAAATTACAGATTTTGGCGTAAGTGCAATGCTAGCCAGCTCTATGGGTCAACGGGATACATTTGTTGGGACTTACAATTACATGGCAGTAAGTCCTCTTGCTACAGCAATAGAGTTGTTTTATTCTGTGTTTTGGTAATTGCTCTTTACTTCTTTTGGTCTTTCATGACTTCTGAGTCACTTCAGCTTAGTTTGTGAACAATTCCTTCAAGGAATAGTCTGTGAGTTGAATGCAGTTTAACTCTAAACTGACTCCTTCTTTACCCTGATTAAGCCTGAAAGAATAAGTGGAAGTGCCTATGACTACAAGAGTGATATCTGGAGTTTGGGCATGGTCATCCTTGAATCTGCTATTGGACGTTTCCCATACATACAGTCAGAGGACCAGCAAGGATGCCCGAGCTTTTACGAGCTTCTACAGGCTATTGTTAGCAGTCCGCCACCTTCTGCTCCATCAGATCAATTTTCCCCTGAATTTTGCTCATTTGTTTCAGCTTGGTAAGGATATGATTTCTTTTGCTTATGAGTTAAGACTTCGAATACAGCTCACAGAGAATGTTGGTGTTGGAACTTTGACTCTCCTGTCAGCAATTACTCCTATTTTACTTTGCATCAGCAGAGTGGAGTTGATAATGGATTTCCTGCCAAGTTTACTTCTGTAGCTATCTATCACTATGTTAGTTATTGAATTAAGGGTGGCATATACATTGTTTTTTAATATGGGACCCGACTAAACTGTTCATGCTAAACTTAATTTTTATTTATTTTGTTTTTAAATGAAAAAGCTCCCGAAAAGAACTCCTAGTTTCCTCATTATCTATTCATATCTTGTTTGGTTGAGGACAATCTAGCTAACTGCATTCGTTATTAAAACAGCATACAAAAGGACCCAAGGGATAGATCTTCAGCTTTGGACCTTTTGGTAAGTATAACTCATTTCATCATCTTTCATATTTTTCCTTTTAGTTGATGCCTCTAAATGTGCAACTCACCACCGTACGACTATTTCACTTTCAGAGTCACCCCTTCATTAAGAAGTTTGAAGACAAAGATATTGATCTCAGCATACTTTTCAGTAGCCTGGAATCTCCTGTAAATTTTCCAAGATAATTTGTTGTAATGTATTAGTACTACTACATTGTACACCTGTAATATTTTTCAATAGCAGTCTAACAATGAGGATATGTGATACTTATGTCATGGATTAACCAACACTCTAAAGTAGAAAATGCCATGATATTGCAGAATTCACTATCTTGGCTCTCTCAGTTGCATCTTGTGTATCAGGAATGACTTAGACCTGTACTCGTTGTGCTTCAGTGGTGCGTGAATCTGTGTAGAACAGAAATGAGTTTTTGATTCGGTTTGTCCATTATAAAATCACTGTGACATCAGATCTGGCTTGAGATGCATAATTGTCATGTCTGTTAAGTCTCTGAACAAGATTGAGAGGATGAATGCCAAATGTTTGTACCATGTCTTTGAAACAGGCCGTTTAGTCTGTCAATGCTGGTCAGTCATCGTTGATATGTTGTAATGTTCAAACTCAGTTTCCAGGGAATATTTTTCTTTTCGACGTCCAAGTTATTTTGCTTCGAGTGCCTTCAAGTAATGTTTTCGTTAGATCTCCTGTGCATTCCAAATTAAGGGCATAATCTCCATAACTAACTCAGGCTCTAAAGCTGCCTCTGAGTTTCTCAATATATATTAGGTACAACTTTACAAGGGAACAAGTGATACCATTTTGTGCTATTTAAACTTCCATGTGCTGTGCGTTTTATTCTTTCTAATTCATGTAAATTGGGATATCAGGTTGCATTTTATTTTAGCTAAAGGTACAAGGGACATTGTATGTTTTCGAGTAAGATATAGGTAATTAAAAGATTAACTTCGTCTCTGCAAGCTGAATTGCTGCTATGCTTGCCTCTGTATATTATTTTCAGATGTCTAGAAAGTGATGTATGAAAAGAAAAGGGAATGCAGACAGTTCAAGTTCTGGTAACTAGCAATAGCCATTTTCTCCAGCTAGTAACAGAAATAAGATCCAATATAAGAAAATCTAAATACCCAGAGAAATCAAGCAAGTAATTCACATAATATGCCTAATCGTTATTTCACCAACCTTTCAAAGGTCTGATATGTTAGCAGATAACACAGACACATAATATCGGGTAAACACCCGTGCACATCAAGGGCACAACCCTTCTAGTTTGCATCAGACATTTTGGTTTGAAAAAAGTTTTGTTTGTAGTTTTCGTAAATACATTTAAAAGTACCCTTTATCATTTTTCAAGCTAGTTGGAATTTCATTTTCGTTAAACTAATTATACTTTAATTTCTCTGGAATAATATTTACTTAAATAATGTACTAATATACTACTCTGTATTTGAATCAACTTTTTGAAGACAAAGCTGGTGGGTTATCCACGTGCAACACACCAAAAAAAGCAAAATGTTTTTAGTATTTATTTATTATTCCCTCTGTTTCAAAAAGAATGACATATTTCGAATTTTGAAAGTCAAACGACTTTATTTTGACCGTAAATTTGAATATATAACTTTAAATTTTTCGTAACGATATTTATATATTTAAAAACTATATAAAAAAATATTATAATTCACAATAATTAATAATTTAAAATACATTATGGAACAAGGAAGTAATTTTTTAATGTCTCTCTCCTACGGCACCTCTATGAATAGTGTGTCACCAATCTCTTTGCTACACTCTCTCTCTCTCTCTTTACACAAAAATCTCTCTCCTCCATTTTCGCCTTTCATAGGCGCCACCAGTTCCCCACCCACCCAGGTATATTCCCGTTTATTCATGTTATTATTTCCTTTTCTGTATGGTTCTTTGTACCATCATGTTTATATTTAGTAATATCAAACATATATATACAAAACATATGTTCTTGTGTATGTTCATAGAGATCTCAAGTGTTTGATTATATCTTCTTTGTTTCTCAGGCTTAAAAAAATTCCGAAAAATGAATAGGTGTGGGTATCAGCAAAGGGCCTTGGTGGGTGGTTGTGTTGGTGTTGGAGATATTAACATCTCTGTTTCTGATGTTGTTGTTTGCCCCAAACCTCGTCGTATTGGGATTCTTGATACCATCCTCACCAAGGTAAATAAAAAAATAAAAAGAATTTGTTTTTGATTTTTTTGTTTTAGTTTCAATGGAAAGATGAAAAGATATTTCTTGTGTAAGATCCATATCTGCAAATGATCTAGTTTATGATGTAACCTGTTTATAATTAGAACGGTAAAGTTGTCTTCGTGTGACCTCACGGATTCAAGATGCTTGCATCAGAATAGACTGCCTACATCACACCTCTTGTGGTGCAGTGCTTTGTGCACCGGACTGTATACGTGAAACATACAGAAAAAACAACTTTTTTTTTTGTTTAAGCGGCCTAGCTACTTACTTAAGCTGACAAATTGTGATTTTTACTGGAAACAGGGCTATGATGATATGGAAACACCCAATTTTGAAATGGCTTCGTCGCCACCATTCTTTTTTGGATCTCCACCAAGCAGGGCTTCGAATCCCCTGATTCAGGATTCCCAATTTGGTAACGACAATTTTGTTCCTATACTTGCAATCCCAGAACAAGCAGTAGTAGCAGCACCACCTTCACCACCACCACCCTCCTCGTTTAATCCCACCCCCGCCTACGGAGGAGGCTGCGTTCCTATGAAGTTTGGGAATAAGCCAGCTGCTGTGAGGATTGAAGGCTTCAATTGTCGCAACAGCATTTCTGCTGTAGCTTAGGTAAATCCAACCAACCAACCAACAACAAGACGAAAAGACATAGTAAAAAGAGATTTTTGGGGAGAGTTGAGAAACCAAAACAAATTCGTTGTTAGCCTAGTTGTATATATAGAGTGAACTGAAAAGAGAGTTATATATATTTTCCAGTCATTCAAACCCTGTTTGTGAATATGTTTATTAGGTGGTGAATGAGAAACAATAAACTGAGAGTAACCCAAAAAGGATAGATAGGCCAAAAGATTGTCCTCTTTCCTTTGGGAATTAAGTTAGGTTCTATTTTAGCATTAGGCTGTTATGTGTTGAGTTATCTACTATAGTGTGAAAGATTCAAAAGAGAGACTTCTTCTTGTGACTGAAAAGTTTGTCACTCTTATCCTTCATTTGTAATTGTAATCCCAAGGATATGAGAAGATTGTCTTGTGTTAGAACAAATTCTTTTCAATCTAGTATTAATTCTACTAGTAGTTGTAGTTCTAATTTTTTTTATATTTTTCAAGGAAGCACGTGGTAACTGTTCTTTGTCAAGTTTGATCATCAATCATGTAATTATATAATGTTTTAGTCAAGTTGCTTTAAGACAAAGTTGATCTAATGGCGTTATTATCGCCACTAATATGTGATTCTGCTCGAGGATTTTGTACTTATCTAATAGATTTGATTGGTATAAACAATTGATGAAAGATGCCAAGTTGAACAAGACATGTTGGGTGAGGAAAATACTGAAATCCTGTGATTGGAAACATTGGAGAGTACGTGGATGTGTTGTCTTCTTGTTACATATAGCCTTTAGTATTTGATAATTTGGTCGAACTGATTTGTCACCTGAAATATGGACCCTCACCTAGAATTAAAGGAACAAAAATTGGCTGGGCGTGGGGTACTATGTTTAACAAGTGGTGTATTTTAGGGATGAAATGGTGGTCTTATACTGAATTTTGAATTTTTTTAAAAAGTGAACTTTGAGTGCTGACTAGTTTGTGAGTTGGCTAGGCTGGCTTTTCTCATGGGTTGGGCACCACTTTGGTAGACAAACACAATAAAAGAATAGCTAATTTGTGGGGTTAAAATGGCCCCTGTACTTTCCAAGAAGGGTCTGTATTGAACAATTATGCATATAATCATATAATACAAATTTTGGAGAATACCCTATGCCAACTGTATGTCAGGACTATTGGCTTATGACAAAATTGTTACCACGTGTTAGTTCTTTAAAAGAGAATTTGGATATTTCAAGGATTCGGCCACTCTTTGGTGGTCACTGTTTCTAATAGTTCTGCAAGTATAAAAAGCAATAGTGCTGTAATGATGGATGCCACCATTGGGGATCCTACTTGGAAAGAAAATGTAATGTGAGTTTTTCTCCCAATTTAGAAATGTGACTACGAAACAAATACTCTTTGAAACCAAGATTTGCCAATTGCACTCTGGTTTGATAACGTCTCAAGCATGTAGTTGTTTCATACTATTCACATCTTTCAAAGCAATTGTAAGTTTCATACTACGAAATAATTGAAAATGTTCACTTTTAATAAAAACCATGGTTTAATTTTTTTCTATTGATGTACAATGCCCCTTTATTCACATTGTACACACACAAAAAATTCCTAAAAAGAAGGCCATATTTATAGGTACATTAGAGATTCCATTTGACAAATGATCTCCTAGAGCTTCACTACTTCAGGGATGTAAACTGGGTATTTATGGATACAATCAGACCAAGGTCCACTATCGGCACTCTTCATTGTCTTGTTACACTTCCAAACAGCATTGTTACACTTAAATCCACTCCCAAATGCAGTCTGCCAAACTCTCTCACCTTTTCTCATCCTTCCCTTAGCTTCAATATAACTCAATTCATACCACAACGATGAAGAAGACGTGTTCTTGATGCCTCGACGTGTTCTGCAGAAAGTTCCAAGTTTTTCTGCAGTTCATCAATCACTGCTCTACCACCAGCATGAATGCAGAAGTGTTCAAACGCTTGTTTAAAGTCGGGAATATATGGTTTTGGGCTAAAGACTTTTCAACCTATGAGTGAGAAGAGTAAGAGAAGTTGTTCGGATGGAGGAAGAACAAGAGGTCCAATTGTTGTTATATTAGACTTTAAGGCGTCCCCTGCAACAGGTGGCTTGTAACATGAATAATCAACAAGACAAACCCCTCGAGGCCTTGACATAAAGTATGAAGTGGACACAAAGATGATAAGGAAAGATACATAGTGTTTTAATTATTCAGGCAAAACTGATACACTTGCATCCTGTTTATGTGCTACATAAAAAGTATTGGCCAACAGACCCTTCTTGGAAGCAAAGATTAGGTTAGTCCTATAGGAAACTGACTACTGAAAAAAGAAAACGTTAGGAAACATAGAGAAACAATAAATTAAAGATTATACACAAAGTATTCCAGACATTAAAATTCTTTCTTTTCGTCATTTACAAGTATTACAATGTAATATTTTTGTTCAATCCCTAATCAAGTTACATGCTTTTGGATACCTAGGATATGCAACGTGAGACATGTCGTTAAATAGCAATTGTTGCATCTCGTGATCTGGTGGACAGGGTAATATTACCAACTCTTGATCTTGGTCTCTTCGCAACTTCGCTAAGTGATCTGCACAGCTGTTTCCTTCTCTTAAAGTTTGGATTAGAGTAACGTCGAGTTCGGATATGAGACTCTTGCATTCTTCAATTACATCAAGATCGGGATGACTTTTGTCAATGTTATTCACCACCGTTAGTAACATCAAGGCATTATTTGAGTCCGTTTCAATGATAACTTTCTTCAAATTGTAACTTTTTGCTACAATTAGACCGCCACGTATACCCCATAATTCTGTTGTAAGACTCGAAGTCGCTAGACTCTTAAGCCGGCCGTAGAACCCTCCAAGCCACCTTCCCTTGTCATCTCGTACGACACCCCCGAACGCGGCTAATCTTGAATAAGGCATGAAACTGCCATCCGTGTTAATCTTGATAAACCCCCGAGGAGGAAACGACCAACTAACGTAAGTAGGAGTAGTACCACTCCGTTGAATATCCGTCAGTTGAATATGGTAAGTCGCAAGTATGGGATGTGAGAGCAAGCTGAATGCATATAAAGTGAGGCCATTATTTTTCTAATTAAGTTGGACTTACGCTAATAACAGTTTAATTTTATTACTGCCTAATTTTCTTAATGCTAGTGTATCAGACCAAGAAAACAACGGAACGTACTTTAGCAATTAGCAGCAAGATGGTACCTACTTATATAGACTTTACAATACCTATATCAAGTGGGATTCTACTTAGTCATATAGGAAGGGTTTAGAAAACGAGTCATTTAGGAAATTGGAAAACTTAAACTAATATAAGGCTGTAATACTAATCCAAATAGAATAATATTTAGCCATTAATGAAGGTTTTATTTGGTCGGTTAATAATTTTCTAAGTTTAAATCCTTAGGGGAGTGAGTTAAAATTTCTTTTTGAGTATTTACGGCTTAATAGAAATCAGAAAGGACTAGTCAATTTCCATTGAACTAGAATAGCATAATTGCACCCAATTTCTAGAAATACATAAATGATACAGTAGTATATATAGTACTCCCTCCAATCACCTTTATTTGATGATTTGATTTTTTTTTCTTGATCCACAATAATTGACTTTTCATAAACCGAGAAGGTACTCCCTCCGTCTCAAATTATTTGTCCTCTTTACTTTTGCACGCTTTAAAAATTCATTAATGAGGAGAAATTATTGACTATTTTACCACCTTATTATTCTTTTTTCACTAAATGTTATCTCTAGTTGTATTTTCAAGAACAATAATTACTAAGGATAAAATGAAAAAAAATAAAAATACCTTGAACTCCTAACTTGACAATTATTTTGAGACGGTTATTTTTAGTAAGAATGACAAATATTTTGAGACAGATGGAGTATTAATTTTCAAAAATATTGCATAAAAGTTGATATGACCAGTTACATTATTAATTAATGCTAAAAAGGTGAATTAATTAATGTGTGAAAATAACCAAAACATCAAATAAAATGTATCGAAGGGAGTATCACTGTCAAACCATGATACTCACAAGCCTATTTGACTTTATGAAAACCTATGTAACAAATTCAACATAAATCATTCATCTTCTTGAGATAGAATATGGCAGTCTAGACTGCATAAGAACGTACAAAAAGAGAAAATAAATACTTCCAACAGTTATAACAAAGGAATAAGATTAAAGACGTTAACTGGCATGTTAAAGTTACATTCAGAGTCGGCTACAAATCAAGTTATCAATTGGTAAATGAAGAATCAAGAACATATCAAGTTTCTGGATAACAAGGAGAGACTTGACATAGAGAAAGCACAAGGGCATATGGTTAGTCATTTAGAGATGATCAACCATATCGCTCTGAGAACACACTGTTTAGAATCCTTTCTTTACACATTGAACATTATTTACCCTGTCAAGACATGGCCTCAGAAGACACCACGAGCAATGTGAAGAGAACATCTTCCCTAATTACAAGCTATTTCTCAGAAAAAGAATGAAATAGCATACAGTGAAGAAACCGAAGACACGAAGAGCTATATGAAGAACTTGCAATAAAACTACACTGATGAAAGAGTGATTCTTCAACAGAAATGAGCATATTGAGTTATTGGCGAGAAATATAAGAAAGAGTTAGCAGACTTGCAATAAAACTACACTCTGCTATAATTATCATCCTTACTGTAATTCATGAATGGTGCTTTAGATTAATCTCTACAAAGACTCTGGCCAAGGCATGATTCTTGAAGGCATCTCTATGTCAGATCGTAATTCCCCTCCAAAAACTTTAGGTGTTATGGACATATTGCTCATCTTATAATTAAATTCATCAAGATCGTGACCATTATAACTCTGAGCAGCTTCACTACCAGCAATAATATTTATTCCCTTCCCTGCAACAGAGATTTCAATATCATCATCACTAGTATCTTCATCATCATCGTCCGCATAAGAGCTCTGAACCATTGACCAGTACACAAAAATTGGCCGAATGTATGTGTCACATCTCATTAGCAGACATGGATCAAATGGGAAAAACATGTCAAGTTTCTCTGCACCACCAAAAGCCATTGAAAGTTGTGACTCGAACAGACCACCACTTGATACTTCAAAGTTATCAGGCACATCAAGATGAGCTACTTTTGCCAACCGAAGAAATTCCTCCACTATTGATGGCAATTGGCAAGCAAACCATCAATGGCCTCAACGGATGCCTCAGGATAACATCTATATGCTTTAATATCCGTGATCTGATGTGATGAATAGCAACCACTGATCTCATGCGAAAGCAAAGTACATACAGCATGGCCTGACACCCAGCATAGAATTCCTGGTGAGATTTTGGATTGATGCAACCACTCTGGTAATTGGAACAATAATCGGAGCACCATTCAACCAAACGTTCTATATATTTAGCAACAGATGAGATGGGCAAAAACTTTGCACGAGCCAAATAACTGGCAAGATAGGCAATAGCACTCATTCTATTCCATTCTGTACATTCATTACTTCTGCTCTTAATAAATATATCAAATAGTGTATCAGCAAATCTCTTCCCACAATTTTCAGGATCCAGTGAACAGGCATAAAACATCACAAACTGAGCAAATTTAGAGTTGCAAGTCTTGAAAACAGTTTGCTTGAATGACAGGAGAAGAGTATCAAAAACCTGAGTCAAGCATCCATTGTATTTGTAAAATTTAAGATGTTCAAAGGTAAGCACCATCAATCTGTCCAATTCCTCAGCAATGAGATTTCCACCAAAATACCCTTCCATCCAAGAAACATCACCATCTTCATATACTGGCCCTTCCAGCTCCATATCAAATATACCTTTGCTGAAATATTCTTCCTGTAAAATATCATCCCATGTTATGTCTACATCCAAATCTCTCAGCCTATCCATAATTGTCACAAGCATCGTTCTCCCAATAATATCACCAATTGGTCCACTCTCCAATTTTAACATGTTCTCCACATATGTCACGATCAACTCTACTGGTTCATTTTTGTGGATGTTATTTCTCGGCATCAAATCCTTTACTATTATTTCTTCAAGTTTCAATAGGGAGAGAGGAACTAACTTTACAATTTCCAATATTGCTGCATGGACACGATCAATGACATGGTCCTTTCGACGTGGCTGATTCAACAATGATAACAAGGTACGAGGAGGAGTAAAATTGCTCACAAGCATTTGCAAGCATGGAACAAGAAACTGTCCAGTATTGCATGTAGCCAATGATACGACAAATTCTACTAAAGCATGCAGTACATTAGTTCTACAAGTCCACATACTCATTCCTAATATAGATGAAACAAGTTCTTGATGGCGATATATGTTTAGACAAGAAACTGATGCTGACAATGCTTCTAAACATGTTACCATGAGGGCAGGTTCATCACGGCAGCGCATAATTCTAACAAGCTCGTAATATTGGTCCATGTCACCCTGGAGTGCAGATTTAAGGACAATTCTAACATGATGGTACAATTCTTTATCCGGAACATCAACATTCTCCTCCATCACTATGTTATAACCTGCCTTAAAAAAAAGAACTTGAGGAAGAGTTGCCGCAATATTGAATTGCTTTTAACCTCAACATGTTGTGGGCTTAAAGAACAGCAAAATAGAGTAAAAATTTCGTTGACAGACTATTTTTGTCACTGATATTTGGTTTGAAGTCACTTTTTTATTGATTTTATATTAAATGCCACTTTTTTTTAGTTGAACTTTATGCCTAAGTTATGAAGTTCAACCACCCCTTATAGTGGGCTGAAGTTGAACTTCAACTCTTGTTGGCTGAACTTGTGTGCGCAAAACTAGTAAAAAAAATGACCTCTCATGCAAAATCAGTAAAAAAAAGCCTCAAACCAAAGACCTCTAACAAAGTGGCCTCTCATACAGTCCTCCCCCAAAATAGATAAAACTTGGGCCAAGTAGCCACTTTTTACAGTGTTTGTCAATGAATAGCCAGTATAAACAACAACAACCAGTCCCACTCGGCCGACTCCTCCATCTTTAATAGCCAGTATAATAAACGGTAATTTCAAAGAAGAACCACAACTTAAAAATGTGAAAATTTCTTATAAAAAATAGCCTAAAAAAATCCAAGACAAGTTCAAACTCCAGAAAAAATGTTAAAAATAAAATATCGTATAGTTCAAGAAAAAATCATGGAGTTTGAACTGAAGTCTAGGATTTTTGAACTCCATTCCTAAAGTTCAGTTCACACTCCAAGACAATCCGGGACATTATCATGGATCTTTAAATGACTATTATTTCGAAAACCTTTATTGTGGTTATTCAATAAATTCTCGAACCTTGGTCATTCTTTATTTAACAAATGTAAAAATTGTTATTTATAAAAAAATTTACGCAAAACAGACAACTTACTGTAAAGTCTAAACAAGTTGATATATTGAATATGAGTAATAAACAATCCTAAAGTAATATCACTATCGAGTAATTTAAGCTTTTGAAAGTGAACAAATTGAAGAAAAAGATTGTCCACAAAATATTTGAAGTCTCAACTTTTCAAAGCACTGAAACGGTATAAGCAGCTTACCAGCTTTTGGGTGTTATTAATGGTCTATGAATGTCTAGAATCAATTTATATATTAAGGTCAAAAGCATGAAAGTGCCCTTCTTTCTCCCAAATTATAAAAACAAAAATTGAAAATGAATCTTTACTAGCGTGTCAGCTGCCTACCAGTTGAGTACATTTTTCTAGGGGAGTAACAAATAGAAGCAAGTGACGTTAAGTATAAAAGGAATAATTATACTCTAGTGGGAACACAAATTAGGAAAAATTGTCTAACAATTGAATTCTTACAATCAATAAATGGAAGATCTAAATCATTAGACAGTAATAATTTAACAATACTAATTAGGGCACTTACTTTGATTTATTGCAAAAACTTGATTGGATGAGGCAATCCAAATACCTTTTCAAATGTATTTTTATCTAAAGAAATAGTTTTTTAAATACATGCTCGTCCAAAAATCTTTGTTTTCGAAAAAGCAGAAAAATGAAGTTCTTGCAAAATACAACTTCATTCATTCACAAAAGTTTTTTTTTTCAAATAAAATATATGTTCAACCACAACTTTAATCTTTAAATATAAATTTGCAACTCAAGTTCAAAATCTATTTTTCCAAAAGAATTGATACCTATGATCAAACACCTACTTAATATTTTATAAAGTGGACCTACTATAGTTGATACCATAAGTATGAATTGTATCTTAATGACTCTACATAGAAAAGTAGTAACATTACAAATCAACGATCAAAAGAGTAATCAATGAAAATTGATGGTTATCCATATTTCGAAAAGAAGATGGAAAATGATTTGGAATTGATTTTCTTGTTTATAGGGGAACAAACAAATGAGAAAAGTGAAATTAATAGGAAAGAAGTGAGTGGGGTCAGGTCAGCTCCAGGAAAATAGGATAAGAAACAAAGGATGAGGAAAACCAGAGTGGATTTGTAAATAGGGCGCCCACAGTCCGGAGGTTTCAAAAACCTGCGTACGGTATTCCACAAAACCGGGAGTTCCCTGCCTTTACTTTCTTTGCTTTCCCCACGCTCCTTCTTCACGTCCTGCTTATTTCCATGCAAAATACAAAAAAGGTTTATTATTTCATCCGTCCCAAATTGAATGTCTTAGTTTGACTGAGCACAGAATTTAAAAAATATAGAGAAATTTTTTAGTTTTGTGGTTTTATATTAAAAATGTGTGTGATATACTAAAATGTTCTTTGAATTTATGATTTTAAATCTGCAATGTAAGATGTTTGAATTGTCAACTTACTAAATATAGAAAGAGACACTCATTTTGGGACAAAAAAAAAGTAAGACACTCATATGTTTTTACTTCCATACATTCAGTAGTTATACTTAATGGAGTACATAATTTTACTTTTAAGAACTAGTGTTACTCCATCTGTTTCAAAAAGGACGAACTTATTTCCTTTTTAGTCTGTTTCAAAAAGTACGACATCTTTCTAAATTTGGAAAAAAAAATTTCACTTTTACTCATCCCTAGATGATTTGTAGCCACACAAATATCTATATCTTATTTTAGACCAAAAATTTCAAAAGTCTTCACTTCTTTATTAAACTCCGTGAATAGTCAAATGAGTTCATCTAAAGTGGAACGGAGTGAGTAGTTAATAGTTACAACTAAGAGCAATACATAATCTTATATTCTTTGATTCGTTTAACGCCATATCTTAATAAATTTTACAATGTGGACTATGCGTTTATCCTACTATGCCTCATCAGTAAATTATACTTCATTCGTTCCAAATTGAGTGTCTTAATTTGACTCGGCACAGAAATTAAAAAATATAGGAAGACTTTTCAATTGTGTGGTTCTAAATAAAAGATGTGTGTAATGTACTAAAATATCATTTGAATTTGTAGTTTTAAATCTGTCATGTAGGACGTTTGAATTATCAACTTACTAAATATAGAAGGAGACATTTATTTTGGGACAAATCAAAAAAGAAAATAAGACACTCAATTTGGGACAGAGGAAGTAGTTGATATTGAACATTCATTTTCTAACAGAAACTAATAAAAGAAATATAAACAAAAGAACAATGATTTACAAAGTAAGCGCACAGGATAAACCTGTATAGAAGCGCGTGAATGAAACATGGGGTTAAAGAAGAAGTATGTGGCGAGCCGCCATGAGTCTTGGTTTCAGGAATGGCTTTACACGTGTTGCTACGTTACAATTCCTGGTTTTGAACCCTCTTGCATGTCATTCTCCCTCTTATCTGGCCTTTCACATTTTTGAGGAATTTCATTTGTTGAACTTCGAAATGACCACAACACCCTCAACTCAAATTTTTCCTATAGAGAACTAATATCATATATAAGAATTTAAAACTACAAATTCAAATACTCCTCCGTTCCACTTTATGTGTCATAGTTTGACTCGGCACAAAGTTTAAGAAATAAAAGAAGATTTTTGAAATTTGTGGTGTAAAATGAAGCAAAGATGTTTGTGTGGTTGTAAATCATTTCAATAATGTCAAAACTGTAATTTTGAAGTGAAATTGTTACCAAATTTAGAATGTTGTCATTCTTTTTGGAACAGACGAATAAGAAAATGCTGCCACATAAATTGGAACGGATGGAGTAAATTTTAGTACATTACATCATCAACAACATATCCAATTTTATCCTCAAGGGGGTTTGAGGAGGGTGAGATTTAAGCAACTTTATACTATCAAAGTTGATCCAATAGATCCTCGATTAGAAAAATTATTTAGAGAACACGCTTGAAAAATAAATATTAGTTACACTCATCTTTAATTTAAAATTAATAAAATTTAAATTTTTTTTTTATATTTTTATATTTCGTATCCAATCAAACTACTCCATCCGTCCCAAAATAAATGTCTACCTTTCTTTTTTTGTTTGTCCTAAAATGAGTGTCTATTTCTTTTTATGGCAACTGTTTAAATCTAAGATTTATTTTGTACTATAGGATTTAAAAACACTGGCTCACATTACACATAACTTTCATTTTAAACCATAAAATTGAAAAGTCTTCCTTATTTTTTTAAACTTTGTGCTCAGTCAAACCCAGACATTTATTTTGGGACGGAGGGAGTAACATACTTAGAATGCGACGAGGGAATAACTTGTAGGATAAATAAATTTTTGAGATGGACCCCTAATTTAAGGTTATCTTCTGATTATATATTGCTTACCCAATATGTTATTCGGAATTTATGTCTTACTACTACTTTTTTATGAGTTGCTGTACAAAACGGGTAAGGGTCAATATAGAAATTTCAGAAGTAGGTGAAGAAAGTTTTCCCTAATACTTGAAACAGGCAAAGATTTTTGATTTCCCAGGATACCACTACTTTTGAAACCACTTGCGGCGCCCATTATAAACTAAAAACTCCCTATCACATGTAAACTCATCTTCCATTATCTCCTTCTCCATATAAAACACTTCCCCTTACAAATAACTTCCTTAAAAACATATAACAAAAACACTCTTTCATTCAACAATCCTCAAACAAACAAAGCTGTCCCATTTCTTGTTTTTTTAAAACATAGTTGTAATAAGTGATAGGCAAACATGCGTTTAAGTTGTAATGGGTGTCGGGTCCTGAGAAAAGGTTGTAGTGAAAATTGTTCCATTAAACCTTGTCTTCAATGGATAAAATCCCCTGAAGCCCAATCAAATGCCACTCTTTTTCTTGCTAAGTTTTATGGGCGGGCCGGGCTTATTAACTTGATTAATTCGGGCCCTGAACATTTGCGTCCTGGTATATTTAGATCTTTGTTGTATGAAGCATGTGGGAGGATAGTAAATCCCATTTATGGTTCAACGGGTTTGTTAACTTCTGGTAATTGGCAGCTTTGTCAAGCCGCTGTGGAAGCCGTTTTAAGTGGCGCGCCGATAGTTAAACTTTCACCTGACTCGGCTGCTGCTAATGATACAGCTATGATTAGCCCTTCGCTTAAAGCATGTGACATTCGCCACGTGTCAAAAGAGAGTAACTCGGCTAGTCCTGATCTGCATAAGGTTAAGACTCGAGCCAAGTTTAAGCGCGTCTCGGCTCAGCCGAAGAAACAGTCGGCTGAGATAGACGACGCGGCTCGGGTCATGTTGAGTTGGTGTAATAGAGAGGAGGAGATTGGATCCCCGAGCCACGACTCAGGGCTTAGCCAACAGCACACTGAAGAGCCGAGCCGAGGAGAAAGCGCTGATGTTGACAGCGGCTCGGTGGAGACTGTTGAAGCCTCATTGACTAAGCTGGATGAGAGTGATGTTGGATTGGAACTAACACTCGGCTTATGCAGCCGCTGATTAAGCTAAGCTGACCGAATGTGGCTCCATCAAATGTTAATGAAGGAAATGACGGTCTGGATGAAGCCACGTGTACTATATAACTGTAGATCAGCTTGAGCTTGTTTTGACGGCTTAAACTAGATGATCCTCAGTTTATTTTGTTAGAAAAAGTCTAGTAGATTTATATTTTTTTTTAATCTTTTGTGGTCCTTATCTTTTTCCAAATTCTTTTTGAGAGAATGTGAATTTTAGATACAGATAAATGATTATACAGATCCTAATGTTAACTGCCCTTTTGTTGTTTCCTGGCTACTAATCAAATCTTTTTAAGTTTCATCATTCTTTGAAGTTACATTTTTTTGGCTGTTTCTATTTTTCACAAGATAAATAATGTTATGGATTGACAAGTAAACTAATGTAAAGAGTAAAGACAATATGATCTCAGCAAAAGTATGTTTAATACAATAATTTTAGCGGCTTGGAGCCCGTCTGGGAGAGCATATTATAAGATGATTATAAGCAAATGTTGTTTAACTAGTTGAAATTATTGGGTATGTTGTTAAATCAAACCAATTATTTTATAGTTTGTTAAATACACAAATCAAATGTTGTTAAATCAAACCAATTATGTTAGTACTAGTTTGTTGAATACACAAATCAAACTAAACCAAATAGAGTTGGCTGTTTTTGTTTTAGTTATTTCCGATTATTTCAATTTGTCAGTCTTTTTACTAGAAATACAAATTCATTCAACCTATAAGAGCTAGCTACAGACAGAATTACTAATATGTAATCCATAAGACATGTGATTAACAAAAAAAAGGTGCAATTTACCCCAAGATATGCGACTAGTTGACTAGTGTTAATTGAAGCGGCGCCATTGGTTTAGTTAAATCTGTATATGCCACACACAAAAACAAGCTCATAATCATAGCTTTTATGGAAGTTCCAATTTGTCCGACTAACATGATGATGCTTTGTTAGCAAATATGCTTTAAGAAAGCAGATCTTCAATTTGTCTGATTTCAACCAATTTTCCAGTACTTGATTATCAAACGATGATTTCCTTTTTATTTATTTTAATTTAGTACTAACTGTAGAAGAATTAGAAAAAGGCTAAACCTTGAATATTAAACAAATACAATTGAATAGGTAGATTTTTTTGGAGTTTCACTATGTTCTTGTCCAATTTACCGCTGCTTAATTCTCACATTCCCCCCTTCTTTTTGAAGGCATTATAATAACATTTAAATTCATGTATTGTGTTATGCCGTTGTTTTAGAATAATTGAGTATCCATTGTGTTTAAATTCTGAATCTGTCATAGACTACAAGCTCCTCAAATTTAAGAATGCTTTGTGTTTTTGTATCTGATTGTCATTCTCATATCAGAGCATAAATTGGAGATTTTGATTTGTTGTGTTTTCAATTTGCTACACCTAGACTTGTTTTGTAGTAAGCTGCCAGTGTAAATATACTAGTGGTTTGTATTGGCTTTAACTCCAACCTTTTGTTCTTCATGGGAAAAAAGAAGTTCATTGTATATGAAAAAAGGTTTAGTTCATTGCTCATCACTCTTAGACAGAAAAATGAACCAAAAAAAGAAAGAGACAAAATAAATTAATAAGTGTATAAAACTGAAAATATCACAATATCCAATAACACCAAATATTCAAAGAGAGGCAAGTTGGAGTTTTTGGCCTCAGATAAATTTTTGAGTTGCCCAAAGCGATCGAGGCATTGCTTATTGCGCTTCCAACCTATTGAATTGAGACTGCAATCAGTTTCCTGCGTAGTATAAGAGGAAAATGAACTAGTTAAGTTTTCCTGTTTAACAAGAATATATGACAGAAAACAAAACTAGTAGTAGAAGTGGAGAGCAGATATAGGCCGAAAACTCCAAAACTGCAGACTTAAAAACGTTAGCACTGCTTAAATCGAACAAGATTATGAGTTGTAAGTAAATATCATCTGTGAAAGCTGATAGTAAATTGAGTATGACATATAAGGAGGAGCTCCCTTCAGTCCAATAAGTGGAGCAAGTTAGCGGAAGTAGTTGCTCCCCTGTCATGCAACTGGTTATTCTCAACGCTTTTGCTAGTTAAGTTTAACCAAAATGCATGACATGGCAGCTCTTGCCGCTTCTCGACCCTCGGTCTTGGCCTGAAAGGAGCTCCTCTCCCACACTCTTTATATTGATCATGCAAACTATAGTTCTAAACTATACTTCTCAATTCTCTGTTCTTGTTTGAGTGTTTAACCTTAAACATCTTCCTGCTATTTATAGAGCAGTGAAACAACAGCATCCCCAGTCCCACCCAATACTTAGTAAATTAAAGGGTGGTAGGTGTGGGGAATCTTTCAACACCCTATAGGCCATAGCATGCCGCTTCTAGTCATTTTTTGAAGTGTGGATCATGAATTCTGTCCATTGCGTGATGGATACTTTGACTGAAAAAGCTAGCGCTGCGCAAATCATGCCTTGCCAAATCACTACAGTGATCAGATAAGACAATTCATCACACATCTAGACAAATCTTACCTTGGCTTCATGTGAGGTGATCAAAGCTCACACTATCCTTTGCTTTTATCAGATAAGTACTCTCCTCTCAATTTATGTAATAGTACTATTTTTTTAAAAAAAAAAATTGTTTGAAAAAAACTGTCACCTTTAACACAAAATGTATGGCCTGTATTAGACAAATATAAAAATCTTATTTCTTGTTTAAATTTCATGTCAAACAAATCTACCACATAAAATGGGACGGAAACAATATTTATTTGTTTTTCTTTAATTTATTTCATTTTATTTTATATAGAACTATTTTCTTTTTAGTCCATCATAAGAAAATATTGAATGATTTTCTTACTTTTACACAAGTATTTACAGCAGTACATATGTTATGGCACAATTTTTTTTCCTTAACTTTTATGCTCAATTAAATTATGTCTCATGAATTGAAAGAGAAAATATTGATTATAGTATATATTATAGTTTGCGTTCGCTTTATATTAAGCAGGCCCTTGAAACACTTTTAGAAGTCCATGAAATCACCAAACAACTGTAAGTACTTATACAAAGGTAATTACAAATAGGATGTCCAAACGCCTGCTAACTAGAGAATCTGGATGATTCATGGCTTCTTTACAAAACACTACAAAAGCAATATTACCATTGGTACGGCAAGATCGAGTCAAGATTTCTAAGCATGAAGCAGCCAGCTCTTGTCCCATTTACTCATATCATGTGACAACAATCCATCATATCGATAGGTTCAGTTTTGCTACATGATGAGTTATTTGTTGTCCGTGACTAAATCGTCCTTTCCTTCTTTACTATGCTTTACACAGAACTTGTAAGAATGTTTTAGAATCGTCCTTTCCCACAATACAAGGGGACTTTTGTATTTGTCTTTCATCAAAGGATTCAGGATTCGGATTCTCCCCTTTTTTGAGATTGTGACATTAGCTAATATTGGTAAACTTATTAGCCTAACATCATCAGCCTTGTTGGATTTGTTTCATGTTTGGTCGACTGATTCACTAGATTTCCATGACCAATGGTACATTATATTTCTTTTTGGTTCTCTCAAGTCTCATCTCATTTCATGCCCCCCGGACCACAGGGAACCAGAAAGTTGGAGCTTTGTTAACAATTACCCAGAGGATATTACTTTATTCAAGTGAATTAGTGATTCTATAATATTTTGTAGGAGTGAAACATATAGCTACAAAATTGCATTTGATCGACAGATTCAATAAATTTACCATGTACCAAGGTTCAACTTTGTCACTTGGTTGTCGGATCACCTTTTATGAGCAGGCATACATAGAGGGAAACAGAAAATCGGTCTTAGTTTAACTAAGTATATTTTGTAGGATTGAAAATTACAACAAAAAAATTTATGTAGCCCGTGCATAAGTTTCTCTATCCATCATATTTTATATTCACATGGTAATTATTAGCACGAGTGTTTCCCAATATAACATTTTGATCCCTACTTAAACTAATTAGTGTTCGACTCGATCATGTCTTTTTTCTCTTTTTTTTTTTTTTAAAAAAAATTTAGGTTGAAAGGTCTTTTTCCTTCAGTAATTTTTATTTTAAAATTTTGTATTTTGTAATGACATTTTGAAATTTGAACGGCTATGACTATTCACCAAGATATTTGCAAACACGAGCTACTTGATTAGTGCTGACTACTCGACCTAACTTACACGAGATTAAGAGCTTGTTTGGCCAAGTTTTTAGGAAGTCAAAAGTGTGTTTTTTTTTTCTTTTCTTATTTTGAAAAATGGAGATGGTTGGCTAAGCTTATAGGAAAAAAGAAGTGATTTTGAGTGGCGGCTGAAGTTGTTTTTTGTTGTATGAAAGAAGCTGAAAAATGTAGTTATACTCTTATAAAAAATATTTATATATCGAATTACCCCTATGTAAGTTACTCTTTTCTCTTTGTCCATACTCGTAATTTTACACTTAAAAGCACTTTTAAAAAGTTTGGCTGAATAGAAATTGCTACTTAACCATTCGCAAAAGTGCTTATCGCGTGAGGTGGCCAAACACAATCTGCTACTCTACACAAGCACATTACAAAAAGCTTTTGAAAAAAGAAATACTACTATCAAAGTAAGCAGTTTTTAGAAGCTTGGTCAAACATGCTATAAATGGAAAATTACATGGCCAAAACACAAGAGAATTGTTGGGAAGTGCAGAAATGGCTACTTTTTGTCTCGCTTTCACAGTTAAGATTCTACTTTAAAAACTATTTAGTTTTTAGTCATTTTTCGAACTTCATACCTTGGGGATGAAAGGTATGAAGTTGAGAAGGTATGAAATTCAGCCCCCAAATATTTTATTTTATGCATAAAAGGTCGTAAAGACCTGAAGGTCTGAAGTTCGCAAAAATAGCTAAAAACTAATTATTTTTAAGAAGTGGTTACAAACTAAATTGCAGGGGAAAAAGTGACTCCTGGCAAAAAAATTAGCGAGAATTGTAGAGGAGATTTACAGAAATAGGACATTTCTGATGCCTCTGTCACACTTCTAGCCTCCGTTAGAAAAACGTTTAACGTTTAATCTCCTTCGTTAGGCCGGATCCCAGGAATTTGATTCAAAAATTTCCTGGCAGTGCATGGCGAATTTCCATAAGAGGCTAAAAATTAAAGACCCTTTCAGTCGGATATTAACTTAACCTTGACCGCCGTCAGGGTTGCTGGGCGAAATTTTGTTGAGTAGCTCTTGAAATAGTAAATAGTTTAGTTTAGTTGATTTTCATACTAATGAGTATTGACAGTGGATCATCACGTGTTTTTTCATCCATTTGTGTAAGAGGTTCCTACTGTATCTGTTTATTAGATCGTTTTAATACACCTCCAAACCTTAAAATAATTAAGTATATGATCATTTTATTGCTACGTCGTCTTAATTTTCCAGGCAGAATATGAGTTATATATATAACACTTTCTTATTCACACTTTGTAGCTTCTAGACATTTTCCAGTGTTTGCTTGGGTGCGTAACATGGTTCGAGGATAATCTTGATGATTCCTTCATTTTTTTTTTTGTGAATAAAGATTGATAATTAACAGTATTTAGGTGTTCATTGACCACAACACCTAAATATTGTTAGGAAACTCTTTCAGTACATCTCTATGCACAAATTTATGAATGACCATTTAAAAAGGCTTAGGAAAATATCCTTACAAAAAGAAAGTAGCACCTATAAAAATGGTTCTTGTTGAAAAAAGGAGAATATCTCCATAAAATGTTACTACATTTTAATTTTGAGCTTATAAAGTATGGATGGCTTATGAACTGCAATTGGCGATGACCAGTAGGTAGCGCCTTGGGATACCTTTGCCATGCACCTGCTTCAATAATAGCAAATTACACTTATTTTTCTATTTAGATGTGCCTATGTATAAATTAAAGGAGGAACACTCTCACGTATATTACATGCATAAATTTAAAGTAATTGACAAATTAAAAGGCTATAAGTACCCTTGTAACAAAACCTATAGTTTACCTAAAAAAAAAAGCTTTTGTAGATTACAATAACCAAACTCTCCATGGAAATGTTACATTTTAGGAGCTTATTAAGTATGGATGATTTTGATTGGTAAAAGTTTTAAGTGTTAATCCGCCATCTGTATGTTAGCAATGTTTTACGTCCTAATTTCCTCCTTTCTCTCGTTTGAACGTGCTTCTTCTCTTATACTAGTAGTACTAATAAGTTACATAGATGATCGCAATTCTCATTAAAATCAACAGCCTTTAACATCTCCAAAATGACATGATCCAGAATAATGGAAGAATTAATCAAGTAAAAACACCCTTAAAATGTTTGGCGAAATACAAATTATTGAAGCTTCAAACTATTTGGCCAAACACAATATCTACGCAGCTTGAAGGTACTTGGTCAAACAAGCTCTTAGCTAGGGAACATACTCAATGATTAAGAGATCTGAATAAAAGTAACGTGTCGTGAAAATTGTTCCCTCTGATGATATTTATTGCATGCTTACAAAATGTGGTAGGAGGAAACTAGCTAGATAGATTGCCTGAAGATCATATAAACAAGCTTAAGTACCAATATTATTGATTGAATAAACATAGGTTATCATTTAAAAAAAAACCCAAGTCACTCCAGATTGCTAGAGCAATTAAGCAAAATGGTGATGTTAACTCAAACTCTTAATCAAGATCTATCATCGTTTATTCATCAGGTACGGAAAACCAGGTGCTGAAAATGACGTCCTTTTAACGAATCGTCCTTTGAGTCGAGGCCTTTTTTCTGCATTTAATTTCCTAACTTCGTATCGAATTTTCTTGGAAAACAATCTTGTTCGCCTCTTTTCTCTGTAACGTGATACCCTTGCTTCTCTTCCTTCATCTCCCCCTCTTACATGTCCCCCATATGTTTGATGACTTCCTCCTTCTCCAGGCCATGTTTCCTGCATCAACATGACAAACATACAAAAAAACATCAATATGATAACCCAACAAAGATAATTACTAGTGCCTATAGAGTATGATAAATGATTCATTATCAAGAATGAGATTATGTTATGTGCGTAAATAATTTTTACACAATTAGGTTATACTGGCCTACAATATCACGTACTTAACAAACGCTTCCTAACAAGTATGATACGATGAAAATAGAGTAATAACATGTTATGATAGTACATCGTCGATGTATATATAATCAAACTTATCTAAACTAGTTTCATGTTAAAGAGTTTAACTTTCATACAAGTGACTGTTTAAATGATAAATATATATAACCGTTCATTAAAAAAAGTATATATGACCAATTAACATAAAAAGTAAGACAAATTACTAACTACAACACGTTAAAATATTCTTTAGAGTGCGAGTGTATGTAAGTTAAATCCTTCTACTATATCAATAGCACGGACATAATAATTATACAATGATTGCGGAGGAACTAGAATAGCTAATTTGGAGAGGAAAACATACCAAGAAATCAGGCCAGCAATCATCAGGATTGAAATGGGGTCGGACTCCATCGGTCCATGGAGAAGATAGATTTGGCCAAGCACTAATAACAGCCTCATGATTAAGCCTCAAAAGCAGCCTCCTTTTGGCATCAACTTTATTGTCAGTACTGTCTGAAGGGAGAAACTCAGTTGTATCAGCCATTACCTTTTGTTCAACTGTTTCTTCATATTCAAAATCCCAACTCAGAGCTTCCCTTGCCATGTCCAATTCAGGATCCAAATGACAAGCAACAACTGCTCTCATTTCTTCATCTTCAACTTCAATCTTGATTGCCTTATTATCTTCAACAGCAGCATTTGAAAGCTGACTTTGTTCTTCTTGTTCTACTACTGTAAACTCTTCACCTAACAAGCTTTCAACATCAGCAGCGAATTCAGCAAGTTCCATATCAGTAGAAAGAAATTCAGGAATGCCCAAATCATCGTCGTCGTTCAATAAAATGTCTAAGTCATTAATTGTAGTAGTTTCATCTAGCACTTCATTTGGGACAATGCATAGTTCTGCTGCAAAGGGATCGAAAATTGGAACGCGATAAAGAAGCTGCTCTTCATTTTCGAACTCATTTTCAATATCCTGGGAATTGTCACTACCAATTTCAGGGACCATATTTTCCTCGTCCTTTTTCCTTTGTCCAATTAGTATCTTATTTTTGCCATTCCTTGGTGTTCTTGCCTTTCTTGTGAAACCTTGGTGCCAAGCAGGTTGACAATTTTGGTCGGATTTTGTTTCAGTGGACTTATTAGATGATGTTTCAAGACGAACTCTTTCATGTCGACTTGCCAATTGATTAGCTGAATGGACTGAGACATCGCAGGATTGACAAAGAAAGGCATCATCAGCAGGGCAAAACCAACGAGCCCTTTTAGATAAACAGCTATCACAAGCTCTAGCTGTTTTTCCGCCAATTGCATTTGCAGTCTTGCTTTCACTAGTCATCTTAAATGAATTTAGGCTTTTGAAACACAACAGATGGATAGAAATCGGTATTTAATGAATTCAATGGTTAAAAAGGAACATCACAATGAAATCCTAGTCTCAGAAACAAAAAAGAAAGGAGAATATGGCGAAATAGGTAGACGCTACTTAGATTGAGCCTTGGTATGGTTTACTAAGTGATCAAGTTTGTGCAAGCCCCAAAATGAATTGGAACAGTTTAGTATATATAAAGGACTATTTTAGACTAAGGACATACAGTTGGTACAATAATTTCACAGTGATTGAGCCCACAACAGCCGCTTTTGCTACTACAATTTTTGTTTCAGTGTTGAGCCATGCACTTTTGGCCAGTATTGTTCTACAAGAAGAAAATAAGATTAAGCTCTTTTGGGCCCCATGAATTAGTCTATCTAGGTGTTGATTGGTTAAAGTTTTGAAATCAATCTTGAACCCAGAATTCTGATTGGTTACATGTCCATATTAAGGATTCCTATGGGACCTATTTGTTAATGTGGGCATGTATGGTTATCAACGTGAATGAAGAAGACTTGCTATAAGTGTTATTCATGACATTTTTGTCGCTATAGATCAATTATTTCAGTTATAGGAAAATATTACAAAACTCTGTGGTCCTTTTTTGTTCCTTTCTAACTTCTCCATCTCCCTCCTCTCTGATGTTTGCTCTTTGTGCTTAATGAGAAAATCTGAACCATTATTCTCCTCCACTTAATCCACTAGTAGATGTTGATTGATAAAAATATAGCCTTAAAATTTGTTCACAAGGTAACTTTATTATAGGTTGGAAATCTAAAATAAATATACTAAAAGATAAAAGAATTCGAAACATGTACAAGCAAAATGGGCCATGCATAAGTACTCTTAATTGTGGTAAGAATTTAGGAAATAGAATCTTGAAAGCCAGATCCACATATTTTTCATGCAATACAAAAGATACATGAAGAGACAATTATGCAAAATGCAGCTGCTGGGACGAGAAAGATTAAAATAAATTGGTGGATTCCCTTTCTCCATTGAGTTTGGTGGTTTTCCTTGATCTTCTCTTGTTTCCTTCTGAAAAAGAAGCTGCAGTATTATAGTACACATATAGCCTATGCTACATTATAATCAACAAACTTCATTTCGTGTGAAATTGGCATTTGTGATGTCGTTGAGCATAGGCAACTCAGAAATCGGAGAATACCAACATATATTGCTCGTTTTTTTAGTGAGTATGTGTAACTATTCATAATAATCAGGATTTCTTGAATAACTGTGAACAACTTAAAATTCACATACACAGAATATGTAATAATTTCTTCTAATAGTATACATGTATATAAGTTAAATCCATTTAGTAGTACCATATTGCTTCCAACATGCGAGAGAGATGTGACTTGAGTACTAGGTGAACTGTTGGAGAGTTGAAGCGTTGGCTTATGGTGTTTACAAGAAGTCAAGGTTTATTCATATAAAAGAATCTTAGTACAACAAAAAATTGACGGTAATTAAAAAGACTGGCATGAATGAAACAATGTGTAACGTAGTAGAAACATGCTGACACTTGTCCCAATTTGAGTTGGTGAAAATTATAACACCAGTTGAAGTGTCTAATTCATATTGTGGATGAATCTGTACGTACTGAAACTCAGATGAGTTTACCTGAGGTGAAAGCTTAAATCTAGGTAGATTTGAAACATATCCATGTGGGATTGCGTGTTATCTTTTCAAAGGACGATGGTTGCAGTTTTACGAATCAACATAAAATGACAAAGTTCTTATCCCTGTCGCCAAAAATAGGCTAGAAAATTTTCTTTTAGATAAAAAAACAGACAAGATCATAGTGTAGTAAGTAGATTTTCTTCCCAACATGATAAGGTTTAATTAAATTCATACATCAAGGTACTTGTATGTTTCCAATGATTTATAAGCTTAAAAATAAGACAAGCTACGACACATAAATGTCGTCACATGTCTAAATCGTACAGTCGAATAGTTGAGTTAGACGGGAATAGGAGTCGGAACTATCAAAGAGGTCCGCTACTAAAGAACTAGGAGTTATAACATTCATAAAAGAAAGAAAAATAAACCTTCGTCTAAGACTACTGGTAATGTAAAAGAATCGGATTTCTTTACTTTGTTAACGATTACTGTGTCTCTCAAAATGGATGCTCAAGTTGAAAAACAAAAAAGGATTTCTTTGGAGTAATTGAATTCATATTCGACTCCAAAATTGGCAACCTCTTGAACAAATGTACTAGTCCATTATTTTTGTCCTACTGTTGGGTCCCTAAATCAGAAGTTAGCTCAATTTGAGGATTCCAGAAAGTCCTTTGGGGACCTCAATCACAGCCATTACTGTCACTGTGCCCAGCAGCTTGACTTGATAAATGATCACATATTTTGTTAACAAAGGCCGGTGGAAATTGATTGAAACGTATCAAGATCCAAGCATCAGCTAAAATATTGTGTTAGAGCTAACTTTATTACAAGAATATTTCAAGGATAAACTCCAAAACCAATAAGCTTAAAAATAACTCTTGAAATAGTGACCTTTTGTTGGCAAAAATTTGTGAACTATGTCTATGCGCAGTACTAGAATGGAGTCCTAATGTGTGGCTATTGGCTGAATTTGAATAATGGGATGGAGATGGGGATGGAGATGGATATGGACTTAAATTTGGTGCCATGTAATCAGCTGGAGACGCCATTGATGATCCTGCATGACTCTTGTTACCTACATAACCATAGAAAAGTACAAGTGAAATACCTATTTTAGGACTTGGAGGACCAGAATAAATTTCAAATGAGGTAGTAGTTTTTCAAGAACTGAGATATTGTTGATTACCATAACACTTGACATCAGTTGAATTCAGCAAACTGCAATAACATAATTGAATTATCACCCATCAACGTGTTGAAGATATATTAAGCAAATAAAAGTGTGTTCTCTCAAACACCTTAAACTTTTAGCCGAGAAGGATTATATACAATTTTTCGTTTGCCCAAAAGATGTAATTTGTAATACCTTCTAAAGATTTTGCCTCCAAGATGTCCACGATAAATACATTCTGTAACATCACAACCAGTTGCTTTGTGCTTTTCGTGCCTTTCTCCGATGAAAAGCTTTGAGTCTTTGCACTGTAAATGTGAACATCTATCCACAATTCCTGAGGGTGAACACTCCAGGCTGTTCATCAAACATCAAAAGACAGAAATTCTAAAATTTACATTAAATTTGCGAATAATAGCAAATGTGTAACATTAGTATCGAGTTTAACTAATGTTTTACCTTAAATCAGTAGGTCTGCAGCCACATTTGATGCAGTTGCTAGCAGTTAAAGCATAAGAACCATTTGGAACTATTAGGCTTTCGTTGTACCAATTCAGATTTGCTGATGAACATGCTGCAGAGGACATTGGCTTAGTTGCAGACGAATGAAATAGTGTGTGTTAGGTTGTCAATTTTCATTCAAAATCTTTTCTTGGGAAATGTTTTCTATGAAATATGTCTTAGGTTGTTTGGTTGGCAAGTGAAATAAACTTTCTTAATATATAAGTACTACTATATATTAAAGATTATAATGATAGTATTAACGAATTGAAAAATGTTTTAATCATGAAAGATCAATGATAGTGACCAAGTATTAGTTAAAACAAATAATATGAAGTTAAAAGTCAAGATAGTCGCAAGAAATAACAACTTCACCCATTAATGAGGGAAGTCATTTTCTCCCTCGTGATGAGAGATTATTTTCCTTAGTAAACGAACACCCAAAAATAACTTTTTCACGAAAAAACATTTTCGTCATACCAAATGATTCTGGTTACTTACCGGCAAGAGGAATAGCCAAAATATCCCCGGGGTCAATTTGAGTTTGGCCAAGCCCATTAATGATCTCTAGATTGCCAATTGTTACATCATATTCTGCTGCAATTCTTGTTAAGGCATCTCCACTCTGCACCACATACGACATATATACACTGGCTGCACCATTGTTGCTATTATTGAAACAGGTGCATGGCAAGGGAATCACAAGGGTCTGTCCACTGGCTAGAGGGTGTTGTGCATCAACCCCATTAGCAATCCCAATCTGTTCAGCACTAACAAGTCCTCCATACAGTTCTGATATTGACATTAAAGTGTCAGCTGCTCCAATAGTGTAATGAGTAGACAAAGATCGTCGTATGCCATCGACACATGAACACAAAACGGGTATTTTCACAAATGATTTTTCGGGTAAGATTTGGTTCGGTTGAGTTAAATCAATAGAGTTGGCTGCTAAAAGATCAGTAACATTGACTTTGAACCTGTATGCTATTTCAGAAATCTTGGAATCCAATGGAAGGAGATAAAAGAGATACGAGGGACATGAATCAGAGGCATTACAAGGTTCAATCACAGATTTTGCAAGCATAAAAGGTAACAAGCCAAAAAGCAGAATTTGGAGGATACTAGGGACAAGAACTTTGCATGTCATTTCTCTGATTTGCAATCTTGCTTTTGGAACATAAGGACATGAACAAAAAGATGTTGTTTTCCTATTTGTAATTCTTTTTTTTTATTAGTATTAATTTGGGCTTTCTTGTATTAAATATTGTTAGGTGACGAAATTATTAAGACAGAGACACTGCAAACATAACTGAGATTATGCAGAAAAATGGCATTAATATATTGGACGAGGACCAGATCTGAGCTCGTTGGACAACTAATCCTTCCTTGAAAAGAGAAGCAGGCAATTGTCAGTTGTCAGTTGCATTTTGCTCTAAATAACAATATCTTCACTGCTCTGTTCACACATTAGTTTACATAATTTAATTTAAGCTAAAATGTCAAATAAATCTGAATAGCATTACCTTTCATACTTGCCATTAACTTCAAGTTATCATAGTGTTAGACAGGTATCCGTTTGTTCTCTAATTATGACACAATTAAGAGCATATTCTAAGTATCCTATTTAGTTGGCACTTAATATTAAAGTGGAATAGTAGGTATTGACATGCAGTTGATTTATTATACTTCGACCCTTAAAAAAATATGACTTATTTCCTAAAATGACAAATAATACTTTCACTCGACAATTCAAAAAACTACAACCGGTTAGTGGATATTCATTTTATATCATTTGTCCCTTTCATTATTTCTAAAGTAAAGAGTAATTTCAAATTTGCTTATTGGAAGTCGTTTTCACTCACCCAGCTAATCTGCTTCTTGTTTAACCAAAATAAAAAAAGGTCAAGTGTAACATGCAATGCTTTTATTTCCAAATACAGATTTTTCTTTTCATGTGTCAAGGTCAATTTGTATATGATGACCTACTGGAAATTCATTGAACTGAAACAATGCACATTAGATAACGAACATGGGAAGATGTTGTTGGAGGAAATATGCAAAACGCAATTGTAGGATGTGACTTACTAATAAAACATAACATAAATAATAGATAGAAGATGTTATTTATACAAGCCATAAGTCGCACATGCTGAATATGATTTAATCATGTTATTTATTCATATTTTTAAGGAAGTTCGCAAAACTCGTTAGCTTACGCTAAAATATTATCTTACCATAGTTCAAATTTTGCTTAAACATTTTGTAGCCGCACATCCACAATATTGGGATATACTATTGGAGTATACCGTATACTAGAACAAATTAAACTTGTATATCATTGGGTATACCTACAGTATACTAAAAAGGTATACAGTAGAAAAATGGTCAAATTGTGACAAATCAAATTTGTATAAACCATGGAGTAAACCGCGGCTATAGGGTATACCAACTTGGTTAGGGGTAAGTGCACGAAAGCCCACTTTTGCTACTGGTCTTTGGGCACAGGCTACTAATACCAAAACATTTAGTTTGTTGCCACTTTTGCTTAAAAGATAGAACTTCAGTCCAGGGCCCTGAATTGAAGTTCAGTCCTTAAAGATAGAACTTCAGTCCAGGGCCATATGGATTGAAGTTCAGTCCTTAAAGATAGAACTTCAGTCCAGGGCCATGTTGACTGATGTTCAGTCCAATCCTTAACGATGGAACTTCAGTCCATGGCCATATAAACTGAAGTTCAGTCCTTAAGAGATGGAACTTCAGTCCAGGGGCCGTATGGACTGAGCTTAAGTCAATGTTTATTTAGTAAAAGCCCAAAAGTGGACTCTAGTGTAAGACCAATAAAAATAATGACCTCAAACTAAATATCGGTATTAAAAGTGGCCTCTGGGCGAAATTTTTACACTTGATTATACCGCGATTATTAAAGGGATTTTTACACTCTATACCCATGAAATTTAAAGTATTTACAAGTCATACCCATTAAAAATTACTACACTACCCATAAAACTAAAAGTATTTACCCAACCTACCCATTTATTATTGTATACTTTTGTTATACCTTATAGGTGTATACCTTTAAGGTATACTGCATAAATTATGGTATAATAGTCTGGAGGGCCATTTATTACTGCATACCTTTGTTATAACTTATAAGTTATATGTGTATACCTTTATGGTATACTGCATAAACTATGGTATACAAGTCTGGATGGGTAGAATGAGTAAATAGTTTAGTGGGTAGGTTGAGTAATATTTGAAAATAGTGGGTAGTGGGTAGTGGTTGTAATTATTTTTGGTTTTGTGGGTATTTTTGTAAGTGTCCCATTATAAAATGAAATATTTTTAGCCAAATGACCAATTCAGATAAATATTTTTTAAATATAGCTAATTTTAGTTCAAAATAAAGTCACTGACCGTACGGGTAAAAGAACTTTTTGTAAGCACTAGTTTTTGCATGCTATTTAGATTTTAATCGACTTTTAAAAATTATATTATTATAGCCAATATATTGAATTTTAAACGTATTATCCCTAACTAAAAACCCTCATATTTGAATTTAGGACCTGAAGTTCAATGAACAGCTAAGAACTAAAGTAATTCATCAAAAAGGTTAAAACTTAAATGACATGACCTAAATAGGCTCTCCGTGCACTTTCTCCAAAATTTATGGATCTTTTACCTATTGGAAGCATTTACCTATTCGTCCGATAATCGGTTAATTAAGTAGGCGCCGCCAAAATTCAAATCTCCCGGGAAACATGGGCCGTACCGTCGACGGCAGTTACCCACCGGCGGAGCAGAATTCAAAGAAAAGAAGAAGCAGTCAACATGATGATGGTCAACAGCATAGCAGCAAAAAGAAGAAAAGAGTAACAACAACAAGTCAAACTGAGACTGAAACCCTAAATTATACTTCCACATCATATACCCATACTTATTCAAATTCATACACTTATTCACACAAAGAGAAAAAACACAAAGGAAAATCAAAGTGGGCCAATGCAGAGGATAAGCGCAAGTGGATTAATTCTACTCGCATTGTTTCCCCAAATCAAGGTTATGAATTTTTACATAATCTTAACGTTTTATACTTTCCTTGTTATGTCGTAGCTGTATTCAGGGGCGGACCCAGAATTTTTAACAAGGGGATTCAATAATTTCGAACTCTGAGCATTTTTTGAACTAAATTTGTCGCTACAATGAAAAGTTGAGAGGATTCAAAAGTTTATATATTTACGAAAAAGTATTTGTTTTTCTTTTTTTAATAATCGTGGTGTCCAAACTAGCTTGCCTGCCCCTCTACTAATTCCACGAGGTGCATGTTACAAATCACCTTGTGTTTTTCGCCTCCGATTGGAAAAGATTTCATTTTTTTCTATTTAAGCAGTATGATTTTCCAATCGAGGGGATTCAATTGAACCCCTAAACTGGCTGCATTTGTTGTGTCTGAATAGTCATCTTAATTTTGCAGATAGGGTTATGTTTATGTCATATAACATATTAGGGGTAAAAAATGCAGCAGAGCACGAGCACCTTTACCCCAATGTCTCTCCAAAACACTTGGATTGGGATTACCGGAAGCGGCTTATTCGCAAGGAAGTTAAAGAGTATAATCCTGGTATAATGTGTTTCCAGGCAAGTTTAACTTTCATAATTTCTACCTTTCTATGTCTTTACTGTTTACTTGTCGAAAAATGGGTGCTGTTAAACTAATATAGGCTAGTCTCTCTGTAGTAAATAACATTATAAAAATGTAATTTTTTTTCACTATCTTCTCAGAAATAAAGTACATTACTTGCTGAATACTTACTTGAACTCGTATGCCCTCAGGAGGTTGACTGTTATGATGATTTGGATAATCTCCTCCAGAAAGAAGGCTTCACAGGGGTTTATCAGGTGCATTATAATTTAACTCAGTATATATGACCTGTATGTTGTACTTTTTATCACATATTGAATCAAAGGCCTTTTTTTTTTTTCCCTTTACTAGGGTCGTACAGGTGATGCGTGTGACGGGTGCGCAATATTTTGGAACAGAGAAATGTATGGCTTGATTCTTTTTTAATATTTCTTTATATTGGTGTTGTTTCTTAGTAAGCTATAGGTTCTTCTTACAGGTACGAAGACCTACTGTCAAAAGCTAGGGTTTTTGCTTATTAATTGTGCGTCTTTTTTTCCTGTGGAAATTGAAAACCTACAGCTATAAGCTTTATGTCTAGCTTATCGAATTTTTTTCCTCTCATATTACAAACACGTATCTGGTTACAGATTTGAACTTCTGCACGAGGAGAGCATAGAGTTCCGGAAGTTTGATCTACGGGATAATGTTTGCCAACTTTGTGTTTTCAAGGTAAACCTGCTCTGTGTTGTATTAGAATTTCAAATTCCTATTTGGTTGTTTCTGCAGTAAGGATAACGTTATCCAGTGTTCTGGTGCCGGGCTTGATCTATTGGAGGCCTGACATCTTGTTTAGAAAAAGTTGTTTCTGGTAGTCAGTAAATCAACTGATCAAACAAATTAGTGGTAGTCAATAAATCAGCTTATACAGTGCTCTGTAGTGCAGAAATACATGTCATTTTATGGATTTACTATATCTTTGAGACCACGTCATGTTGCTTCGTGATATTAGAGATTTTGATCTTGTTATTAAGAGAAAAAGGTTTTAAATACAAGATGTAAGTCCAGTGTCAGGCTCCTTTAGTCAACCCTCCAGATGCCCCATCCTTGCAAGGAATAACAGTGTGGTGTCATGACATGTTGCGCATAATTGGTTCATAGATTATAAGTGCTTTGTGCTGGAGATGGATGTTATGGTTTGTTTCCCCTGTACACTACAATATGTTCGTAGAGAGTTATTTTTTAATATCCAGCTGGAAGCGAACCTACTCTGATCTGTAGTTGTTTTCAGATGAACGTGGAAAATTCAATAAATGATACAAGTGCGTCAGCTTTGGAGTAGGTTTGCTCTATTTCATCATTATTATCGACATGAAATTTTATACATTGCTTGTATTTCCTGTGTTTTATGTAAGTTTTAGTTTCAGCTTCTCAATTCTTTCTAATCAGTTGGTTCTGGTTGTCCGGATGTTTGTGGTTAGGAGTGTATCCTCACGAAGTTTTGTGGTTGGCAATATCCATGTACTCTTCAACCCCAATCGTGGAGACGTTAAGTTGGGACAGGTATATGTTCTCATCAACAATTAACATTCAATTGCTTCACGATGAGTCAACTTAGTGCTTTTGTTAATACATCATCACTAAAGATTGATGGAATATCTGCTAGCTCTAGATTTTTTATCCTTTATCTGCCAGCACCAAGTTTTCTTCTATCCCTCTTTTAAGCAATCCCCTCTCGCAAGATCCTTTGGTTTGTTTTGGGCGCCCATGGGTTAATGGTACTCCCTCTGACCCAATTTAAGTGTCTGGGTTTGACTTGGCACAGAGTTTAAGAAAATAAGGAAGACTTTTAAATCTTGTGGTTTAGAATTGAAGGTGTATATAATGTGGGCTTGTGCCTTTAAATCTTGTGGTCCAAAATAAGTTTTGGAATTAGAGAGTTACCAAATATGGAAAGAGGCAAATAGGAGGGAATAGGGGCAATATAGGGGCATCAGTCTTACTCTTTTTGGGATATAGTAAAAAGGAAAGGTAGACACTTAAATTGGGACGGAGGGAGTACTTTGTCAGGACTGTTATCTTCCTTTTCTGCTTGGGGAGTTAAATAGCAAATGTTTCCATTTTTTAGAAGCATGACACTATCAGTTGCCCTTCGCTGGAGTGTTCTCTAACTTTTCAATTCCTACAAGAACAGCTATGCATCCTTTATATTTGGTTCACCTAATGCATCTTTGCATCTGCCTCCTTAACAAAGGGTAGTGGTGTCACTGAATTTCCTGGCTCTATGATTTGATTTGGATCTAAACCTGCTTGACAATCTCCATCCCTTTTCTGTCCCCTAATACTTCTGAAAACATTTCTCAATTTAGGTTTTACACAGGTTACGGGTCCTATAGCATCTCCTGTAGCATTATTAATTATTTGCATAGCACCAGCCTTATTCTCTTTGCTTAAACTTTAGTTCTTCTAGACATTTTCACATTCCATGTGAAAACTTAAATTTTATGAACTGAATCATGTACAGGTTTCATAGGGTAGTCTTGTAGTGTTAAAGTTTCGAAGAACTAGGTGACAAGTTGACATAAATTTTTGATAATAAATAGTATATAACTTTCTGTGTGTTAACCATGAAGAAAGTCTTAGGTAGACTTAATTGGAGATGGACAATGTCCCATTTGGTCGTTGCTGGTTGCGATTAATTGATACCTGCAACATATTTTTTAATGTTGTAGGTTAGACTGTTTCTTGAGAGTGCCCAAAGGATATCACTAGAATGGGGTGATATACCAGTTGTGCTTGCTGGTGATTTAAACAGTATGCCCCAGGTAACTTACTTATTCCAAACAGTTGGAAATATTATATTGAAGCTTCTTGTCTCATTTTCTGTTTATTGTTGCTCAGAGTGCAATCTATCAGTTTTTCTCTTCAAGTAAGGTGAGTGCTAGCTACAGAACTTTGTGATTCTTGTGCTTTGTACATTGATTCACCTTTTTAAATTTTTAAAAATTACTTTTTCTAAATCACTTTGCATTTGGCGTAGTTGGACATCCAGATGCATGAGCGGAATAAAATTTCTGGCCAAATTGTTGCATCGCAATATAGAAGCTTCAAATCAAGGTTTTTTATGAGTTCTCTATCTTTTATGCACACCTAATTGATGTTTCACCAATTTCAAATGACAGATGGTTCTAACTTTAAAGTAGCTAATATATCCTTCACTTGTTTTGTAATTTCTCGTACAACAAACAACCCAGTGAATCGCACAAGTGGGGTCTGAGGAGGGTGAGATGTACGCAGACCTTACCCCCACCGGAATGGAGAGGTTGTTTCCTATAGACCCTCGGCTACGGCTAGGAAAAGAAACATATTAGAAAATAAAAACAAAATCAAACCAGAACTATCATGCTAAAGAGAAAGTTAAAAGTAAAGCATATTCACAACAAATAGATGATAGCAATAGATGTAAAGGCGACGACTAAGATGTATATCATCTTTATAAGCATAATATTATCTCTAATAAGGGGAAAGATACTCGACTATAATCTACCCTTCTACTCTACCCTTCTCGTACATGAAATATTATACCCCTTGACAGCTTTAGTTATGGATGGAGTGCTGAGGAGCTAAGGCTTGCAAGCGGAACAGGTGCTAGTCACCTGATACATCAGTTACAGCTGCGCAGTGCCTACGCTGGAGTTCCAGTATGTTCTCTTCTTTCAAAATTTCCATACTTTCGAATTTTTTAATGAATCTCTGCATTATTTAGTGCATAGCGTGGCAGATTTATTTTCTGTTGTTAATTTAGGAAACAAAAGATGTCTTTGACGGCAATTAAATCTTATGGTAAAAAAAATAAAGAAAAGGGTAACATTAAAGCCTTGAATTCCCTTGGCCACTGCTGTTAATTTCTCCATCCAATACTGTGAAAGTTCAGAGCAGAAAGGGAATGTTTCTCCTAGAGGGTGAAAGTAAAGAGGTTCTTTTTTTTGGGTGGTTGGGGGGGGGGGGGGGGGCTTGGAAGGGGCGGGAACACTTCTTTCCCTGCTCTTGCCTACTTCCGTTCTCTTTTCCCTAGTGGTGCTTTTGCTCTCCATTCTGGCAGTTTTCTGTAGAAATGCTAATAGATGCTCTAAATGAGCCCAAGGTGGAACTCTCAATGCTTAATGAAGTGGAAACTTAGGGGTTAATATGTTTCTCTCCCAAAAGTTTTGTTACCTTATTATTTTGCCTCTAGCAAACAGGCTTCAGTTTATAGAACTTCAGTTCCATGTTGCTTGTATGTCATGTCTATATGTATTTTTAATGTTTAGGGAAGCTATAGAACCAGGGACAACTCTGGAGAACCCTTGGCAACATCATATCATTCCAAGTTTATGGGGACTGTTGACTATATATGGTACTCTTTACTTATGTGGAGATAAGTTAACCTGAAATTGAGATTTTATTACATATTTCAATTGTGTTTTTTCTTTCTCAAAACATTGTGAGGTGATACAGGCATACAACAGAGTTTGTTCCAGTAAGAGTTCTTGACACCTTACCTATTGATATTTTAACAAGAACAGGAGGACTTCCTAGTAAGGTATATTAAGCTATTTGATTCAATTACTGCTCCAGACAAATGTTTTGTTTCTGTAGAGAATGTAAAAAGTGCTGGTGCTATAAAATGTTGAAGGTAGGAAATTTCATGTCACGGGATATTATCTCTCAAGACTATTTTTGTTAAATACTAGCAAGTCTATAAGGCCACATCTTGAGTCTTCTTCCTTTTCCCATGAAACTTGCTGGCACGTTTAACTCTTCTATGACATTCATACTTTCTTGGAAGTTAGTTTGCTGTGATTTCACTGATATCACATCTCAAGGATACCAGATCACGTCAACATGTCAAAGTATTGATTTCTAAATTTATGCATCACTTGGTATCGTATCTTATTCAAGTTTTATTTGTTATGCAGAAATGGGGAAGCGATCATCTTGCTCTTGTGTGTGAACTGGCGTTTACTGATGAGGATAGTTAGACTTTACCATTCCTTCCCTTCCAGGTTCTTGTTTGTTGATAGGTTGAAATACAATGCAGAAGGACCACCTTGCAATGGTCTTGTGCTGCAGTGGTGCTTGCACCTTGAAAAACAGCTACATCTAACCATTCAGCATTCAGACTCTGCAACATAAGCTTTTCCAGTTCAGGTGCATAGGAGATGATGGCTCAAACAGACGGAACTGAAGTACAAGGACGAACACGAGAAGTTGGACGAAAAGATTTGCTAGACCTCTGAACTCATAGCGCAATCTTGTGATTCATCTAAATTTTCAGTTCCTGAACAGATTTTATTCCATACAATGGCATAGCTCTTGTTTAGTACATAATAGGAAGGTACAGTAAGAAAAATCATGGCATGTAGTTTAAGAATTAATTTTTTAGATGTTTATGTTATGATGTTCAGAAATATAAATGCTGATCAATTCCCAAGATAACGAGCTTTAAGAACAGAAACAGCTGCTTTCCAATGTGATTATAGTAGTGGGACTGTGAAGCTTCGCCTGAAGCGGGTTTTTCCTTCCCGACAAACAATGCACTATTCATTGTAACCTGTGAAAAAACAAGACAACCTTAAAAATAGAGATGTCAACCTCTTTGCTTCGTTCAAATGTTAAGTCAAACTGCTTGTTTGAACATTTGAAACGTGTAAGCCTATGAAAATCTAAAAAGCTGCGAATTTTCAATCTTGGATTCTCCAATAGACAGCAACTTCCTCTGTTTGGTTGTGTCTTAACAAAATTACGCGTCGGTTTTGTTTCGAGAATTAGAAAGGGAATCGAATGATTCATTGCAAGAAGAATGTTGGAAATAAATTGTGGGGCAGTCTATTCTTTTAAAATGCAACCACTTCTTGAAAACCTTTGTATACGTAACCACTTAGTTCAGATCATGTCAGGCAAATACGATACTATTCGCTGAGCTTGCCAAAAAACTTGAGAATCAATTAACCAGCTTTGGATGGAAAACTTTTCTTATAGACAAGGAAGCCAATTGCAAGCAAAACCTTACACCTAAATAACTTTTCGAAAGACGCTTGATAGACCTTTAACGTAGAGGGAAAGGTCGGAGTAAAGAGGTAAAAACTTTTTGAAAAATCCATTGAAGATTCAAATAAATTTTGTGAGACATTTCATTACATATTAAAACTTTTTTTTGTCTCATTAATTCCCTGGCCTTAATCTGATCAATTTATCTACGCGTGAATTTGAAGTTGTCAAATTGTCAATAGGGATGCAACTGTAGCCAGTGGCATCCTCCACTAAGTGATTCTTTTCCTCTTTTGATAAATTCTACTTCTTTATTTACTTTTTAAGTGGCAGATATCCATCATTTTCTGAAAATTTTCATAGCATCAAACTAAAATTCTGCTTGTACCACAACAGCTACAAGGAAAGCAAGACGTCTATCGACATAAAGGGAAATTTTTTTTTCCGAATGCTGTGAGAAAGAGGGAAAAAGGTAAAGAAAAGCTAAGGAACGGCCTCTCTACCTTTCACCATCCAGATTCTCCACAACAAAATTGCATAAATGGAGCATATTTGATATACAAAGACAAGCCAACCATGCACAGGTTATATCTTTGGCATAATTCCTCTAATGTTAGTAGCAATAGCTGACAAAGATAATAGAATATCATCTATCCTATATGTACCTCTTTAATCTTTTCTTTTGTTCTTTGGTAATGCAGTCGGGAAAAAGAGGGGATAGAGAACGAGAGGATTCGATTCAAAAATCCTGGGAAGATCTTCTTGCAAAGCAAAAATCCCAAGAACTACCTCTCAATGCTCACCATTTCAGCTGTATAACACTGTTTAACTTACGGAACTGATTGATTTGGTAACATTACCTCACTTAACCATCTACGGTCAGCTTCATCCAATTTTGGTGAACCAGCTTCAGCTCCAACATCATCCTTGAAGAATCCGTTGATGCCATAAACAAACTCTTCCAAACCATGACAATAACGGAAATTGCTGTCCAAGCATATATCTGTATATGGATCAAAAGATTGTGATAAATCCTCATCTAAGAGAGCATTCTCATCAAAGCCTATTAGTTTCATGTTATTCCCCATAACTGCAGTTTCCTCTAAGTTCAAGTTAAGTTCTGCACTAAAAGAAGGAGACATGACAGGACTATCTAATATATAAACAGACCGGTCATTGCAACTAAGATGACTATCCACAACTCCCCGTCTAATATTTTGACAAACTTTTATGGTTGGTTTCCGGGCTTTCTTTTTATTCATGAAATTGATCATTTCATCAACGCTGTCACTTATTGAGCCTTGTTCTATCAAAGGATCTTCAATCAATCCTGAAATACCCTGTTCTCCATTGTCAGTTAAGCCATAGAGCATTGGATCCTCACATTGATAACCCGCAGCCCATAACAATTGCTGTGCCAAGACTTCTGCAAATGATTTCTCTACCTCGAGTACTGGTACTGGATTCAATTCTTTCATTGGGTTGTCAATGCACTCAATCGAGGGAGCTGATGGAGCTGATGATAAGGGTACATCTAGCACTGAAGACGGGGATGGATGCGAGTACAAAGCATTATTTCCATTTGTAGGATGAGATGAACTAGGCATAGGACACTCAGCAGGAGCTCCGCTAACATTCTTTCCCTTTTCCAACAAAACCATTCTATCTATCTCAGCCTTCTTTGCCTCGTATGCTGCTGCAGCAGCTGTCACAGTGTCAAAAGTTCCAATCCATATTCTCTTCCCTATCGAAGGGTCCCTGATCTCTGCTGCATATTTTCCCCATTTCCTCATCCTAACACCTTTAGGGAAGCGCGATGATTTTTCCGGGACCTTCTTTTTTTCAAGACTCTTGTTGGGTTTTTTGATCCTAGTGTCATGAACTTTAGAACACTTTTCAAAGTTTTTCTCCAATGAAGAAGCAACAGGAATAAGGACTTCCTTAACAACACGCTTGATTCTAATGGCATTCCGAATATTCTGATCATCCTCACTCTCAGATTCAGTAGCATCAGGATCATCATAGATTACTCTAACTTTTCTGATTGAATTAACACAACCATCCATTACCCTCTCCCTTTTAACATTCTTTTCTTCCATATTCTTTGAGGGGGAAAGAATACATAAACCCAAAACCCCCAAGGAATAAACTTCTTGCTCAATTGTCAGTCCCAAGAAAATCCCAGAAATTTTGTAGCCAATGTATAAAGCCAGAATCTTTTTACAAGAAAAGCCCCAAAGCACTTAACTCCAGAACATGTCCTGCACACACACACACACACATACAAGAAACAAAAACCCCTTCAAAACCCCATAAACCAAACAATGCCTAATTCACAAGAAACCATTTAAATCTTTTTCTTGTACAACAAATTATACAGAGACAAAGCAAATTTAAAGAATTATTTTTTTTGAGTCGAGGGTCTCTCGGAAACAACCTCTCTCGAGGCAGAGGTAAGGTCTGCGTACACCTCACCTTCCTCAAAGTCCCGGACCCCATTTGTACGATCATACCGGGTACGTTGTTGTTATAAAAGTTCATACAAAACATGCAAAGAGACATATAATAAGTACAAATTAAAAGAACAAGATCATACCTTTTTTGTCTTAAACTCATGGAAGAAGGTGAAAGACACTTTTCTTGCTTGTTAACAAGACACAAAAAAACCAAGAAAACAAAAGAATGACAAAAAGGCCAGAGTTGATCTGAAGCTCTAGCCAGATCAGTTACACTTATGATAACAAACGACATATAATTCCTTTTTGTCTCTTTCTAAACTCTCCTTTGTCCTCTCTTTGTTTTTTTTCAAAAATTATTATAACAATTTAAATAAAATCTGAGTATAAGTAGAAGTGTAATAGTAGTAGAAGATCACTCTTGTTAATTCTTTACCTTTTTTCCCCCCAAAGAAAGTGGAGAGAGTTTTGGGTGGAATGACACTTTCAAGAACCATATAACTATCCCGCGTGTAATTTATATGGGACCATAATATAAGGACTAATGGTCCTACATATATTATTTTTGTTTTAAAATATTTTTATTGGTCAAGACTTTGTACTATTGGTAATTGGATTTGTATGTTTATGTTTATATTTCTTTTCTTCCTTTTTTGGTTTTTCAAATTTTATATTGGACTTCAATTTCTTTACTAATTTGTGAAGTTTCTTTCTATACTTGGTTTACATTTAATGTTTGAGAAATAACCTCCGGTTTTGAGAAGGAGAAGCGTTTCCTTGTTTCTTTGGTAAATTTTAAATACCTTTGGTTGATTTTATTAGGAAGAAGAAAATAAAACTAAAGTAAAAAAGTTAAACTATATAGAATAAACAATTATTAAACCATGAATATTGCAACTTTTCCTTTAATTCCGTATATATACAAGAGGTAAAAATAAAATTTTCAAACATGACCCCAAGGTGCTCTTGGCTTGTACTTATTGTGTTTCTTCGATCCGTAGTAGAAGTGATTGTCTGATCATTAATATTACTTACTTTATAATCATCATACGTTTAATCCAATTAATTAGTATTTTTTGACAAATACTAAATTAATCTTGTCCCATGTACTTGAAAGTTGAAATTATCATATTTGACATTAATTTTTCTAGCATTATAACCAAGAGGCTCAAGCAATAGTGTGGTGATTTGTAACAAGGACAAGCAAACATGTTCGAGTCACATTTAAATTTGGACAATGCATTTGTTACAAGGACCATCAGTTTGGCAAATGATAATGAAATTGGATTGGATCATGGGATATCAAAGTTTAAATTTCAGAAAATACAAAAAGAGTGAGGTGAGTTTTGCGATTGTTAAAATCTTTTTTAGATTTGATATCTTTAAATAATAAGTACCTAGTAGATTAGTGTAAGTAGACACAAGCTTATTTAATTTGAACACTAAAAATAAGTGAATCATCTTCATGGAAAATGGTTGGTGCAATCGCAGCATAATTTTTCTGTTTCAATTTAAATACATTATCGCCTTTAGAAAAACTTAGTTTAAAATGATCTAAATGTTAAGCTATTGATTGTTAATGTCACAAGATAATTATTCTGTTTCAATTTAAATACTCCTACCTTATCTCCTTTATGATAAGTTAATTCAAACTATTTAAATTTTAAAACTATTGAATCATTTTATAAAAGATAAATACTAGAGTATTTACTATTTAAACTACATAGAGTCAAACATATCGAAAAGTACTTTTGGAGGTTAGTTTTGGAATTGGACGTTTCTTGTCCAACAATTAACTTCAAATTTTACATGTGATGGAAGCATAAAAGGCAAGAAGGATTCTAAAACTGTTTAAAACTAATCCTTGATTAAGTATTTTCCTAATCCCCCAGTTTTAGGTAAAAATCTCCAAAAATGAAATAAGTAGGAAAAAATGAAATATATGCTATTAGACTATCAATACTAAGATTCATATATATAGCAGGATGTACATTAGTACTATGCAATTTACTATTGCTGGATAACTGCAACATCAACAACAACATACACCATTTTAGTATGGCTGGAAACACATATAAATTAATATAGTACAAATAAAAATAATACTCTAATAATGTTGATAACGACATAAGCTGCCACCATCATCACATCTAGGCGTAGGCATCGAACGACCGAGCCGAGCCGAGCCTAATCGAACTTACTATACAACAGACCCGAGCCGAGCCGAGCTTTATACCATATCGAGCCGATCCTGAGCCGAGCTCTCCCGAGCTTTGCTAGAGTTTGACCGAGCTTGAGCCGGCTTTTTTTTGTGTGTCATACTTAATAATATATAAAATAATATTTAATTTTTTTAATCATAATTAGAGTTTTTAGTGATGATGTTAAGAATATGATAATTAATTTTAACCTATAATGAATAATTTAAAATATTATTTATTTCAAATTGATTTGATTTAAAATATTTTTAATTGCTACAAAAAAAAAAGGAATAATTAATTGTAAAAATGAAGTTGAATTATCAAATCAAATTCAATTTTAAACATAATATTTTTTGTCAATACACAAACAATAGAACAAAAATCTTTTCATTAAAATTTATACTAAAGTTAAGCCTTTTATTCTCTGCTTAATACTTCGATACATCACATGAACTAAAATAATGACAATTTCATACTTTAAGCTTCTAAGCTAGAGGAAGATGCATCATTGCGGGAAACGAGCTTTGACCGAACCGAGTCAAGCTAAAATACAACCGATCTGAGCCGAGCATTCACGACCCAGACTATAATTAACAATGCAAAACAACTATTATAATCATAATAATGACAATAGAAAAAACAACAAAATCTCAAGATGAAAGTTTAAATCAATTGTGTTCTAGATAATGAAAGAACGAATGTTTTCACAAGTTAGATTTTCAGTTTAGCTGTAATTTTCTTGATAGATTTTAGTTGCATTTGACTGTTGAACTGGACTATATATGTTCCCCGCAGCTATCCCGTTGCAGTTTGAGTCTTGAGTTGATATTGCCACAAGTCGTAATATTAATTGGCAGAATTTTTTTTTTTGTTCTTATTTGAAAAATACTGGCGATTAGCAGATTACCTTGTATCCATCTATGTAACTACGTTACTATTGGAAAATTTCAGATTCACAGTAGATATATATAGACTATAGTGAATCAATTACTGCAGCAACTCCAACCTAGCTGGATATTCAGGCGATTTTTTGTAATAGAAATGTGAAACACCTGATCACAAATTTAAACCAAGATTATATTATACCCTTTAAATCTACATTATTGGACTGTAAATTCAAAATCTAGTTTATTCATTACTTCAATCTAATGCAAACGTCTGTTTACACTCTCGATGTAGGGGAGAAATTAAACTCGCCATTTTTATCTTTCTTGTTTCCTTGTGTTCTTGATGACAGATCTTTGGTTCTTGATGTTGTAACCATGTGTTCTTTGGAAATCGTTGGTCTTGATTAATAGAATGCACAATGATGGTTGTCTTGTAGTAGTAATGATATCATATGTTTTCTTGACCGTAAACTTATGTGCAACGGTTATCCTTGCGATGGCTAATGCTCAACATTAGAACAAGCTGGGCCTACCAGAGCTTGGGAAGGTCAGGTAAAGAGAAATTTACAGAAATAGGATACTTGTGACACGCTCTATCAGTTTAATCCCTTGTAAGAGAACTATTTAATTTATGATCTCCATCGCCAGAACTTAATAGAAAATGTTGGCGAATTGCTAGGGCACAGTTCAAAGAGTTCCTGACGGGGCTGGCGATTCACCAGGAGTGGAAATTTCTGCCGACTGATGTACTAAAAGGCCACTCGAGGCAAAAAAGTAAGAATTCAATTTGGTAATTTTTACACTCTATACGCATAAAATTTAAAGCATTTACAAGTCATATTCATTAAAAATTACACTAACCATAAAATTAAAATATTTACCCAACCTACCCATTTATTATTGTATATCTTTGATATGCCTTATAGGTGTATACTTTTAAGGTATACTGCATAAATTATAGTATAAAAGTCTGGAGGGCTATTTATTACTGTATATCTTTGTTATACCTTATATGTGTATACCTTTATAGTATAAAGCATAAACTATGGTATACAAATATAGATGGGTAGAGTGGGTAGGTCGGGTAATATTTAAAAATAGTGGATAGTGACTGTAATTATTTTAGGTTTTGTGGGTATTTTTGTAAGCGTCCATTCAATTTGCGGGTTTTGGGCTTTTTCCCAAACTTAACGGGGAATTTACAGAACTATGGCACAAGAGGCAAGTGTTTGCCTTTTTGACCTCGTTTGATTTAGCAAAAATGACTTTCGCTGATGATATTCGAATAGAAATACCTCTTAACAACTAACTAATAGTGCGCGTATTTCCTCCTTACCTCTCCAGCTAAACTATCTTAAGTATTGGCAGGACAATACTTATCATCGATCCATTTCACTCTTGTCCAACTAAATCACGTTGAATCTTTACAAATAGACAACCCTAGCCTTGTAATCTTGGCAGAGTAATATATGCTTTCAACCACTTTCCCCATCTCCAACTAATCTTGGCAAATAGGCTATACATGCACTCAACTGTTTCACCTCCTTCTCCCAAAACAAATGCACTCTCAAATTCTTCACCCGCTTCTTTGAATTTTATTGTCTCTCGACTCTTTCACCGCCTTCTCCCATTTAAAATACCTCAAAATTTTTACAAATAAACAACACTCACCGGGTGAAAAGTTTATGAACTTAATGGCTCAACCTTCTTGTCATCTTTTGTCTATGTTTGATTCTAGCCTTGACTACTTCGGCCATGTATAAACACTTTAACACTAACCATTAGGCCCAAGTGGTTTTTTTATATTTTTTTGAGTTTTTTATACTATATACCCATAAAATTTAAAGTATTTACCAACCTAACCATTTATTATGGATAACTTTGTTATACCTGATGTGTGTACCTTTAGCCTTTAGGGTATATACTGCATAAATAATAATTTACAAGCCTAAATATGGGTGTATATATTTAAGGTATAGTGCATAAATAATAGTATACAAGTCTAGATGGGTAGAACATGTAACTAGTTTATGAGTAAGACTTATAAATTTAAAACTTACGGTAGAGGTGAGTAAATATTTTGATTTTGATGGTTATTTTCATAAACCTCCCTAATTTTATATGTGCTTGTTTCACATATAAACAAAATTAGATCCTACGTTAAGAACATAACAATGTTATTATTTTTGAAACATAACAACAAAAATTTTACAGCACAAACATACACAACTTATATAATACACATGCATACACAATGTATACATCATTCCACCATCAATCCATAGCTGTAAATTATGTAACCTCCCCACAAAGCACCATAACCACCATCTTTTCCATCATAATTCATAACAATACAAAAATCACTTCCATACAAAAAGAAAAGAAGAATGAGAGTTTCATTCAAATCATGATGAAGCATATTGATATTAGCCAATATGAGAGCTTACAATCGTTACATGTGATGTCTCCTTTTGGTGATTGTTTCGACTGAATAAAAGACCTTTTCATTTTAGATTGCCTGCGATGATTATTGATAATTTTTCCTTCTAAACCTGTAGAACCATAAAATTAGATCAAATCTCTAGGTACATCAAAATATATTCTTCGCCATTAAGAATGAGATAATTAAATAAAATATATCATCATATTGAAATCTAAATATTCCTTTAAAATCAAAATTGACACGAAAAAGAAGTAAATACTTAATTATGTAAAATCATATCAAAATATTTAATCTGGTACGTCTTGTATTAATTTTAAGTTGTACTTACAAAAGATCAAGATTTATAATCTAATCATCGAATTCAAAAATAGAAAAAACTACTTACAAAATCATTTGGTCAAAGAACCCTTTATTGGATGCTTTTATTTTCTCCTTTTGTTCCTTTTGTTCTTTTATAGCTTGTTTTTCCTTGTAAAAGCTAAAGGGGACATATTCCACACTATTATTTTTTTCTCTATATGATAGGAGGGACTATTCTAATGTACTACTTCTATTAGCTAGAGAGACAAAGTCAATTTCCAAGCCAGCAACTCTATTGGCGCAGTTTACATCTCCACTAGTCCCAAAGTCTTTGTTTAATAGAAGCGGAGTTTCCACATAACTTACACCACTATAGTAATTAATCACGAAACATAATTAAACAATACCTACCTACTACAATCATGTGTAGGACCTTGATCTCTTAAAGAGTGGAAGACATAAAAGTAAATAAAGACATGAATTTTTATTTCTGCATGTAATTACAGATATTCATGTTTCCTCTTAATCTTCTATGTAATATTGTTTTTTATATATTTTTTCTTAATTTACTTTATCACTTACTCCACTGTGAGATCAAAATTTATAGCCAAACTGCTGATTAAAGGGCAAGTGGTAGGTGCTTGAGTTCTTATTGGACTAACGTGATTGTACCTTTTCCCCATTTAAATATGTTGACTCCATGGAGTCGCCTTTTTTATTATTCTTTCCGAGAATCATCGGCCTTTGATAAATTAAAAAAAGAAAAGTGTGTCCACTGGCGTAGAATGGAGCTACGATCAAAAGGAGCGTAAAGTACAATCGCCGACCTACTTTGTGGTTGTCCCGCCAATCACTCGAGTATATTATAAAAGCCACCACGAATATATGGTGCATTTTACTACTATTAATATGCGGCAAAAGAACGAGTTTGGTCGTCCTTAGTCACATTGGAACTATCTGGTTGTGTAGGTTGCCAACCAAAAAGATTTACTCTTTTGATTTTGCCCTTGTACTTGCTATTTATTGCTTCATATACCAAAGTATATACATTTCCAACAAATTCAAGACTTTCAAACCTTTTCTCATAATACGTCCCTTTCCCATCGCCTCTTAGTTCCAACTTTTTGCAGATGATGCACATAACTTTTTCTGTCTCATATTTATCCTTTCTTTGTTTCTTTGTTATATTGATTGTCACACTTATTAATTTGGTAAATCTACCAAATTCCCTCTAAAATGGTTAAAAAGTGGTGATGATGTCATTTTATAGAAATAATTGTGATAACACTCCCTCCACTCCATTTCTTTTTCGTGTAGTAATAAGGAATTTTTAGAGTCATATAAATATCATTAGATGTTTTTTTAACAAAATATGAACATTCTTTGATGAAAAATGGCTAAGTATTTGTTAGTAACAGTTAAATATTCACGAATTTAAAATATTAATTGTTTTTTAGCGATGAGATGCACCAATATGTGCTTTTCGATTGAGCATCTGTGGACAAGCAATTAACCTAAAGAACTTGAAAATTGACAATGATTATGAGTATTATAATTCATATAGTAGACTCCATATTTGTAATAGATGTACATTCAATAATTTAAAAGAGCTCCTTCATGTACTAAATTTGCTTTACTGTTGTAGAAGAGCGGTAATGGTCAACCAGAGATATATTGGTCATTTTGCTTGATCAAATTCTAAATAATTCTTGAAATCCTTTCTCTAGAATATTCATTCTTACATGGTTATTTGATAGGTGTCAAGAATTTTTTTTAGGCCCCACGCCAAACATCATCTCTAGAGCATATATTTTTATTTTTTGGATAGACAAATACACTTCACATAATTGATAAGGGATGACTTGATACTTTCAAAGTAAGAAATCAATATACATATTTAATTGCTTTCTTTATAATTTTGCCATGAGCGGCAAATTGACTTCTTTTCAAATTAATTATTTAAAAATTAATTAAAATTAAACAATATACAAACTATCATATTCGAAAGGTGGTACAATTAGGAGAGTATCACATTTAATACATCAAAACTAATACAAATATTTATTTCCTAGATAAAAATGAAATATATAAAGGGGTTGTTTGGTTACAGGAAAAGAATTATAATTTTGAGATAGAGTTTGAGATTATTCTTATCCCATATTTGGTTAAAGATATTAATTTATACCAGTATAAATTTTATGCTAAAATAGCATATCTATTAGATGATGATAAATTATATCCTACAAATAATGTGCTATTTAGCAAATACGCAATATTCACTGATAAATATTTTGTGCTTTTCTTTTATAACTTTCTTCAATTCTTGAATATAGTACTACTCAATTAAGCATGTATTAGACATCCAGTCGTCTTCTATATTCTAATTTTGCACGTGGCAAATTTGATTGTATCATAATTTGCTAATAATGAATTAGTATGCTTTGCTAAAAAAATAAAGCTCCTCAAATGCCCTAGAGACTAAAATGACCATGTTAACACTAATGTTTTAAGTTTCTTCAAACAACAATTATTTTTGTTCTCCAACTAATCAATTAAAATAAATATATTATACGACGTTGGGCCCGTGTTGAACACGGGCAAATCATATCTAGTTTTTTAATATATGGTGTTAATTACTTACAATTAGTTAAGACAGTAGTGCAACGAATGACAAAGCCAGAAATAAAAGAAAAAGAAGAAAATTTATCAGATTCGTAATTGGAACCATAACTACCGGTTGTAGTTAATATTTTCCTGAAGTAGTTGTTCATACACTTATGCTTGTACTCCTTCCGGTCTATTTTAAATGATAGATATTCTATTTTTAGAAGGTTCAAAATATTTGATAATAATGATATTGAAAAACTCCTTCTTGAAAATACCAAGAAAAGATAAAAGGGTAAATTTGTAACAACACTATATCTATTTAGTGATTTCTTAGGGTGTGTGCAAAATCAAATCTATCAAATAAAATGGACCAGAGGAGTATCTTTACCTCGGCGAAACGTGCTTCCAGCGCAAACTTCCTTTTCTTTAGTTTAAAATTGATTTTTGTACTTAATTAACCTCTTGCCAGGCTTTTAATTAATTATAAACTTTTTCTGTTGAATAAAATTACAAGTTAATTTTATAAAAACCAAATAGATTTGCACGAAATTACTTTAAGTACTGAATTTTGTAAGCAAATGTAGAATATTATTGTTAATTAGAACAATCTTTTATAAGCTTAAAAGATGAAATTCGACACCTATATGAAAACAAAAGGCAAAAACGAAAAGAACTACCTACTTCTTAGGTGTTAGCTAGGGAGAAATGTCCTTCATTTCTTCTAGATCTTAGGCCCAATAAATTTTGCTTGTAAATATTAGTAATTTTTTGTTGGTCTTCGGAGTAGTGGAAGGAAAGCAATATATCAATTTTTTTTTTTTGAAAAGTAAAAAGTGAACGTAGTGTGCAGAAAGAAGCGCGTGGGTGACCAAAGATCATGATGATAATGCAATATATTCCAACGATGATATCATAATACCAACGTCATTAACTTTGTTAATAGAGGGACGCAGGCATTTATATTCCTTAACAACTAGCAACCAGCCATGAGAAAGAATACATAGAAAAAAATCATTGAGAATATATATCACCATTAATCATAGCATAGAATAAAGGGAAATAAAGCACTACTATTGACCAGTAATCAGCTAGTTAGCTAGCCTTAATGCTACTATGGACGGGGAGAAGAAGAGGAAGAGGAGCAAGCATGTTATAGAAAGTGCGGTGAAAGAGGAGGAGGATGCTGTGGTGTCGCCGCCGCCTTCAGAGGCGGAAGTTGATGAGTTCTTCGCGATCTTACGAAGGATGCACGTAGCAGTCAAGTATCTCCAGAGAAGTAGTACTACTGCTCAAGGCAGCAAGTTACCAGCATCACTGGCTGGTGATAGTAACGGCGGTAGTGTTGCGATTGGCCAGAAGAGAGCGCATGATATTGTACGTAATGTTGGATTGGATCTCAATAATCTGCCAGAAGGCGGAGACTAACGTCGTTTAATTAGCTTAATTAAGTAATTAAACAATTTAAACCTGCAGGTGACTGGTGCATCTTCGTCGGTAAAGGTTAAAGACTTGTATGTTGTACAGGTTAAGTTTTTCAATTATGTCAAACTGTTAATCCTTGTTCTTATCGTTTCGATGAATTGCACCAATTTGTCAGTTTTGAACTTGTTAATGAATATTTCGCCAGTGATTCTAATTAAATATTGCAGTGGTAAATAAACTAATATTAGACTGGTTTGCTCTTTATTATGACTTACTTTTTACAGTAGTTTTTTCCTATATGTTTGTACTACAGTAAATTATATAGTATTATTTAAGTTTATCTTGTTTTACTTTATATCTTTGAAATGCATGCAGCTGTACTAACCTTTTCTTGTACTATTTTGTTTCTTTAAATTATATCATACAATTGGTGAAAAGTTACACAATATATAAGAGTTTTATTTTCATACCTTGTGTTATTCTAGCATTTTGCAATTTTTTAGAATTTATTTTAATTAATATTTTAAGTGTTGAAAATGCATTTGAATATATATAGGTTGTGTAAACCAGTTTAAATTATGGAAATTACCCGTTTACCTTTATACACTATCAATTCACTCTGACAATCTCTAATTTCTAGTACTGTAATATCTAGAAAATGCAAATATATTTTTTTCTATATTTTTTCTTAGTTTCGTTTCCCAGCAGAATACTTAATAGGAATAGAAAATAACAAAGCTTATACTTCTATTTTTAGTGAAGAGGCACGGACTTGAGTAATTTTCAATTATACACATGTACTTCGTGGGGGTTCTATTATTTCTCATAGTAGATCGGAGTCTAATTTTTAGGAGACAAAAAACATTATCCAATTTCTTCTAATATGTTTTATGACAGATAGAGTTACTACCTGTATTAATTGGAGATAGTAGATTCTTGCTGGAAATTGGAATAGTAAAAAGATTAGTACTTTCATTACTCCGTTAAATGAAAATATACCGTATGTCCATCTTCAAACACACTTTCCACTATTTCCTGAAATCAATCGCATAGTTTTATATTACTTTCCTTTGGACTTTGGAACCATAACGACTTTGTTCAGGGTTTTGGGAGTGGTTTGGTTCTAATATGAACTCTCGATTTCCTTGATCAATTTATTTTTGCTCTTTCCTAACTACCTCTTAACCAAATCGGAATTAAAATTTAGACCATCCAATTTGATTCTCATTGGTAGTTATGAGATTCTGTCAAAATAAGCGAGGCTAGATATGATAAAGTAATGCCAAGTTGCTATTGTGCAAGAACTGACTTTAGTTTTGGCTCTCTCTCAAAACTTATCTTCGAAGGCTAATTCCAAAAACCAAACCAAAATTTGGCTCCAAATGCCAAGTACATGTAAATGCCCCATTACAAAGCTTCAAAATTCAGTTTCATATAGGGTTTAGAATGCAACTAATTCTGGATCTTCTTGAACAGTGAAAGCTTAGTTTAGAGTGCAAATGCAAGTTTGAGAGCGAGGGAGAGAGTGATTGCTGACATGAGGGTCTGCACGTGGTTTGACTCTCACCTCGTCTAATTTCTGACATACTCGCAGCCAATGTTGCTCTTTAAGCCAAATTTGTAACAATTTTCAATGTAATTGTTTTTCTTCAAGCTAAGCCAAATTTGTTTGAATTTTCAATGTAATTGTTTTTCTTCAAGCTTAGCCAAATTTGTTTGAATTTTCAATGTAATTGTTTTGAGTTCTCATAGCAACAAAAGATTCTCTAGTCTAGTGATGAAGGGGTATCAAACTTATAGGTTCTTAATTCAAGTCTCATGCAAAATAATACATTTTTTGAGTCACCTTAACAAAAATCATGCGTCCGCCACTAAGCTGACCCAAACTCCAAACTAGAATACTGGTGACTTATTTTTCACATAGTGAATGCAGTAAAAAATTACATATGAATATGTTATATTCATACGAGAATCAGTACTCCCTCTGTTCCACTTTATGTAGCAGAGTTCGGAGTACGACTGTCAAACTTGCTATGTTTAATTTGATCATAAATTCAGACATAGATAGTAAATTCGAGTCCCATGCAAAATAATTATATTTTTGAATCATCTTAGTAATAATCTTGCGTCTGCCACTAAGCTGACCCGAACTCCCAAACTAGAATATTGGTGACTTATTTTTCACATAGTGAATGAAGTGAAAAATTACATATGAATCTGTTATATTCATAATAGAATCAATACTCCCTCTGTTCCACTTTATGTGGCAGAAATTGGAGTATGAGTGTCAAACTTCCTATGTTTAATTTGATCATAAATTCGGACATAGATTGTTCAATTTTTTCAAGATAAAATTTATATATTAAAAAACTATATAAAAAGTACTATAAATTATAGTAATAATTTATAATTCGAAATACTTAAATATTAAAGAAAAATATAGTCAAAGAAGGACACTTCCCAAAAAGTAATCTTGACACATAAAGTGAAAAGGAGGGAGTACAATTTTACAAGATAAAGCTTAGTTATTTAAAATACATTCCTCTAATTTTTAGAATTTGCATTGAGCTCAAACTTGTAAATTTTAGGCAATATCTTTAATTAATTTTAAGGATGTTCAAGCAATCCCCAATAACCATGTTATCCATGGTCAATAGAGGGTTATTTTTCTTCTTAATTTTTTTTAAACCAAACCCACCCCCCTCCCCCTCTCGAAAATAAATCGTGGTCCTCTCCTTGTTATTCCTACTGGGACTTGAACTCACGACCTCTTGATTGTATGTGAAGAATGATTATCATCTGAACCAGAGGCGGACCCAGAATTTCAACTCAGTGGGGACACAAGATAAAATTGAAGACCTCTCCTTGTTATTCCTACTGGGACTTGAACTCACGACCTCTTGATTGTATGTGAAGAATGATTATCATCTGAGCCAGAGGCGGACTCAGAATTTCAACTCAGTGGGGGCACAAGATAAAATTGAAGAAAAGAGTATAAAAAAATTGTAAGAGATGGGATTTGAACCCAAGTCTCCAGCTCTAGAGCTAACTTTAAATATCAGCATTACCAGCGGACAAATTAGCTTTTGTTTTGGGTGCACATTTAAATATATATACACATTTTCTGTCATACATACATATATATACACAAAAGATTTTCCGATGCCAACGGGTGCCGGTGCACCCATCCCACCATGTAGGTCCGCCCCTGATCTGAGCGACCCCACCTGTTGGTCGATAGAGGGTTGGCCATATCAAAAGGCGCGTTTATTTATTCATGTAGACCAGGATAATCGCTTTTGAGCAATTTCTGGAACTTGTTCCTCTTTATAGACTGCTGGATTATATTCACGGGTTCAGGGTCAAGCTCCACCTACCTAATGTTTTGTTATATATAAGCACAGTTTCCACAGACAAATTGCATCTCAATTACTAGTTACTTTACCACGATAACATGCATCATTTTAAGTTGCAGGTACTTTTATTAAATACTCAAAGTTCGTTACACAAGTCTTGATTAAATATAGGTGGTAGTTTAATGGAGCAACGTGAATGTACGTAGAATTTCCATATTTAAATATGTTGAGTCCATGAAGTCGTCCTCTTTAGTCTTTTCGGCATATTGGCCATTTGTCATATAAGAAGAGAAGTGTGTCCACTGACGAGTGACGATTAATGGAGCTGCAAAAGGGGCGTAAGGTTTAGTCGCGGCTTTATTGGTGAATCACACGAGTTAAAATAAAAGCAAAAGTTGGAGTATTTCATTACAGTATATTGCTTACTGTGTGACAGTTTCTTAATTTAAAAATTATCTATCCCTAAATAGTTACATAACACCAAAACGAACTGAGGCGCCTGCGAGAATGTTTAAATATGTTCTCAGTGGAACAACTTAAATCATTTACCTTAGCCTTTTCTTATTCTATGGAACTATTCCACAATTGTAGTACTAATAAATTCTTCTAACAATATACGTCTGAAGTTTTTGCAAGGTAATTGGCATTTTTTTAAAAAATCACTTACTAATGATTAATTTGAATGACAAAATTGCGCTTGGAAAGACATTTCGGCCTCATTTGTTTACACTTAATGGAGATCTTAATCTGAATGATTCAGACCTCGTAGTATTAAGTGTGTTTGTTTTATTGAGATTTAATCACTTAATGACTCTTAATAGATCTGTATCATTCAGATTTTGAACAAAGTCTTAATATCATTAAGAGGTTCATCACCACTCTATATATTACGACAACTAGTTATCACTGCACTACTACAATCGATAACCACCACCACCACCGCTGCCAACCACCACCTGCCACAACTAGCCACCACTCCCTATCACCATTATCATACATCGCCATTAACACCAATGATCACCACCACCACCACCACTGCCAACAACTAATACCAACTACCTCCACAAACACAATTGCCTTCACTACCTAGCACCACCACAACTATTACATGCTATCGCCAACACTTACAATCTAATAACTCGTGGATATAATATTTAAACTATTTTATATTATTTATAAACTTTAATAAAGAAACATTCCATTCAAATATTGAAAAAACAAACGTCTTGATCATTCAGTGTTCAGTTCTTAATACCACAACTTAATATTCAGATGTGTATTCAAATTCAGACCTATCAATCTTAATAAAAACAAATGACCCTTCATCCTTCTACAAGTTTCTACCGACAAGTTTGTACGAGACAAAAACATTAAACAGAATTACTTGTGCCAAAATTAAATGGAAGAAATTGGAATGTGCCAAAAATACAAGGTCCCCTAGCAATTATTGATGCGTTGAGTAGAAAAATTTTGTTATGGAGTAAGAGTTTTATCGTTCTGTGAAGGCGCGTGGGTAAGCATTGCACAAAGCGCCTCATGGAAGCATCTAAAATGATACTCTCCGTTCTAGTTTAGATGAACTCATTTGACTTTGTACGGAGTTTAATAAAGAAGGAAATACTTTTGAAACTTATAGTCTTAAATAAGTTATAGATATTTGTGTGGCTACAAATCATCTAGAGATCAGTAAAAGTAAAAATTTCTTTCCAAATTTAAAAAAAGGCCATTATTTTTTAAACAAACTAAAAAGGAAATAGGTTCATGTAATGCCATAATTTCAATGATATCATAGTCGTGACATCAACAAAACTTGTGAATTGCATTATTGTCTTCAACTCTTCATGACTCTTAAACATTAACGACCAACATTGGTAAGTAGACTGTAGAGAAAAGAGAGAAAATACAAGTTAATTAGGTGCTACTAGTAATTACTTTATGGACAGGGACAAGAAGAGGAAGCAAACACTAAACAGGCACGAGCGGCAAAGTGGGATGAACGAGGATACTGCGGTGTTGCCGCCGCCTACTGAGGCAGAAGTTGACGAGTTCTTCGCGATCTTACGGAGGACAAAGGTGGCAGTGAAATATCTACAGAAAAAAGCTCAAATTCTTCCAAACAACGACGGCGTTTCACGTGACATGAAAGGAGCACAGGGGATCATGCGCTTTGACCTCAATAATCTGCCAGAAACCGGAGACTAACGCTGTGTGAGTTTTATTTTTAATCTATTTGTGATATTTTACATTAAAATAATGATGAAGAGGAGAGAATAAATAACGAAGTAGTAAATGAGAAAGAAGCATTTATCTACTGTTTGTACTATGTCTTTTTTTTTTTTTTTCAAGTGTAGAAATATATTGCAATTTCTTTTTGTATATTGTAAAATATTTGTTGTTCAATTATTATACAAAAGAATATGAAGAAATTAAATAGTAAGATAGTGGAATTAGATTAATGATGTTATTGTTGTTATTTCTTTTATTTTTGATATTTTTACGGATTACTATTTAACCTAAGATTCTTTCTGCAACAGTTTTTCTACTTTCACAAAGGTATGGGTAATGTTTGCGCACATTTTATCTTCATCCAACTCCACTTATGAATTACTGGGTATGTTGTTGTATTAAAATATATACTGATTTATATACCGCTTAAACACTCACCCGTTCAATAATTAATAAAAATACTAGCGATAAACCTGTTCAATAGTTATTTGGCCGTCCACTTCAACAATTAAATGTTGATGAAATTTTGGAAAGCTTATTTGAGCAATTTTTCTTTTTGGAAAAGAAAGAATTTGTTTTTACTGGTAGAACTTCACTAGTTTTTTTAGTGCAATTTATGTCTGAACATAATTTAAAGTTTCAAATTTTCTTTTGCTCTGCAACTTCAAACAAATTTGGTCCAATTGCCTTAATCAGTCCTCTAATCCTTTTCAAGTCTAGCTCGTCAAGTTACCCATGTGGTTGAATTTTGTCCATATGGACTTGATAAGTTGAGCTCAAGCTAGGTTCAAAGACCACCGTAAAAATTTCGCCCAGCAGTCATTTTTAACACTGATATTTAGTTTAAGCCTACTATTTTCTTTGATTTTACACTAGAGGCTATTTTGGGCCTTTTCTAAATAAACATTGACTTAAGTTCTGATCATTGACTGAAGTGCAGTCCATACGGCCCTTGAACTGAAATTCCATCATTAAGGACTGAACTTCAGTCAACATGGCCCTGGACTGAAGTTCCATCTTTAAGGATTGAACTTCAATCCATATGGCCCTGGATTGAAGTTCCATCTTTAAGGACTGGACTGAACTTCAGTCAACATGGCCCTGGACTGAAGTTCTATCTTTAAGGACTGGACTGAACTTCAGTCCGGCCTTGGACTGAATTTATGTCTTTAAGGAGTGAACTTCAATCCATATGGCCCTGGACTGAAGTTCAATCTTTAAGGACTGAATTTCAATTTTGCCCCTGGACTGAAGTTCTATCTTTTAAGCGAAAGTGGCCACAAACTAAATATTTTGGTATTAATAGCCTGTGTCTAAATATCAGTTGCAAAAATGGTCTTTCGTGTACTTTCCCCAAAACCAGCTACCAGCTTTGTTTAAGCTTTATCCCTATTTAAAATTTTTATCAAAAGTAACTCTAATTTTTCAACATGATGAGCACGTAAAAATAGTTAACAGTCTTGCAACGTTTGATGAATTGATAAAAGTTAAACTGTTTGCATATAAACAATGGCTATTGACGAGTTGGAAAAACTTGTAATATATATATATATATATATATATATATAAAAGCAGGAATTGTCGATTCAACTATTTTCTTGAACAATTGAACTTTTGATCTCTCAAACCTTGGGATAAAGCTCTGGAGAGCTAGTTAAAATTTGAATATTTTTGTACAAATTCATTGAATGAGAACAAATTTTCCTAAAATCATTCTACACTTGCAAACTTTCTCAGAAAACATTTGATCACGTAACCAGTTTGCTCCGTGCTAAATAAAAACTAGCCAGTATTTAAAAAGTCTCACTAAAAAAACCTTAAGAATTTTCTGGAACTTTAAACTAAACTCCAAGAAATTTTACTAGAATTTTGTTCAAATTCTCAGAAACTTTTTTATGACTAGTCTTAAAAAAAGTGTGTTTAAAATATGGCTGCTTTTTTAAAAGCTTATAACTTTTGTCTGGTTCTCTTAAATGCTACGAAAGCTGGCTACTCATCAAATTATCACTATATGACCGGGCAAAGTACACGAATAGCCACTTTTGCCAGTGGTCTTGGGTTTGAGGATACTTTTTTTACTGATTTTATATGAGAAGCCACTTTTTTAAATTTCAATTCTTGTGGGTTGAAGTTCAAACATTGTGGGTTGAAGTTAAATCTCTGTGGACTGAACTTCATGCCTAAGATATAAAGTTCAATTTTAACCAGAAATAACTGAACTTTTACGCATAGATGCGTAAACTTCAACCCTAGTATAAAGTTCAGCCCACAAGGATTGAAGTTTCAAAAAGTGGCCTCTTATACAAAACTAATAAAGAAGTGGCCTTAAAGTAAAGCCCAGTGGCAAAACTGGCCTCTCAGTGAAATTTTTACTATATGACCATGTTTATTTTTACATTATGTACACTTTAAATTCAAAGTATTTGCAAGTCATACTCATTAAAAAATACACTACCCATAAAAATAAAATTATTTACCCCACTTACCAATTTATTAATGTATACCTTTTTTATGCCTTATGGGGTATATACCTTTATGATATACTGCATAAATTATAGCATACAAGTCTGGATGGGTAGAGTGGATAAATAGTTTATGGGTATAGATGGTAAATATGAAAATTATAAGTAGGAGCAGGTAAATAATTTAATTTTGATGGATCGTAAACCTCACTTTAAATTGAGGGAAGTGCATGAAAAGCCAATTTTAGACATGCACTTTAAGTTTTAGTCTGCAGCGACTTCCTCAAGACAAATTCAGCCAAATGGCACATCGGAGTCAGATTCTGGCAAGTTAGATAAGGGTTGGGGAAGGCGGTTGGGTGGAGGATGGGTAGAGAAGGAGAGAGAAAAAATTAGAGTTTAGTGTTAGGTTGAAATGTATAAATTATATATTTTGTAAATATTATTATATTTCATAGTTTATATTTAATATCGATATATGTAACTACCTCTAATATATCATCAATTCAACAGAGAGTTATTTAGGATCAAAAATTTCACTAGCTTTAAATAGGTTCAATTTCAACTCAACATGCCGAAGGTTTCATTACAACTCAACTAGAGGATAAACTGGAAATTAAAGGATAAATTGGGATAAGGGAAGGGGGTGAGAAGAATCAGAGAAATTGGGGATGAGAGGAAAGACTTTGCATTTGCATAATAGTTTTCATGATGATTCTGGTTCATGCTCTCTGCTCCTTATGTAACAACTTTTGATTCCTTTTTGATGTGCTTCTCACGTGCTCTCGTCGGGGTGGTTTCCACACAAAGTCAGCAAATAAGCTATTGGGCTTCCTGTCTCTAAAGCCTCGCCTGAGCCCAACCTCTTGGTTACTGGTTTGGGCAGCCCAGTCTTCAGTCTGATCCATAACATTACCTACCCCTGATTCAAGAACCTTGTCCTCAAGGTTCAAGGAATTGGATTGAGTTGCAATATCAGGGAGAAATGGAACAACTTGCTGGGTTGGGTCTCCTACATACTTCTTCAGCAGTGAAATATGAAAAATGGGATGAATGCGAGATGCTTCAGGCAATTCAAGTTTATAAGCCATATCTTCGCCAATTCGTCCTCGTATTTTTTGATGACATATTGGTCTATAGCACCTCATGGGACCAGCACATGGAACACTTGGCCTTGGTTTTACAATTGCTGCAGGAACATCAGTTAGTTGCCAAAAGGTCCAAATGCTTGTTTGGACAGGCTCAAGTCGACTATTTGGGCCACGTGTTATCTGAAAAAGGGCTTGGCGTGGATCCATCTAAAATTGCTGCCATAACAAATTGGCCCACTCCCAATTCGGTCAAAACTGTGAGGAGTTTTTTGGGACTGGCTGGGTATTATAGACGTTTTATACGTCATTATGCAACAATAGCTGGACCGTTAACGGATCTGCTACGCAAAGATGGGTTTAAATGGGATGCTAAGGCCCAAGAGTCTTTTGACACACTTAAGGTCCAACTAAGCCAGGCTCCAGTTCTTTCTCTGCCTGATTTCTCACTAAGCTTTACCGTGGAAACTGATGCTTCCGGTGTTGGCATCGGGGCACTGTCACTAAAAGGGCACCCAATTACCTATTATAGTCAGAAATTGAGTCCTCGAATGCAACAAGCTTCTACTTACCACCGAGAGATGTATGCCATCACACAGGCTGTGGGAAAGTGGCGTCAATATCTTCTTGGTCGGCGATTCACCATCCTCACGGACTAACAGTCATTGAAAAACTTGACAGAGCAAGTCATACAAACACCTGAGCAACAAAAGTGGCTAAGCAAGTTGGTTGGATATGACTTCTAAATTTTGTATAGACCAGGCAAGTTGAATCGTGCAGCTGATGCACTACGAGACCAATTGAGGGATCCTTCCATGCTTTTTCTGTCCGTACTTGTGATTGGATTGCTGATCTGAAACACGAAAATAAAACTCACCCTGAGCTCCAGGAGATTCAACAAAAGTTACTAGAGGACCCCTTTAGTCAGCAAGATTATACTTTTCGTGATGGGTTGCTATTCTTCCGTGGCCGTTTGGTTATAGCATCGGATTCAGCATTGAAATATCAGCTACTACATGAATTCCACAATTCTCCTTTGGGAGGACACGCTGGGGTATCACGCACTTTTCACAGGCTCTCTTCCAACTTCTTCTGGAAGAATATGCGCAAAGATGTCAAGGAGTTCATTAAGCTTTGTCAAGTGTGTCAGCAGATGAAAGATAGTAATCAACTTCCTGCTGGATTATTACAGCCCTTGCCTATTCCCGACATGGTCTTCGAGGAGATTTCGATGGACTTTATTACTCACCTTCCACCGTCGAAAGGTAAGACCACAATTATGACTGTTGTTGATCGCCTATCTAAGTATGGTCATTTTATTCCTCTCCCATCATCCTTCACCGCTCACACCGTGGCTGTGGCGTTCATTGCTAACATCATAAAGCTTCATGGGTCTCCTCGAGTCATTGTTTCGGATAGAGATCCTCGTTTTTTTCAGTCTTTTTGGCAAGATATTCATAAATTGCAAGGTACAACTTTAGCAATGAGTTCAGCATACCATCCCCAATCGGACGGGCAGTCAGAGGCTCTCAATAAATGTGTTGAGCAATATTTAAGGTGTTTTGTGGCAGATTGTCCTCATGAGTGGGTGCCTATGATAGCTTGGGCAGAATACTGGTATAACACATCATTTCAGACATCAGCAGGTATGACCCCTTTTCAAGCTCTATATGGGCGTGAACCTCCAACAATTGCTCGTTATTTAATGGGAAGCTCAGCTGATGATTTGGTGGAGAAGTACATGCTGCGAAGGGATGAAGTTCTGGGTATACTGAAGCACAATTTAGCTAAGGCCCAAGGGAGGATGAAAACCTTTGCGGACCGTAAGAGAGTAGACTTACAACTATCTATTGGTGATTGGGCCTTTGTTAAGCTGCAACCATATCGCCAGCATTCTCTGCGTTTGCAGCGTCATCACAAGTTGGGACGTCGTTATTTTGGACCATTCAAGGTTCTTAAACGTATTGGCGAAGTGGCTTATAAACTTGAATTGCCTGAAGCATCTCGCATTCATCCCATTTTTCATATTTCACTGCTGAAGAAGTGTGTAGGAGACCCAACCTAGCAAGTTGTTCCATTTCTCCCTGATATTGCAACTCAATCTAATTCCTTGAACCTTTTGGCAAGATATGGCTTGAAGATACTGTTCATAGTGGCTTGAAAGGTCGACGGTGCATTGGATAAGCCGAACGGCATAACCAAGAACTCATAGTGACCTTTATGAGTTCGAAAGGCCGTCTTCTCAATGTCCTCGGATCGAACTCGAATCTGGTGGTACCCGGACAATAAATCCAATTTAGAAAACACCTGAGCACCATGAAGTTCATCGAACAATTCATCTATTGTTGGGATAGGAAACCGATCTCTAACAGTAATGGCGTTCAGTGCTCGATAATCCACACAAAAGCGCCAAGTCCCATCTTTCTTTCTAACCAACAAGACTGGGGAAGAAAAAGGGCTCGTGCTAGGCCGAATTACCCCCCTCGTCTAACATTTCAGCAACTAATCTCTCCATAATTTGCTTCTGAAAGTAGGGATACCGGTAAGGCTTGACATTGACTGGTCCAGAGCCCGGCACTAAGTGAATAGTATGATCTTGGGAGCGACTTGGAGGAAGTTCTTTTGGTTTGTTAAAGACGTGGGCAAACTTATCTAGCAAGGTACCCAATACAGCAGGTGTTGTGGACTCTTTATTGGTATCCTCTTGTACCAACATAAGACAGTAATAGGAGGATATAGCATCAGTACCTGTGATCCGGCGAAGAGTTTGTAGCTGGACCGGTTGCGCATCCCCTGGAGGCTCCCCTATCCAACGAAATTGGCGATCAGCCAATGTAAATTCAAACACACGTTGTGCATAGTCGGTTAAAATTGGACCCAATGTTGAAAGCCAAGACACCCCGAGAACAATATCTGCACCTTGAAGTGGCAATACAAACAAATCCATTATAATATCAGCGCCTTGCACAAACAGTGGCACAGCGTTAACCACCCCATCACAATGCAATCGTTGACCACTACCAACCACTACTGAAAATGACGAAGTCGAAGTCACTTGTAAATTAAGGAACCTGGCCACCCGTGTCTGAATGAAGCAGTGGGTGCTACCCCCATCGACAAGCACTTGAACAGGCGAACCATTAACATGTCCTGTGAAACGCAAAGTAGTGGGTGAATTGACCCCCGCCAAGGCATGGAATGAAATAGCTGACTGTTCTTGAAGCTCCAAGAATTGTAACTCTTCAGCCAATATTTCATCAGTAATGGGAGTTTCTTCCTGATCAGGGGTTATTTCAGATGCATCTTCCAAAAGAAGGAGCTGGGGAAGAGCCTTACATTTATGCCTATGACCCGCGACAAATTTTTCATCACAATTATAGCACAGTCCCTTCTCACGTCGGAGCTGGAGGTCCGCTGGTGATAAACGCTTAAATGGAATTTTTGACTGGCCTAAGGTTGAGGACAGGGATAATTTGGAAGAAGATGGAGTGTACGGGGTCGGGTTAGGAAGTAAAGGTTGGGTACGGGCCAAAGCAGGTTTGATTTGAGAGTTATATGGATTGGGGTGTGAGTTATACGGAGTTGGACTATATGGACTGGGGTGCGAGTTATAGGGACTGGTGTTTGGATTTTTATTGACTGGTAATTTTTTCTCTAGTAAATGGGCCAACTCAAACGCTTGTTCCATACTAGTGGGCCGTTGGAAGGCTACGTCATCTTGAATTTCGGGGCGAAGCCCAGAAATAAAGCACTCCACCAAAAATGGGTCCGGTAAGGCCATGGATTCATTAGAAATAGCTTCAAATCGGGCCCGAAAATCCGCCACTGTTGATGTCTGCAGCAGTTTCGATAATCGCCCCTCCGGCGACTTAAGAGAGTGTAGCTTGAAACGAATTCGAAGTTTAGCCGCAAAGTGAGGCCAATCGACAAGTTGCTTGTTGTTAGCAAGCCAACGATACCAAGTAAGGGCCTCACCATCTAAATAGAAAGATGCAAGGGTTAACTGGTGATCGGGGTCAATGGAGTAAAAGGCGAAGTAGCGTTCTGCTTGAAACAACCACGCCTCTGGATTTTTCCCATTAAAACGACTCAGTTCAACAGCTGCAGGTTTATGGCGCATGGTGACTGGTGTGTCAGCCGATCCCGTCGAGACACAAATCTCCGACGGCAGCGTACGAGGAGTAACAGGAGAAACTTTCGATTCCATGGTTTTCAGAACGTCATTAAACAGCTTGGTTAAGGTCTCGACCTTAGAGGATAGAGATTGAAATTCAACCATCGAAACCGGAGGCTCATCGATGCCTTTTAACTTTAAATCCGCCATTGAGATCGAGATGAAAGCACCAATGTAACAACCTCTAATTTATCATCAATTCAACAGAGAGTTATTTAGGATCAAAAACTTCACTAGCTTTAAATAGGTTCAATTTCAACTCAACATGCCGAAGGTTTCATTACAACTCAACTAGAGGATAAACTGAAAATTAAAGGATAAATTGGGATAAGGGAAGGGGGGTGAGAAGAATCAGAGAAATTGGGGATGAGAGGAAAGACTTTGCATTTGCATAATAGTTTTCATGATGATTCTGGTTCATGCTCTCTGCTCCTTATGTAACAACTTTTGATTCCTTTTTGATGTGCTTCTCACGTGCTCTCTTCAGGGTGGTTTCCACACAAAGTCAGCAAATAAGCTATTGGGCTTCCTGTCTCTAAAGCCTCGCCTGAGCCCAACCTCTTGGTTACTGGTTTGGGCAGCCCAGTCTTCAGTCTGATCCATAACATATATTTTGCAATTCAAATGGCTAAAGTGTCAACTTGTGTAATTTTTCTAGATATTACAATGAGCAAAATCACAATTTATCATATTTGATAGACTAAAAACACCATTTTCAATTATGTAATTATAAAGAATGAAATAGTGGGGTTCCTTCTAGCAGTAAGACCATCACGGATCAACGCCTCTTATGATGAAATGTTCGTGAATGGACTCCAATTGATAATGACATCCAACATGGACTATTGTAGACCCATAATTGAGCCCATCATTCTTACATACATTTTCTTCCTTTTCTCTTTATGTCTTGTCCTGACTCAGAGATACGTTATCGACTTTTAATTGCCTATTTTAAAACTTAAAAGTCTAAATTAGCTTTTGTCAAGTCAGAGTTGTAGTGTTCATTTTTTCTATTATAGTGATGTTGATTTATACGATTACTACTCTTAAAGAACCATATTAACGATTATTTAATTTGGATAAGTTTTGACTTTATACAAATTTAGGAGCAGCAGCTAACTAGATGTAGGTTTGTAATTGTCTTAAATAACCATTATTGGCATCTTTGCATATGAGATGGACGTGAATATTGGAACCTAATTGTTTATCTCAATAATGTTTGTTGGGGGCAATTAATTCAGATTTCATCCGCGTATGGGGCATATAGCGTGAATTTCTTTGTCCAAGTGATTTCTCAATTCTCATGATTCGTCTGACATATCTAGTCAAGGATGGAGAGATTTTATTTCATAAAATCTTTTGATGATATTCAAACTATTGAAAGCAAGTAAATGTTGAAATAAGATTATTTTTTGCAATGATGTTGGAAATACCTTGTTAACTATAAAAAATGTTTCAAAGTGTGTCGTTTTGATTAAATATCCCAACGATAGATGGCTTAGCGAGTTCATGACAAAAGTTAATATCACAGTGACCTGAATTTAAAACCTATCCATTCGCATTTAAAAAAGAAATTAAAAAGGGTATTGTACTACTAGATGCTAAGTAGCAAAATACGAACTATGCACTTGTACATATTTCTTCCTCTTTTTTTTTTTTTTTTTTTTTTTTTTTTGTAATTAAATGTTTTATAAATCACCATGTTTTACAAAGTTGTTAATACAGCAACATCTAAGTTAGAAATTAAGCTTCTGCATTAGATCTTCTAATGTACAACTAACAAAGCGCTAGTATCCTTATATAGTTAGGAGTCATTGTAGCTATCGTTGAGCAATTGGTTTCATCTATGGTTGTCAAAAGGGTATACGGGTCCGGGTTCGGGTTGTAAAATTGTAACCCCACAGGTTTCGGGTACGGGTTTAAATTACGGGTTTTTAACGGATACGGGTTTCGGCTAGAAAAAAAAAATCCGTGCGGGTTCGGGTCTTAGCGGGTAGGGGTACGGGTCGGGTTTTAGCGGGTAGGGGTACGGGTCGAGTCTTAACAAATCGGGTTTGGCTACGGGTTATAATTTTATTTTTTAATAATATTATTTTAAATACTTAAAACAAATTAAAAAAGATCAATAGGAAAAACTCAAAGAGTTACTTTATTTAAGATACTTGAACTATTAAAGTCTTAAATATTAAACCTCCAAATTTAAAAAGTGCAACATCAAAACTATAATGAAAATTCAAATTACAAATTTAAATATGTCTAATTCTTTGTGTAATTTCTTCCATGTCATTTCCATCATGCTCCGGTGTAGGTGCCATTATTTTGTAATAAATACGATCCCATAATTACTTTGTCCGACTCCAAGTAGCTTATTTTCTGAGGTATATATCGAAATTAATAGTTGAAGTTCTATACCATATTAGAGTAATATATGTTCAAACTTCAAAGTGTTGATCTATTATGGAATATAAAGTATTTTTTTTAATTAAATGAATAATTTGTTTCTCTTGAACATATTTTACTACTAACAATATGGACACAAAACAAATTAAACCATGAGTGGAAAACTTGTGTATACATTTCTCTCCACGTACAAGTTTTATTACTCAGTTTATTTTAACGGGTATGGGTACGGGTATATCCATTAATACCCCATAATTTTGACGGGTCTTAACGGATACGGGTATTTGTTAAGAAAAAAAAAACCCGTTCGGGTAGGGGTATTTTAGCGGGTCAACGGGTTCGGGTCTGGATATTGCGGGTCCGGGTAGGGTCGGGTTTTAATGAGTCCGGGTCCGGGTTTTGACGGGTAGACCCCTACCCGTTTGACACCCATAGTTTCATCTAGAATACTACCACTGCCTACTATATACGTTGCTGCATGATTGTATTTGTAAAGAGAATTAACGAAGAGCTCCAATTAATATAAATCTTTTGGTTCAGTTTAAACTTGGCATAGACATATTTCCTTTTTAAGAAATAAAGTTCTTAAAACATTCATTTGGTTATAGAATGTATGATTGTTTTAGTCCATGTTTGAAGATAACTTTTTTAAATTTGAAAAATAAAAAAGTTTTTAAGTGACAATTTTCCTCTGCTCATAAAAACTTTAACTTTTTTCAAGTCATGAAAGGCATATTCAAACACAACTTGAACATCCAAAACCTCAACCAACTGTATATATGTCTAAAATCCCATGCAGTCTGTTTTACTTGGTTGTTAACTCAAAAACTTTTGTCAGCACAACAAGAAAGGAATGGACAGAAAAGGGAAAGAACATTGAGTGGAACCTTTGCTTATTCTAGACAAGTGAAATAACATAAATATCTGGTCAATTCACAAATGTACAAGAGATGAAATTGTAAACCTACTTTGTTGTTTGAATATTTATACAACACCTGGTGATTTGACCGAATAAATATATATTAATGTGGCTATAAATGAGTCAAAAAATAAGTTTAGAGTTGAATTGTTTTTAAATTTAAAAATATAATAATATTTTTGGAACAGACTAATAAGAAAAGTATGACAAACAAAATGGGACAGAGGGAGTATATAACACTTAACACAAAAGTTATTTTCTTTTGTTAGACAAAGCACTTAAAACGACAATAAAACACAGATTATGCCTAGTGATGAGTGAAGGTTACCAAATTTATAATGACAACCGGCCTAATGTTTTGACTAACGGATTTGTACTATTGATACATCATATATTGTGACGCTCTATTTATTCTGTGTAGTTTTCTATTAGGCAAGAGAAACTACAATAACAACATAATCAGTATTATCTTATAAATGAATTTGAAGAGAGTGAGATCTACGCAAATCTTATCTCCGACAAAGTGGAACGACTGTTTAATTTCCGATAGAATTTCGCCTAAAGAAAAACATTTCGAAAATATAAAAATAGTATATACGAATAAAATTAATGTCAATATGACATGAATTGTTCGGCTACTATCTAACCTTCTATATTAATCCTAGGACTCCAAGGTTTTCTATCTAGGGTCATGTCTTCAGTGATTTATAGGTGAGCCACATCATGTCTAATCACCTCGTTCAATTGCCAACCACTCGCACCTCCTCGCTGTAGCATATGTGTTCATCATCTTCACATGTCCGAAGCATCGCAATCTCACTTCAATACGAGAAACTACATTTATCTTTATTTACTTAATTAACGCGCAACTAGAAATCCATATTTTTTTATAATTGGAACTTGAAAAATGAGGAAACACATATTGCTGCTCTAGTTAATCCTATCTGAAATTTTTTACTGAAGAAAGTAATCTCGGTTTTTGTGTGTAACCTGATAATTAAAAGGTTTTTATAAATATTTTTCATTCATTTACTTGTGAACACAAGAAAGGTTGAGTATATACTCTTTTTGTTCTAGTTTATGGGCACAAGTTTTTAGTCTGTGTAAAATTAATTAATGAAATTTAAACTTTCTGTTTGCCTTAATGAGAAGTTCTCATTACCACTCAAAGAATGTGGAATGTTTAATTCTATAATAAATATATAAATTATGAAATTTTCATTCTATTTTTTAAACGAAACGGATGAATAGTAAAATTGAAAAGATAAATTTCTGTCACACCATATATAGTCCATATGAATGTCGGTGGAGTTTAATAGGGCCAATGCATGGTTCATTTCTTTCATATTCCCTCTCTTTTTGATTCCATCTTCTTTAAGGCAGTTCTCGTGAGTCGTAACATCTCATTGTTCAACAGTACTTCTTCTTTCACCTTATGCTTTTCCTCCTGTCATGAAAGGAAATATTGGTGATTGTGTAATATTTGAGACATATGTGTGCCAAATTCACCGAACAAAGATATGAGAAAACACGTCTATTATACAACATAAGTACATAACATAACATCAATGTATTGCTTTATTCATCTACCTAAGTCTTTATAAATAAAAATAATTTTGGTGTTTCTGTTGATGTAAAAGTATACGATGGGATAATTGAAGTGCGTACAAAGGAACGTGGCTAATATTGTTAACAGTAATAGAATACCTAATTATAATAAGATGATTGAAATAGATATCAATACTGATGCAAACACAATTGCTTAAATAATTTTCAAATTGTCAACTATAAAATACAATTCTACACATAAATTTTAGTTTTGAATCAGCTATTTCACTCTCCTAAAAATCTGTACTAAAGGATGACATGGTTTCGTTAATAGTCCTTTAAAAACAAAAACACAATTCAAAATTTGGTTACAATTTAATTTTAAACTTATCACTTACATTTAATGAGATGATTTATAGCCACACAAATACCTTTTGCTCATTTTAGATCACAAGTGTTAAAGTTTTTCATTTTTTTTCTTGAACTTCGTTCCGATCCAAACTATGTCATCCTTTGTGGAACGGTGGAAGTATTGTTATTCTTCTCTTGTGAGTCATCGAACCTACCTAATGCTATGTCAAACTTCTCACAAGTTGCAAGAGTATGATATTTGATTATAAGAGGATAACGTAAACCTTTTTGTTTTTTATTCTTCCACAGGGTATCTATCTTCTTATCAACTTTTTAATCAAGACAAAGAAATTAAATCCAAAAATGCAAAGCATACAGGATTTGACTTACTATATATTCAATCATCAATCAATCCAGAAGCTGGTGGCGATTATCCATCTCTCGATTGTTGCATCGTACCCTTTTATTAGGTTTCGAGAGAAAGTTAAAGAACCATATTCTAAAGGTTGCTTACGTAAAATTCGACAGCCTTATTGAATATTTTAACTTAGTTTAAACTTTAAACTAAGAGTTTACGTTAGCTTATTCCTTCACCTAATGCAGTGATAACAAATTTAATTTGATGCTCCTTAGTCACCAATAATTATTAGTATTGTTTTACTATAAATAATCAAAAGAGGCAAATAGAAAGTTGTTAGAACAATGATCCTATTGCACGAACACATAATTATGCAGGTATCTTAATTGTTTCATACGATCCAATTGTATCGTTGGTGTCCCACTTTTGTGCATTTAAATGAATTGAATACTCATTGTGTTTAACAAAAACAACTAAAATGCCAAACGAGAACATATATTAAATAATTCTCTGTTTTTGTTGTTTTTCTTTACTTAATCTAAATCCCAAGGATAGAAGAGTATCCACGTTCAGCTGCTATAAGCCTTTGTTTCTTGGATTACATGTTAGTGGTTGCAAAGAAGTTGCTGGCATCATCCAGATTTTGCTCAACTTTAGTAGGAAAGAAAAACCAAAGTCCAACATATATGTATATATAGTACTTGACAAGTTTGATGCAACATCAAAATGATACATATAATTCACTATATTTAGACATAATGTTATACCCAAGAGAGTCGGATACATATTTAGCTATAAATAAAAAATAATTAAATGTATTATAAGCAAGAAACAAAGTAAAGTTAACCCGCACTTGCACCGTTTCTTTGGGTCCTGCTCTTTTCTTTCTTTCTTTTTCTTGCCTATTCTTTTCTTGAACTTTTTCCAAATAAAGAATCTTAAGGATTGCACTTTACTTAAGTTTCAGCACTGATAGTACATGTTATTACCCATTACATTAAGCAAAGTTCTAACAAGCTAGAACGGGGAGAATATATACTTATGTTTAATACTAGTTACTACATATGGTCCTAAGTTCAATAATTCGTTTAGTAAGTTACAACAATACTTATATTCTGTTGCTAAATCTTGACACTATTTAGTGCGAATCCGCCGGGACTCTAATTTAATTTAAATTTGTAATCGCTACTATACCACAAATTTTCTATGTTAGAGGATGTTATACCATATGTCGCTATTAAACTTTGGCCATTGCAGAAGAACCACTGGAAATGTTCTTTGTAACGATCCGTGGATTTAGGAAGTGTCTACATGTTTTTGGTGCCGATGCTATGTTTCTTTTTTAGTGGGGTTACAAGTTAAATATTGAGGCTAAAGTGTCCTATTTCTCAAAGTTGTGCAGCACACACACATCTAGTTAGAGTTCTCGGCTAAAATGGTCCTTAATGTATTGGATTTACTTTATTTTCGTCCTTAAAGTATCCCCATGAGATGTATGGTCCTTGAAGTATATAAAAAATTGAGGGATTTGGTCCATTAACTTAAAAAGTAACGGAACTTTTTAAATACCTGTTAGTTTTGGAGCAAAAAGTAGGAGGACCACTATTTATTCCGAAAGAGGGGAATGTGTGGGGTTTAAAAAAAATGTCAAACAAAAAAAATGATATTTGAATTGCAAGCTCATAGACTCGAGATGGCATCATCCGTGTTGGTCAAAAAATATGATCCAAAGAATAAAGATATCATGTTTCTTCAAATATAACTTCTGTAGTCCCAAGCACTTAAACAAAAAAATTGTACCCTGATAGTTTTTAGGCTTTTAAAAACTAAGACATGGTGTTCTCTAAGCAGTACACGATCAATTTGTTCTGTTTTTCACTACCATGTATTCTCTGGTTCACAACTTCATGCTTCATTCAATATCACACAGCTTAATAAACCTTGAACAGAAAGGACCCATATCTGTGACAAAATTATCCGCGGCAATAGAAAATATCCTCGATCCTTAAATTATCTGATTGAAAAATTAATCTGGTGCATAAACAGCATTAACACCAAACAAATAAATGGCGCAAATTTGATTCAAAACTTGAGGGAGTTAAAACTAACAGGTATTTAAAAAGTTTCGTTACTTTTTAAGTTAATGGACCAAATCCCTCACTTTTTTACATACTTCAAGGACTATACATCTCATGAGGGATACTTTAAGGACGAAAATAAAGGAAATCCAATACATTAAGGACCATTTTGGCCGAGAACTCCATCTAGTTAGTTGAAGATGCCGTACGGAGTATGTTAATGCTTTACATATTTCAAAGGTTTTATGAATACACCCAAAATCGCCAGTCAAAATACTCAAAACTAAGAAACAGCGAGCAAGAACCCTAGCTCACCAACCAGGCAATGAATCAAAACAAAATAAGTATACGCTCACTTAAAAAAAAAACAACAAATCCAATATATTCCCAAAATCAATAAATTTTTAACTATCCGTTCATGAATTATATGCATACAAATATATATTGCTCATATTCGGCAAGTTTCTTATGTCTCCTTCTTTTTTTAATAAACTTATATTCATAAATTCAAAATATGAGTTATAATTTTAAATGGATGGAATAATTTTTTACCATCCATTTTCCAATAGTACATCCCGATTAATTTAAACTTGGGCTATATAAGATCTACTAACTGGTTAGAGCTATTTATGTAAAAACTTAATTTCCATATTTAAAATTAATCTTATTGAAATTTTAATTTTGGCTTTAATAAGATTAATTATCGGTACAAAAAAAAAAAAAAAACTTTGACGTGTTAAGAACATGCAATTTTTCTTCTTACTCTGAAAGCTGGTTTGTAAAATGCATGAGTGATATAAATACGTAACAAGAGAAATGTATTGCTAAAAAAACGGTGAAGATTACAAATGTAGAAAAACAATAATAGTATTCCAATAAATAAAGAATACGATATACAAGAATTATATTAATAGCACTAATAAAGAAGCAGATAAAGTACCAGAAAATTCCTATGCTAGAAAATTCTGAGGGATCGTTTTGTTTGAGGGTTTGTTAAAAATTAGATATTCTATAATTTTTGGATAAATTTTATCGTCGAATTATGGAATAACTTATCCAATCCTGTATATGGATTAATATAATCTCAAAATTAAATTTTATTCCAAATTATTTAATATTTTTAAATATATATAAAAAATATATGATATTAATTTTTATTCTGAAATTATAATCCATATCCTATTAACCAAACGAACCAAACTATCTATGTAGAAATGAAATTGAGGAGCAAAAGAAATGGATTATCAAGAAAGTTATTAAAACGTGTGGGCCAGTACTGTAATTAGCTTGTGGAGTAGAAAAACAGGTTGGTCATCAACGAAAATTAGAGTAACGTGTGGGATAGTATAGTAAATTGCCAGATAACTTTGGTTGGTCATAAATGCAATTTAGGGTAACGTGTGGGATAGTTACGTAATTTGCAGTAGAAAATATCTAAAGCGATACGTACCTTAGATTGCATCAGGAATGGTGAGACCCACAAAACAGAGCACGTGACATCACACAAACCACAACTGACAAGTCAATTACTCACCTCCTACACGTGACTCAACCCTTTTGCCTTTCTTGGTTCAAACGTGTTTTAAGCTCCCGTTTGGACATGATTTGGGATTTGGGATTTGGAACTTGGGAAATTGAAATATTGTTTGGACATACATTTTATTTGAAACAAAATTTGAAGATTGTGAGGGGATTTCCCAAAAAATCCCAAAAACTGGGTTCAACTAATTTTTGGGATTTTTTGAGAAATCTCCAAAAAACACCCCCAAAAACTATGAACAAACGCTAGCTAAGTTCCTGCTTTTTTTTCTGCCACTTGATGGGTTCACCGGCTTCTCCGGTGGTTTAAGACCCCATCTCGAAACAGTCTAAGGTCGAAAAATATATTTGACGACATTAAATATCAATAATAAGTTCAATGTAATTCATAAATAAGTTCTGAGAAGAATGACGTGTATACAAATTTAATTCTTATTTTGAGATAGATAATAGGACGTTTTCGAATATATATAGCTATCATATTTTTAGAAATTAAAGGAGAACAACGACCGTTTGTCGACTAAGCTTCTATCATAATTCTCGACTTCTACGCTCTCTTATTTAGAATTATGTACGTGATGATATGTAAATGTGTCATATTCTGTTTAATCATCTCTTCTCAATTCTTCTGCGACCTACCTCTACACTTATAACTGTCAACCTCTCGCACCACCTTATTGGGGTATTTGTACTCATCATTTCACATGTTTAAACTATCTCAACTTTGATTCACGCATCTTCTCCACCACGTAGGTCACTCAACCTATCTCGTATATGTGTAATAAGCGTGTATCGTTGCTAGTAAATTAAAGAATAAAATATAAATTCAAAGTACTGATATATCGAATCCTTTAGGTTCGATATTGTTACACATATTTATAATTTTTGTATTAGTTATTAGGAATACACGTGTATTGCACTTGTCAGAAAATTAGTAAGTAGCTATTAAAAAAGTCCTACATAGCAAAAAAAGTGGGACCTACGATTATATGAAAAATATTTTAAAAAGCCACGTCAGATTTTCAGTGGGTAACGGTGCAAAAACTGACATGAATTACTTTTGGAGATATTTTTCCTATGTTGAGTGACCTTTTTGGTACCAACCAAAGCAAAGTGACTTTGGTGGTTAATTTCCCAAAGTTGAGTGACCTTTTTGGGACCAACCAAAGCAAAGTGACTTTGGTGGTTAATTTCCCAAAGTTGAGTGACCATTTGAGATTTTAACTCATAAACTTCAAATATTAACTTTTGTTTTCTGTTAACAAGGACAAATATAGCCGATTCGGTGTTTGATTGAGGTGCGGTGTCATTATTCAATATTAACTTTTATATCCATTAAATATATCTAAAATAACAGTGACCTTTTATAATAACAACAATAACAACGTATCCAGTGTCATCTTAGAAGTAAGGTTGACGAAGATGAAAAGTCTGTTCTCGATAGACACTTGGCTCAAGATAAGCACTATAAAAAACAGATTTAAAAGAATCAAGGTATGGGATACAAAAAATTAAAGATACAACAACAACAACAACAAAAACAATATACCCGGTGAAATCCAACAAGTGAGGTCTGAAGAGCGTCAGATGTGCGCAGACTTTACCCCCAACAAAGCAGAGAGGTTGTTTCTCACAGACCCTCGGCTCAAGAAAAATATATTAAAACATATTTGCAAAAATAAGATGAAGTCATGTTACTACCCATGATAAAGAAAATACTAACAAAGAAACTACTAACAACGAAGGTAAACAGATAACGGTGAAGACAATAAAGGCACAACATACGATAAACAAAGTATAACAAAATACATATGATAAAAAGACAAAACATGTGATAAAAATAATATATAGAAGAATGCTACTACTACTAATATGACATATATCTCTGAGCTACTCTCTACCTTAATTCTCAGATTTCCACGCTCTTCTATCTACGGTCATATCCTCAGTGATCTGAAAGTATCATGTCGTGTATAATCACCTTGTTACCATTGTTTGTTGGTCTACCTCTATCTTTTCATAAAACCAGGACTACCAACCTATCGCACCTCCTCATCGAGGCTCTGTGCTCCTCTTCTTTACATGTCTAAACCACTCAGTCTTACTTTTCGCATCTTATCTACCACTTAGATTACCCACACTTTATCTCGTATGACGTGGTTCCTAATTTTTTCCATTAATATATGCATTTTCATTTCTGTCATATTCATATTTTCAATATATGTGTTCTTAACTTACCGACACCGCACCATATAGCATAGTTGCACAAACGAGCACTCTATAAAACTTATTAAGTTACAATGGCACATTTTTATCGCATTGCACACTAGATTCGTGCCTTCATTTCATGGACTCTGCCACAAATATGACGAATCCAAGAGAATAACATAAATCTTGATTTGTCTCTTAGCCCGCCATTCTGTGTCTATTCTAGATTAATTTTTCACCTACCTAAACTAGTTGTGTCCTTTTTTTCACTATTTTTTTTTTTTCATTTTCCGTTTATTTCACCTACTTAGTCAAATTTTCCTTTTTCCAGACCTACCCATACTAGTAGTAGTTTTATTTTCATATACTCATAGTACTCGTTAGATGACAATAAAATTGCACCAAATAGCCAGTGTCAGCTTTGCAACGACCTTTTTGTCGTGGGGTGGAGAAAAAAGAAAAAAGAAAAAAGAAAAGGTTTGAAAAAGTAGCAGCTACGGCAAACTCTCATCTCATCCAGAAGGTGCAGCTAACGGCTCTATGTGCGGCGTCTGTTACGCTGGCTAAGCCACGTAGTGATCAATTCTCAATAGTGAGTACGTGGCCCCATGCATGAGCCTCAAAGCCTGACCCCTCATCTCCTCTAGAACATCAGGCCGCCCCTCAATTCGGCGCCTATTTCACCAAATCTATATATACTCCCTGTTCAAAAAGATAAATTAATTGGACTTATAAATGGTATAGTGATTTTTTAATGGTTGTGTTCTAAAATAAATTACGTGTATTTAAGTAGCATAAAATGGGATGCTTTACGTTTTAAAAGATAATATGGAGGATCTACTATTTACTAAAATAACATGATAGATAGGAGTAATTTTTAAATCATTTACTTCAATGTAAATTGTAACTCTCGTAAAAGGGATGCTTTACGTTTTAAAATATCAAACTCTCATAAAATGGTTACTAGTAATGTTTTTAAAATATTGTATATACCGTACAACCTCTGAAGTTTTAAAATTCAGGTCGGCTCCAGCCATTTCCCAAGCTGTAGGATTGAGTGATGAGTTTTGTGGTGCTGTAATGACAAAGGGAAAAGGGATAAATATAAAATTGCTTCTAAATTTCAAAATAATTGAAGTCTAACAATTTTAAGTGATAGAAATAAAACATAAAGACCAATAACAAGTGATAATGTTATAAATATCGGCTATGCTTTTTTATATTAAATATACAGATGATATTCACTATTATGATATTCTCAATTATAATACATGTAATATTATGTCTCGTTAATTGATCGTTAATTGAGTTATACTCAATTTTTGAATTTCTATAGATGAATATAACTTCATTTTTAAAGAAAATTGTGGATAAACAATCTTAATTAGGGAATTGGACAGATCATTTGCATAGGTTCTATAAGGAGAGTTCCGAGTGTTGGGTGCTGGGCGTGCTCTAGGCGCATCGTCGGGCACTTGAGGCGTAACCCTCATGGATCTAAACTCCGCCCGAGAGTCTCAGGGCGTTTTGCTAGTGCCCTGCCCCGGGCACTTAAAAAATTACTCCCTCCGTTCCACTTTAGGTGAACCCATTTGACTTTGCACGGAGTTTAATAAAGAGAGAACACTTTTGAAATTTGTGGTCTAAAATAAGTTATAGATATTTGTGTGGCTACAAATCATCTAGGGATGAGTAAAAGTGAATATTTCTTTCCAAATTTAGAAAGAGGTCATTCTTTTTTAAACAGACTAAAAAGAAAATAGGTTCATCCTTTTTGAAACGGAGGGAGTACTCATTTTGAAACAATCTAAAAAAGAAAAGAAAAGAAAGTAGACGCTTAAATTGAACAAAGAAAGTAGCAGCGTGGGGCATCACAAATAGAAGTTACCTCTTGAAACAAAATTTAGTAGGCGAAACACCAAAGAGGACCCGCCAAATGAAGCATAACACGTTGCTCAACCGAAATTTCAGATTGTACTGTTTGATTTGTTTCGTACACTTAAAAAGCATTTCTTCTTGCCTAAGCTTCAAATTTCAATCATTACCCACCCCTTCTATTCATCAATGTTTGTGTACCAAAGCTTCGATGGAAATGATATGGAAATTTCGTATCTGCAACTACAAACATCACGCAAAGAAAAGAATGAAAACAGTCCCTCCAACTCTTTCTTTTGAGTTTAACTTTTACTCAAAATAGTGTAAATAGAATTTGTATAATATACTATAGTAGATTTCCTTAGAGACGAATCTAATATTTAAGAAATTTATTTGATTTACTGAATTTAAAATCATTTTTTTGATGTTTTTTTTAGTAATGGGGTTTCGTCGACCCATAGTGTTAGCTTACACTTTATTTTTGTGCCTTGATTTCACATTATGTGTCTTGTATATTTCGGAGCTAGTTTTCAATTTCAAGTTTCGCATTTTCCTTAAATTCCTTTTATAAGAGTAGAACAATCATGGGTGGAGTTAGAAGTAGATTACTGGTTCGTCGAAATCCAAAAACGTTAAACTAGATACTGGTTTTTACATTTAATTTTTAATTTTATATGTACAAATGATCTTTGTAAAAAGCAGTAATTAAGAATCTGACTCTAAGGATGATATGTATACGATAAATGGATTCAAATGGTATATGTGTTTGTTCTGCATAATTTGAGATTATAAGGTTCGATTATTTTCTTTACATTCTTAAACTTCTTGTCAATCAAAGTAAGATGAATAAAATGAAATGTTAGTAGCGCTGGTACCAAACACTAAAGGATAACAACATAGATGAAGCAATTTCTGAAATCTTACCCATTTGTTGCACACCTCTGTGGCTCTGTGATTCTTTTCCTCCCATTTCCTCAAAGGTCGAGGTTCGTTTAAGGCTACTAAAAGTCGTACTACTACAACAAACTTTTCAAATACTTAGCTCCCGTTTATTTAAAGAATTTGGGAGCAATTTTTGGAAATTTTTTGGGTGAAAACTTGTTTGAATATACTTTTTGGTCAAGTTTTGAAAATAATTTTCAAAAACCAAAAAAGGGGCCAAGTTTTGGCCACTTTTTGAGATTTTTTTGAAAATTTTGTATATTTCACTCATAAAACTTCAAATATTTTTTCAAGTGAAATGTATGTTCAAACACAATTTCAAGTTCCAGAAATTTTTTTCAACTCAACTTCTAAAACTCAAATTTCCAAATTTCAACCAAATCTATGTCCAAACGCTAGTTTAGATTATGTTTTTGTGTTCGGTTGTTCAATCTCAAGTGCTTCTTTCGTCCTAAATTAGTTGTCACTTTAGTAAAAATGGTGTGTCCCAAATTAGTTGTCTCTTTAGTACTCCATCTGTTCCAATTTATGTAACAGTATTTCCTTATTTGTCTGTTCCAAAAAGAATGACAAAATTTTAAATTTGGTAACAATTTAACTTCAAAATTACTGTTTTGCCATTACTGAAATGATTTACAACCACACAAACATCTTTGCTTCATTTTACATTTACACCACAAGTTTCAAAAGTCTTTATTTATTTCTTAAACTTTGTGCCGAGTCAAACTATGACACATAAAGTCCAAAAGGGAGTATTTTAAGACTAAATTTATTAGTTTTTTCCCACTATAAATAATAAAAAAAATCTCGAGAAAATTAATAGTTAAACATTAAATAGAGGTAAAATAGTAAAATATATACCCTATTTAATAATTTTTTTAATAAGCGTGAAAAAAATTAAAGATGTCAATTAAAATGGGACGGGGAGTACTTATTAAATTCCAATTACCTTGAGCTTGAGAATTACAGGACTACAGAAGAAAGAAAGAATATATCAGTACTGAGAATCACTTAAGTATCACTTTTTATTAGTGTATGAAACTAAGAATCACTTTTTCTTTATCATACATGATAAGTTATTCGAAAATGCTTAAGTACCCACAGATTGTCAACGTAAATTTACAACTAACTTGTTGAACAATTCTTTTTTGTTTATCTGAAAAAAGAACCATCAACCATGTACATTAATTTAAGCAACTTAAGATGTTAGATTCTTATAATGGTATCAGGTCGATAGAGTTTAAGTAGTAGTTGTTAAGTAGATTAGATTTAGACATCGTTGGATACTCAAGTAGGGATGTTTACTTAAGCCAGTGGATTTGCAACACAATTTGTTGGTAAGAAATTTAATTTTAAACGTCAACATTTTATAAAGTTAAAAAAATGAAATAACCAAAGTAACTTTTTTCCTTTTCCTGGTCAGTTTGAAGGAAGAGATACGCAAAGAAAATAGTGCCACGTACAAGAAGGAACCAATAGAAACAAGGGAAAGCGCAAAGAACACGTCATGAACACAAGATATTAAACTAAACCTAATCTATTTTCTCTAAAGTAAATAAAAAAAGGAAAGGAAAGACTAGAAAGGAAGTACAAGAGGCTATTCTCCGTTGAAACAACACAAACAAATATTGTGAAATATATGAAATTCCTCGGTTTAATAATATGTATGGAATTTGAGGATAAAGATAAAAAAAAAAATCATGCTTGAAAAATATTACTCCCGTTTTAAATAGGATATCAGGATTCATGACTTCATTATTAATCTGTTTAGAAAAAAATGTTATAATATTAAATTTGAAAACTATCTAACAGTAACCTTAGTGAGACAACTATATATAACTTATTTTAAGCTCTAATTTTAAAAGTCATCATATTTTTTTTAAACCTTGGTTCATGCCAAATTTAATACTCTTTCCATTTCAGTTTATGTGAATCTTTCGCTCTTCGAGAGTCAAATAGCTTGAACTTTAACCAATCTTTTAAGATGCATTTTTTCATTATATTGATATGAGAAAAGTTTCAATTTAAAGTCAGTTTGGGTAAGCTTAAAAGTGACTTAGAATCACATATTTGTTTAAAATCCCAAATATAAATGTTTGGTAACTCAAAAAATTATTCGTAAGTATTACATTTGTTTGAAATACTTTTAGCTTATAAGCTTCTTAGAAAAAGCTCACCCAAATAGGTTCTTATAATACTTTTCGATATATTTTTAATATTTAAAATTTAATTTTAAAATATTAAATTAATTTAGCTTCAAATATTAGTGAAATTGATTTTAAAAAATAAAAAATTTCACGTAAAAATCTGAATTAATAAAGAAACATAACAAGAAGCAGATTGAAACTAAAGGTGTGGGAGCCAGCTTTGGGATGGTCACAATTTTTTTTCCTCCGAAAAAGGTGGGCCCGGAGAGACGGACTTGAAATGCGGAACTGAAATAAGAATTAAAATGAATGGTGACCAGAAATGGATGAGACAGAAAAAAGAGAATTCAAATCCAACTAAATAAAGAAAAAGGCAACATGTCCGTGAAAACATGATGGTAGGAAGTATGGATGGAGAAATATAGACTTGTACTATCATTAAAAATTATAAAAAATCCGCCAAACACGCGCCTGTCACCATCTCTCCATCTCAAATCTCTTCCTACTTTTCCTCCATTAATTAAAATTAAATTAAATTAATCATCAACTTTATAATATTATTAAAATTTAAAAAAGTATAGGGAAACACACATCTTTAGATTTAGATTTGTTGACTATATAAATGCCACCTCCACTTCCCTACACCTTTGCATCTTAACCTGAAAACAGCATCTTTTGTCTCTTTTACAATACAAAATAATAGTCATATCACTGTCACCCCTTTGCTTCTCTCCCCACTATATATACTATCTTTCCCTTCATTTTCTCCTTCACCACTTCTCTATTTTTCCCTCCTCTCTTTCGACGTGTTTCAAAAGCAAATAGTTCGTCTTTTGCTTTTTCTCTCTCTACACTTTTAAAATTGTACTCTATAGCCCACTGTAGTTTCTCCGCAACACACTTTTCCCCTCACATTATTCTAAAAGATACACATCTAGTCCCTTCTATTCTATATGGAAGAGTTGAAAATTGAAAATAATAACAAGCGGTCCCGAGTTGAGTCAGAGTTGGACTCACTTAGCGACTCGCCTGAGTCCAAGCGAGTTCACAACTCGGACCCGGTCGACTCAGACCCGACCCGGTTTACTGACCTGCCGGAATCGGATGATCTGGAAGCTGACGTGGATTTGGATTCGCCTGAGGCGAAGCAGATTAGGGAAGATATTTTGGATATTTTAGATGAAACGGATGACCCGCCGGAGATTCAGGATCTGGATTCTGTTATGAAGAGCTTTGAAGAAGAGATTCTTCATTGCGATCCACAGACTGTTCTAGATCTGACATCATCAGAATCCAGCGAGTCTCAACCTGACCTAGGCTACCTTCTCGAAGCCTCCGACGATGAGCTAGGTCTACCGCCGACGGTTTCTCCGACGGAGGAACATGTCAACGCCGTCATGCCGGAGGCAGCGGCTGAATTTGAGAATGTTATGGGATTTGAACATGAAATGCCTAATTATGACAGTTTTGACTTCGGAATGGCTGCCGGAGTTAGTGATGGAGATAATATCGGCGGTAACATCAACGGCGAGTTTGTGACGGTTGGAGGGTTGTTTGAATATCCAGAGTCGTTGGATTTTTCGGAGTTTTCATGGCGGCAGGAATCTTTACCTGCTTTATAAACCGGCTAGGGTTTGTGAATGGTAGCGTTAGTTTTGTATATCTGAAAACTAGAAAATGACAGGACAAAATTAGGAAAAGCTAAATTGTGAAGAAGTACTATACATTAGAAACAATATGTTTTCAGAGGCTACAAATTTGTTCTCTTAAAAATTCATCAGTTCACTGGAGCTTTGATATTAATGTCTGCTAGATAACTGAATTAATTTTAGTACCTTATTAGTGAATCAAGGAACTATGAACCAACCTATGGAATTTTTATTTGTCCATTTGTGAAACTTGTGTATCGAACTCTACAATTGATGAAACAAAAATTAAATTTATTTTAATGACACGACTCTTTAGCAAATCACTTGAAATAATTAAACATTTATTCCTTCAATTCTAATTTGAAAACAACTATTACTTTCTTCGTCCCATTTTATATGACACCATTTGATCGGCCACGGAATTTAAAAGTTGTTGATTGCTTTTAAAATATGTAGGACCCAATAAGGATAAAATAAAGATGATACATTAAATAGTTTTTAAATAATTCATTTTGAGATAAATAAAAAAAATGATGCCAAATATATTGGGACAGAAGGAATAATAAATTGTCTTGAATTTTAAAAACCACAATTATTTTTAGCTAAATTCATAACTAAAATAGGACAGATAGAGTATTATTAATGGAATACATTTTATTTCAATTGATAAGTAATATTTAATTTAACACAAAATTTAAAAAAGAAATAATTTTCTTTAAAAAAATTTGTGATTCATAAAGTCATTGATGTTTGGATGTTTATGTAAATATTAATCGATCTTGCATTAGCATATGACAGATACATGACTCATGATATATTGAGACTAGAAATCAAGAGTGACTACGACAATGGACTTGTAAACCGATTTGTAATCTTCCGGCAACAACCAATTTCTATTCAAACTATTTGTGGTTATAAATCATTCTTTTTTAAATATAATAAAAAACTTGAAATTAAACTGTTTTCAAAGTTTAAGAAATATTACTATTTTATGAACGAATTAATATTATATCATTTTAAAGCAAAAACTTAGACATTCTTATCACTAATTTAATCATTTAGTGAGGATAATATTAGTTTTTTTTTTCTTTTGTATTCCATCCATTTTATTTATGTGGCACTCTAGTCAAACAACTGCACGCAAAGTGAGTTAATAGGAAGACCTTTATTCGCTTGAATTCGGTTTTATTAAAGGAAAATCAAATTGAAGTTGGAAAGCTGGTTTTCGTTTCCAGATTAATAATGTTTGAATCGGCATGAAGTTTGAAAAAAAAAATTAAAATTTGTAGTCTTAAGCAAGCCACAAAACTGTTGAAAGTAGTTGACTATAGCAATGCATTCTTTTGACCTTGGTGTTCTTTTGCGCCATTTGATTTCATTAGTTTGTTGGTTCAGAGAATTGAAGAGGATACATATTGTATTTTACTAGGAATAATTGAAGAGAAAGATAAGGTTAATTAACTGAAGCCACCATTTTTTAATGTATCCAAGTTATTTTTCTAACTGGTGCAGTGTCCATTGCTACTTGGCTTTATCTCCATGAACTTATAAATCAATGAGCAAGTTTGGTTGTTTTTACAATTATAAAAAGAGGAGAACTAAAATGATGAGCCATGTGACAATGTGGCAAGTTAGGTTTGAGTTTGATATATTAGACACATAAAATAATGCTTTTTGCTATCGTGTTGTGACATGTTTGGACCCCTTAAGGATCTTTCTCGATATTAACTCCTACGAATCTGTGACATCACTGATTGATATGGATGAACTGAATAATTGCAGCTGCAGGTAATACTTGCCTACAGAAAGTCTAAATACTTAGTAGGAGTATTTCAGAAGCAACACAAATTAAAAATCTATTAAAATAATGATTTATTACTGCCGTAATAGGGTAGAGAAAATGCCTAGACTGTATTTTATGTCTATATTACTATGTTCAGATTTGGGATATGCCTGCACTACTGTTCATGTTTGGTTGAACTTCTTCAATGGATCACTCCAGCCAGTTTATCTGTGAAAACCATGGAATTGTGATCAGTTGGAATAGACCACTTCCAATTACACTAGAATTCAAATGATCATTTTGAATTAGCAATTAAAAGTAGTTGTTAAGCAGCTGAATTCCGAAATTCAGCTTATTTTGTAGTGTTATCATTCAGGATGTAACGTATGAGTAAATTGTGCTTCATTCTGGAGGAGAAAAGGGCCTGACATAGCTTAAATTGCCAGATAGGAAACTGTAGTTTCCATGCTGAAAAGAATATAAATCGCTGGATAATTCCGAAAATATGTAGATTTTCGTTTACTGTCCTAAAAAGTGAATGTTAAATAGCTGTTGTGATTCTAGCAGTCGCACAAGTAACTGGCGAATGGCTCAAATATTGTCCTATGTTGAGCTATTTATTATTTGCTTGTAGGAGATTGATGAAGAAAAGGGATAGATTCTGCTAATGCAAAAGGCTCTGTATCTTTGGTTTCACTAATCAAAGTAGTAGTTATTATAAGTCTAAGAGAGGACTTCCCTGTTCTGTGATCTGATAAGTAGAACTTTGCTAGGTGGGAATATGATACTGAGACTTCTAGTAGGGATAGTCGTTGTTACAGGCATAAAGATGTGCTAGTTGGCATATGAGCATAAAGATATGCTATAAGATTGGCATATGATTCTGGAAACAGAGTAAGGGGAGTTGCTAGTTTAAAAAATGGTGGACCAACTAATCTCTAATAGAACATTAACATTTCTATTCTCAGGAAGTGTTTCTGAAGTATATTCTAGTCTCTACATATCATGTCTATTGCTTGCAAATTGATAATTTGTTAAAACTTCATCGTTCAAAGTTCTAGTACATCTTGATAATGTTGTGTGTCCTAAATCTGAAGATTCTTTTTGTTGGAACAGTGAACTAATACATAATTGTAATCCATTCTTTGATTTTTTAGTCTAAGCTAAACTTTTAACCAAATAATACAGAACCGGTTAGAGCCAGAATAATGCACCCCAAGACATTAGCACTGTGATCATCAAACTCTCCTTCGCATTGAATTTTGCAGCTGAGCTGTTGTGAAAGCCAAATCCCAAGATGCTGGGTGTTTTAGGTGCTACTGTCACCATCGGTGAAGCTGAAATGCAAGACAAATAGGCAAAATCTTTGAACATATGCATAGAAACATTGGTGTAGAAGCTGTGGAGAATGTGTATTTCTACATGCTAGATGTTGCATAATATATCATTGGGACAGTAAAAACTATTCTTACCAGCAACAGTTGAATTGCTTTTTGTTCCGAATGAAACTTGAGGTGTCGGTGCATTAGGAGGCAGTCCTGATGAAACATTACAGAAATGTGATGAATTAATAATGTATTGAATTAATGAATGAATTTTACTTTTATGATCTCCAATGTAGCTGCTCTCTTCTGCTTCAGTTACATAGAGCATATTTTGGATGTTGTTACATACCTGAACAGGTAGAAGTGTCAACATTCATGTTGCAAAGAAGTGGCAACTGAAGAGCTAATGTGGTGTTGATAGGAAGAGGGCTGAGTCTAGTTTGATTGAGCAATAAGCAAAGGCAGCCTGGTTGCTGGCTATAGAGTTGCCTGAGGTTACTGCAGCACTGCTCGGCCGGTGAGGGCGATGCACCCTGCACGAATGGTCCACAGGGTGCCAATTGTATCAGGAGTGGCCCACACGCGGACACGGTGGGTCCTGCAGGCAAGTTGCCAAAGGTCTGTGAAAGAGTGGTAGGTACAAGAACCAATAGAAAGGATATAATTAGAACAGTACTGGTAGGATTAGCAGGCAGGGAATTAGTAAAAGCCATGCTCTGAACCTTTGAGTATTCTTTTTCTTTACTATGAAATTGGTTTTTTACTGCTAGGATGATTCATGAGGAAGTTTACTGTATGGACTCTTCTTATATGATGAAAGTAAATCAGTATAGTGTGAGCTGCAACATGCATTGAGTGTGGAAATGCAAAATTGACATACATTCATACAAATCTTATTCTTCATCTCTCCCCAGTCAAAGAACCGAATGTTATGAATAAAGATGTTTCATGCGTGTATCATTCAGAAAATGAGTTGCTATTTTACTAATTATTACATTTGGATAAAAAAACAGCTTCAAGAAGAAGGACAATCACCATGAGTGGTACAGTAAAAGAATTAATGAACAATTAACTCGATCAATCCACTAATACACTCGTTTAGTTTATCTGTCCCATCATTAAGCACACCTAATAATGGCCTCTATATTTAATAATCACTACCTTCTCATAATTAGCAATCCTTGTTGAAAAGGAGTGGGTGATATATAGAGTACCTAAGATAACAGAACAATTGATTATTCATGATGATGATCGATTAACGGATGTATTACCTAGAACACTTCAAATTTTGTACTATAACAAAGATGGCAATGTTTTATTCTACCTGCTTAAGTAGCTGGAACTATCAAATGCAGATAGCTTAACCGAAAACTTTGAGGTGTGAAGCGTCTTTGTCATTAATTAATAGACCTCGTACCCTTAACATTAAACATGTTCAATCTCCATCTCTGTGTCTATACTTAGGTTGCTTTAAAAGATAGATTTTATTCAACAATGCCTATGTTATATTAAGGATTCCTCGTGTTGTTGTAGGCTTGCAACTTGCCATAGCCAAACTTAGCTCGCATTTTTTTTCATCAATCCCCAAATAATGGCTTTGATTTTCTGGATTAGAAAGAAACTTTCCCGTTTCAGACTCCAAACACCAAAAAGATTGACTCTTCCTGCAAGTTCTGTGAATTCTTTGGCCCTGCCTCATGTAAGCATTCTATTTCTTAATGATATGACATACTCACTCCGTTCCAAAATGGTTGTCATAGTTTCCTTATTAGTCCGTTTGAAAAAGAAGACACAATTCTAAATTTAGAAATATTTTTGAATTGAAAGTACTACTTTACCCTTAATGAAATGCTTTATAGCCACATATTTATGTATAGCTTATTTTGGACCACAAGTTCCAAAAGTCTTACCACATTTCTTAAACTCCGTTCCAAGTTAAACTATGACAATCATTTTGGAATGGAGAGAGTGTGTGATAATAGTCTTCTGTTTTGCTCGATATTTTCCTTAAATATTTCGTAAAATTATGTTGATTTTAACTGAAACTTACTAACTCCATTAACCGTTGAACTGATGAGTTAATGCAGATGCACGAATTGGTATTAGATGCAGATTTAAGATGTGCAAACTGTCAAAAGAGAGTGTCAAGTGTAATTTCAAATGTTGATGGTATGTGCTGTGATCTAGTTCTCAATGAAGCATGAGATATGTTGCTAGGTTTAGTTCCCATTTCGACTGAGTTGAGTTTCAATTGATTCCTGCAGATTTGGAGTCTATCGTGGTGCATGTACTAGAGAAGAAGATTACCCTCACTCGCAAATCAACTTAAGCAAATGATGATCACAATCAATGTTGGAACGTTGGAACTCAACCATTTCAAACAAATACTCTATGTCGCTACAACATTACGTATCTATAGCTACAAAATGTCCTGTGTAACCCTTGTGCAATTGATATATCATCAACGTGCGTCTTGGCTTATTCCAGGATCAGATTTAGCATTTCCCGACATTTTTAATTCTGATATATAAACACAATTGATTTATGTTTCAATTACGAAAAATAGTTTTATGATTTTGGTGCAGTATACTAAAAGCCAAATCTCAAATGATCATCCGTGATGTTGCTTTGTCAATTACAGCTAATTTCTCTTTTCCATATTGTTCCAAGACATCAGCAAAAAAGGTCTACTGAGAACATTACAAGAGAAATTTGAAGTCTGAGGTGGATAGCACCAAGTCTTAGATACTTAATACTTAAAACAAGTAGTAACAGATAATTTGAAAAATCAAGAATAGATTCACTCAGTTCTGAGTCACTTTTTATGTTAAGAAAATGAAAGGTAACCAGGGTAGATTCTTGGGGAAAAAAGGTTAAGGCATGGGAAAGAGAGAGTTCCAACTCTCTGGAATAGGAATATTTAGACAACAAAAGAGATTCCTTTTATAGCAAACATATACCTTTTAGGACAAGAAAGTGATGCTTTTCCCACGAGGTATGTTCTATAAGAACAATAACATTGAAATGCTTGTTAGGCCAGAATCAGATACCAATCAGTCAATAAGATTGCAAAAAAAGAATTTGAACAATCCATAATCTTTCCATTTCTTGGAACTGATCCATCATCTCCTTCTGAACTCTGAAACAGAAAATCTTCCTTCTTCATGATGCAGAAGGTAATGCCAATACTTTTGCTAATATTATTATTTTCAAGTTGTTCATCATGAATTGACTAGTGTTACGTTGTCCGCTTACCTCAACTCCCCTCACATAGGACTAGTGTAACATGGTCAATAGGATTTATATAGCCGACTCCAACTTGTTTAAGACTGAAGTGTAATTGTTGTCGTAAGTTTTCACTGCCTAATGAATGCTAAAAAATGCAGTTATGTTGCATGGTGATGAGAATTAATATAGACTGCAAGGGCTGTTACATGAAAGTAAGTCGGGCACTTCTCACTATACCAGGTAACTTATGCTTATAAATTCTTAGAAGTTGTCATCTTAATCTTATAGCTTGATCAAATTTATAAGAGAGACTATGAATTGACACAATTCCTGTTATTGGATTGATCATGAAGAGCTGGAGACAAGATTCATTGAGAAAAACCATAGCAGAGTAATTGTTTGTGGGAACTTTGTGCCACAAGATGTGGCCATCAAAATAAGGAAGAAGACAAATCGGAGAGTTGAAATATTGGAGATACAAGATTTAAGTGCCAGTGCTCATGAAGAAAAGCAAGACCAAATGCCCTTAGTAAGCTCTTGCAACAACCAAAATGAAGTAGAAACACATGTAACATCAGATCAACACATTTATTTTCAAGTTGTCACCTAATTGAACATAATTGTGTAGCATCTTGTAATCACACTTTGTGTTGTTAGAATTAGTGCCTAGTGAAAGCTGGGCATAGATAAATTTAAGTATATACACTGACAATGTGATTCATTTACCAACTATGTCATTTTCAGAAGTTATTTATTGTTATAAGCCAACTTAACTTGATGATGTTAGAAGATTACACAAATTTATGAACACAATAACAACTACTCCATAATATAACAAGTTCACACAATTTAAAATCGGTCTTCAGTAGTACTATTAAACATGCTGTGACAAATTAAATAAAAGAAAATTATGTCCACCTAAGCTAGGAAATCTTCTTGTGGGGAAAAGACAGAGGTGGTCTTCTAACTCGAGTCACGAGGTAACTCGCTGTGATGGTTAAGTAAAAAAAAGCAAATACTAACTTCTTGACTGGCTATCAGCCTGCACCAAGGGCCAGGCTTGAAAAAAAATGATACTATTTGTGTGTCAATTTGTAGTAGTGTGAAAAAGGCCGCTTGCTAATCTAGCGTTTGGAAATAGTTTGGTCGAAATTTGAAAAAATAAATTTTTGAACTTTAGTCGAAAAATAGTATTTAAAAGTTGAAATTGTATTTGGACATACGCTTTATTTAAAAAAAGAAGTTGAAATTGTGTGTGAATTTTTTTTTGTTTTTGAAAAAACTCCAAATAGTCTTTTTGGTAGTATTTGGCAAAGCCTTCTTCAAAATGCTTCAAAAAAGCCATGTCCAAACATTGTTTTCAAAATATATTTGAAAAAATAGTTTCTAGTTTTATAAATAAATGGGAGCTAAATGTTAGTTTGTGTATATGTCGACTAAAATTACTAAACATTTTCTCCACTTACACATGCAAATTGTCAAAGATAATTGTTCATCAAAGTTAAATTATATAGGCTCACACTAAGGAGCCTCTTGAATTTTGAAAGTTTTTCTTGTAAAAGGGAAAAAGGTGAAACGTTGTCTTTAATTGAATGTAATGGTGTTTTAATTCATTTGTTAAGATAAAAATTTCTAAGTTTGAAGAGCTGTTTTATTCTTTCAAGTTTTTCAATTTTAACTTAAGATAATCATTTTGCCAACTTCAACCAAATCGGTGTCCGAGCCCATTTAATCCATAGAGAGGTGCTCACAACAATCGCCCCGCTTGAGGACCAACAACCTCGTTGGTTATGGCTGGCACCCCTCTTAGGTCCAGGCCACCACTCTTGGCACAAGCCACCACTCCAAGTATCCCTGTTGGTTATGGCTGACACCTCCCGAGGGTCTAGGCCACCACTCTTGACGTAGGCCACCACTCCGAGTTGCGGCACTCAAGCGTGAACTCTCAATGAAAGCACCAATATTATAGATCAAATAGGAGAGCCCAACCCAAAAAACTAGTGAAGTAGGTGGGAGCGCCCATTTAGTCTATATACGCATTAACATCTTTTTTTTTTTATCAATATGAGAAAGTGCTCACAACAAAATGCCTACTAAATGTTTCTTTAACATAAAATCAAACTAAAACTTCATATTGTCACAATCATGCCTAAGGCACTAAGCATCATCCCCACTTTTAATTGCAATCAAGTGATCAACCACGAGCTATATGATCTACATTGCCCACAAGCTGCCAGTAAAGTGTACTCGCCTAATGCTACTACTAATATATATATAGATCATTTAACTGACGACAAAATTAAAATTGCTTAATTAGCATGTATATTGAAATCAACTGGACACGTCTTGCCTAAATATCTACGAGATTTGGTGAATAATGCATCATTGTTATGCATGTTTTCATTTCCTTTTTTTGCTTCAAACGAAAATATTTTTACTGAAACGTTATGTAGGACATGTGATCGAGCTTTAATCTATTCAGAGCTGAATTCAGTAAGCATTAAGATACAAGTTATAAAGTGTATGTATATTAAAGAGGATTGTTTAGCAAGGTGCGTCAACTTGATTACTTTCATGAAAGAGGATTGCCCAGCAATAATCATTTATAAGGTGTGAGTGTTGATGATTGTTAACACTGGGAAATCATGTTAGCCACATATATATTTTACATGTTATGTTTGATATGTAGTATGATATGTTCTAACTTCTAATTATTTGTACTTCACTTAAAAGGCACACTAGTTATTTTCGACCTTGACAAAAAAAAATGTATGTATGTGCGCCAGTTAAATTGACAATTTTTAACTAGTGCAATTAATACAAATTTAACTGGAGTTATAGTACTCTATACTAACAGATTATACATTTGTCACATGAAGAGCAATCTAATTACAACATCATTTCTTCAAATAGAAATTTTAATTTGCGATACATCATATTTCCTTTCAACTTAAATAGCTGTAGAAGTGAACAATTAATAACATACCTAACACTTGACGGTATGGCCATGCAACCAAAGGGGCCCACTTCTTAGTTTGAAAGACTTGGGGGGTAATTTGTTTCCATTAAGATTAAGAGGCCTAAATTTGAATACACATCTGAATATTAAGACGTAGTATTAAGAACTGAATACTGAATAATTAAGACCGTTTGTTTTACGAATATCTGAACGTTTATAATCTATCTTTATTAAAGATTATACATATTCTAAGATATTTTAAATATTATATCAACGAGTTATTAGATTATAAGTTGGTATGTGATGGTGGTTTAATGGCAGAGTTGGTTGGTGGCCATACTAGACGTGTTGGCGCAGCTTCTGCATTCATGCATAATCCCAGAAAGAGTCGCACTCAAAAAGTGTGATGTATAATGCAAACATCGATAACTATTTTCACGGCTCAAACTATAATTTATACGTCACACTAATACAGCTTCATCAATTACTCCCAGACTCCCCCCTTCAAAATCAGTATCACTACCGCTAACAAAAAATCGTATAAAACAATATGGATTTATATACCGACATTAGCTTTCCTTATACAATCAAACCAAACGTCCCTTAATAAACCTCAAACGTGGGCCCCTCAAACCAGCAGCACGTATCTGATTCGTTGGAAATCTAAAAGATCAGAAGTCCCACCAATCTCCACGCGGCCTTTCCAAGTGTAAAGTATCCACCAATTACCATACGTCGTCGTTTCTTGAAACTGTCAACTCATACAAAATTCTCCTTCATTCTAAAACATTCCCCATCACCTTTTTCATTTTTCTCCTCAACAAACTCTTTAACACTCCTTTTACACTTCTTATAAACTACAGTATTCAATAAGAAAAAGTTAGGTCGGTGCTCCAAGTATTCCGCGTTCATTCGTTCAAGCATTAAAAGACAATGACGAAAAAATTAGGGTCTTTTAGGCATAGTTTCGAAGAAAAAAGATTAAAAGAAAGATTATTTTCTTCATACAACGGGGATTACACTGAGTTACCAGGTTTCAAGTACTCACTTGATAATTCTGAAACTTCAGGGTGTTGTTTGTCTTTTCGTGAGAAGTTTACTGAGCTATGGAAAGATTGGTACAGTGTGATTGTCAAGGCATGGGAGATGGGTCGATCCGACCCGAGAAAGATTGTTTTTTCTGCAAAAATGGGTTTAGCTTTAATGCTTATATCTTTATTGATATTTTTCAAGGAGCCTGCTGAAGAGCTTAGTAAATACTCTGTTTGGGCTATTCTTACTGTTGTTGTCGTTTTCGAGTTCAGTATTGGTAAGTATCATACTCGTCCGTTCCAGTTTATGTGAACCTTTTCACTTTTCAAATGTCAAACTACATGAACTTTGACCAATATACTTATAGTATATTTCGTGTAGTTTTTAAGTATCTAAATTGTAATTTTAAATATTGAGTTAGTCTTATCCAACTTAGCTTCAAGTGTTAGTCAAATTGACTCTTAAAAAGTGAAAAGATTCACATAAACTGAACCGAGGGAGTACATTTTATACTTTTTTCCTTCTGTTGTTGCTGTCTGTATGTCGATTTTATGTAGTTAATTGTAAATTAAATGAATGTATAGCTAAAAGATGTGAACATTTTCGCGTGGGAATGTGATGTGTGGGTTAGATACAAGTCATGCCCGTTATGTGTGGGTAAGATATACGTCATACCCGTCATGAGTAGGTAAGATACACGTCATAGGTTAGAATCCAGCCACATATACAAGCTTAGTATTTAAGTTGAGAATGGTAGAGAGACAGACTCATTATCTACCAAGTTTCAAATTGTGGCCACTAACCCTGGAGATTTCTTGGTTATAAAAAAAAGACGTTGATGTAAACTTTATTGGGATTTTATACTTTTTTTTTAATAATATGTCATGTATAATATGAGTACAATAAGGGTATAATGTTCACCTTTATTTGAGGATTTTAGCATTGGATAAATTTGGTAGTATGAAGAAAGAATTGTTTTTGTTAATTGTAAGTTGTACTACTGTATATGAATAGAGGATTTGAAAGCTTGAATAAGCCAATTTTTATTTGTATTTTTTAGATAGTTAGTGTACTATAGTCATGTCCCACATGGAAGTTTCCTAGATAGAAGTAGGTAGGCCCAAACTTTTTTGTTGATTTCTTCTTTTGGGATTAAAGATTGACATTAATGAACTACTATTATTTTATTTTTGGTGAAGCCTCTTAATTTACATGAGCTATGTTCCTTTACTAATTTTAGTGTTTGATTGATGATTTTAAAGGGAGTCTTCTGAGGGATGCAATTTTCTATCAATTTTGTATGTTTTTTCTTTGTTTGATCAAGTAATAAGATTTTATTTATAAAGGGCCATAAACACCTGTATTTCTTTCAACTTGTATTTCATATCCTTGCAAGTAGACATACATTCTTATTAATGAAAAACCGAGCTGGGGAGGTAGGGTGTGGAGCAAGGGGGTCTTCCCCTGGACATATTTTTGTAATGCTCAGGATGATTCATATACAGATTGATTTACTTGTCAAGCAGAGTTATTAAATTTTATGAAGAAGCGTGTAAGCTAGCCCGGACACCACCGTCATAAAAATTAAATATTATGAAGAAAATGAATTATCCAAATCTTAGGATTTTTGCAGGGGAATTTCCAGTAGACTTCTAAAGGAAACATGACTAGATTTTCTTTTATTTGGTTACTAAGGACTGGCCATGGAATAGCGGTTCGAAACACAATTGATAATGGGCCCACCCATCTACGCTTCTCCACTTAAATACCAAGCTTGTTTTTGTGGCAGGGTTCAAACCTGTGAATTGCGCCTAATTCACAAGCTTAGCTTTTACCACTAGAAAAGCCCGGGGGGTGGTTCCAATTATGTATGTAGTATATGGTTTTAAAAAAGCATGTGCGGAAAAAGCTTTTGTTTCATTTCATGTTATAACTTCATTCTATTTTTCTGAATGTGTTCCGTTGACGATTACTATTACTGCAAGCAGGAGGTATTTTAGCTAAGAAATCTCATTAAGTACCATTATACTCCAGTAGGCACCCATCTGCATTTTGTATTTTCAACTCTTGTCTACTGCTTTCTTTTTGTCCTGCATAGCTTTGTGTGCGGAGCTTCTTATACAGGTTCACGCTTGAACTGTCAGGAGCCACTTTAAGTAAAGGATTTAATCGTGGGCTCGGGACACTGTCAGCTGGAGGACTTGCTCTTTTATCGGCTGAATTGTCTACGCTGGCTGGAGATTGGGAAGAAGTTGTTATAGTCATTAGTATATTCTTAACAGGTCTGATTTTCTGGTCAGTACTCTTGACTTATATGTGTGAATTGACTCATCTCTTTCTTGTCTTTGTACCTTGCTGACTGCAGTTCTTTTGCCATTTCTAGGATTTTTTATTACCTATGCAAAACAGTACCCGCCAATGAAGCCCTATGAATATGGTTTCCGAGTTTTCTTGATAACATATTGTTTCATCATGGTATCTGGTTATCGCACAAGAGAATTTACTCAGACAGCTGTAAGTCGGTTTTTGCTTATTGCACTCGGTGCTGGTGTTTCTTTAGCTGTGAACATATGTGTCTATCCCATCTGGGCTGGCGAGGATCTTCACAATCTGGTGGCGAAGAATTTCTTTACTGTTGCTACTTCACTAGAAGGTAATTCACCCTCTAAGGTGGTCATAGTATTCTCGAGATGGGATGTTAGAATTAACTTGCTTTTAAATATCCCCTCCCCACCACTTTATCTGTGGTTGATGAAATTTGAATTCTTTGCAGGTTGTATCAGTGGATATTTGAACTGTCTCGAATATAAGAGGATCCCTTCCAAAATTCTTACTTACCAAGCTGCTGATGATCCAGTTTACAATGGCTACAGATCAGCAGTGGAATCTACAAGTCAAGAGGAAGCTCTGGTATGCTTATGATTTTTGCAGCTTCAATAATAATTCGATAAAATTATGCTAGCCGGATACCTAAATTAAATCTGGTAACCACAGGTAGCATTTGCAGTCTGGGAGCCACCCCATGGTCCTTACAAGATGATGAAATACCCTTGGAAAAACTATGTCAAAGTTAGCGGTGCATTAAGGTATTGCGCATTCATGGTCATGGCACTGCATGGCTGTGTGCTATCTGAAATACAGGTAATTACCGTACTCCTTTTTCCAACTTCTTTTTTCTTTTGGGAAAAGGGGTTTTTTTGCCTATCGATTTGAATTTCCCGCCTCAGCCACCTCCTCCCAAACTTCTGGGGGGGGGGGGGGGGGGGGCAATTCGTTGCAGTACTGATCATAGTTAAGTTGTCTCCTCTCCCTGTCGTTGTTGCAATATGAATTTGAATAACTAGGGACATGTGAAGTATTTGTGAAGTTGAAGCTGCTTAGCACTTGTATTCTTGATAATATGCAGTCTATTGTTGCTGTCATGTATTGCCAAACTTATTATACTTGTAATAGGTGTATAGACTTCAGAACAATCATCTGTGAAGATTAATATCTGTATTATGGTCCTTCAATTGTTAGAGTATATATATCGGCATGCAAGGGAAAGACTTTTTCCTTGGGAGATCAACTATTTAAAAATCTATCCTGTACTCGGTATCTAAAAGGGTTTAATGTGGTTTGCTTCACCTTTAGCAAACGTGGAAGTGGAAGTGGCTAGAGATGATATGTCAAACATCCTTTATAAAGCATAAATCATTCTTCAGTTTTTTTTATTTGTAAACGTCTGTGCTTCACTTATCAAAAAATGTATGTGCTTCATATTTTTATTGTTTACTCTTTAATTAATGAAGGAAAAAATATGAGTTTTGTAAAAAAAAATCTACTTAAACGAAAGCAACCTACATTTTGTCATAATATCTAAATGCCGTTTCTTCAAGCCTCAAGGGGCCTGAATAACGGGAAACCTTTTCGTTATCATTCATCCAATATTGTTCCGTGTTGTTACTTTGTGCTCCCCCATTCACTTCCTCCCTCTAAATCATGTGTATCCTTTTGCACATATCTTTGTGGCTAGTCCATCTGATTTCTCGGAAGAACTCCTATGGATGTTTTGGTATTTACTCAATCATTATCATCAATTATGCCGATCATTTTCCACCTTTAACACCCTTTACTAAAGAAGGGGCAGACCATACTCCTAAAGTTCCCAAAAGAAATGTTGTTTTGCCTTCAGGGGATAAGGATCCAACTGGTGAGCTGGAGGCGACAATCAACTGGCAGACAGAGAATGCTTTGGCACAAAACAGGTTATTGACATGGCAGTTTGATTTGGCGTTTGGCCGTAAAGAGCCGTAGTTAGTCAACTTGGTACACTCATATTCAATCAGAATTCTTATGAGGATTCAATCATAAGAATCCATTAGCTTACTTGGTTTTTTCCTTATATTGGTATCAGAGCCAGGTTGTCATTGGGGAGGGAAGGAACCTCTCTACTTTCCATTATGCAACCAGCAACTCCTTACACAGATGGTCCTTCTTCTTTGGAACATCAAAATTTTTGGACGACCTTCAACTTGCTTTGAAAATTCATGAGGCCTTGATAAGAAATCAGCAAGAATATTATCTTTCCCTTTCAGATGCTTGACATCAAACTGATATGGCGAAAACCACTGTGCCCAATGGAGTATCTGTGGATTAGGAATGATTTTTGGATTGATCCGGATCATTTTAGGGAATGCCTTCATATCCATTTCAACCAGAAAATGAGTATGAATGAGAAAGAAATTGAACTTCTTAATCCCATTTTTGAAGATAGAAGAAATGAATGTCGTAACATGTTCTTTATCAAAAAAAAGAAGAAGAAGAAGAAGGAGAAAAGGAAAAACGAAAGATGGAATACGTTCATTTCCCTTCAGCATGAGGTAGCAAAGTGAGGCTGATAGAGCATGCTCTGCTGTATTACTGTTGACTAAAGTCTGTTATATTCCCTCCTTGTAAACAATCCTCTGGCAGTTTTATAATTATGTTGCTGCTAGATATGCGTTATTTATTGGTGAATCTTGTTCAGTTCAAGAGTTTGAATATCCAGATGTCTTAAGTTATACCACTATATTTGGTAATGTTATGACCTCTTTATCAGAGATATGACTACTAAATGTTCCATGCAGGCTCCTGCTGAGAGAAGGCAGGTATTCCGTAATGAGCTTCAGAGAGTGGGCACGGCAGGTGCCAAAGTGTTGAGAGAAATTGGGGAAAAAGTGAAAAAGATGGAGAAGTTGGGGTCAGTAGACATTCTCTATGAAGTGCATGAAGCAGCAGAAAAGTTGCAAAAAAAGGTGGATCGTAAGTCTTATCTTTTCGTGAATGCAGAAAGCTGGGAAATCGGAACACGAGCCACAGCGGTGGATGTTCCCCAGGAGTTTGGAGGCATGGATGATCACAGATACTCTATTCAACATCACAGGTCTCGTAGTGAAACAGTCATTGACATTGACTCCATCCTTACCTCAAAAGGTTGGGATAATAGGACGTGTAACATGGCTAGTAGTAACCACCAAACTGCTGGAGTAACCCCAGAAAACATGGTGGAGAAACCAAAAATGCAGACAGCACATACAATGCCTAAAGCTAGAGATGCACTAAATGCATTGGAAGAGGAGGAGGAAGAAGAAGAAGAATCAAAGACATATGAAAGTGCCAGTGCTTTGTCTTTAGCAACGTTCACCTCCCTACTCATAGAATTTGTTGCAAGACTTCAAAATGTGGTAGATTCGTTTGAAGAACTAAGTGAGAAAGCAAAATTTAAGGAACCTGTGGATTTATCTGAAGCATCACGGCGAGTTGGTTTGTGTTCCAGGTTAATAGGGTATATGAAGTTTTGGAAAAGGGAGAGCAACTTACTAGTCTAGAGACCAATTCCTTCTTGTCCATGCAAATACAGAAGCGTACGGAAACTATTATATGATCTGTTGTATGAGGAGATCTCGCAGCAGTTTTTCCGCAACTGGGAATTTGAATCGGCTCTTGAAAGCAACACAGATCATATCCTAACACTGAAACTGTTAAACATTTGATCAGACCAATGATCATGCACTCCTTTTTCTGGGGTTATTTAGAAATGTCATTACTCATAAGCTATATATGTATTGACATAGAGTATTAGCTTAGTATTTTAGCTCTAACGGTAAATGTAAGCAGCACAAATGTATATCGAAAAACATTGAAACAGTATATTTCTCCTGCAAGGTGTTGGCAGGAGGGTACTATTCAATCTCGTTTGAAATTTCATTTTATGCAAGTAGACAAAAAAAAAAAAAAAAATCTTTACTATATACCTAATCTGTTCAATCGCTTCGATATAAGAGAATATTCTAGTACTATAACAAACATAAAGGAAAAATTCAGAACGGTAGCAAAGAATTCAAAATTTATTTTAGGTCACAGGTTCAAAGACATTCATATGTATATATAAATCCGCTTATATGTATTTCTAATCTCGCAATTGAATCTTTAATTAAAGAAATTCTACTTATATCAACAAAACGAAAAGTTCAATTTTTTTTGTTTTTATGAAGATGATTATTGTATTTCTCTTTTTATATTACTATTAATATTTTGATATGTTTGAATAAAAATTAACAAACGAAATTGATCACGCGTATGTGGCTTGCACTGGGCCCCGCTGTAAAGAAACGAACTCTAACAATAATATAACTACCGTTTTGAGAGCGGGAAATTCACAGAGAAACAGAATATAAAAGTATAGCAAAAGCAGTTACATATATTACTTCTTATAACCATATAAGCAGCTCCCCAATATCAATTTTCAGTTCCACTATATACTTGTTGCTTGAACTTCAAGTAATTCATTCATTTTGCATTCTCCACAATTTCACCACAAATTCATCTAGAAAAATCTGTAAACAATTTCAGGTTACGATTTCGAATTTTATGTTCATGATTACAATTCATCAGATTCCTCATTGTTAATTCGTTACTGAATATTTCATGTTACGTATCTTCTTTTGTCGATCATACTAGCATTTGTAGTATTCTTATATATATACTGTTTCTATCGTTCTTTTTTACGTCATTATTGCTATATTCTCGTAGTTTCTATGTCAGTATTCTCTTTATCGTTACATTTTCGTCTTGTTGTTTCATACATGCTTTCATTTAATTTTTTTTAGCCGAGGGTTTATCGAGATTGCACTGGATATGTTGTTGTACTTGTAATTCACCAAAGTTTAATGTAATTTTGTGTCTACGAGAAATTTCTATTATATTTTCTGTAAAACAAGAGGATTTTTTACTTGTCAAGAAAATGAAGAACGTAATGTGAAGATCTTGTGGATAAATTCTTTGTTTAGATGATCAAATGGTGTTGTTACGTACTCTTTTACAGTAATAATGCTGTATGGTTAAATAAGTTGAGTTTTCCTCAGTATATTTTGACATACATATTCACATTTTTAACAGAACATGTCGACGAGTGGCGAATCTGTATACTCTATTGCAGTTGCACTTGATGGATTAGTGAATGAAGATATCAAGATTAAATTGAATTCAATCACGCGCCTGCCTATTATTGCCCGAGCATTTGGCGAGGAGAGAACTCGGAACGAAATGATTCCATTTTTAAGTGAGAATTATGATGACGATGATGAGGAAGTTATCTTTGCATTGGCTGAACAGTATGGAGATTTTGTTCCATATGTTGGAGGAATTGAACATGCTAGTTTGTTACTTCGCCCCTTGGAAGGTATCTGTTATGTTGATGAGACTCGTGTTACGGACAAAGCAGTTGAGTCATTGTGCAAAATAGGGTCTCAAATGAGGGAAACAGACTTGATCGAATCGTTTATTCCAATGTTGATGGTTAGTTGATTAGCTCCTTGTTATTCCTTATGTTTTGGTTATTTGAGCTTGGGAAATTTTTAAAAAGATTAATTAGATGTTTCATCATCTTATTTACTGATGAAAAGACTGGAGTTACTTGGTTTAATATGAGTTAGCACTTATCCAGAAAAGAAGTGAATAATCAGTTGAATGTTGAGAAATTAAGAGAAGGCTTGAATTAATTATTGTAAGTGGAGTGCAATTTTCCTTAAAACCGTGGTTGGACTATGTAGAGAATCTTGCTCAATGATTATGTGAATTCTAGAAATTGATAGTCTACTTTCCATAGCAAGGTAATTGTCTCCCTGAAATAGCTCCGAAAGAAAGAAGAACATGTTAAATGGGTGAATCTGTGCATTACTATGATTTTTTCTTTCTTTCTTTCTTATAAATGCATTATTATGAGGATATGGATATCATGCTGTAACTATTACAGTATATTGTTTTAAGAATTTGCTACACGTGAAAATATGTACTTGGTCCAAGAAGAAATATATTGTTAGTCTGCACTTCTGTTTATTATGCTACCGTTTCCTATTAATAGTTTTATATATCACTTACTATGTAAATCAAATGTATGCCTGTGATCCTTCAAGATTGAGCATTTGGTGATATAATGACCTTCTTCGTGGTTTCGTTTAATCAGAGACTGGCTGCTGAAAAGTGTTATACTGCTCGAGTTTCATCATGTGGATTATTTCACATTGCTTATCCAAACGGCCCAGAGGCTATAAGAAATGAACTAAGAACTGTCTACAGCAAACTGTGCCAAGATAGCACGCCTATGGTGAGGAGAGCAGCTGCTAAAAATCTTGGAAAGTTTGCTGCGGCTATTGAGCAACCCTACCTGAACAATGAGATCATGTCAATGTTGAGGGATCTGAGGCAGGATGGTATGGTGCTCTTAATACGTGTTCTAAGCATTAATGTTTTCAATTTAATAAATTGTACTGTATTTTGTTTCTGAAAATAATTTCTGTTTAGATGAGAAACTACTGTTGATCTTACATTCCTTGAAGAATAAGCATTTCTTTTTGGTTCTGCTTGGCTTTGATTCCTTTATACCGAGAGTAATATTGTAACTTTCAGGAAAACTTTAAGAGGCTCTCCTTAGATTCAAGAATTGGTTCTAGCAGTTGTCCTATTTCCGAATAAGAGTTCTATTTAATTTTACGTTTGGTGTTCCATTGTCAAGTAAGATTGGAGGATATGATAAAGTGGATGTTTGTGGAAATAATATTTAAAACTGAGATGGTGCAATAACCCTCTGTAATCGATGGTGCAAAAAGATGAGAAAAGGTGAAAGTCTTGCTGAGTTAGAATCTTTTGTCAAGAATAAATTGCATGTAATCTATTTAAGACATAAAATTTGTCTCTCTTCATCCTAACCGTATTTATGGTTCTTTCCCCTCTATAGTCAATAAAATGTGAGAGAAGACTAAATAGCATATCGATGTAACATTTGGGTGTATATAGTCATTTGAAACAGTTGTAATCATCACGATAGCTTCACATTTTCTTTGTCTCTTTATTATGGAAAAAAATACCAAAAAGACTGATCAATTTTTATATGATAGTTACTCTTATATGGTTTACAATAGGAAAGTCTCTATTAGTGGTCAAGGCTCTATCTCAGTGTTAAGCTAAATTGGTTTATTCAATATTAATCAGTGAGACTAAGCTGGATTTTTGTTCTATCAGATCAAGATTCTGTTCGTTTATGGGCTGTTACAAGTTGTGCAGCTATAGGGAAGCTATTGGTGCCACATGATTGTGTAGCAGAGCTTCTCCCCATCGTAGTTAATTTTGCACAGGTAAATTTAAATGACTGTTAAAGTCTTTGGCATGCAAATTCAGTTTAATTAAATATCAGCCACAAGACTTTAATGATTGACTTGTCTTTGTGTCTATGTACTTGTATTTTATTTGTCACTTGTGATGTAGCTAAGTCAACCTGACTAGGCTCTGATAAGAATGATGTTTCTGCTCAGAGAATTGTTTTGCAAGTCCTACAACCCCTGAAATGTTGATGAAATGAAGTTAAACAGTTTATAGTTGGATACTGGTGTCCATAACTTATTTTCATTACCTGCTTATCCACATTAACAGGATGAATCTTGGCGAGTTCGTTGCGTGGTTGCAGATCAACTAATTGAACTATGTGAGGCAGTTGGACCAGATGCTACCAGGTAGTTAATTATGGTGCTTTGCAAGTTCCTAACTCAGCTATGCATCTTCCTTGCATTTATGCCAAAGATGTCGTCAGTATTGCTCTTACGATGAAGATCCTAGCCATTAACCTTTCTTTCAAATGAAGTATTTGTTTATTTGTGAACTGAAATGCTGTTAATCTCGTACAAAACCTTTTTGGTGCTCTAATCAAAGTTTCCTTTTAGTTCTCTCTCTTTCTTTATTATTCTAGTAATTTCTTAACCAGGTCTGCTCTGTCTCAAACTAACTTATGTGAGTTGTAAAATTTGAAAGGACGGACTTGGTCCCTGCATATCTTCAGCTACTTCATGATACTGAGGCTGAAGTCCGCACACCTGCAGCGAGTCAGATCACAAAATTTTGCCAAAAATTGAGCCTTGAGATTTCAGTCCAGCATATCCTTCCTTGTGTCAAGGTAGAAAACTTATGGTGCTCGTTATGTATTTTGCTATATCAAATTCTATCTCCTGGTTTCTTCAGTTTGCCCGTTATTTCCTTTTCTTAGACTGTCTATTTATTGTTCAACGCTAATTTTTTGTCTCAGGAACTATCGACAGATCCATCCCAGCATGTTCGTTCTGCTTTGGCTTCAGATATTATGGGAATGGCTCCTATTCTAGGAAAGGTAAGAACCCTTGTCAGTGCTAAATCTGATTAGTCTATAGTTTCTCGGTATGACTAGGTATGCACCAAGATGTTAAATTATTTTCTCTGGCATTGGCTCTGCGGTGTTTTGCAAAGCTTAAGTTCTTATCAATTTTGATCTGATTGTTGTCCTGCTGTAACATGTTCTTTCTATGAAAAGCAGCTCTCAGCTTGATGGATAGAGTTTTCAATTTCTCTCTGGTCACTTTTAAATCAGTTCTTATGTCTTTCGGCTTGTACGGCCTTTAACTTTGGGTTGTGTAACATACTTAGTTCTTTCTTTTTGAACTGCATGTAGAACAATTTCTGAATAACTCCTTGCTTTGGGAACTCTAGTCTGTTTTTAGTAAATCGTATTGCAAAGAGGAACTTATTGTCTCTGTACCCCTTAATGCAGGACGCAACTGTTGAGCAGCTTCTCCCGATACTCCTCTCTGTTCTGAAGGACGAGGACTATCAAGTTCGTTTGAACATTATTAGTAAGCTTGATCAAGTGAACCAGGTTAGCTATGATTCACCATCTATTATAATGAAGCTGCCTTGCACATGATCTGAGGGCTTGATGGCTTCTGAGTCTCACCACCTATATATACTTTTTCCCTCTCTTACAGGTGATTGGAATTGATCTGCTCTCCCAATCCCTGCTGCCAGTTATTGTTGAACTTGCAGAAGATAGAAACTGGAGGGTTCGGCTTGCAGTAATAGAGTACATCCCTCTATTGGCACGCCAGTTGGGTGTTGGCATTTACAATGACGAACTTGGTGCTCTTTGCATGCGATGGTTAAAAGATAAGGTTACTTCGTGAAGCTCTCTATTCTTAACTAGTTCAAGTGAGCGTGATCTCATTATCAATAGTAAGTTAGTTGTGTGATTTATCGAAAGAAACAACTAGCAGCTGTATCCTTAGTGTGGCACGCTTTCCATTTCAGCCTTCTTGAAATAGTGAAATGCCTCCATGTTCTAGCATGTAGATAGTTTGAGAAAAACAGAATGGAAACTATAGATATACGTGAGTGCAACTAGTCCAAGGCAGTGAAACAAATCTTTCCAGGAGAAGAGATGCCTATATTTCTAGTAATTTTATTTTGACACACACACACTCTATTTCGCGACCCTCTGATTTGGGAAAAAGTCATCCATTGCCATTTTTACATCTTCTAACTCCTCAATTAAAAGCCAATGCCTGGTGCTCGTTTGTCTGCATGTCAGTGCTATGAAGTTATAACATAAGTAGGTGTCTTGGTGAAGGACCAAGTGATTCAATCAAGGTAGTGGGATATGCTCACATGGAATGTGGTTCATAGTTTAGTATTCTTATATGCTTTTCTTTTTATTTTCCAACTTGCAGGCTCACTCTATTAGAATAGCGGCTGCAAGTAACTTTAAGCTCCTAGCAAAGCAATTTGGTCCAGAATGGGCATCTCAGCGCATAATTCCACAGGTTTCCAGTCATTTACTGCAGTTTTTTGCTTGTTGCTATAGTTTAGCAGTTAAACATCGGTAAAGGGGCAAAAAGAAAAGAAGATTCCAAGTGGACTAAACATCAATTCATCACTATTCTATGCATTTGTCGAGAGTCATGATACTCGGAACATCTTGTCTACTTGATTTTCCAGAATTTTTATCATGCACAGATTTTCTAATACAGTTCAATAAATGCATTGCATTTTGTCTGGTAGCATTTTTGGTCATAGCTTTTGTCTCTTCTAAAAACTTGACAAAAATACATTTTTACAGGTTCTGGACATGGTTAATGACACTCGTTATCAATATCGGATCAACATACTTCGTACTCTTGGTCATCTTGCCCCTGTAATGGGATCAGAGTTTACTTGTTCCAACTTTTTGCCAGTTATACTTGCTGCATCAAAAGACAGGTTAACTTTCAAGTTCTTCATGCTTCAATGCTATTCATTCAAGATAACTGTTAATGCTTAGACTCTTAACACTTGCATATTCCAGGATACCAAATGTTAGGCTCAATGTGGCAAAGGTGTTGCAGTATCTTAGTTCTGCAGTTGATCAATCTGTAAGTGCCAACTTACTTCTACCATTGCACGAAAACGAAGTTCCACTAATATGAATATCGCTCCTTGCAGGTTGTGGAGGAAAACATTAGGCCATGTTTGACTGAACTCAGTGAGGACGATGATGTTGATGTTAGATTTTTTGCCAACCAGGCACTGAAGCAATTCATCAGTGATGATGTCTAGTGAAGTCAGTTTGATATATCAGAACTTTAAAAATAGTTTTCTCATATTCCTCGTCTATAGTGAAGTCAGTATGACTGATGCCAACCTTCGAAAAATAGTATACTTAGCTCGATTTGAATTGCTGCATTGCGCCTTGTTGGCATCTGGTGTTGTGGTATTCTAAGTACAAACAAGTTTGAAACCTTGCAAGATTTATCCATTCTTCTTTTTGCTGTATGTCCTGTTACTTGCATCACTTTCTATGCCTTCCAGCATTCATTTGTGAGAAAAAAAAAAATGTTTGAACCATCTCTCCTTTACTTTAGACGATTGTTGCTTGGTTAAGCTGATATGATTGGTTTAAGTAACTTTTTAATATCTTTTGACTATTTATGTGGTTGACAAAAATGCTGATAAATTCAACTATTCAAGTGTTTATAAGCCAAAAATTATAAATTGGCTTCCCCAACTCATGGCATCTAAGTTTATAGTCACTTTTCATTGACCAAACTTTTTACAATTTTTATCCTCGCTAACTTTTTGTTCCTTGAAATACATTTCCCCCAAAAAAAAAAAAGAACTTAATTCTTTCCCATTCTGTTTTAGTCATTGGTGCATTTTCATGTAAATTTCAACTCCTATTAATTATTTTTTTATATATCAAGTTAAGAGCATTAAAGCCATTTTAACATAAATAGTGCTTTTCAACACTTATTTACCAAGCAAAAAACTCTTACTTTTTTCGTAAAATCAATTTTAACTCTTGAAAGTATTCTACAACCTTCATCTCTTGATACATACAGACTGGTTTAAATGAAAGAGGAAGCCATCCTTTTTGGTCGTTTCTAATTTGTTTTACTAATATTGTTTCACCCTTTTTGTTACTTAGCGAGATTTGTTCTCATATCTCCCAATTTTAATACGGTACAATACGGTATTACGCCTAATACAACTCCAAAACTTTATACTAACAATTTGTTTGGATGGTTGTTACATATCATTTCATAATATTATGTATTGTGTCGTTGCGTATCGTATTGTTTTGGTGAGTTCAACATTTGGATAGATTGCACTGTTTCTTATCGTTTTATGATACCACACACTAGCAATATGAAATATGAACTTACAATATTGCAAAAGAAAAAAAAAAATAGTGTACGAGGTAAAATTATTATAGAAAATATTGAATAAATGGTAAAAGGAGATCTGATCTTCATAATCAATGGGATGAATGTTTTGATACCTCAAAGAGCGAACGAATTCCTGCTTCAAAAGGCTTAGATTCTAAGGGCGCTACTGAAAGCCTTTTTTTAGGGAAGGGTACAGAGACGAGGCCTTTGATCCAACTCTTTTTTACATAAAGAAAAAAGGCTGGCTTACTTTGCATATGTATGTGGAGGGAAGTAGAGCGCCCAAGCTTAGGCCGGCTCAGTTCTTTCTTTATGGTGCAAACACATACCAGGATCAGCCTTGCTAGCTTCAGGTTGCTTTTCTTTCGCACAGAAGTTCCATCCTTTGTCTCTATCTATTGGTGGGGAGGTATATGAAGGAAATGTGATTAAAAACGGGAAGAAGAGAAGAAAAAGATACATCACACCAAAGCGGTGTGTACTTAAAATTAGACTTGTTATTGTTACGTAACGACATATTAAAGATACGATACAATAAAATTTTAAAGTAACGGTCAAAACAAATATTGTATTTTTAGTAATGGTACTATACTATATGTCACGAGGGCGGTTTTTGATACGCGAAACATCTCACTCGTGCGGCAGTCATGCCTCAACATGAACCAGTCTTTCTCAACACTTAGTTTAATTATAGGGTCGTTTTAAGAGGTTCCACACTTAGAAGCATTCATAGGCAGCAACACGAAAATAAAATAGAGACGATAATATATAGGAAAACCAATTCTCAACCTTTATATTCACTCACAAATACAAAGAAACCCAATTACAAAAGCCACCAAGACTGGACGTTTTCTTCCCTAAGAAACTAGTAAAATTCTGTCTCTGCAGTTTTCTGTCTAAGTTCAAAAATAGCTAAACAATGACTTATATACAAGGGGAGATTTGCCCAAGGCAATTTACAAGGTGATAAGGGCGAAAATAACACTTAGGCAAGCTATCTGCCCACGTTCTTCGGCCATGCCAGCCACTTTTTTGGCCATGTTCAGCGTTCAACTGTCCGCTCACATGCAGGGCACATGCGCCGGGTGCTGCCTGCATCTGCGCCCAAGGTTGAGGGTACGTTCAGCCGACTCAGCTCATGTCGTTCAGCCTATCCGCCCTTATGTCGGCCAAGTACCATGCACCAATACTTAGCTGTGCCAACTTTTGCCCTGACACCATGACACCCTGTTGCCCACAAAGTTACTTATTCGCTGCCTCGTTCACTTGCCACCCAATAAGCGAACTCGTGCCATCATGCTCACACTTAGACACTAGGCTGCCAGGTCCTCATATCCACATCGTTTGGCAAGCTGCCAACTCGTGTCTTGTCCTCATCAAGTTACTTTCAACCCTCACTTTGCACAAACACTCGTCAATCAAGCTGCCAACTCGTGTCTTGTCCTCATCAAGTTACTTTCAACCCACACTTTGCACAAACACTCGTCAATCATGTTGTTCACCCGCATTGGCCCTATGGCCGAGCCAACATTCCCAACTCAGGCCTAATCTCTCGTGTCCAAGTCTTAACACACTTACTACTTGTAACAAACATCCAAACAATCTGTAATAGGGCTCCGAGGGCTATTATTCAAAACAAGTCTCGAGTCTTGACCCAAGATTCGAACTCGTATTCGCTCTCAGGGGACCAGAGGGGTCAGGCCAAGAACAACAAATAATTAACGCGTCCAAGAGATCTTCTCGTCCATCATTTGACTGAAAAATTGACAACTTCAAATCACATAATCCCAATGTATCACCATTATTAGATCGAATTAATGTACATATAATAATCCCCTTTCATTTTCTAATCTGAACAATAATGGCTCGGATCTTTGAGTACTTTGTAGTATGTGGAATCGGGCCAGAAATTCGGACCCTAGATGGGAACAGAGGGTACCATGGAGCAGGGGTTATGTATTTACCTTCTCTTCTCGATCAATACCCTCCTTCTAATCACACTCTTTACCCTCCCCCCCCTCCTCAACTCTCCACTGTAAGTAACTTTTTTATTTTGCATCAATGATCCTTTTCCTTATATACTTTAAAATTTAGCCAGTTTTGTGTTTGTATTTGTATTTGCAGTGTGTTTTACCAGCTGGAGTTGAATTTTATGAGTCCGGTTTCGATTCGAATAATCCATTAACTTTTCCCAGGAGTTATCCTATTGTTTTAACTGGTATGCTAGTTATTGTTACTACTTATTTAATTTAATGAAAAGCATTTGATTTAACTGCTACTCTGCTAGTTGTTTTAAGGTCATTCTGTTTCGTTATTGCTACAGAGGGTGATGGATCGAAGATTTATGTTAGCTGTATCGCGTTTAGGGATCCTGTTTGTGAGGACATTGCTGAAGCTTATCGCATTCCTACTAATTCGTATGCTGATAAGTGTATCTGTTTTGTCTCGCGTGCTCCTAGTTTTGGAATCCTTCGTGATGCTCTCGAGGAAATTTTTGTGCTTTGTTTTTCATCATCTGGAAGCAGGTATGGATTGGAGAATTTAAAACACCGTCAATAAGACAGGATGTTGGCAGATCCCAGTTGCAGTAATACTTGACGCTAATATTTATCTTGCATGAATATCCAACCAAAAGATGAACAAACAAAAAACCTAACATAATAAGAAAAGAAGAAAAAAAAAGCTTAAGCAAGGGAGGGGGGGGGGGGTACGCGGGTCTGTACGGGTGCGGGTGTAAATATTAGGCTGGGCGGGCGGGTTTAAATTTTGCGGGTCTAGACAAAACCCGCCCCGCACCCGCACCGTTTGCCATCCCTACCAGAAAGTGGAAGTAAAGTGGTGAGAGTGAATTTTCTTTTCTTGGATCGACCTATTCCGCTCATTTCTCTTTCTCCTACTCCCATGGCTTGTACTTCTCCTTACCTAGTTGTCAAGGGTTGCATTTTTCCTTTTCTTGCACGTGAACGGAAGCATGATTTAGAAGAATGATTACTATTACTTCCGAATCATTCTTACTTGGCTCCAGTAAACATCTGGATTGTAACCAAAGAAGATTGTTTCTCTTTCTTCCTAATCTCAAGACTTTATACTACAAATGAAAGCGGAATGTCCATTTTATCATCCTTTGTACTAATGTTGTCAGCTCTGCAAAAATTTCAGCAAGCCATTGTGGGATGTTATAGCATATTCAGTCTCCAATGTACCTCTACCTACACCTGGAAAGGATAGGGTGCTATTTGCTATTGAGAACAGTCTGCTCTCTGTTGAAGTTCCACCAAAGGAGGGCCTCCCTCATGCTGATGTATGATTATGAGCATTTGTCTTCTTGAGAGTTTTGCCTGTTATGGTTTTACATTGGATGGTTGATTCAGTATAGAATTGACTATGTTTCACTTGATGCCAGATATCATTTCAGCCTCTGCTTCAGTGTTTGGATGTAGACAATGTCATCCAACTATTTTCTGCTGTTCTGCTTGAGAGAAGGACCTTGCTTCGATCAAACAAGTATTTCCTCTTTGCTCTTTAGCTCTTGGAAAAGCCTAGTTTTACTTTCTTGGATTTATATATAGTTCTGTTGGTATCCTCTCCAGGCCTTTAGCTGTTGGTATTTCTTGAATTGTTAGTTCGGGTGTTTACGGAAAAAGAAGCAAGCTTATAACTTGGCATAGCTCCAGGCCTTTAGCTATCAATAATATATTTGTATAAACTTACTAAAAAAATGTATGCGATTTACTAAAAAATGTATTTGTGTGTGCAAGAGAGCTGAAACTCTCTATTTTTGTTTTTCTAGTTATCAGTTGCATTGCATTGTTTTTTTCCAACTTCTACTTGTAAAAATATTTTTGAATTCCATATGCGCAGTAATAGGAAAAAACATAAAGAGGGCCTCTAAAACTCTGGGAATGCCCCTCTTTTTGGAGCACCCATGAGATTCCTAGTTGTATTTTAGGAACGGGTGTCTTATGTAGAGAACCATTTATTTTGTAGTTTCTTATTTCTTGGTATACTTCTTGTATACGGTAGATTTTCTAAATGTAAATGAGTTTATTTCTTACGTGATCCCAATACAGAGAAACTCTTTGAGTGCCTTTAGGGCATTTTTTCCTGGAAGAGAAGACAACGAGCAGGGGATGTCGCTCCACTAGCACTTATTTGGACTATATGGAGACAAAGAAATAGGAGGAGCCTTTGAGGGTATAGAGAAGGATATAGTACAGTTGAGATATTGCCTCTTAGCCCTTATTGTTTTCTGGTGCGCCATGAAATTTTCGGTTAGTATAGAAGATTGGGCGGTGTTTGTAGAAAACCATATTCTTTTGTGAGGTTTTCTACTTTTTGGTATACAACTTGTATATAGGCTTTTTGTTTTTACCCCTATTTGTTAATTTTAAATTTTATTACTTCATAAAAAATAGAAGATTGGGCGGTGTTTGTAGAAAACCATATTCTTTTGTGAGGTTTTCTACTTTTTGGTATACAACTTGTATATAGGCTTTTTGTTTTTACCCCTATTTGTTAATTTTAAATTTTATTACTTCATAAAAAATGGCATTTCCCCTTCAGCCTGATGTTTGAGGTTAACTGTAGCTGTATGGTAGAGTAGACCTTGGGATTGATAGTTGTACTTTTAGAACATCGGTCCATACAAGTCATGCTAGTCGGGGGAGAGGTTGACTGGTGGAGAGAGAAGGACCTTCGGATGGGGAGGGGAAGGAGAGGGAGGGAACTTTGAGATGGGAATGGAGAAGCAAGGAGTTGGGGAATGTACTGGGAGAGATGGTTTTGGAAACAAGGGAAAACAGCTAAAATAGGGGGTCCTAATATAATATCTTAACAAGAAAGTAGAGCTCATCTGTTTTCCAGAAACTCTTGAAGATACAAAATATCATATGTTGCAAGAGGCTTCACAGATTTTGATTCTATGTCCTCTGTCCTTATACCGGGTTCTTTATTGCACTTGGTAAGAAAATCCAATTGGTGACTTTAGGCACACCAATATACTTTTTATTTGTTTCCCTGAGGTCTTTGGTTTAGTGATAAGAGCGTAACACGTGATGTGTGGGTTAGGTGCACATCACGAGTTTGAACCTGATAAAAATCTGGTATTTAAGTGGAGAAGGGTGGGCCCATTACCCCTTCAATTTCGAACTGTGCACCACTAGCACTTGGGGATTTTTCTGTCGTTAAAAGAATTTATTATTGGTTTTAGCTTGCTTTCAGCTTCTGTGTTTAGGGGTCTTTTCATCCTGTCTTTTGAGGTTGCAAACACTAGCAAGCGATTAACCTTGTTTAGTGATCCTATACTGTTGGGATTCATACTTGCTAATTTCAAATTAACTTATTTTGCAGGTATTCTCTGTTAACACTTGTATCAGAAGCCATATGCCATTTAATTTATCCATTTCGGTGGCAGGTGTGTTATACCCGTTTATGAATTTTTTTTGGGATCTATTGCTTGTGATTCAAATTTCAATTCTTTACATACATACAATGCCCTGTGCACATTCCCAGTGCACACGTATGTATATTTTATGTAATTCCCTATGCTACGGGGACTTCATTATGTTTTGAGGTTCTCCCAGACTGCCATCTGATTTTCTGATGTTTGTTGTGCTGAAGCATGTCTACATTCCATTGCTGTTTTTCAGTGGAGTAGACTATATTGATGCTCCTACACCGTACATGATGGGCCTTCACTCCGGCGTGGATACGTTTGGGCTTACGATGGATGGTGTAAGTTCACACAGTGCTTATAAATCTTAGACACTTTATTCTCTTATCCTTTTAACACAATAATGAAATCACTTTAGTTGTCATTTTAGAAAAATATGGTTCTTCATGTGCTGCCTATATTTGTACCTTCATTTAATTTCATATAATGTTCTAGAAATCTCATTTAAAGCAAAAGAGAACGTGTTTCATTCAATTTTAAGGGCTGTTCCAGAAATCACTGAAGCAATATCTGCTTGGATAGTAATGCTACTCTGATATGAGTTGATTGCGCATGAATATCTTATACATTATCACGGAAATTTATAGGTTAGCTAAGAGGTGTAGCACGAATCGAGCTAGTTCCCAGGCTGAGTGACTTGACTAAGTTTTGTTTGTAGCACGAATCGAGCTAGTTCCCAGGCTGAGTGACTTGACTAAGTTTTGTTGGGCTCAATATGCCAAGCTTGAGCCAACATGAGCTAGGCAAAGCAGATTCAAGCTCTATATGTATTTCGTAGGAAACGTTTGCCTGGTAAATTTAAATGACATACTTCTAGCAAACTCCTATACTCACTTGTCTTTTCATTAGGTTGTGGAGATTCCAGCATCCTACTTCATGCTGAGGATACCGTTATTCGCCACAACTACCTTCCATTTATCAGCACTATTTACAAAATAATTGTTGAAACCTCCAATTTGCCTAGTTTGCCTAAACTGCCAGCCCTTAATTGTCTGACTGAGTTGTTCTTGTATAAAGACAAGGAATGAAAAGGAGAAATTGATGGAGGAGCTCATATTTAAAAAATGGCTTGCTAATTTATTGATTGAATGATATTGTTCCTTAGAAGAAATTTAAGCAAGTGTTACAGACTTCAACTGGTGTTTTCATCCTTTTTCTCCTTTTCGTTTCTTTGTGTGGTGGAGGGAAGGTACTTTTGGCATTCCATCTGTGTATAGAACAAAACAATTTTGTGTTCCTTCTTGATTTTGATGGCACATATTAAGACTTTTTCTAGGATAAATTTTTGTCGTCATCTGTTGGGAATGTCATGATGCTGTTATTGTAATCATGCTCTCCGGAGCTCTATTTTTAGCTTTTCACTGTGTTAACTTGAGGTCAGGCTTAGTGGTGTTGTAGTTACACATATTACTTCTTCAAGAATTTTGGCAAAATCTTTCTTAAAAGAGAAAGACATTGACAATGGATCTTATAATCTAATAGTTTCAAACTGCACATCTATGTTAAAGAGTTAAATACAAAGAGGAAATTGATTAGTTTCTGCGTATGCTATTTCTCAAAGATATATACTGTTAGTATCAGGTTTAGATCACATATCTAGCACCCTAGAAGGGATTCCAAAAGGTGATGCTTAAAAGAGTCACTAAGAGAGCTGTGGATGGACGCACCACTGTAGAGTGTAGACTCCATGGTATGAAAAATGGATATGCTAGTTTGTAGATTGAAAGTGATCCACTGGAGATATACACAAGAAATAATCTATTTGGATTCTACTGATAGAACAATTAGTTACTCCAGCTAAAGTAGCGTTGAAGCCACTTTCTAGGTTGTTAAAATTTAAGCCTAAGTTTGTAATCCTTCTTTAAATTGAATGATGCAAGTGGTTAAATAGGAGTCGGCTTATAAGCGATGAAAAAAATAAGAGTCGCCTTATAAAAAGAAGTATTGAATCGGAGTCTGCTTCAGTATCATGTTGATTCTTGCAGCTACGTTACTGCTTTTCACTCAATTTACCATTTGATGCAAAATTTGATTTGTGCTTTCTTTGATGTTTTAGGTAGTTGTTGTGGACCTTGACCATAACCGTATCACTACAACAGAAGATATTCCTCCCATACCAGAGCCAGAATATAGTAACCTTCGTGGTGACATTATGAAGTTGTTGTATCCAAATGTTGTTGGAATAGACCAAATGAAGGCCACTCGTGGAAGTATCTCAGATCAGTACCCACGAGGTGGTAACAGGCCATGGGGAGAAGAACACGATCTTCAAATTAGGTGATTCATCTGGGCCATTTACATGGTTGGAGTTCCATCTAATTTGTTGATCTGATTGTTTTCTCTTTACTTGCCCTTTTTTTATTGGTAAAACCCATTTTCTCTTTACTTGCCCTTTTTTTTATCGTAACCCATTTTCTCTTTACTTGCTATGCCTTGATGATTGTGTTATTCATCCAGTTCCTGCTCTATATACTTTCAAATGGCTCCATTCTATGCATATATACGTACATACACATATACATGGGTGTGTGCGCGGCTGTGTAACCTTATTTTCTAATAGAATCCATAATCTTCTCTTGATACCCTGATGCTTGTAAAACTATAAAGGATAAATCTGCTCCTTTGCCTCTAATCATATCTTGGTTTATTAGAACGATACTTTTTGAAAAGGTTTAATATTATATTCATCAACATTAAGGCAATGTTGGCCACCAGGTATACAAGATTCTTAAATCAAAATCAGAATTTACAAAAATAAGAAATCCCTGATCCTAGCTACAGGTCCAACAATTCTAAAAGTGCATCAGCATCTTCTACATAACTTTTCTTGCACCAAAAGTATAAAAGCATGATACACGTAGACTTAATCTTCTGAATAGGGCTCTCTCTATATTCAAAACATCTTCCATTTCTTTCTATCCATATTGTCCACTAAATACATTTGAGGAATTGATTTCCACCGCTTCTTCTGCACTTTATCTCCCCCAGCCTCTGGCATGGACCAGATACAAGCCTGTTACATTCAGAACAATATTTATCAGTTGATAATACTGGAACAGACCACACCTATTAACATCCATCAAGCTCTCAAAAATGTCTTCCCCTGGCAGTCTCACTTCCCCTCATTTGTATTCTTCTTGCTTAGGCAGAAAATGATGTGTCACTTTCATGCTGTTGTATTGGATTGCTTCCTAACATGCATAAGTTTTTCTGCTTCTTTGGGCAAGGCCTCAATGAACCATATGAATGGAGCTCTAGTTTTTCGAGGGTAGAAAGTGTCCTCTATAGTAAAAATGCATCTATAAGTTGGGATAAGACCTGGCATCCCTTAGTCGGATTCACTTGGTTCTTGTGGTAGGTTTATCTAATCGTCTTTTTCATTTTTTTCCTCTACAATGTAAGTTTGCTTATGGATTTTAATTGTGACATTCTTTATACGTGATCTGATCTGTAGTGCTTCAAGTATGCTAATTATATATCAGTTTAATCTTTATGAATTGACTGTGTGGTAATGAGTTAGTTGTTAAATGTCGTCTTGTTTCACAGGGTTTCCCTTGCAAATTAACAATCTATCACCTCATTAAAACAAGTCTTCCAGTTTCATTTGCTTTATGATGATGAATTCCATTCAATTATGATCTGCTATATGATCAGAGTCCTGCATTACTTACTACCTATTAGTTATGATAGATGTGCAACTTGTGCTCAACTCTGGTAGCACTTCTCAAGAGCTTTTTGTGATTGTTCTTGTCGTCTCTCAAAGCACAATATCAATGCACTTGATATTGATATGTAATGGTTTTACGTAAAACTTACATTTCTAAGCCCCTACTTTTGTTTAACTGGACTATAGTACATTTTCATAAACTCCTATTGCTTATGATCGTTGTGCAACTTGTGCTCGAGTCAGTAATCCTTTATGAGAGCTTTCTGTGGTCTCTCTTTTTTGTCTCAATGACGATAGTTGAAATTGCTAAGTTACAGTTTCATACAAAACTAAACATGTTAAGCCCCTGGTTTTTGTTTAATTTGCAGATTTGCATTCTTAAAGTTCTTTGCATCAATACTTGGTGGCTACCGCAATTTCATAGTAAGAAGCTTATACTTCTAACTAATTGGTATATCATGAGAAAATATAACTGGAAATAATATTTGTCGTCACTCTTTTCAGGAAAATACTGCAACACAGGTCTTCAACTCTCAGGCTTTCCTGAAGAAGCGCTCTCGGTCAACAAACCAGCCACTTGATCCAATGGTGATGTTGAAGTACCCATCTTGTGTTTATACACGTATATATTATTTAACTTGCTTGTAGTATAAATATGTGGTCCTTTATAAGATATACAGGGTATCACTTTGTCCAAAAGGGCCTGCACTAATTGAGGCTGAATCTCCTATGATAATATATATATTTGTGGATCAGTATATATGATATTTAATTTGTTGGTTTATCTTGATAATGAACAGAACACATAAGATTTATTATGAATTACAAGTTCATCACCACATCGAAGATTTTTTTTTTTTTGGGGGTAAATATTTCGATAAGATTAGCTTTAGGGCTGAAAAGGATTCCAACTTTCGCTTCCATCTTCTTTTTGTTTGTAAGCCTGTTATATTACTATGGAATAAGGATGAAATGACGAGGTTTTTTAAGCTTGCCCTTCAAAGAAAAAAATTTCACCTCAGCCATGTCCCACCCACTTTATATATATATATATATATATATAAACATATATTTCCACATGCTTTTTGTAGTCATCATTTTTTGGTGTCATCAAATTGATATATTTATTTCTTTGTATTTTGTCAACAGATAAGTCAGTTTTTAGAATCCCAGGGTTTCTTGGATTATTTGGAGAGAGGTCTTGGTTCGGATGAAAACAACAATAATCTCCTGGATAGGTTACAAGATGCAATTGGCAGGGGTCAAAATCCTCTTTCAGTTCTTCCTTCACTTATGGCAGAGCCAGAGATCATAACTATATCTGATCCTGGTGTAGGAATATCAGGTATCGTATTATCATGTTGCGGCAGAATCATGTTTGATGAAAATTTGTAATGATTATCTGGATGGATAGGACACTGATGGAAAATTCCTCCTCTCACCCCCCCCCCCCCCCCACCCAAAAAAAAAGGATCAGGAGCCAAATACTGTTACGACAGGTTTCCTGCAAATGTCAGAACAGAAGAGCAGGAGGAAAAGAGGAAGCAGATTCTAGCTGCGGCAAGTGGAGCGCTTGAATATTCTGGGAGGCATACTCCTAGGTACGTCTTATGTCCTTTGTGAAGATTATCTCTGGATGTTGTATCATTTTGCTTCTTTAAAATCAAAACTGATTTTTCCTCCATCTCATCAGTTCACTTTCAGTACTTGCTGGTAATGATTCAAAGGCCGAAAGTCTAAGCCCCAGAGAGCGAGCTGTACGTTTTCGATAATTTGCTTCTGGTGTCTGTATGTTCAAATATTTCGTCTCTCTCAACCTTTGTTTCTTCCTCACAGGCAGAGAGGGAACGGATGGTTTTGGACATAAAAGTGAAGCTTCAGGTAAAGTATTTGTTACCCTTAAATTCTCCAATCCTTTTTATCAGATGTTTCCCTCTATATTATTATTTCTCTTCAGCTGTACAGTATATCTAAATTGGATCTTTAAAAATGAAGTTTGCAACTACCAGTAAGATGTAGCTTAGGAATTATTGATTCTTCATTAATTTGAACTCATCTTTCCTTATAACCACTATTTGCCTTCCCTTTTATATTTAATTAGCCAATTCTTCTACTTAAAAATAAAGTTAGTTTTTGATAGATAGTATGCACCTACCCTATTTATCTTAATTTTATTTGGGATTCAAGCGAGCAAATGTACTGAAAGAACTGTTTCATTTTGGGTCAAGTTGACTTTCTGTGTGGTGCAACAAAAATGTCCATCAACTTTACATGCGCAAATTATAGGCTTTTAAAAGAGATCTTCGGTAAAGTACTACAGTTGAGTATTATATTTAACTTTCTTGCCACAGATTTTATATTTGCCTGAAAAGGATCTAAGTTATTCGGACTCGGGTGCGGGTATCCGACACGGGTACGGATCTAGAGGTCGGATTCGGCAAAATCTAAATTTAGAGATTCGGGGGTGTAGATCCGCATACGGATACGGGTGTGGGGATCTGTCTAAAAATTTTCAAAATTCTAAAAGTAAAGTCATAATCCTTAATTTCGATTCTTCCTAGAGAAGTCCTCTTTCCCAATATCTCTGCTTTTATCTATTAAGTCGTGTTCCCAAAATTTACCCTCAAAATATAAAATCAGAAATTCGAGAATGTCGACAAAAGATGAAAAAGAGACAAAAGACTATAAATTTGTGCATAATTTTGAAGGTATCTCATTTCCAATGTCTATTTTGAGAGTCTATTTTTCAAAAAAAAATCTTCAATTTTCTGTGGATTTTGGTCAAAGTATCCATTTTTATTTGACCACATCCGGTGTGAATCCCGTGTCCTATCCGACACGGGTACGGCGACAATTTTGAAGAGTCCGAGTAACTTAGAAAAGGATCATGTATCTTTTGTCTGCTCTGTAAATGTGCCTGCACCCCGTGGCCCCATGGATGCCTCTTACTATATCGATGAAAGAGAAGAAACTTCTCAGATAGACCTTTGATTCCATATCTGCTTTTGCTTTTACTTTGAACAGGGATTGTGGGTACGCCTTGTGAATTTGGGACAAACTGATGATCCTCTTTCCTCCTTTGAATATGGAACCATCCTTGGTATTTTTTTTTTATCCCATAATTATTGGCTTCTTATGGTTATTGATGGTGTCATCTGTATTCTACTGTCCTAGAAAAGAAGAACTGGCTAATTGGCTGATTATGTTTGTTTCTTTATCAGCATTGATCGAGTCAGATGCAGAAGGAATTGGTGGTAGTGGCTTCGTTGAATGTATAAGAGAGCACATTCATTCAGTATGTATTTTAAACTCAGCATTGTTATCTAATCAGTTTGGCATGCTTTGTGCACTGACTGCGCCATCCCCTCCACACATTCATAGGGCTTGAACTGTCAATTGTCAGAGGAGCAGTTTATTGCAGTCAAAGAACTGGTAAAGTTACACTTCTGCGGCATATATTTCCTTTCTTAATATTTGAAAAAAGAGCTTTGCTGCTAACTACTCCTTAATTTGGGAGAAAAGTGATAAAAGGGTGAAATCTATCTTTAATATTTTGATGACAAACTAATGATATATGCATTGTGACTTACTTTGCAAATGGGAATTCCTACTTTAAGTGATACTGCTGACAATTTTCTGCAGTTTCCCTTCTAAGATGCTTCCTTATTTGATTTACAATTTCATTCCAGAGACAGCTTACTTGTCACTAGAAATAACATCAGCTACTAACCAGAGTGTTCCGTCTTTTAGCAAGTCAGCCAAGAGCTCAAAAGAAGCATTCATTACTCAACTTGTCTAATATATACTCTTATATACAACTGCAGCTGAAAACAGCAATTAATCGTGCTACGTCTCGGAATGACATGGCAACTGTCAGAGATGCACTTGAAGTCTCTGCAGAAATGTACAAAAAGGACATGAACAGTGTTTCAGACTATGTTCAACGACATCTTCGTTCTCTTTCTATCTGGGAGGAGCTACGGTATATTTCTGTTGCCTAATACGTCATAAGTTGATGAGTCTCTTTTTCTGGTATCATGTTAAATAACCTGGAACAGTTAAGGTAACAATAAGACGATAAGTTTCAATATATGGCCATCAAAGTATTCATCGGGAACTTATCACTACGGTCTTCGAATTTCCAAGTCCTCTCTCCTCCTTAATTTCTTGGGATTGTCAACCTAATATTATTTCAATTGTCCCAACTAGCTTGTATTGATTCAATTTAAACATTAGCTTCCATAGGTTTCTCCAAATGAATAACTGGGACTTTAAGCTATCAGCCTATCACAATGGTTAAAGGGACAACTTCTCCTTTATCCCTGTAGTCTTCAAAGTTGTTTTCTCTTACTTGAGGAATCTGTATTAGGTTTTGACTAACATCTCCACCTTGATTTGCAGTTTCTGGGAAGGATACTTTGAGTGTCTACTGGACCGTTATTCTAGCAAGTAAGCTATTTATTTCTGTATGCGTCATAATAGTTTATTGCACTATGGTTATTTGAATTGTTTCCTTTTTGTATGCGTCATGATAGTTTATTGCACTCATAGTTATGTGACATGTAAATTACAAAATAAAGCACTTGTCCATAACCGAAATGCAGTATGCACTTTGTTGACATTTTAAAGTAACTTTTTATAATCTCAACAAATTCTAATTTTAGACGTTTGTATGAAGTAACATCCAAGTTGAAGTACAATACAGGAAGAAGAATATGTCTAGCAGGAATTATTTATGAAAAGGTTTGTCCCATAAGCATTAAGGCAAGGGATGTTGATTTTATTAGTAAACACATACTAGCAAAGTTCAACCAAAATTCTCGTAAAAGTTGAGAAATATTTTAACCAAAGCAAGAGCTTTTCTAGAAGGGAATAAGAAAAGAATACAAGATTCAACATGGTATTCTAGAAGTTTTGGGTTTGACTGTTTTGAGTCTTACCACAGTTGGTCAACTAAACTATTTTCCGCACATGGTCCAAGACAAATAATAAGACCAAAACGTGAGGGAACTCGTTGCAACCTAAAATAAATGAATAAAAACTCAATTTTAGTTTCTAGATGCGACATGTTGGTGGAAATGCATGTGAATCTTTTGATGTTCTTGTTGAAACATGCGCTGCATGTGCATTAAATCCGTAAGAAGCTTAGATATTTATGTTTGCTTTTTGGTTGGCTATATTCTTATTAAAGTTTGGTTAGTTGTTTGTCATTTCTCTGCACATATCCAACAGTATTGTTAAAAAGCTAAGCTGAGATTAAAAAAAATGTGCTAGAGTACATTCTTATAGCTTCAAATATATAACATCAACAAACTCATGCACACATTTTCCAACCCTAGGTTTGACCCGTAAATCATTATAAAGGATTAACCCTTGCTTACCCAGTACTCACCCAAAAATAATGCAGTCCCATGGTCTTGCCATCTCCTTCCTTGTCAAGTCTCGGAGCCTCGTTTGTGCTGTCATGTTCAATTATACGTAGATTTGACCCAAAAAAAGAAAAAAAATAAAAATAAAGGAGAAATGTGAGGAGGAAGTTTTGTAAGCATCATTTTCACATCTGTGTTCTATTTGTATCAGGTCAGCTAATTATGCTACATTGGTGACGACGCAGCTCATTGTTGTGGCTACTCACATGGTATATGATTACCCCATTAGAAAGGATAAAATTGTTCTACCTGATATATTTTTTTTGTCACACATCGGTTGCTTTTGGGATAATATTTACTCTTCCTAATATTCGTTCTCTTTCCTTGTTCTTTTGAAGGCTGGCCTTGGACTTCATGACACTGATGCATGGTACATGATCGAAACAATTGCAGGAAAAAATAACATTGGGTATAAGCACATTGTGAGTTACATCAGACTCTTCCTTATATGCCCCTAGACTACCTCTCTCCTTTTTGCTGCTATGATGTGGAGGTGTTACTGTAATTTTACCTTGTTATTGTTTTCCTACGACTTATTAAAAAAGTTAACTATGACTTTCTATTTGTTTCTTGCTATAGTTGTGTAGATCTAACTCACATGGTTTGCAACCCCTTAATAAATCTTGAAATTCTAAAGTGTTAATTTATGATTACTCTTTACAACATTGTGTCTCTCATTGCTAATGCGATATGCGAAATGAGAAACCAATAATTCTAAGCCTCCTTTTCTAGCAGTTACCTACCTGCCTTGTTGAGGGCCCATGCTTAATTCGTGGCATATCTCCACTCAAAACCATCCCCATATATTTGAGGGATCTTCACGTTTTTCCATTCTGTCCCCGGAGTTAATTCTTTTTTTTTTTTTTTTTTTGGATTGATAAAGTAAAAGATAATTTCATTGATAACTTGGGAAAAGCTCCCGTATACAAGTAGTTTACCGAAATAGAGAAACCTTCAGAAATAAATTGGGATCTCATGTTAAACATCGTTGGAATCAATTGGACTATGCCAAGAGCAACAAAGGAGTTATTGCAAGGGTGGCAAATTAAAGGGATGCAGAAGGACAAATTGAAAACTTGGAATGCAATTCCCTCAGCTGTCTGGTGGACCATTTGGAGAGAAAGCAACGCTAGGATTTTTGAAAGCAAATCTGAATCAGTGAATACTATTAAGTACAGATGCCTCTCTTTTTTGTTTGTTTGTTTGTTTTTTTTTTTTTTGTGTAACATGGCCATTGCAAATGAATTAGAAGCCATGGTAGATTTTTTGAGCTCTTTGCATAGTCAGTACTCAGTAGGTCTTTCTATTCCTCTGTACATCACTACAGAACCTTCTGGTTGCTGATTCATTAATGTTACACCCTTCTACCAATAAAAAAAACAATGATTCTCTTCTTAAAAAAGACACCTATTCCTCAAAGGAACTGGGAATCTAATGGGTGCACCAAAAAGATATAAAAGACAGAATGGATATGTCCGGAGTCACTTCTTTGGATCTGTCACTGCCTATTAAACATGATCCTTTAAGTAACAACCAACAAGATGAAACAACAGAAGACATGCTAGTAAGCTCCCTTTTTATCCTGGAAATCACATCCAGAATGCAAGTGTCTCCTGACAGGGGACATAGTTGTTGTCTTTTTATTTGATTTTGGTTTATATTTTTATGACCTTTATGTCATAGTTCACACTTACTATCAATTACTTCTTGTCACAATGATGGATATGTTATTTTTACTTGTGATATGACTATCATAATGTTTTAGCTCTGGAAGATGATGTGCCTCTGCTCCTTATTTTTTTTTTTTAAAAAAAAAAAGATGATGTGCCTCTGCTTTGTGTTTCCACTGTCCGTTTGATACAGCCCTGTACTCCTAATTACTGAGGACCCGGTAATTTTGCATAGCTCGCTAAACATTCTTCTTAATATGTTATTTTTCTAAATTTCTGTCAGATAAAACTCCGTGGATATTTGTCACATGTCCGGCACATGTTTGTTGGTTACTGGGGAATCTACTCAGTTAAATTACAATCTGCATCTACCTTGGGATTGGCATCCCCTCGAGCACAAGATGCATCTGATGATGCTCAGCAACCTGCTGAGGCATCTGGTATTGGAAGAAGCTGGGTCCAGAGCATGTTCAGCAGGGATACATCAATAAGAGCGAAGTCTTTCAGTCGCGTCGGCAGGTGGACTTCAGATAGTGGCACTGTAGGTATGTAATGTTCTGTGTGTTTCACGCAATATATTTTCTCTCAATATTGCATCAAGATTTGTTTGCCTACTAATTTCAGATTCAAACGAGAGTGGGACTCCTCGAAAACAAGATTTGTCCGCGGCTGGACAAAAGAAAATGCAAACCAGCATCCGCACACTAAGGGGTCATACTGGGGCGGTTACCGCTCTACATTGTGTGACGAAAAGAGAGGTGTGGGATTTAGTTGGTGACCGAGAGGATGCTGGTTTCTTTATAAGTGGAAGCACAGACTGTACGGTATGGATATAAGAGTTATTGAGCCTGTATGTACTTATATATATCTGTGTGTGCGTGCGTGCAAGCTCTTGTGCTTTTTTCTAATTATCAAATCAATGGATACTCACATTAGAATTCCATGTTTTTAATGTTCTTATAGCAATTAAGGGAAAACTGAATTGAATGGAAGCAAGAGTCAACCATGTATTGCTTAGATGAGTGACATTGCTTTGTCCATCATATGATGACTTTTTAGAGATAGAGAGAGCAGTTGCAAATTCAAGTGTTTGAGATATTGTTTTGGCTATTCTAGTTATTGTTCCGGCAAAATTTATGCAGGTAAAGATTTGGGATCCTAGCCTTCGTGGTGCTGAACTTAGGGCTACTCTGAAAGGGCACACAAGGTAAATTTTATGAACTTTCTTTCTCTTCGCTGATGATTACCTTATTGCTTTCAGCGGATATATAAGTGGCTTTGCCTCTTTCAATTCCACCATTTAACTTAAATTCAAAAGAAGTTTCTCTACTTTTTCCTTCTTTTTGTCTTTCTTTTTATTTATTTTTTCATCTATCTTCTTTGTAGGACTGTTAGGGCGATAAGTTCTGACCGAGGAAAGGTCGTATCAGGATCCGACGACCATTCTATTCTTGTATGGGATAAACAAACAACTCAACTACTTGAAGAATTGAAGGGCCACAATGCACAGGTTTCACTCAATCTGTTCATTTTGAATGTACTCAATCCTTTTTGTTCAATATCCGATGGAGGATGTCTCTTTGATGGGCTTAAATGCAATGAGTAAGTGCTGAATGTAGTATATAACATTATAATTTATACATAGAAGAAAGAATAAAATCTCAAACTGAAGGACTGTACTATTTGTGCAATTTTGCTAATGAGCTCAATTGCATGTTGAAGTGGAATATAGACTGAACAGGAAAAGATGTTGTTCGGTATCTCTATAATTTGGTCATAATTCCACGAGTTTTGATTTTGTCATTTCAGTTTCCAGCAATAATGCTTGCTTTAATTCTTTTCAAGTAGAGTGATGCAGTTCACTCAGATTTCCTCTTACATTTATTGTTCCAAAGGACAATCTGTAGAATGTAACATAATGTAGCCCTTCTGGTGATCTCACCATTGTGCCAAATCTTTCTCATCTCTTCTTGTAGGTCAGCTATGTGCGCATGCTTTCAGGTGAACGTGTCCTTACAGCTGCCCATGATGGGACTGTAAAGATGTGGGATGTAAGAACAGATACTTGTGTTGCTACAGTAGGCCGCTGCTCCGGTGCTGTACTTTGCATGGAGTACGACGACTCTACGGGAGTCTTAGCTGCTGCTGGCAGAGATGCGTATGTTACTTCTATCAGTTGTATTTTAAATGTAATAGAGACAGTTGTATTTTAAATGTAATAGTTCATTGGGCTCATTTGAGACGTCATGTAAAAGCTGATTTTGACAACTAAAAAGGTTATCTTTAGGGATCGTCTAGTTTGAGGGACAAGGAAGATCAATCTAAGTATGAAATTCTGCAGTACTAAAATCTTTACCTATAAAAAGTTCTGCAGTATTTATACGGTAGTTAGTTTCCGGTATGAAACTCTGTATTACTATTGTAATATCCACATGACTGATGTAGCATTTTAGTTTTGGTTTAAATCAGAAATCAAATGATTTATTACTATTACTAATACTACCATAACTTATGATGAAATCTGTATATATTACTTTATACAAGATAAAAGTTGGAATAAGAGTACATGTGTTAGCAGTGCGTGGAAACAAAGATGCACCTAAAGTTGGCCATCCGTACATGCAATCTGTTTATTTACTCACCGTGGAACAGTCCATGCATTATAATTTACCATATGACATCCGTATGATATTATCCACCGCATATCAATCCCTACATTATAATCCCTTCCTAACTGTGAATTAAATGACCCATTATTGTATTAGCAAAAACTTGACTTCTATGTATTTCCGTGTGAAGGGTTGCAAACATTTGGGATGTCCGTGCTGGGAGGCAAATGCACAAGCTTATGGGACATACGAAATGGATAAGGTCAGAGATGGTTTGGAGTTCTTTTCTTTTTCCTTTTATGCGATGTCCCTATGATGATTACTGGAACTTGTAGTTTGAAACAGATCGATTAGAATGGTGGGGGACACAGTGATAACAGGTAGTGATGATTGGACAGCACGAATCTGGTCTGTTTCTAGAGGAACATGTGATGAAGTGCTAGCTTGCCATGCTGGTCCAATTCTATGTGTGGAGTATTCTTTGTCGGACAAAGGGATATTAACAGGTCACGACCAGTAAATAGTGCAGTACTTCTTTTCCAGTTTCCTTTTATGTTTTTTCATGTGTATTACCTATTTTTCATCATCTTTGTTGATTGTAAGATCTTGAATAGTACATTCTAAAGCATTGGTAAACAATTCTCTCAGGTTCAAGCGATGGCCTCCTGCGATTCTGGGAAAAAGATGATGGTATGTATAGTTTTCCGTAAAAAATTATTCTTTAATTAATCTGAGTGACTCAGTTTGTCCCTCTGACTTAATACACAAATGGCGATATGCAGTTCCCTGGAACAGGGAAATGTTGAATCGCGTGTTTATCCATTCATTATCTCGCTTATTTTCATCATTGTGAAGCTGTTTGCCCCCTTCCTACATACTCATAAAACACATCTGTATCCCCGACTCCCTGATGGCTTTTGGAACAACTAATCGGTCGGACAGATATCCCATAACTGTTGGCATTTGAGCTAATCTGTAGCTGGTTTTTCATCGTTTTATGTTAGATACTAATATGTTCTAAGTGATTGATGGTGCCACTCTCGGCCTACCTATCTTTTTGTTTCTTTTATAAAAAGAATTGGAACTCTTTGCCCAATTTGCTATGGAATTGTTCAAACTTGGGAAGCATGAAACATAGTCACAAGTTTAAAGAATTAAAATTCAGAATCAACCTGCGATGTGAAATTTTTCTTATCAAAACAACTGTATATCAAAAGCCTATCATCAATTTCATGTGGCCTTGCAGTGCCACAAGTTTAACATTTCATAGTACACGTGACTTCCCGAGTGTTCAGAGTCTGTTCCGTGAATTGGAACTGATGGTAAAGTATCATGGTTGGCACATCATATCCTTTGTACAACCTGACCTTAGAATAAGGCTTTCTTCAATCGGCAAACAAGGGAACTTTAATGTAATTGCAGATTAATTAGAAAAGACTTACCTTATGAGCTTTCCTTTTATATGAAGTTAATTGACCTGGAATTCTCTATTACCTAAATAAAGATGGTTAGTCTCAATCAATTCCGTTGGGAGTGTTCATTTGTGCCACAACTATCTCCTTTTTATTGGTTAGTCTGTACATGAATGAGGTTGTACTTCTTTCTGGCTTCCATTGTTAATATGGTTGTTAAATGTGCTAATAGTTTTAGAATTTGTGGAGTAACACAGTCACACAATTTGTAATGGATAATATGCTTTTTACTGTACAAGAAAGTTGATTTTTGGTGATGGTAGAGAAGTGTCGACATTAGTGAACTTTCTTCTCTTCCACAGGGATGAGTGGACAGTGTAGAGTTTGATCGATAAACTAAAGCTGTTCTTTTGATATGTAGGTGGCATAAGGTGCATAAAGAATGTTACTATCCATACTGCTTCAATATTGTCCATCAATGCCGGGGAACACTGGTTAGGAGTAGGGGCAGCCGATAATTCGATGTCCCTCTTTCACCGGCCTCAAGAGAGGCTAGGTGGCTTCTCTAGTGCTGGTTCAAAGATGGCTGGATGGCAGCTCTATAGAACTCCACAGAGAACTGCTGCAATGGTATGATCCCAAACTATTTTGCCTCCTTCAGTGGTTGCCCATTAATCTAATCTTTTCAGCCAAGCTTGTAAAATTCAAAAAATGCTTTTGTAGAGTTGTATTGCATTATGATTTATACTTTTCCAATTTTTCCAGCTCAAAAAAAAAAAAAAAAAAAAAGAGTTGTATTGCATTATGAAGTTCCTTCTCTAGGAGAGCATGTTTTCTGTCTTTTGCACAATCAAGAATTTCTAGGACGGCAAGATAACCCTCGAATATCTCAATAAAAGAGCTACCAGCTAATGATATTAATTACCAGCAAAGCATCTTTTTTTCTTTTCGAATTGATCCATGGAATCTCGTATGCCCTTCGGGTAGGTTGCTGGGAGTGGTAAGCCTTGGTTAGTTTTGATACTCTTTCTATCAAGGAAGGATACCTATGGGTTGTTGCATGGTGATCTTTGAAAATGAATATGAGAAAAGTATAGAGATGATGGAGAGACATTCTTCTTAATTTCTTTGGTATTAAATGTAAATGAGAAACAGTCACATGTATGCTCGTTGTGGTAGTAATAACCTATGAAGTACGCAAAAATAAACAAGTTGGAAAATTTTGAACTTAACTTTTTCACTTGAAAGAAGGACACCCGGGAGTTTTTGTGTGGTGATGTGGAAATGAATCGGAGAAAAGAATACAGATGATCAAGGACATTCTTCCAAAATATATTTGGTGCAGCCTCGTCAAAAAACTGTTGTTGGTGTAACTAGAATCAGTCACATACATGTTTGCTGTGGTAGCAAAGACATATGAAATGGAACAAGAATAACAAGTTAGAACATTTTGAAGAACTTAGCTTTTGCACCTATTCTGCTTCGGCAAAGTTATCTCAAGAATAGTGATAATTTTCACTGTCTTCATCAGTTCAACATATGCAGTTAATGTGTGATCACATTGCTGAAATATTAGGTTGATATACCCTGTGCTTATTCAATTAATTGTATTGCACTATGTAAGCTTCACTTTGACCTGTGATCACTGTTTCTCTAATTGCATGCAGATATTTCTTTACTGCATCTGGTTTTTAGAAATAAGAATTCCTTCATTACAACCCTGCTCTTTTGTTCAGGTACGATGTGTCGCTTCTGACCTTGAAAGGAAAAGGATTTGTAGTGGTGGACGCAATGGGTTGCTTCGACTGTGGGATGCTACTATAAACATCTGAGTTTTCATTAGTTGTACTCACATTGACAGTTTCACGTGGTGATTAAAAATGTTCATGGTTAGGCTGTTGACCTCCGTCGCACTTGGTAAGTGTGTGTAGATTTGGTAGGGGACTAAGTTTACAAGACTTCTCTTTGTTGCAACTAGTTACAATCTATGTGAGGTGAACATGTATATCCTATAAATTATTCGACAATTTGCACTCAGTGATGATAAACTTTTAACCTTGTCTGTATTCTTGAACATTTGTTTGAGTTATAAAAGCTGTTTCAGGGCTGTTTCTTTTGAAAAGCTTTAGCTCAAGCAAATTACAGGGACGCGGGATGTCTTTTTTACTTTTCCTAATAGATATTTCTATGATTTTTTATGGCAGTCGAGCATTTCCATGTATTTTACTACTCACTATAGATTTTTGGGTGTGGCCTGGCATTTCACATTTGAAGTACCATTATCTAATATTTTAGAACTTTGGTCCCAGACGACTACGCTTTTTTATTGAAGATAAGAATAATGTCATTAGAATTATTAAAATGACATGTAGAAATAGTTCCTCAAGCATATTCATTTGATTTTAATTGATTCATGTAATCTACTGCCATGAAGAAGCAAACGAATTCCCTAGAGTAATTCACGAAAAATACAATGTAATGAGAAAACAAACACTAACTTTAACAAATAAATAAAAGAGTAGAGTGGGTAAACTTATGTTCTTTTTTTTTTTTTTTTTTTTTTTTGGAGCTATGTGTCCCAATAATCACTAATTGCCTACTTGCCTTCAGAGGTGGATCTAGAATTTCAAGAGTATGAGTTCACTACGGTTAGGAGCGGATTTACAATATTTGTTGAAAAATTTAGTGTTTATATGAGTTAATTATCATTTAATATGATGAGATATTAAGGAAAAAAATATTAAAGGACATTTAAATGAGGATTGATCCATATTTTTATGTGTAGGTGAATCAGCACTTGACCAAGTGAACCATATAAACATTTATAGCATAAGTTCCCTAATATCATATTAGACATTATATAAAATATGTACATAATATACCTAATTTCGCCGGGCAGGTATGGGTTCACAGAAGATCTACCCTACTTGCTTTTATTTGAAACTGCATTAATGGCAGTCCGGTGTACAAAGCATTCTGCGTTCACGCATGGTTCGAGGAAGAAGCTGCAATCAAAGGGATGTGATGTACGCAAGATGCAAGCATTAGTGACTGTTTCCACGGCTTGAAACTGCATTATCGACACAAAAGGGGGGAGGGAATGGGACAGGGTGCCTTGTCTATCTACTTCTCCCTTCTTATTCACTTTCTAACCTCATATAGTGAGTTTTTGCTACCGTAATTGCATTTTGTTTATATCTACATACGTGGTAGTTATCCCGTTCTTTGCAACCTTTCTCTTTAAGGCAACTTCAATCTCAGGTAGCCTTTTGACAACCTTAGTACTCTCAGACTCTGGTAGTTACCCTATCTTCCCATATCTTATTATTTATTATTTTTAGTATAAAAGAACTAAGGAAAAGAACCTTTCGACATCCTTAGGAAATTTGATTACTCTTTCATGAAAGACAATTACAAAGAAAGGCATTTTCCAGGTGTGTAATTAGGTAATGAAAGTTTATGTTGCATAAGTAGCTAGCAGTTCACATAGTTGATCATCTTAATTAGCTTAAGTTGTAGAAATATCACACCTTTCTTTACTTAATTATCATCTCAACCGGCCTCCTCATGTGTTTTGTTTTTTTTTTCATGGTCCAAGCACGCGAATTTTTTTTTTTGATTATGATGGAGACTCGAATCAGCATCTCTGTGTATTCTGATAACATATTGAAGTATGTGACGATCTCAATTAAAAATTTAAGTTGTGAGAGATATATCACACTTTTATTTACTTAATTATTATTTTCAGCAACATGGTAAAATTGAATTCTCCGTATAGATACGGAGTACCCATGGCTAGTTGATCTGACCTTGTGCCTTTTACTTATAGCTTCATTTTTCAAATGACCACAATTAAATACTAGTACTAGAGTACAAGTGAACCTAAAGCTTTAGTATTGAAAGCTAACCTTGCTACTATGGCCAAGCCCATCAATAAGGGAATAATTGGTGCTATCTTATGAACCACGAAAGTTTCTTTACAAAAAAAAATAAAGTAGTACATTGTTATGAAAATCCCAGAAACATTTGATAAATTTAGTGGTATTGGTTCCTTATTTTTCTCTTTGCAACACGACATCATACATATAAACAAAAATAAAAATAAAAAAGAAGAAGAAGACAAGGAACAAAAATTAGAAAGCACAATACAAATACTTAGTTTCCAGCAAATTAGTCATCTCATCATCATGGATTCATGGTTACTTGACCTGGAGGGATCATAGTAGTTTGTCCCTGGTGCATGTTTAGCCGAGCTAGATTTCCTTGCCAACCTGTCAATGAAGAACATTAATCTTGTTTAGAAGAATTACAAACTTTATTGATTACAAAATCCAGAGGTATCGATGTGTCAACGTGATTCTTATAGTGACAAAAAAGAAATAAAAGTTGAAAGAGGAAGTACCAATTGAAGGGTCAAGGCCTCTTAGTTGAAGCTCTCGATATTCTTGACAGAGAGCACACAATTCACAAAAGCAGTGGATTACCCAGTCAGGTCCTGGTGATTCAATTAGCCCATACTGGCTCCTCAACTTTGAACGATATGTGAATGACATTAGGCAGGGCATAGCAATGCAGAAGGAGATTGCCGCATAGATCAAGCCACTAGTGCCACAAGCTAGAGTTCACAATATCAAGGATTTTAGAAGATTTAAAGTGATATATAATGAAGTGTAAGCATTTTAAATGCATTTGTTTTCTTATCTGTGTATCCACTTACAAGTTTGTCCAGAGTCTACTATCTCTGCAATCTGTCCGAATGTCACGCAGGGGAAGCATAACGTGATGAGAGCTGAAAGTTTTCACTATAAGATTCGTGCATCAACGATGTAAAATAACATTTTTATAGTTAGGTCACATATAAGGTAATTACAAGGAAAGTTTTATGAAAATGTTTATTAGTGATCTAGTATAACGATAAGAATTTAGTGATAGTATAAAAATTTTACTCGCATAGTCTATATAACTAATAAAACACATGTAAACTTTACTTGCATAAACAAAGAGAATGGTTCCTTTGTTTGTGTGTGCATGAGTAATTGAGATAAGGATGTTGGATGGTATTAATTACCATTTGTGGGGTCGTCCATGCAACCAAACAATCCAGTCTTCCAAAATTCATTTGGACGATTTTGGGGAGTTCCCATCATGGCAGCTTGTTGCATGGGAGATGCTGGCGGCATCCCTTGTTGGTAATATCCCATTCCTTGTCCTCCTTGTGCTCCCTGTCCTACACCGTTGGCTGCTTGGGGGTACTGTACCCAGTTGGGCTGTTGGACCATAGCACCTGTTTGAGGCTGTGAGCTAGCGAAAGCTGGCACAAAATGATTCTGAGGCACAAAGGATTGTGGTTGAGTCTGAGGAGGAGGAAAGGCATGTGCTGAAGTAGGAGCTGAAGGGAAGGTGTGTAGCTCATGATTAGCATGAGGGAAGGCCTGTGGCGAGGATTGAGGCTGAGGTGGAGGAAAGGCTTCTGCTTGAGGTTGAGGATCATGAACAGGGAAGCTCTCGTGTTGGCCAGGTGGTAGTGACCTTAAACTCCCTCCTTGGGGCTGAGGCTGCTGCCCATTCCTCTGAGTTGGACTATTAACATTCATGTTTGTATTTTGCTGCTGGAACGCTGTGGTCACAGGCATACTTATTGGCTGAGGAGACAAAGCTGGAGTTGGTTGCAGGGGTGATGGTGGAGGGGCTAGTAGTACGGATTGTTGTTGCTGCACTAAATCTTGTGCTTTACTTTGCAATGTCAGTTCTTGTGATGCAAGTGGTGACGGCTCATTTTGATTTTCTTCTGGATAAAGATCTCTATGGCGAGGCTCAACGGATACTGGATGTATTTCATCAATGGTCTCAGTGGCTTGATGATCAGGGGTTTGAACTTGGAATTGATGGTGTTGGTAGGATGCGGTATTTGCAGCTACACGCCCCATCTCTTATACTCCTTCTCTTTGGAAGGATAGTACTTGAGATTTAGATGATATAAGTTGATAGAGACTTTTTATGGAAGCAGAGAACTAGTGGGTTAGCAGCATAGTTCAAAAAGGAAAAAAATATTACTACTAGTTTTTCTTTATGATATTTTGGGTTAGTAATGCTAACAAGCAAAGTTGACATGAGATAATATATTTCTGGAAATGATTGACAGAGAAGTTATGGAATTCCTCTCCAGTAGTCCCCTTGTTAGATTTTGGTAAATCTGGCTGGCAAGCTGCCATGTGCATTCCACGTTCCTTCATGGTTGATTGGTTCGAACTATTTTAAGAAATATATAGAGATCATGGGGTGATTCTCTAAGAAGCCTCAAATTTATTAATCTGCCAATTTTTGAAGTTCTAACTTTTGAAGCATATTTTTAAGTTACTTCCTAATAATCAAACCATTACGACTTTGAACTGGTTTACTTTAGTGACAATATCATCATGAAGTCATGGCTATTATATATGAAGGGAATTGTCAACCCTGATCTTTCCAGGAGGATGCCAACTCCAAATAGGTTTCACCAATGACTTGGTCTGCATGCTATATATGCATCTTTTTCCTGATGAAATGAGAGCTATTGAGCTATGGTGATCACAAACCCTAAATTGAGCTAAGAAGAAGAAAAGGGAAAAACAGTTTAGAAAGAGAAATATTGCATTGCTTAATGATCAAGCTAAGATACTGAATTGTGTATGTTACAATATCCAATCCACTATTTATAATTGGAGCTAACCTCCACTAAAATATCTAAGCTCAACTAACTCAACTAACTAACTGATTACTTGTAACCGACTTAACTAACTATGTCCTAATTACAATTAACTTACTAACCACAACTAACTAACTTGCCTAAGCTGCATTATCATTCTCAATACTCCCCCTCAAGCTGGAAGGTGCGAAAATATTGAGCATTCCCAGCTTGGACATTAAATAATCATGCTGAGGTCCTGCCAAAGCTTTAGTCAAGAAATCTGCTAACTGATCCTTTGAGCAAATGTGCAGTGTCTTCACCAGGCCCCTCAGGATCTTCTCTCTTATGAAATGACAGTCGATCTCAATGTGTTTTGTCCTCTCATGGAACACAGGATTTGCTGCTATTTGCAAGGAAGATTTGCTGTCACAGAACAAATCCACAGGCAACCTTATTCTAGCTCCAAGTTCCCTGTATAGCCCTATCAACCAGATCAATTCTGCAACAGTGCTGGCCATACTTCTATATTCTGCTTCAGCTGAGCTCCTAGATACTAAGTTTTGCTTCTTGGACTTCCAAGATATGAGTGAATCTCCATGTTTGATAAGAAAACCTGTCACTGATCTCCTTGTATTGGGACAAGATGCCCAATCTGCATCACAATATGCTGTGATGGTGTCATCAGATCTGCTGCTCATTAGTATGCCCAGACCTGGATTCCCTTTGATGTATCTCACAATCCTTAATGCTGCCTCCCAATGTGATCTCTTTGGCTGCTGCATAAACTGGCTCAAGGTCTGCACAGCATAAGCAATGTCTACTCTAGTTAATGTCAGATACAACAGCTTTCCAATAAGTCTCTGGTATTGTCCCTTGTCTTCTAACACTTCATCACCTTTTGCTCCTGTGATGTTATCTAATTCTACTGTTGTAAACTTCTGATTACAGTCTAATGGTGTTGCTGCTATCCTTGACTTGCTCATTCCTAAGTCTGCTACCAATTCTAGCACATACTTCCTCTGATTCATGAGTATCCCTTTGCATGACCTGCTGAACTCAATCCCCAAAAAATATTTCATCTCCCCAAGGTTTTTTATTTTGAAATCCTGTTGTAGTTTCTGTTTTGTCCATTCTATCAGCTTCAAATTGTTCCCTGTTACCAGCATGTCATCAACATACACAAGTATCACTACTATGTCAGCTCCCTTCTTCTTGGTAAAGAGTGAGTAGTCCAAACTACTCTGAGAGAAGCCTTGTCTGAGCAGGGACTCAGTAAGCTTCAGGTTCCATTGTCTACTAGCTTGCTTCAGCCCATATAGGGATTTGACAAGCCTACACACTAGTCCCTTCTTCTCTCCCTGGCTTGTAAAACCCTCTGGAAGCTGCATGTAGACTTCATCATACAAATCTCCTTGTAAAAAGGCATTGTACACATCCATCTGGTGAATGTGCCAACCAGATGAAGCTGCAAGGGAAAGGACCACTCTCACAGTGACAATCTTCACAACAGGAGAGAAGGTCTCATGATAGTCAAGACCAGCTTGCTGAGAATAACCTTTGGCCACCAATCTGGCCTTGAACCTCTCAATGGATCCATCTGCCTGATACTTCACCTTGTATACCCATTTGCACCCAATGGGAATCTTCCCTGGTGGTAGCTGAACAAGCTTCCAGGTGTGATTGTCCTCTAGGGCTTTGATCTCTGTCTGCATAGCCTCTATCCACCTTGGATCTTTGGAGGCCTCAGAAAAAGTCTGGGGTTCTACAACAGCTGTGAAGGCCTGCAAATAGTGCCTGTAGCTGTCACTGAGTTTGGTATAGTTCAAGGAGTTGCAGATAGAATGAGAACTGGCATCATCAGTATGAACAGATGCTGTGATAAAATCAGTCATCCAAGCAGGATTTTTCTTTGTTCTGTTAGATTTCCTCTCAGGCTGTGGCAATGATGCTGGAGGGTGAATGGCCTGATCTCCCATAGGGACAGGGTCCAACTCAGTGTGCTAGATATCTGCAGGTGACTCTGATGTGTCAGGCAGTGGAGATGAAGGTTCTGAAGCCTCAGCTGTAGGTATAGCAGAAGGACCAAGCTGAACATCAAAATTGTCCTCAGTATCAGAACTGAGATCTGTCTGTAAGAAAGGAGGGTTAAAAACCTGCCTTCTTAGCATGAAGGGGAACATGTCCTCTTTAAAGATGACATCCCTGTTAATAAAGAATGATCTGGTATGCATATCATACAGGATGCATCCTTTAGTGGTGTGAGAATAACCCATCATTACTGCTGGTATGGCTCGAGGTTCAAACTTATCATGAAGGTTTGGTCTCTTTGCAAAACATAAACACCCTATCACTCTTAGGTGCTGTAAGGAGGGTTTCTTCTTGTGAAATGCTTCATAAGGACTTTTGCCACCAAGTGCTCTAGAGGGCATTCTGTTAATAAGGTAAGTTGCAGCCATGACACAGTGTCCCCAGAATCTAAGGGGAATGCTACCTTGAAATCTGATTGCTCTAGCCAATTCTAAAATGTGTCTGTGTTTCCTCTCAGCTACCCCATTTTGCTGAGGAGTGTACACACAAGTTGTCTGGTGCACAATCCCTTGATCTTGAAAAAATCTTCTGCAGGTTGTACTAGTGAATTCTCCACCATTATCTGTTATAATAATCTTAACCTTACTGGCAAACTGAGTTTGTATCATTGTCAAAAAATCCTTTATTATCACAGGGACATCAGATTTACACTTCATCAGAAATAACCAGGTTATTCTACTGTGATCATCAACAACAGTGAGAAAGTATTTATTTCCATCATAGGTATCAACATTGTATGGTCCCCATACATCCAAATGCAACAAATGAAAAACAGCTTCAGCTCTACTATTACTCTTGGGAAAAGGTAATCTTGTATGTCTTGCTAGGGGGCATACAGTACAACTTTCTACATTACTATTTTTATATTCAGCATATGTCAAATCAAACATTTGCTTCATGGTTCCAATTGATGCATGAGCCAACCTTTTGTGCCACAGTACAATGTCAAGTTTCTCTTTATTAGCTGCATTAAGGACCCTATTTTCTGTCCTGTTCTTCTTCCAATCCTGAGATAACAAGTATAAGCCATCCTTTTCCTTACCAATCTGCCTCACCTTCCCACTGCAAAGGTCCTGAAATATGCAGAATTCAGGGAAGAAGGTGACTGAACAATGCTGTTCCTTAGCCAACTTAGATACTGACAATAGATTGTATTTAAAATCTGGGATGTAGAGCACATTGTCCACTACTCCTGTATCTACATGTGTCACATGAGTAACACCTCCATTTGGCATGTGCACTCTCTTACATCCAGGGTCCTTCACTTCTACTTTGTTTCTCATTAAGCTTAGGTCAGATATCATGTGATTAGTTGCTCCAGTATCTATAATCCATTCTGTCGAGTTGCTATCTACTAAAAAAACATTAATTGTACCTGCCATGTTAGCTGAAGTTGATTCCTGCATGTTGTTCTTCCCTAACAGTTTGAGGATTTGATCATACTGCTCATTTGTTAAGTAAGGTCCTCTCATCTGCTCAGTTGTCATCCTTTTACCTTCATTTCCTGCGTAGTTGTATCACTGGCATCATTCCTATCCATGTCATAGGGGTGATGAGTAGCATTGTTACCATAATTCTTCTTGCCCTTTTGATCCTCTTGATACCTCTTAACCTTAAAGCAATTCTCCCTATTGTGACCTTTGATCCTACAGAAATCACAATATCGATTGTCCTTAAGTTTCCAGCAATTCTCACGATTATGTCCCTTGATCTTACAGTGATCACAGTACTTGTTATAGCTTTGTTTCTGTCTTTGATAATTTCCCTCTCTGTTTGACATGAAGGCTGTAACTTCCTGATTCTCAGGTCCACCAAAAGTGTTCACCATATTTCTTTGACTTTCCCTTTCCATAAGCATAGAGTATGCACGATTAACAGTTGGTATTGGGTCCATCATCAGTACTTGTGCCCTAGATTGTTCATATGTTTCATTCAATCCCATCAGGAATTGTAATAACTTTTGCCTCTGTATAAACTCACCAAATTCTCTTGACTTTTCACAGTCACACCCAGGAATTGGTGCCAAACAATCAAACTCATCCCACAACAACTTCAGTTTCGAAAAATATACAGATATTGGGCTAGTTCCCTGCTTCATTGTGGCTATTTCTTTATGTAGTTGAAATATTCTAGAACCATTTACCTTATCGAAACGTTCCTTCAAATCATTCCACACTAAATATGCATTCGAGGAGTAAACAATTCCGCTCATCAGTTCCTTGGACACACAATTCATTATCCATGATAAAACGATTGCATTGCACCTCTCCCATAAATCTGCCAGATTTGGTCCATAATGTTCCTTCTTACATGCGCCATTGATGAACCCTAGCTTGTTTCTTCCTAAGATTGCTATTTTCATTGCCCGACTCCATACAGAATAGTTTTCTGAACCGGTCAGCTGTAGGGAAATTAACATCGATCCTGAAGTATCTGATGAATGAAGATATAATGGATGATTGTGACTCAAGTTTTCTGGTGTTTCATTCTGATCTGTTCGTACGGCATTGCTGTTCCCAATGTCCGCCATTTTTGTACTTTCAAAGCTTCAAACAAACCGTAAATTCCTCTGTAAATCTGCTCCCTTACGATCAATTTCTCTTGATGCAGTGTGACTCTACTTCGATCCACAATCCTGCTCTGATACCATGATGAAATGAGAGCTATTGAGCTATGGTGATCACAAACCCTAAATTGAGCTAAGAAGAAGAAAAGGAAAAAACAGTTTAGAGAGAGAAATATTGCATTGCTTAATGATCAAGCTAAGATACTGAATTGTGTATGTTACAATATCCAATCCACTATTTATAATTGGAGCTAACCTCCACTAAAATATCTAAGCTCAACTAACTCAACTAACTAACTGATTACTTGTAACCGACTTAACTAACTATGTCCTAATTACAATTAACTTACTAACCACAACTAACTAACTTGCCTAAGCTGCATTATCATTCTCAATATTTCCCCATGTCAACTATAAGGCTAGAATGATTATGCTTTTAAGTAGCAGTGAGCAACGGAACTTTCATATAAATCACTCTAAATGACAACTTGTTTACTGATCATGTAACTGCAGAATAGGGACACATTGTAAAAGTTGAGTCCTGTATTCTCTCATGGATTTTACGAACTGCCTTATGTCCTCATCTGTGATTTTTCCCTTGTCACGTAATTAAGTTAAAGTGATCTCCCATATCTTTCTTTCACGCTAACCTGAAGAAATTTCATCAAGCTGAAATAGGCAAATTTTATGGGCTATAAACTGAATAATCTGAAAACTCAGTATACCACATTGACTATTAAATCGTGCTAGAATTTGAACTCGTGATAATAGGATCTAAATTTTGGTATTTCGATTAAGCTCCCGTTTGGACATGATTTGGGATTTGGGATTTGGAACTTGGGAAATTGAAATTTTGTTTGGACATGCATTTTATTTGGAACAAAATTTGAAGTTTGTAAGGGGATAAAAATCCCCAAAAAATGACCCCAAAAACACCCCAAAAACTATGTCCAAACGCTAGCTAAGTGTTTTATTGGAACGCAATAGCTACCGTCATCATGAGACAACACGTCCTACCCTTTCATGTGTGGGACATTTGTGTTAGCTTAAGTTAACCATTTTGCAATTCGAGCTAGCCTTATTAATCCTTTAATGGACTTTAAAATTCTGCACAAAAAGGGTCAATTTGCAAAAATATGGCACATTATGGTTTGCTTCTTTGCCTGCGCTAACAACAGCTTTAGGTCGGGACCAAGACTTGCCTTTATACCTCTCTATTTTTCAACACTTATATCCCTTCAAGTGTTGGTAAAAGGCAATACTTACCGTACTTGGTCGTAAGTCTTGGCAAAGGCCAGGCCTTGCCTGTGATCCCTCTCTATGTGTCAACACTTACCCTTAAAGTGTTGGCAAAAGACAACACTTGCTGCACTTGGTCGTAAGTCTTGGTAATTACTAAGACTTGCTCCTTCCAGTCTTTTCCTTCATTCTCGCCATATAACTTAAAGTATTAGCAAAACAGTACTCGCCCTTGAAGTATTGTCAATTGTCAAGACTTATAAGATTTTTATCTTGAAACCTTGGCTCCGGGCTAAAAATGATATTTTGCTAAAACATTGCTTAGCACTGGGCATTTTTGCGGAACCATTCCTTATGGAGGGCATTTTTGCAAAACTACTCCTTAAGTTGACTAGTACTGTCTTTTTGTCCCGTTTAAGATGATTTTAGCAAAATGGACTTCGCTTCGCCCGTAGTCAACACTTCAAGTTATCAATCGACAAGTACTGCCTCTAAAAAATAGGTCAAAGGGCAAGTGTTGCTTAGGAGAATGTTGGAATAAATTAAAAAGGCAAGTGCTGCACAGGCAACACTTCATGTTATCGGAGACAATGTGAGAAGAGATTCAAGGTCAAATATTGCCTAAGCAAGAAGGGATCAAAGGCGAGTGCTGCCTTTTTAAGTCATAAGCATTACTTACGAGTTAGGGGCGAAAATACGGGCGTCATTATGGGATTCATATGGATATTGTCATCCAAATTTATTCATTAAACTTAACGGAGATACACCATTGGTTTGCACATTTTGGTGTTCACCTGCCTATACAAGATGTCAGCTTTGAGTAACCTCAGATACGATCGCATACGCACCCCCACTATATCTCTATGTAAACGAAGTTTCTTTATAGTTTTTGTGCAACTCAGGATCTATAAGGTGGCTTTTTATTAGCTTGAGTTGATTTTGTTTTGCAGCCATGGTTCTGAAGAATCTTCTGTTGGGGATAAGACTCTAGATCTTCTTCATGCCCTATAGAGTATAGTCACCCTTCAATATACTATCAAAATTTTGAATCTTTCAACTCCTTATAATCACATGGGAAGAGATACTAGCTCTGTATAATATGTATAGGTTATAAAAGGACAGTTTATGTTTAGTTCCATTTAGGTTATAACAGGTTTCTTCTTGCTTTCTAGTGTTGTTTCTTTCCACGTGGTACTCATGCATGGCCAAATACAGTGTGACAAATGATGACTTCTAGCATTAGAAAATAAGTAGTATGTTTTAAGGAAATTTTGTTTAGCAAAATAGTATAACTATTTATGTAGCATATGCCTCTAGTACTTTATGTCTATTTCTATATCTATTTGTATAAGAACTCCTTTAAGCAATTGGATACTGATGCCTTCAACACCGAGTAAAAGCAACTCACGTTGAAGCATCAGGCCCTGTCCACCTAACTACTTACGACTACAAATAAAAAAAGAATTTGAATCCAAATTGGTCAAGAAATAGAATGGGAGTTCATTGTTTTTGGCCTAATCAAATTGAGAATTCACTTGATCATTCCATGAATATTTCATTGTTTTTGGTCCATCAGATGCGGGCTAAAGTCATGCATCCGAAAAAGTTAGTTCGATAAGATATCTAGAATTGTTGGAATATCTGGTTTGATCAGCACTAAAATTAACGTTCATTATTTTTTGGACAACTCTTTGTTGTCATTCTCCACCTAGTTATCAAGTAATTAACGAATTTTTACTGATCTATTTTTGTTAATTAGCACTTTGGTGGTTTGAAGGTTACCTTAAAATTGGACAAAAGTTACAAAATATGAAGTGGATACAGAATGGCAGACATTTATTCTATTCTACTCCAATATAAAGTGCAGTGTAATGAAATTTCAAGTTATAATAAATATTTGAGATTCTCTTTCCAACAAAGTCGTTGTAGTATAGTGGTAAGTATTCCCGCCTGTCACGCGGGTGACCCGGGTTCGATCCCCGGCAACGGCGTTCTATGTTTTTTTAATAATGTTTTCTTCATTTCATCACAATTCACTGCTCTACACTCTTTGGGAAAGGTAATTTCCTCAACCTTTCCAAATACTTATGCATTAACTACTTCATATACTTTACCTAATTACCCTCATTAATTGTATTGTTAAACGTAAAAATAAATAAATGTATTACTTTTTACTTTTTTAATAACAAGTACAGTATTAGCAAAAACAGATAATTTTACCGTGATATTCTAAAATTTATACTTATTTTATGACACCAAAAGAGGTAGAAATTAATCACTTATTTTGAGATTGAGATAGTAATATGGTATAAGTTTAAATTGTTAAATCTCGTTTTACGATTAGGAATAGTGAAATGCATGATTGATTATTAAGCTGTCCTTTTCTAAAGTTATAGCACTCTAAGATTTGACATATCCTGCTTGAAAGGGATTAGTAATATCTAACCTAACCTTTTAAAATGTAGAATAAGAAAGAAAGAATAAATAAATAAATAAATAAATAAATAAATAAAGAAGATAGAAAGCTTACAGTAACTGCTTTAGAATTGCTATTTGCAATCTCTTTCATGTCTTTAATTTTGTTAGTTTTCTTCTAGATTTCATTGGAAATATACCAACTATATATGCTTGCTAAACAGTTGTAAGCGCAAAGGTCCAAAATTGTACAACTGAAGTAAAATTTCTTGAGTGGAAAACTCCAAGTATAAATTATTTAAGGACAAAGGTACAATATTGTACTAAATTTTACGAAATGACTTAAATGTGTGTTTCATCGTAAAATAATAAACCAATAAGGGCTTCTGGCATGTGATAGACAATTTGTATCAAAGTCGGGCCAAAGTTGAAGGACAATCTGTTTAGCTACGATCATAAAGAACAAAGGCTATAATGCCCTGCTAAAAATATCTCCACCCTCGAAATTGTTTCCACCGACAGGACAAACTGTGTAAAACTTGTACTCTAGTGACTGCAATTAAATTTGATGTAAACTATGAGCAAGCATGGTCACAAATGTCGTGATCAGAAGATGGCCTAATAATAAATAATCGTAAAGGAGATTCAAGGAATCAGAACACAAGTGTTCAAATAGTTTTGATAGTGCCAATAACTAGTAAGATAGGTACCCGCACTAGGTAATGGACCAAAGGAATACTGATAGTAAGATAGGTACCCGCACTAGGTAATGCACCAAAGCAATACTGATAGTTGATATGACATGTGTTTAAACTTACTTAATTACGTGTCAATTAATTTAGTTTAAACTGTCTATCAATCAAAGTAATTAATATGATTTGGTCATGCGCAATGGGTTCGATTTACCTTGAGTGAACACACTACTAGAAAAATGCAATTTAAGGACGGAAGGGTAGAGACAACTAGCCGTCTGTATTTGAGTAGAGATGGATAGTCGTCCCTATTCTTCTGACAATTTAAAAAAATACAAAAATTATCTGTCAAATTTTAAAAAGACAAAAATTAGAGTAATTATTTAGAGACGGCTTAAAGAAAATATATAAAGATGGGAATGCAAGATTCGAATTACATCGTAATCATAAGGTAAGTAATCCTTTCGAGCAGTAAAAAGAAAATCACAAGGAGCCAAAAGTATGGCAAGTAACTATTAGCTCCGTGAGCCAAAGAACATGAGAGCAGAAGAAGGGATGTAGATTCTTGTATATATTATAAATCCCTCGTTTTGTACATAACTTCAAATTAGGCCATGGTGGACTAATTTGACGTGTCTCATTTCATCACGGGTCGAAGAGAACCCATTAAGAAAAATTGATTGGACTCATATAAATTGACGGGAAAAAGTAAAAAAGAGAAATGAAGATACGATTAGCTAACTATTACTATGTTTTGGGAACTATAAAAATCATGGAAGCATAGATTCCCATGCATGCAACATAAGTGGAGGGGTCCTGTGTCCTAATCCTTGTCAACTGATGTCGGGGTACATGCTGAGTTCTGATTGAGCATGGGAATATAAAATGAAAAAGCATATTAAGCCATCTATAATGAACCAAAATTAAAAGGCTATGTATCGACGAGTTGAAGTAGATCTTTTTTCATCAATCGTTTGATATATTTATATTAAAAATTAGTGACCTAATTAACGTAAATTCACAGCGTCTATATATAGCTTTATTAAAGAGAAAATTTGTTGAATAATATTTTATTTTCAGGACTCATTCCTTTCACATACTCAATAATTTGACGAGTTGAAGCTAAGTTATCATAGTACTAGTACATGTTCCCACAAGGAAAAGCTAAGGCAGGTAGCTAGGGTAACAATGGCCTACCTCTTAAGCGACAATATCCACACATTCTCATATCTCCTCTCTCTTCTCCAATGGGTGATTCTATAGTACTACTTGTTTTAAGACCTATTTGCGATTTTTCTAAGGACTTAAATTAGTGATGCAATCCTCCAAAATCTAGCTGAACAGCGCATGTTACAAAATTAATTTATAGTCACTCAAACTCACGAGTGGCAGAATTTCGAATTATAATATCCATTTATTCATCTGTTGCGTTTAGTTTCTTGACTTATACTACATTTGTCTGATTCTTTTTTAACATGTCCATAATAACGTAGTTGAACTCTTTGTTGTATCCAGAATATACGAAAGTTCACGTCATACCGTGGCGGATTCAACAACTAATTCTCAGGTTTGACATAATTTAATTACTTGCTTTGGGATCTAACTTGTGTATTATTTGTGTAGTTTCGTATGAGAAATTTAAACAAGTATACACAATATTTAAATTCAGAATTGGCCACAATAAAGAAGTTCATCACAAGGATAAAGAGAAATATGGGTATCATGTGACTAAGAGTACCAACAACAACTAGTGCTTATCCTCATTTAGAGGATGGCAAGTTAAAAGTTAGCATTGGCATTGGAGTGACGATGAGAGCTCATGGCCTTTGTGTCCATCTTTCGTCAATCTTTTTACTTCCTTCGGTCGATATTATTGGATTTTTTAACTGTTTTTACACATACTAAGAAATTCACCTTTTAGCATTAATTAAAAATATCATTTACTAAATTAACCTTCATCTATTTTAAAATTTATTCATAGAAAATCGTGAAAATTTTACGTGTTTAATTTATTAACAAATGTAACTTTGAAAAGTCAAAAAAAATATTATCTTGGGTTTTTGAAAAAATCAAGTATTTTAGACTTAAATAAAAATATCAAAAAATCATATAAATTGGACCGGATGAGTACCATTTACCGCAGGAACCCAAAAGAAAACAAGTCAAATAACCATACAGCGGGAACTGGGAGCAGACCACATTCATGACTCATCACTTACTTAGCTTGTTTGGCTCTGAAGTGAAATGCTGATGCAGTCCCAGAATCTCATGCAAATTCTCGGAAATCTAATAGCAACATACGTCCAAATTTCACACCAAGTGGTCTGATTTCATAAAGAAAAATAATTTAATTCACACATCTTATTTATCTTTAATATTAACAATTTTTACAATCACATGACTTTTAAGAATTTTACCACCACTTTAATAAATATCATGAAATGGATTAAGATGATAAGTAAATAAGTTTCTAAATTCTAATTTTTTTAAAGTATAGTACTAGTACTTTGTCAAATAGCATAACGTAAAATAAAATGAAAAGAGTGTATTAATAGAACAGAGACTGACAGATACTTCGTATAAAGTTACAGAGTCTTGAATTAATTTGGTGGTAGAAGTTGGGTATAATGTATTTATGAGGCTCACCAGCCAATGGCCTTTCCTACAGCTACTACTAACTTCACAATTCACATTATTATTGGACCACCCCCCTCCTCCCGCCAAACCTTACATTAACTACACTCATACAATTATTTCCAAATACTCCTCTTCTCAATTTATCTGATACTTTTTTTTTATCAGATATATTTAATAATTCAACTTTACATAAATTTTATGATTTATTTTAAATCATAAATTTTAAATTTTTTTTATTTTTAAATTTCATGTCAAATTAAACTATTTTACATAAATTGGGATGGGTGAGTATTCAATTTCTCACCTTACACTTTCCTGTGAGTATTGAAACACTCTACTACTCCCTCCGTCCCATTTTAGTTGTCGCTTTATCAAGTTTCATTTGTCCCAAATTAGCTGTCACTTTAGCATTTCAAGACATTTTTTACCAATTTTTTTCAACTATGCCCATATTTAATAAAGGAGTATTTTCTAAAAAAGTCAATCCAATTCATTTATTATGGGTAAAATAGTAAAAGACATATCCTATTTATTGATTTCTTAATAGGCGTGCACAAACCTAAAGCGACAACTAAAATGGGACGGAGGGAGTATCATCATAAATAATTTCATTATCCATCCACCTACTTTTTATTTTTATTTTTTTCCTTTTCTTTTCCAATAAAGTTCTGTTTTAAAGTTTCTACAATAATTGATATTGGTAAAAAAAAACAGCTAGTACTAAACTTTTTTACCTCCACATCAGTTTTACTACAAAGTACTACAATGTCCTAACATTTGTCGGGACTGAATCCAACAAGGTTATTAGCCAGGTCATAAAAGACACGTGTCCCTTGTTGCTGAATATTTCCAATAATAGACAACGACCCATCCGTCGGAGCAAAAGCTAAGCAGAATTTCCCCGACGAGTCCACCGGAATCAGGTAATTCTTCGGGTGCAACGACAGCGTTTTATCACCGCTAAAATGAAACGCCACCGTAGGAACACTCACTCGTTTCATCGACGACAAATCATAACAAGTATCAAACAACGCAAATTGTCCACTGGACGGCAAATTCTGAGTCAATTTCACAAACGCGTCACGTAGCGCGCTGTAAGCACTGCTCTGTAACCTAGTCACCGCCGTACCGGAATCCACAATTATGCCGCCGTTGCCACTTTCGTCGACTTGAAACACCGATGCCGGAATTGTTAACATCTGTCCGCCGACGCTGATTCCGGTGAGTCCGACGTAGAAGAATGTGCTCCGTCGAGAATTTCTCAGCAACGGGGCGAGCACCGAGTCACCCGGTCGACCCGAATTGAAGTCCAGGGTTGACGATGAACCGGAGTCACGGTCAACAAAGCAGTAGGAAAATGAATTCGCTTTAATTTGAGTAGGTAGAGACAACGCGCCGCCACCTAACGCCATTAAACCGGCGGCGCCGACGAAGAGTCCTTCATTATCATGGCCACAGCCAATAGCAACTTTAGGAAACGAACCGGAGTTCCCAAACGACACCGTATCAGTAGCGAATTCTCCAACAGTAAACGAACCATCTCCGTACGAAACCTGGTAAAGACACGTGTCAGTAGAACAAGCGGACACGTCAAGAGCCGAGCATTGAGCTGAGTCGCACGTGACCCGGCTGTAAGTGGAAGAACCCGACGGGTTAAAAATAGGATCCGTTTGTTGATAACAATCAGAACATGGCTCACATTGAAGCCATGTTATGTCACTTCCAGTGTCTAACACCATGTAAAATTCTTTAGCCGGGCTACCCAAGCCGAGCCGAGCGAAATACTCACCACTACCTTGGCTAGCTCCTGAAGTAATAGGAGTTTGTAGGTCTTCGGGTTGTAGCATGGTTTGAACCGGCTTAAGATCCGAGTGAGAAAAGTTGGAGAGCGTAAGCTGGAGTTTCATGGTCAGTGAGGATACTCGAGCCGAGTCGCGCTCGAGCCGAGATAGAGTTAGTGACGCATAGTCTTTATGACGTGGCTTTACTATAGCAGCACGTGGGTATATTGAAACAGATATTGAGGAAGTGTTAGAAGGTGTATGTTTTATAGCTTCTTGTTGCAAAATTTGGGAAGTTGGAGATAGTACTTGAGTAGTTCTTTTAATGGATTGTTCAACGTTAAAGATTTGTGTATGTGGATTTGAAGTTGATAAGGTACGAGATAAAGCACAAGGGATGGAAAAAAGAGAGATAACAAGAAGAATGAAGTAAAATTTGGCCATTTCTTGAAAGTTTTGGTTATGAATGAAAGGAAAGAGAGGAAGGAGTGAATATAAGTAGAAGGGAAAAGGGCGAGAGATAAGGGGAAAAGAAAGGGAGGGAGGGGGTTCACGTCAGACTTGTTGAATCAAAACAAAAGCATTTAAAACAGAGAAAGAAGCTTGTTACCTGCTATGTTCTTACAACTAGAAAATATAAAGATGAGAAGATATTGCTACCATTAATTATTGCTTTCCTTTTCTTTATGTCTTTTTTGTCCTTATTCTTTTGCTTTTTTAAATCTATAGTAGTAATTATTCGGTATCTGAAACCCGACTCATATGTACATTTCATAGTGTAAGGTTTATTAAAAAAAAAAGTGCTCCTTATTAGGAAACTTTTGTTCTCAAAATTTAAACTCGAGATGCCTAATTAAGGTTTGAGTGATTTTGTTCATTCAAACACATTGATTCTTTTTCTACTGCTACCTCTCTTTCTTCTTTTCCTATTTCTAGTGGTCAGTACTATGTGCAAATGTCGTCAAACAGTTCCTAATACTTTATTTAAGTGGTCATTTGGTTGATAATATTAGGGACTATAATTCCGGAATAAAAATTGGGACTAGATTTATCGCATGTTTGATTATTGAGATAAGATAAATTGGAATAAACTTATCCTATATTTATGAAATTATCTTATCTAATATGAATGATGTGATTAGCTTATCCCTACTTTTATCCCACTTTTAATCCCAAGCTAATATTTATTCCTAAATCATGGGATATCTCATTTTTGCTAATCCCTCGAACCAAACAACCCATAAGAGAAATTGATAAAAGAAACTCCTCTGAAATTTAGACAGACTTATCAGTTGTGTAGTAGACTTTCATGCTGTACGTAGTTCTCTGTCTAATTATCGGCAGCATGCTTATTTGCTGTTTTTAACGTATTAAAGTTCACATAATCTGTCTTCCCATTTCTATATATCTTCCTTTTAATCTTTCTCTGATTTTTCTGTTTCCGTTCATTTTGCTCGCGAATTAATACATGTCACAATCTTTCAGCTTCAGTTAAAAGCTACTACTAATATTCAGCTCCGTTTGTGCTTAAGATTAAAGCAGTCAATTTTGTCCCGAACATGTGTAATTCCACTAACCCATTCAAAGTTTCATAGTCCATAGATGTGGCACAAATCACTCCATCTAAAATGTTGAGCTAATTAACTTGAGAGACGTTGCTATTTAACCTGTGAGTGAGCATATAAATCCTGAAAAAGAATTACAAACAAATCATTTTAAGTGATATACAATATACATACTTTATCAGTTGTGCATTATGATACAAAAATGATTCTCAGTTCTGCAAGATGGATTTTCAAGAAAACTTTAGGCGCATTGAATAATGATCCCTTTCTTATGTTAGCATTTTCTAACATGTTCCAGTTTAACCTAAAGAGTCCATTTGACACTTGTCTTTCATATTCAGATAGAACATAGACCAGTGTTTTTGCAGAGAAGTTAGCAGCATGCTCCAAAAGTCAACATTTGCGAAGAAAACAAGAATAGCTTCTACTACATAAAACATGGACTATCTCTTATCTCACTGCAAATCTTTTCATTCACATAGGCTGTTTATTAGTTCAAGAAAAGATGTTAAATTTCTCGTGAGTGTTTGGTGCTGGGTTTTACCATTGCTCTGCAGTTGCAAGTGTAGTTGACAAATTAATTACAAGGCTACCGACCTATCCATGGTTACGGCGGGTAGTTAGAGCAATCAATACTTTGAAGTTGAACTATAGTAAGTGCGTTTAACAAAATATAGAAAACTATTAAGACATGGTCTTTATACCTAATAAATAATATGACATCTGTTTTTCCAATACACCTTTGTCATTTAATAATATTTAACTGCATAATTTATTACTATTTAACAATTGTAAAGAAATGAATAACCATATTTTATTTTACTCGGCCATCGTTCTTCATCCCTCTAAATAGATCAACTGATTCTCTTTAGAGGGATGAGGAACGATGGCTTCTTCCTTATTATTTTCCCTGTCATCATTTTACCTTCCCCATAAGGCTACTGGTCCCCAACCACTATAACACTACAATGTACTTGAGTTTGTTTTAGCCCTGGAAGGTTGGTGTAGAGTTCTAGCATCTCTTTTAGTGATTTAAGAAGGATTTGTGATGGAAACATTCGGACAAAGATGAGAATTCTAGTTTCTTAGATCAATTGATCATTGTTTGACTCAAAATATGAAAGTAAAGATGCTATGATGAATAGAGGTGTGCAAAACCGAACCGGTACCGATAGCCGAACTGTTACCATCCACCAAAATTCACGCATTACTTTGGTGTATCGGTTACCGAATCGATAACCTATAACCGATAGCTTATTGGTACGATATTGGTTTTAGATAATTACATACCGTTAACCAGGGCCGGCCCAACCCTAAGCAATGACTTTAGGCCCCAAAATTTCTTGGGCCTTGTAATTACACAATAAGGCCTCATTTAAGACATAGGCTTTAGGCTACTTTTGACACAAAAGGCCTCATTATAGATATTATAGATATTAGCTTTAGGCCTCCGCCATACATCCCTTTTTTTCTTTTGGCCGTTTTTGTTAGGCATTGAACCCCACCTTAGGTGCTGAGTGGTGTCCTCCCCTCCTTCTACCATTGGGCCGCCACTACCGTTAACCGATATATCATTACCGATAAGCTCAAACTCGAATCGTATCGCCCCATGAACACCCCTAATGATGAATACCAAGGTAAAGAAATTAAAATAACAACATCAAAATAGTAAAGATAACCCAGGTAAATGAAACAACAATATTAATAAAAGTGAAGACATCGAATGTAACTGAACCGATAAGGTGCTCGAAAACCCCTCACACAAGAACCATACTCTCCCACTACAAACCACTTTGGTGTATCTTATCTAATTACTATCTGCTATCCTTCCCTCTTCGCTTGGCCCTTAAATACATTAAAAGAAAATGCCCTTAGGATGTCTCTCACTTAGCAGAGAATCCTTTTCTAAGTTCTGATGTTCTGCTTGCTGGTCACGCATGGCAGTTTCTTTTTGTTCTCACTCTATGGTTCTCTAGTGCATGGGGATGTGCCGGAGTACATTTATACATTTTGGTGTATGTAGAAGCCAGTGCTTCTAGACAGCTTTATCAGCCTCCTACGCAGCAGTGGTTTTGTGGAAAAAGAAAGGAAAGAATAAGCAAGTAATCAGAAGGAAAATGAAAGTTCCAAGTTATGTTGTGGAAATTTCAAGCAAGTTCAAGTATTAAAACTTGTAGCCTGGTGGCATCACTGATAGTCTGTCACACGGTAGGTTTTTTTCACCACTCTTCCTCAACATATATAGCAATTCCATTTATTGTACATAGTATAACTTTTTCAATTAGAAGACCAAGTATCAACGTGTCCTTCCCTATATTTGTGCAGCAAAATGAAATGAGACCACGAGTGTACAGCTACAAATGTGTCTGGGAGGCAATCATTTTTTTGTAATAACTGCATCAACCTAAGATATCAGCTGCCTCTACTGGATTAGACTGGCTAGACCTAATTAAACTCTTCTGTATGTAGCATAAAATGCCCTCATTTTGGTCCTCAGAATCAAACCAGACAATAAATCCTTTTGCTAAAAGCATTTGCTATTTCTAGTATACAAGATATACTAAATTAGCTAATCAATGAGAGCATAATTTTTATAGCTGATATCAACTTGTTAGGATTAAACTACTCATTATGTAGAAATAAAAGTGTAATTAAGAGTCTCTCGTTATGAATGAAATAGACTTGAATAGAAGGGAATAGAAAAGAAGATTCATATATGGGATCAATCCAACTATTCGCGATTGAGGCATAGCTGATTGATTGATTGATATATTTCTAGTATACAAACTCATCTAGATCTCTGGTGCTGACATTGTGTACAATAATATATCTAATTTGAGCTCAACAGACTAGACGTAATGAGGTACTATGCCTTTCTCAAACATTTATGTACAATACCAATGCAGAGTGTAGGCCACCACTGCTGATGATATCCACCCATCATGTTCAATCTTCAACAACCTCCGCTGGCAGGCTCGATGGAGCTCAGCAGACCATTGCCTCTTAGTTGTGTGCAATGTTCTTCCGCATCAGCTTGAGCACAGATTATCACCACTGCCAGACCATTTACGTGCGCCTCTTGCATGATATTAACAGCATTGTCGACTGTCATCCCTGGTATAACCTTCATGAGTACTTGAACAACATATTCCCTCTTATTGTAATTGTCATTGTGCAGCATCACGCGATAGGGTGGGGACATTTTCCTTGATTTTCTGGAGAAGGAAGACACAAGTTGCGATACTAGATTTAATCAATGCATCTTGTTTTTCATTAAATTTCATTAATCATTGCATTTCAACCTCACAACTTGTATCGTATTGCATACCCCAAGAGGTAAAGGAATATCAGCAGAAATCCACATGTATTTTTCTTGATATGCAGTTCATCACAGGGAAAATATCTGGTTATTCAACTCTTGGCTAACTTATCCATGAGTAACAAAGTAACAAACAAACAAACAAATACGACCTCTGTGCTTAGGGTGGGATATACTGGTCTACTGGTCTAAACATTCCAGATTTATGTTCCTAGATAGATTGTCTTTCTTATCCATCTTTACAGAAATCGTCATTATTTGAAAACCTTTTCGCTGCTTTTTCACTCCACCTAAATTGATTAGGTTGTCTCTGTGAAAGGTGGCAAAAAATGTTATTGGTGTTGGTTAAATAATGTTACTAGAGTCTAAGAGGATAAGGCTGGATGCTGTAGTGGTTGGAGTTTGACATTCCACTTTGTTTGGCGGTATACAGTGCAAAGGCAATTTATAGAGGATGGAGAACAGAGCATTAGAAGTCTACTTATGGATTTGGCAAGACCAGATGGAATGACCTCATTTATATGACAGAAAACCACCCAGTTCCCACATCAATATAAAGCATTTCAAGGGAAAGTCTTCTTTTCGTTTTACAAGGGATATGTAGTCTTGAAGAAAGGGTATGGTAACAAGTCCACCAAACAAGAAACGTAACAACTTAAAAATGAACAAACCCATGTGGTTGTATATGTGGATGTCACTCCAACATGATCAGCATATTGAGTGCTTCCTTTTCATTAAGCATACTTAAAGAAGATATTCCTGTCCTTTCCTCTTTGGAGAAGGGTTCCGAATAGAGTGGGGATGATCGTCTGAACTTGATCGGATCGGTGTTAGTATTACTTAACTTCAATTTATGTCCAACTCTCTATTACTCTTATGACCCACCAATTTATATTGTTATCACTTATCTACATATGAACATGGTTCCAGTTAACTTTGCTTTTCAGAAATAAAAATTGTTGGAAGTATTCCATTTTGGGTAGTAGTTGAGATGTCTCTTGGCGAAGACGACGCCAATGTGAAAGAGAAGAATCAAATAGTTTCAGGCTCAAGAAAGAACACCAAAGCCTTTTGAAGCAGAGTTAATAGAATAAATACTTCACATTTGAGGAATCCATACCTCAAATCAAACTCAGATTCACGCCCAGGAGTTGTTTTCTCTATAACAGGCTTCTCCAACAACCCACCACCTTTGCCTACTCCTGCTATAGGCATTGCCATTAAAGCATTCCGATTTGTCCATCGCTTTTGACGAGGCTTCTGTTCTCCTGTATCACAACCCGCAGACATAAAAATTATGCCAAGTTACAAAAATAGATGAGTCAAAATTCATGAACACCACTGTGGTAATTCATCAGTTCTCCAACTTATGTACATGTATTCAAATTCATCAGATACACAGTCATTTACTATCGAGTGAGTTGGGACTCTTAGATACAAAAATATATGCTAGTTTCATTAGATTCATGATATCTCAAAATCAAAACATTTCTCTTAGACCAACTTGTTGTTGTTCTCTTAGACCAAAACTTGGTAACTTTATCGAACAGAAGAATGTTCAACAGTTTCTAAATATATTAATGACTAGGTAACCATGATTGACCAGCCAGAGATGCAAATAAATAATTATCTCTTCAACTTTGACTTCTATAATTCCCTCATAAAATTTGGTCCTTTCCAATAAAGAAAAGAGTTCCTTTTATACCTAGTAAAAGTTCAATGTTATGAATGTTTCAGGAAAAGGAAGGGGCATAAACAGCCCCATCTTCCCCAACCACTCCCCCCCCCCCCCCCCAAAAAAAAAAAAAAAAAAACACAGGTGCTCCATGAAGCTCATTGAAGAACCCATTCTTTTCTTTTTATTTCTATGGTGCAAAAACAACATCTTAGTAAGGTCCTATAAGTGGGGTCTGAGGAAGTGAGGAGTACGCAAACCTTACCTCTATCTCTCACAAGGTAGAGGCTGTTTCCGATAGACCCTTGGCTTAAGAAGAACGTTTTTATAGCTATGGTGCCTGTTTCACTAAATATCAGGATTATCCAAGTCCAAAGACAGTAACTTTTTCTCTCTTTTTCACTCTAAATGCACATGAGAATTGAGAAAGGTTTAAAACCAAGAATCCACGACCCCCATCAAAGGCAAACAAGAATAATCTATAAATTTCAAACAGCAGCAGGTCCATAAACATTCAAGAAAGCAAAACTATGACAAATAAATTTACACAATCTTTCTAAAATAAAAGGACCAATTCTTGGTGAAACAACAATAAAGATTCAATAATCAAACAACCAAACATATTAAATATAGAAAGAAAGATGGGGTTTTTACCAGGTTTAGGTTGAAAGATTTGATGGGGAGAAAGAGCAACTCGCCCACAAATGGCTGTCTCCATTACCATTTGTTTTTCTCTCTGTGACTATTCTATTTTTCTCACCACACACACTGCTACTAATACTAGTGAGCTCTGATTTTTATCACCTGATAATTTGTGTAACTTGCTAAATATAAGAAACAAAATTAAATGAGTGGTTGGTACTATAAACAGTCAATCAAGATTCAATTCCTTCACACATATGCAAACTTGCCACGTTTGCTGCTTTGTGAAATCACAACCGTAAATTTATTTTAATTAGGTCAATGCCCCTTTCCTTTTTCTTTTTTTAATTTGTAGAAGTTGCCCCCATGATTGAAGCATTTTTTTTCTTTACATTCAAGTGATTTTTAACCCCTTATCGAAAAAATTTGGCTAGGATCAGGGATTTCATTTCAAACTCAAACTTGAGATCTCGAATTAAGTGAGAAAATATCTCATCATAATATATTATGATGAAAATATAATATATTATGATGAAAATATTTCTTATAACGGAGAAAAATATTTGCACCATATATACGTCTAATATTCCTCATTGTTTTATTTCTTAATGAATTATATTACTTATTAATGATCAGATAAAGAATTTTTGAACTATAAATAAATTACTAATGTACATCAATTTAGCGAGTATTAATATGAAACACCTTATATTATTTGACTCTTTTTAAGGATAGTATTTGGACTTATAATATTAAAATGAACACAAATTAAAGATCTTATATATTTTCTATTTACAGATAAAGATAATAATTGTATGGCTTTTGATAGTACATTTTAAAGTTAACGACACACATGAGTGTGTATGTCTTATATATGACGTATTTTATTTACCGTGAATATTGTTGTATCTCTAAATATTTGAACATACCAAAGAATATATACATTAGCCATATTTTCTACGCCAAGTTTCCACTATACTATATGAAAGGTAAACTCATATCTAATCAAATACAACCAATGCAATTAGATTGATAGAGGGCTGGCTACATTGCTTGCCTTTTGAGACAAATTACATATTCAATTATCAAGATTGAGTGATTAAAATAAGAGCCTGTTTGGCCAAGCTTCGGAGGAGCCAATTATCAAGATTGAGTGATTAAAATAAGAGCCTGTTTGGCCAAGCTTCGGAGGAGCCAGAAGTGCTTATTTTTCTCCAAAAGTGCTTATTTTAAAATTTTGGGGTGTTTGGCCAAGTGTCTAGAGAAAAATAAGTGCTTTTGAGTGGCAGCAGAAGCTGTTTTTCTGCTGTGGTGAAGAAGCTGAAAAAAGTAACTTCTTGAAAAAATAAGTGCTTTTGATTATTTGGGACAAGAATACCCATTTCAAACTTCTATATATAATCAAATTAATATTCTTATATATCTATTTTCGTAATTTGGTAATTTTTTTAAATATTGGTCAAACACAAATTAATAGCAAAAGCACTTCTCTAAAATTAGGCCAAATACAAACTGCTTATCTCGTAAAGCACTTCTCAAAATAAGCTGATTTTGGCAGCTTCGCCAAACAGGCTCTAAATAAGACATATTATAAATCAATTATAAGGGGAAAAAAATTAAAAAGGAAAGTACTATAAATAAATTAATAAATAAGTACTGTGGTATTTAATGCGTGTTCTTATAACGACCTTTGATCACCGTGGCGCTTAACCTCTCTCACTGTGTAACTGTATCCAAATGAGTCAGTTGTAGCCTTCTTCTTCACCTCTCCAAAATGAGCTGCTGCAGACCCGGTTCCACATGGCTAACCATCACCAACGCCGCAACTCACAGCTTTCGTCCTATATTCAACTTTTGCTCTATCAAGTTCACTCGTAACAACATCAATTCACCAACAGCTTCCTACAGCCGCCGATGGTACAACCCGGATCATCATAAACGGTTCAATAGCGAACTGGAAATTATTCGCCATTGGGTTGAAGCTGATACTACACTTCCCACTGGCCCACTTCAACGTTAGTCCATATAATCAACTGCATGTTAATTGTATTTGTTGCAAGCTTTATTTATTTATTTACTTACTCTCTCCGTTTTAATTTATGTGAACCTGTTTATGAGTGCAGCGGAAAGATTTACGGTTGTTTCGTATAATATATTGGGAGATAGGAATATGTTGAATCATGGAGATTTATACAGAAATGTTCCATCAGTTTACTTGGATTGGGATCATCGTAGACGAGTTATTTGTGAAGAACTTCTCGGATTAAATCCTGATATTATTTGCTTACAAGTAATTACGATTGCCCTTTTGCTAATTAGTACCTTTAAGTATGTATGTGGATGAAACTAATTGAAGAATTTTACTAATGTGATTGATTAGGAGGTGGACAAGTATCATGATCTACTCAACATTTTGGAGAAAGCTGGATATCTCGGTTCCTATAAGGTTACTTTATTCTATGGAGTATTAAGATAAGAGTTTAAGTTATATACACTGACAGTGTAGTGAATTTTTATACTATCATATCACGTTTACCCTTTTGTACGTAGCAAGTAGCTTGCGGTGTTTCCAATTTCCATGATCACAAATACCACTTTTTATGGAAGGTTACTTGCAAATATATCTTGGGTGATCTTATGGCGTACACTTCAGTGCACAAAACTTAAATTTTTAAGATAAAAGGAAAACTTTATTATCACTTATCATACGACTTGCTCTTGATTTTTTTTTTTTTAAATGTGTTACTTTGGCCATGTAGAGACGCACTGGCGGTTCTGTCGATGGCTGTGCTATGTTTTGGAAAGCTGATAAGTAAGACCAAGCATTAAAGATTGTAGCTTTCAGTTAGTAGATTAATCATGGTACTTATTTGGACTGAAATGGATACTTTCTCATTCCAGGTTTCAGTTGTTAGAGGGTGAAAGCATTGAATAAAGACAGCATGGTCTCCGGGATAATGTCGCTCAGCTCTCTGTTTTTAAGGTATCAGTTGGAAATGGCGAATGCTTTTGCATACTGTAATATCATCTACCCTGTATAGGTGATCAGTTAAAGACTAGAGTGCCAACTGCTGACTGCGTGAAATCCTCACAAGGGTGTATGTATAAAGAACGGGAAAACCCTTATGGGTTGTATCCGAAGATATGGAAAGAGATGTTTTTATGTCAGCAACAGAGCCCAAGCTTATGGAATTGTTGATGTTGTTGCGGTTGAATGAAAATACCATGGATTTCGCGCAAATCCGTGATTTGAGATTTTATCTTCGAATTGAATATTCTATTAAATAGAAGTAATTCATCATCATTCGGTTTGAATCAATCTAAACCAACCCATGAAAGAATACTCAATATTGGGATATTCGGTGGAGTGGGGTGAAAATATGTTAAAGGAGATGCTAGACTGAAATAGAACCAAACTAAAACTTAAAACATGAGGTAAACTAGTTGACAACCTAAATGTGAGCATTTAACTAGTGCTCTATGGTTACCCCTTAAGCTCATAGGGCTTCACAATACGGTAGAATTTGCATATGTTTTGGCTAATGGCTTCAACAGCCTCTTATCCATGACTTCCTGCTTGCTTAACTATGCAGATCACTTCTTGTAGGTTAAAGCTTTGTACCAATTAAAACTATTTGGTTTAGCTGATATCTGAAAGCATGTCTCTATTTATTCTGAAGTCTGTATTAGATGTTTCTTCTGATTTCTGCGGTGATTCGTCTAGACAATCACAGTCTTCATAGTTCTGATCTCATTTAGTCGTATCGCTTTCAATTTTGCGTGTTTAACTTCATTGGGTACAGACAGATGCATGAAGCCCAGTCAAGGAGGCTGGTAGTTGGGAACATTCATGTGCTTTATAATCCAAGCCGCGGAGATGTTAAGCTTGGTCAAGTAAGATCCTGTATTCTGAATTAACTCTTGTTTTAATCTGGACACCTTACATGCCAATTTACCATGTATCCCTTAGTTAGACAAAGACATTAGCATTTCTTAGGAATTACAGTTTCCCTTTTGTTTTTAAGCCTAAACTGCTTGTTCCAATGTGGTTTAGTAGTGCAAACTACATTTGCCACTGAGTTGTAAAATTATGCAAATTCATCTTTTTGAAGCAAAAATTGACATAATTTGGCTATGTTCAAAAACTAGAAACATGTGAAGAGGAGTTGACCAATGATCATTTAAAAAGAGGTGAGCTGTGTACCAGCGAATCCCAGCCCCAGGGGCCAACAGTGGTTTTACCCGGTTTTCTCCCTTTGTTGATTCAAACAGTTTTGGAGGTGGAAGGTTCTTCCCACTAGGCTAGCCCTCTCTGATCTTGAATTATTTCAAGTTATACACATACTTATATGCACAGAGGGTGAAGATATATGCAAACGTCCATGCATAAAGTTATGCCTTTGTTATCTTTTATAAATTTTGTTTAAGTGGAACTTAGATTTATTATCTGCTAGCATATAAAAATTTGTTGCTAGAGGTTTAATTTCTGGATCAGATGGCTGCAAAATTGTCCCAAGCTGGAAGACCACGTCCTATTTGGTCATTCGAAAATTCAAGTGAAATATAAATGGAAAAATCAATTTATTAATATTGTTCTCCATAGTTCTAAGTGATTGGGCAGTTGGGCACTGCTTACATAGACTTCACATCCTGTTTCCATCAGCATGCACTGGACATCTGAACGGTCTCTCTGTAAAGAAAGAGGTTTTCTCTTTGTTCATGCACCATGATAATATGTGGCCACATTGTGGCAATAAGATTCTTGTTCTTGTTAGAAAATGGATGTCTTTTCCTCTTGTGCTAGCATGCCTAACTTTGACATAAACTATTTTAAGTTCCGCAACGGTGAATAGATTGAAGTGCAGTACAAAGGAGTGCTATTTACTTCAGTTTGTCTCCGTGCTATGACTGGTCGCTGAATATTATTCTTTTCAGATTCGTTATCTTTCATCAAGGGCTCACATACTTTCACAAAAGTGGGACCATGCACCTATTGTGCTTGCAGGTGATTATAACAGCACTCCACAGGTGTGGACCAATGATGTTTATCTGTAAGAAATGTGTTATTGACTTTTGGTTTCAAAACTGACTTGCTGAAACAATGCTTATATTTATTTATCCCTTGTGACAGAGTGCAATCTACAAATTCTTGTCATCATCTGAGGTAATATAATCTTCCTGGTATATACCAAGTCAGTATCCTCTATGCAATTCTGAAGTCATATGAACTCCTTTATGCGATTCTGAAGTCATATGAACTGCATACTTTTTGGTGTAGTTGTTTGCTTCTCATGGGATTTGTTTTTGATATTGCAGCTCAATCTCATGTTATATAACAGAGGAGAGTTGTCTGGTCAGAGACCATGCCATCCCTCTCAAGTTCTTGGTCTCAGAAAAGAAAAGGGAATTTTATTTGTTTTAATGGACAGGTGAAGCAAAGATCTGTCATACTTATTATTTTTAGGGAGGCCAATGCATCCCTATAAGAGCGACTGCTCTGCTGCCTCATTCTCGTTTATCTATTTCACTATAATGTGGTAAATGGTCAAAGTCTTAATGCCTTAGTAGATATCAAAATTTGGAACCAAAATCTTTTTTCGGGCTCAAGATTTTGTTACATTGACACAGTGGATATGACAGTAAACTAGCTGTTTTAATGAGGCTTAGAAAAGTTTTATCCAAAAAAAGGAAATAAGACTTATAAATAACTCCTCAAACAGCAAATGTCGATAGTTGCTGAATTCATTTAGGTTCGACTATTAATGCCCTTCATGAATTGTCTCAGGTGCCTTTGGTTCTTAATCCATTGATCTTAGAGAATGTTGATGTGTATTGATTTACATGTAGAAAACTTGAATTATGTGTATTATCATGCCATTTCTGATTAAGAATCTCGTTGTGTGCATGCATTGACTTCAGGTTCTTGGATTCTTGCTGGAGCGACGAGGAGATGAGGGTTGCAATTGGCGCCGCTAAATCCCACATAGCTATGCACCCTTTGAAGTTAAACAGTTCTTATGCGACAGTGAAGGTACAACTTCTTGTTGCTACCCACGATTAACTTTATGGCCTTGTATATTCCTCTTCGACAGACTGCTACCTCTTTCTTTTCTTAGGGATCTCCAACAACCAGGGGTAGCAATGGTGAACCACTAGCCACATCTTACCACTCGAAGTTTCTGGGAACCGTTGATTATTTGTGGTACTACTGCTGCTGATTACTGCTACTTCTTATGTTTATCTGCCAACTTGGTTGAAGGGAGTAGCACTAATTAGAGTCCACCACATGCAGGTATTCTGACGGTCTTGTACCCACAAAAGTTTTAGATACTTTACCAATTGACATCTTGACGAAAACAGGCGGTCTTCCCTTCAAGGTACTAATGCTTCCAATATAATAACACGATGCCTTAGAAACATGACAAAGGTTCACAGAACGTGAAGTATTAGGCTAGAAATGGATTTATATCCAACTTACTTTAATCAATCAAATAGATATTTCCCACTAAAAAAGTATTGAAAGTTGGATTTCTTTGCTTTATCCGATAAAATAATCTGGTGCTTAATTGCACGTTTGGAGTAGATTTGTCCATCAATAAACCATAGCAAGACCTTTGGTTCCCCAAATCTTGTCCCAACAGCTTTTCCTTATTCTGCAGCATTAAACTCTTGTTTGATATTCTGAAAGAAAAATTGCAGCTTTCTGTGCCACTTTCTTTGTTCTTTGGTTAAGTGCATTTTCTTTCAGTATGAGGTTTAACTCCTCACTTTAAGTCAAATTTAATTTGAATACCTGCGGCATGCAGAATTTGGGTAGTGACCACTTGGCTTTGGTTTCTGAATTTGCGTTCTTGGAGGGCAAGAAAGAAGCAGTTGAAGACCATGCTATACGGCTAAGTTACTCGGACTCTTCATTTTGGTGACGCACCCGTGTCGGATCCGTACCCGTGTGGGTGTGGGTTTCGTACCCAATTTGGTCAACTGATTTTGGGTACTTTGACCAAAATCAATGGAGAAGTTCTAAACAGATTCAATGATTTCTTTAATGAAAACAAAAGTAGGGGGAACTGAAGGAAATAGAACACCTTGTATTATTGTATACAGAAATTTGTATGTCCTGATCGATATTTTTTCTCAAGTTTTCCACATATTAACTCATAATTTAGGTTTTATAACTCTACTTTAGATTATTGATTTTTTTAAGTCGAATCTCCATACCCGTATCCATAACTGGATCCGTATCCGCGAACCTTAAAATATAGATCATGAAGGATCCGACCTCTAGATCCGCACCCGTATCCGACACTCGCACCCGAGTACGAGTAACATAGCTATACGGTGACATCTTAATAATACATCCGGTGAGCATCCTGCACGACAAACCCATCGTTATCCGTGGCATGCTCTCCCAAGACAACATGGGAAACAAACGAGATATATTGCACTCTACTTCAGAATGGTCAAAATTACGTGATAGGCTGCCAAGTTGAGAGTAAAAAAGATGATAAAAGTCCAGTTTGTGATTGATATGAGCAGAGATACAACTCATGGTTTGGACGTTTGGAGATATTTTGTTGGTAAAACAATGCCAGCATCTTCACCATGTAAAGTTTATGTTTCTATTTCGAAAGAAAGTCTCTTCAATTTCACTTAGTCTACCTGACATGTCTTTCTTCCATTGTCTATTTACCTAAGAAAATTCCTTTAATGGAAGTTCCATCTTCATTTTATTCAGCCTGGACTATGAAGGGAACCTCTCACCTAAAGCAGTAAAAAGCTGTTGAAATATCTAGACACTGAAAGATCAGTTTGCCCTCATGGTCGACAAGCATGTCGGACAGAGCCATGAGGTGTTGGGTTATCCGTATAGTATAGTAGTCGTAGATTTAGAGGGTGTTTGGATTGACTTATTATAAGTGCTTTTAAGCTCTTTTTTTAGTCTTTGTGATGATTGATAAAAGTAATACTATGTTTTTAAGTAGTTTCTTTTAAGTCAAGCAAACACAAAAGCAAGCTATTTTAACTTGTAAGTTCTTTAAAAAAAGTCGATCTAAATACCTCATTGACAAAAGATTTGGTGAACCACACCAAACCCGATTCGTGAACTTGCGGGGTTATACCAGTACAATATAAAGTAAGTGGGAACCCACACCATTCCGTCTAAACTCAGGGACTACATATGCAAAATGAGGTAAACATTTACATTGCGTATCCCAAATGGATATAAACACAAACGTGGAGTCAGTGACACGTCAACCCAGGGTACCTTCGAAAGCGACAGACATTATTCCATCCAACCACAGTTCGCCACGTAGCAAAGCAATTAATTTCCCTGGACTGCAAAAATCGGCGCTGTTGTAATTACGGACTCCCCATTTATCGGACCCTTTCCTTTTCTCTCTCTCTCTGTATATCCATTTTGGAAAATAGTTTTAACAGTTATTCCGATTGATTATTTTTTTCCAGGGAGTTATAATATCGATTGATTCGGTTTCAATAATTTGTTTTAATTACCAAATCTAATCTAATCTAATTAATCCAAATATAGTCTAAGTTGTCGGCAACAAATGCAACGGCTCGTTGACCATTCCATTGCTGTTACCAAAGAGTAAGTTCTTCATTTCTCCTTTATTTATTTATTTATTTGTATATAAATAAATAATATACACGCACCTGATACTTGTGTTAAGGCATAATCCTCGTGGACTCGAATTGATAGGGAAAATGCATGGTAGATTTTATATAGATGATCTCGGATTGAGGCGTAGTTGTTTGATTGATTTGATTTAGGTTCAGTTAATAAGAAAATAGAAAGTCGAGCGATATATTGATTGGTAATTTACCTCTAGAATTGAGATTTTGTGGTAGTTTAAAGTTAAGATGAATGTGAAATTGAAGAATATATTTTAGACATAAGCATAGGCTGGTGTGGAAGCGTTCTAGTTACAGTAAGTTTCCATATTATGAGATAAATTGATATAGGAGAATAGGCTCTTAATTTAGTGTTAATTATGCTATGAACTTCTTCAGAACGTATCGCAGAAGAATTGACAAAACTAGACTATTATTTGTCTAAGAAGTATAATTTGGATGACATGTATCTGGTTATTATAGTCGAACTGATACTGGCTATTTCTGCCACCTGAGATAATAGCTCAATTCATCTTTTGCATAAGAAATTCATGATGTGGCGTGTTTGAGGGCCACATTTTCAGGAAGAGGAAATTTCAGTGGAAAACTGGAAATGCATGCAAATGTAACCATATATGATATGTGGGGTAGAACACTCTGGTGGATGATACTATTTGGGAATGATATGTTGCACATTGGCAACTATCCTTTATGTCTATGTATCACGTTAGTTGCAAGCTATTCCTTGAGTTTCATCTAAATTCCTGTTTGTTATGAAACTTTTACCTTGTTTTCGAAACAAATGGGACCTAAATCTAAAAGAAAAATGAACTTGATGGGGCTTTTATGTATTTTGATTGTACTTTATAGCATAAATGAAAGTGGTAAGTTAATCACTCACCATGAAAAGACATAAGTCATAATCAGGAGAGATGTGAGAGCTAATGGAGATATAATTGGCAACTCTACTCGAGAAGATCTTATTGGTGTATTCACAGTGGATAGCTGTGTATCTCCTATGCTGACACTCAAATGTTTCTAACAACATTTTGGGACTTGTATTTACATTCTGGAATTCTGTGCTTGGTTTTTCTCTTGCTCAGTTAGCTGGAAGGAGAAAAAAGTCTGTCTCTCTGTGTATTCTTTGCCCGTAACTACTTCTGCAATTTGGGTTGGGGGGGGGGGGGGGGGGGTGGAGGAGGAGGAAAGATGTCTCCAATACTTATCCAGTGGGATAGGTGAAATATTGCAAAAGATTTTTCTTTTCATTGTAATGACTACTGTAAGGGCATTGGTTGAGTACTCTGCAACATAATAAGCCCAATGTCTGTAGATTCTCTCTCTCTCTCTTTTAATAAGAAATATCTATAGATGCTTTAAGATGGCACTTTTTCTTAATCAGATGAGATAATGCAACCAATGCTTTACAAGTGAGAACAATTAGTTTTGGTAGATACATTTGAATGTTTCATTGTCATAAATCCACCTCATAAAGCATTATCTCATTCATATGCTATAATTTTTGTTCAGCTTGAAATCCTTAGAGTTACTGCCACTCTGTTTTCTGGCTGTAGATTTGGGTCTTGACTTCCTTCAGCAAGTTTTTTGTTGATTCGTTATTTAATGTTGCTATTTCTTGTCTACGTTTATTCAGGTCAGTTAAGACATTGACTTATGAGTCACTGAATAATGTTGTGAGATTAATTAATGGAGTGTCAGCATTATTGTTGACGATACTGCCGGGGAAATCTACTATTCTTGAAGGCATACATGGTTGGGAGCTTCGTCCAACCTTTCGTGGACCTCGGCTTCCACAGTGGATGGAGAAGTGAGTTTTCAACTTCTTTCTCCTTTTACTCTTGTTCTGGCTTTTGAACTTTAGCCTTCTCGAATAATGCAATTTTATTAACATCTATGTTCGTTTCACAGTGGCGTCTCATCTTTTAATCAGTTCATTCATGAACTTCCCATTGATTCTGATACCTCCTCGAGTCTAGATTATTCATCAGAAGAAGAAGAATACGACGACACTGATGAAAACATTTGTCCTCCATCTCCACTGTCACAAAGTTCTCGGGTATCTAGAGCTCGCAGTCTTTCAAGGCGGAAGAGGCATTGGATGCATTGGGTCAGATACATCATCTCATGGCTCCTATTCCCCATCAAATTAATGCTGGGCCTACCGTTGTACCTCTATGCTTTTGGTAGGGGCAGTAGAGCCTCGCAGACATCTGAGAGTTTCCAGTCTTCCCATGTACAAGCTAGGAAGACACTACAGACACTCAGGGATCAAGTTATCCAGCGTGCCACTGACAGAAGACGTGGTGTTGTTGAGGTTTGATACTTTCACATAACATAACTCTTCATCCAGTAGTTTTTTTTTTGGAGGGTCACATTATATTATTGAATAGTCTTTGGCTACCCACGTCATTCCTCACGTTTACCTTGTCTGACCAATAGCAATTTGAATGTGCCACTTTACCTTACACTTCTTCTCCTCCATGTAAAGAAAGCTGAGCCAATGGATTCATAAATGACACAAATTGAAAGATAGAAGAAAAAAAAGGAAAAAATAATGGGAAGCCTTATTACCTGTCCACTCCAACTTTCTCTTTGAGTTTTATTAAATGACTTCGTGTTATTATGTTATTTGCAGGATCTCCATCTAGCAATTGAGATCACAATTGAGGCTGTTTTTGAATTTGTTTACAAAGCAGCACATTGTCTACTTTCACCAATAGGCACCTTCAAGAAAGCGTTGAAGTGGTTTTTTTCTCATAACAGTAGTCATGAGGATGTTCCTACTGTTAGTTCAGGTGTCTCTGTTCCTGTGGATACCCTCTCGGAGAGTGATCCTACTCCTAGAGAACGGAAGACAGGCTTTCATTCCCTCAATACAGATGCTCGGACATGTCAAGATGTGATTACAGAGCTTGGGTAAGGGATGTTTTCTTGCATACGTCCTCTTCTAAGATCTGACTTTTACTGTTATTTTAAAAAAAAAAATTGCACAAAAGGGTGACTGATTGGACGTTTCCAACCCTTTGTATCATAGCTAAGTGGTGCATTGCTTATCAAATAAAGTTTGGCGCTCTAGTTATTCTCAGCATGCCATTCTTTTCCTCTGTAGGTACCCATATGAAGCTCTTCGTGTGGTTACTGACGATGGATATATTCTCCTTTTGGAGAGAATTCCAAGGTTTGGAGTTCTTTTAAATCATCACTACAGCTTTATATGTAGAGCTTTTTGTTGGATGCCCATTTATAGATATTGCTTAACGTTTCAAACTTGATTTTGCAGACGTGATGCTCGGAAAGTTGTTTATTTACAACATGGAGTTTTTGATTCATCCATGGGGTGAGTCTACCGTCTCTCCTAACTCTTCAAGATTATTTTCCTTTTCTGTATACTATTCAACTTCCCTTTCTGTGCAGTATTGACTTATTGCATACTTGGTATAACTGACTGTCTCGACATAAATTGCAAGGGGTTTGTTGATCTTCCTAGGTTTATCAGTTATTACTACATAATAATAGTTTGGGTGAAATTCAGTCGATCAGCTAGAAGGTCTTTGGGTGACCAAATTACTGGTTCTATGCGAGTTGGCTGTTTAAGTGACACTTTGAACAACTATGGCTTTCTGTTTTCTTTTTCCCCTTCCTGGTGTCTCTAAATAGAGCAAAGTGTGATTTGCATATCTGCTAATTAATTCACTAGAGAGTTGAGATAAAGGACTGGGCATGGAAAGTCATTAGTTAGGAAGTTCAGGACTGTGCTTTCCTAAAAGGGCAGCTCGGTGTATAAAGCAACCCACATTCACACAGGGTCCGGGGAAGGGATGCACCCAAAGGGGTGTGATGTACGCGCCCATAGGACTGTGTTTTTCTAAAATTATATATTCGTAAGGTCAAAGTTTCAGAGTGATCTTGAAAGCAGGATTTGCTACTGTAACTGAACTACCTTCTGAATGATGCCAAGCATTTCCTTCAACTCTAGATGGTATATTTTCTATTTGGGCATTGATAAAGGTGTAGAATTGGTATAGGCTATCAGTTGATAAAGGTGTGATGATGAGATCGACTATATCCGACACTTTAATCTTGAATCATGGGCGTTGTATCTTGTCAGAGTATCGTGAGCCAAATCATACAAAATGAGGAGGCATCTATTTGTCGATATCATATGAGAAACTGAGTAGTCTTTCAGCTCTTTGCTTCTTATTTCTCCTTTCTTTGCTTAAATACTGTGAAAATAGCCCTAATTTTCAATTGCATCGTTAAAACTTACAGTGATTGTTCTAATTGTCAGTTGCATCATTATTTATTATATTTGATCTCTCACATGGTGATTTGACTTTACAGTTGGGTATCAAATGGAGTTGTTGGTTCCCCAGCATTTGCAGCCTATGATCAAGGTTTGTCCTCTGTACTTTCGGGTCTATAATTTATAGGATGTGCCAAGCTATAGACTTTGCTGAGATAATTTTGTAGTATTCTTACGTCTCTTTCTTGATTTCAGGGTATGATGTCTTCCTGGGAAATTTCCGTGGATTGGTCTCGAGAGAGCACGTGGACAAGAATATATCCTCACGTCAGTAAGTGCACCACTTCGTGCAGCTACCATTGCGTTTGAAATCTCATTTGACTTTTTCTTGGAAAAAAGAATATCCGCTTCATATTTTTTGCATTTGATATTTGCAGAATTGCTGTCAAGTTACTCTAATTCCTAAATCTTGCATACAAGTTACCATTCTCAAAAAAAAAGAAATCCTAAATGTTGTATGTTCATGCAGGTACTGGAAGTACTCCATAAATGAGCATGGGATACGGGATATACCTGCAATGATAGAGAAGATACACAATACGAAAGTTACTGAATTGAAAAATAGCCAAAAAGCTGTGGAGGAAGAGAGCGACAATGATCAGCCTTACAAAATTTGTGCAATTTGCCATAGTTTGGGAGGAGCTGCTATTCTAATGTACCTACTAACACGTCGAATTGAGGAAAAGCCCCATAGGATTTCAAGATTAATCTTATTATCACCTGCTGGGTTTCATCATGATTCAAATCCTGTATTCACAATGATGGAATACTTATTCCTACTATCGTCTCCTCTCCTATCCCCCTTTGTGTCAGCTTTCTATATACCTACTCGGTTTTTTCGCATGCTGCTTAACAAGTTGGCCCGAGACTTCCATAACTTACCAGCAGTGGGAGGCCTAGTGCAAACTCTCATAAGTTATGGGGTTGGTGGAGACAGTTCAAATTGGGTTGGAGTCTTAGGGTTGCCGCACTACAATATGAATGATATGCCAGCTGTTTCATTCCGCGTAGCTCTTCATCTGGCCCAGATCAAGCACACTCGGAAGTTTATAATGTTTGACTATGGGAGTGCAGCTGCGAACATGAAAGCTTATGATTCCCCTCATCCTTTAGATTTGGGGGAGTACTATTCCCTTATTGATATTCCTGTTGATCTTGTTGCTGGGCGAAAGGACAAGGTCATCAGGCCATCCATGGTAAGGAAACATTATAAGCTGATGAAGGATTCAGGTGTGGACGTGTCTTATAATGAGTTTGAGTATGCTCATTTGGATTTCACATTTTCCCATCACGAGGAACTATTGGCCTATGTTATGTCTCGATTATTGTTAGTAGGTGGTTCTATGAAGCAGCAACCTGGGCATAAAACCTTAAAGCTTAGGAGAAAAGAGGGGCAAGCCAGCAGCTAATTAAAAGTGCAACACTGCAATTTATCTAGTGTTCCATGTAATACATGTATGTTACGTACAGAGAAAATATAGAGATTATGGGGTCATGACAGTGTACTATTGACAGCGCTGGCTCCTTTGTACATTCCCGCTTCTTTTTTCCTAGGGAGTAGAATTGTATTAGATCGGACAGGTTGTGTACTAGAGATTTGGCTGTGCTTTTGTGAATATTCTGTCTGTATGTTGTAAGGTTTGTAACATTTTGAAGCTTCAATGAATATAGATCAGAACTTTATTATTTCAAATAACGAAGTTCATTATTTGTATATCACAAGCCATATTATTTGCAATTGAAATTCTGATGAAATCTCGAAGAGGTCAGATTTGAGTAATTCAAGCGAGATAATTGGTTTCATTCACAAAATTCAACTTTTTACTGAACTTGAAATCTATGTCCAAACAAACATAATAACAAACTTCATGTCAGTGATTGGTCCAAAAGGTTGAAGATCAAGATTTATATATGAAATATTAAAAACAAACGGTGGAGAAATGATGTTTAGCCAAATGTCAAGAATAAAATGTGAGCTTGCTTACATTGTGTTTGAAACCTAAATAAAGAAAGAGTGTTGCAATAGGCCTAGTGTTTCATGATGAATCTTCATATATATCTATTCTGGTTAATGAGGATATGAATTGAGCTTACTTGGAGAAATATAATAAATGACAAATTTATTTAATGACCCCAACTTATTTGGGATTAAGGCGTATGTGGTTGTGTGGTCTAATATGAAAAGTGACTTAAGTTTTATTTATTTAATTACTTTTCATTTAAAGTTATATTTTTAGACGATATATTGGAACTTTACCGAAATATACTCGCTACTCTTATGCATAGATTATGCACATAATATGCATACAAGGACGATTTACAAAAATAGGATACTTTCTGGCGCTCAGCCAAAGTTTGAGTCCCATAAGGAAAGTCAAAAAAGAAAATCCCTTGCAAGACTCGGCGATCGCTTTTCGTAAGACTTCTTACATGGGTCAGAATTGTAGCAGCAGAGCCAGAAGTGTATATTTAGCGTAACAATTTCAACGATATATGGACATGGGCTTCTAATATTTGGCCCACATCGAAGAGCCCATCATCTGACTGCGTCAATCAGAATTGGGATTCAGGGGAACAAAGAGAAGAAAAACAAAGGAAAGCAATTGAAGTGGGTAAAGCGGAGACTGAGAATAGAAGGAAAATGGGAGCAATGAAATCACCGAGATGGGGATATGTTAGAATAATAAGTGGTACTATTTTTGGAGGCATTCTTGGTTTCTACCTTATGCATCGTGCTGAACTCAAATACAAGGTTTTAAGATTATCTTCTTCTATGTATAATTATTGTTTAATCAAAATCATCAGTATATGTTTAAATTAAACTGTTATAATATGATTGTAGGAAATGTGGAATGAGAGATTGAAAAAGTATGAAGAGGAGCTCAATATGAGGCAAAGTAATACGGAGATGGATACCCCTACTGAATTGTCAGCAGACCCTCTTCCCAGATAGGTACACCCTCTCTGCTAATCTTTTCATTTTATAGGTTTAAAATGTATTAGGAAATCCAGCTTAGACACTATGATAATTAGAGACGAGTAGCAAGAAAATCCAACAGTTCAAGGTGGCCTTAGTGTCATGCTATTGACTTGTGCATAATCAAGAGGCGGATTCAGGATTTGAACTTTGTTTCGACTTTGAGATTCTATCATAATCCATTTGATTTACGAGGTTCCAAATCGATTACTTGTACTTATTTAGTGGACGTTTTAACACATTTAAAGAGTATGAGCCAAAGCTACTAGGTTTAGATGAACCCATACCCTACATTTCTCATCCGCCCCTGTGCATAGTTATTCATATTTGTGATCAAACCTTATGAGATCTGCAGTAGTACAAAAATCTTATTTAGGGCTAGTTCATGCTGAAGTGTTCTTTTTGTAAGTTTGACAATTATGAATTACTTCCATCCCAGCAAAAATACCAAAGAGCCCATGTCATTTGTGTGTTAGGTTGTGCTGAGTCCGCTAACCAGCTGAAGGCACGCTAGTCCTATCACTTGATATCATTATTACCACTCATCAATATATGAAAAAAGCTAAGGCCTTATCTGAGAACTAAGTCAATCTAGCGAATTGTAGATAGACAATAAACTCATCTCATTTCACTAGAAAAGCTCCACTCTTACATTACAATATCACAAAGGGGCTACTTATAGGTGTCTAAGGACAATTCTAGAATCACACCTACTATATATGTTCACACACAATATGAACTTGGTCACCTTGAAGACATAAACACATGCACCTAAATAATATAAAATTTATGCACCTAAGATGACTAATAATACATGAACTTAATCATTTAGAACATTAACAAATATATCTGACATTTTCAAGATTAATCAAAATTAATATTCCTAACAGTTTTTAGGTACATGTATTGTGTCTTTCTCAAAATGCTGGTATGAGCTATTATTAGATATGGAAAATTTTAACTGATATAGGTGATGCATGTAATTTTGCTGATGAAACATAATATTATGTTTCTAGTTTCTACCCCTAGAGCTTTACATTCTGCTCCTTTGAGCTATGTTGCTTGGATCTTCCAAAAATGCATTACTTATGGAGGATCCGGCACGGGTGCAACAACATTTTGGAGGATCTGAGCAACATAGCTTTTGAGTAATCTTCAAATCAAGGAAAGAAAAGCTACTTGGCCTGATGTTTACATGGTCAGATCACTTAATGCTAATTGTTAATCTCATTCTTATTTTGCAAGTAATAAGAACTTTCTTACATTATTTCTTCTTTGGCGTCTCCAGAAGAAGTTAACAACTTAAAATTCTAGAAAGAAGTTACATGGTGAACGAGACTATTTGTGTGTGGAAGTACCTGATATAGGACGGAGTTGAAGTAGACAGAAATGGGAAAGAGAAAAAGAGGAGGATGCTAATAAATAAGGGGTCAGGATATTGATAAAAGGAAGAATGTCATAGTAAAGAATCGTCCCTCCAAATTCCTATTTCTTTTCAATTTCTCTTACTTCTCAAAACCATATTGTGGTTTTTCATGGAATTCATCTCCGCTCAATTACCCATGCTTGTGAAATCATTGTATTGATTACTTGTGCTTGTAAATCGAATCTAAACCGCAGGTGAATGCCAGCATTTCTTCATCTAAAACCCTTTTCTCCAACTCGATTGTTTAAAAAGAAAGTTGGGGGAGTTTGCTCTTTTGCCGTACATATGGCTTCTAATTTGATATCTACTTCCAGGGCTTGTGGCCAAGGTCACTTGTCTCACTTCAATTGTTGGTTGCAGTTAGCTGGCTTTGTTATTGATTAATGGGCATGATTGGTGCAGGAATGCAAATTCTTGTAATTTTTCAAAGACATGATCCGGATTTCAACCTCATGCTGTTTAGACAGGGAAAAGCCACAGATGGTTGCTGTTATCGTGTGAAGATGATCACAGAGAAAACCCCCTACACGGATGTAGTTTTGTGAATCAGATTATACATATCAGATCTTTGGAGAGATCAAAATAACCTTTAACTTCTTTAAAAGCCCCCCCCCCCCCCAACCCCATCCCCCCCCCCCCTTTCTTCCCTGCAGCTCCTCAGTTTTGCCGTGGATTGGGTTTAATTTAAGTGATAGGTGATCTTTTAGCATTTCTGCTTTGGTAAATATGTATTCTGATATTGGATTTTACTTTCCTTTGATATGGCAAGCACACTTGTTCAAAGGAGAATAATGCTAACCAAGTCTTCGCATCACTGTTTTGTTGACGTCTTGATAACCTAATGAGTTTCAATAGGACATAACTGCATAAACTGGTGGATCTCAACTCAACTAATGCAAATTACCAATCAATGTATTGGGACAGGGAACATGTGAATCAATATTTTCGGACGTACAGTGAGTTCAGTGTTAAGACTCTAAAGGCTTACATTAATCTTCATATAAGTAGGCAATTGCAATTTATGCTCCAAGGCGAAGACTACTATTAAGCAAATGTATCAATCAATAGTAGGCTGGTAATACACTGAAAAATCTAAGAAGCGAGAAGACTGATTTAGTATTTAAGGAAAGAGAGGCTGGATTTCTAAAATCATATTAACTCGATTTATTCAGTTTGTGAGCATATTCACTTGACGTAAACTTGTAAGAAAGTTTCTCAAAGATTGAAAGAGAAGGGTAATCCTATGTGCCAATTATTTTTTGGTTTTCCACCCGGTGTTTCAGCTTTGGAGTCTGGCTAATCCGGATTTGCGTCGATAAATCGCTCCCTAACAAAGACGAATCCATTGATCGAGCTTAATTTCAAGGCCTTTGGTTAAGGATGAAAGAATATTTGTCACTCCACCACAACCCAAAAAACAAAGATACATTTCTTGATCATTGACACTTCACAATTTATGAGATAAAAGGGTAGAAAACAAAATGCCTTCTGCATTTTAATCAAGGGGTTAAAGTGTCCTAACGAAATTTTAGAGGGGGCTAAAAAATTTGAATCTCCAATAGTTATGCGCCCTTTTGCTAACAGCTTTTTCTTCGTGATGTCTTAAAAAGCGCGGCAAGTTAAAAGAGCCTCCGCAGAACTGAAGCAAAATAGCAATGGAGGACTCAGGTGCAATTTTGTGTCACATATCTATGCTCAAGGACATGCTTGATCAGGTAGCACTTTTATCTTACTCACTGTGCGTGTGTAATTGACATGGTTTAAAATTTCAAATTAGCTTATTCGTTACTAAATTCATTCAGGTAAATGAAGAAATTGAGGCGAATATACAGGCTACGAGAGAGATCGAATCGCAAATAGTAAAGTGTACGGAAGTTGAAAGCGCGTTGGCTGCTCGAGAATCCGAACTAATGAGAACTGCATATGAACTTCAATTTGAAATTGACGGCTTGATGAAAGTTTATGGTAATTTACTAATTCCACAGGTAGGGTCTGAAGAGTGCGAGATGTACACAGACCTTACTCTTACAATCTCTATGAGCGTGAAAACTAAATTTAGTACTTCCAATACTATCATTTATTTTGGATTAAATTTAGTACTTCCATATTAATTTTCTCGAATTATTGTCTTCGTTTTTAGGTGATTCAGAGACGTCTCTCAGAAATTTGGACGAAAAGATCTGTTGTCTAAGAAGGAAGCGCGATGAGATACTTGAGAGAATGAATAACAGACGGTGCTGATCATAAACTATGTCATGCTTTATGCGTGCAACAGCTAAATGATAAGCGATTTATTTTTTCAGGGATGAATTTGTGGCGTCGTGTCTGGCTTTTCAAAATGAAGTTTCTGTAAAAGATAATGATGGAATATACACTTTGCTCTCTGAGAAAGAGCTGCTGCAGAATGAAGTTGATAGTTTAAATAAGAAAAACAAAGCTTTGGAAAGTTCAACAGCAGATTTTGTGGATGAGGTTCTTCAAGATCTTCAGCAAGCGATCTCTGGTAACTTTTATCTTCCTGTTATTTACGTTTCGATCTTCCTTCTATCTTGGTGTTTTTTCAGCTTTAATTTGCTCGGTTTCCTTAATTTTGTAGTGAAATATGTTCGATACATGCAAGAGCATTTAGTTTCCCCAGTGATCTATTTATCAGTAACTCTACGAGAACTTTACAATTGTGTATACTACAATTGGTGTTTCATTTCAAACTGTTTTGGTAGTTCTAAATTGGAATCTGATGTGAATCCCAGCTTTACGTGTTGAAATAAGGAGTGGCAATATTGAGAATGAGAAATTGCTCAAGGATATTGATGAACTAAAGAGGACTTTATGTTCACTTATGTTGACTGGATCACAATAAATGGTAACCTTCCCTCTGCTTTTTTTCCTTCTTTTGCACCGTTTCAGTTAGTCCCATATCTAACTCTCTTCTTTTCTCATCTTTAGCAGGAGTCTGGAGTAGGTATTGCTATTTCATCCACTGAGCAGTGATTGGTGTTCATTCACTTGTATGCTGAAGTTAGCCATAACATGAATCTGTCAACATTCAAAGTAGTCTTAATTCATTGCTTTTAGCTCCAAAAATTCATTGCCTTGGCTCGTTGCTGCTCGATTTTCTAACACAATTAGTAGTCTTCAAATTCAAGCAGGTCCACATGTAAAAGATCCAGCAAACAGCTCAGTGTGGAGTGTAAACATGATTTTCATCGTTCTATTCTTTAGCACGTGTGTATATAGACTGTGAAATTTACTCATGTGACCAATCAGTAACAACGTTTATCTCATGAACTGTGGAGCTTAGTTATGTCCAGATTACTGACTCATAATTACCAAAGTACACCCACTCATTTGATGAGTGATATTAAACCGTGTAACAGGTTACTTCCTATGACCAAATTACTGACTCATAGTTACTATAGCCAATTGCATGTATTTGATGAGTAAATAACTAACGTTAACAAAATCAGTGTATATAACTTAGTTCTTCAGTTGTTAGTCCATAGTAGATGTCTTAATTATCTCTTTGAGCCATGAGAAATGAATATATCAAGAAAAAATTAGCTGCCAAAAGGAGAGGCGTGTGATTCATAGCTTAACATCTTTTTTCTGCGGGCTATTCCTGAATTTAGATGCATTTGTCTAAATTGGATTACCTTTTCATAGTCAAATCTCAGTTGGATTACCTTTTCATTGACTTTTGCAAGAACAAAAAAATTAAGGACCACACAACAATGTTATTTTCCCTATGAAAAGAGTGGAACATCTGGCAATTAAATCGTTCTTGTAATTCTGCTCGCTCGAGTCCTCAATACTGCTCAGAATCAAAGAGGTTGAAGAAGTAGTAAAAGAAATTCATATGAAGATGGAAGATGTAGACTGTTCATAATACGAAGAAGTATTGTAATGCTTCTCTGCTGGCATGAGTAAAAGAGGTCTGCATGAATATCGCAACATATATCGCCAGTTTTCTCTCTGTTTTTCTCTGGTGCTTCTTCAATGATTGTATATACCAAAGAGCCATTGGGGAATTTTTTTTCCTCCTCAAGTCTACAAGTGAAAATTGTTCTCCTCCTGAACTTTCCTCAATTAATTTTGCGAATCTTATGCTTTCAGAAACTGGACTTTTATTTTTTTCTTACAGAATTCAGCATGTAGTGCAGTCGACTAGTTTAGTCTGCAAAGAGAAATGCCAAAAAAGAACCAAGTAGATAAGATCATCTCAATGATAAACTTCCATTCCTTTAGAACTCGATATATTATGGGGCTTTTGTTCATTGTCACAAGCTATATCAGCAAAAATAACAACTTATCCCAATCATATGTTACTTCATTTGTTGTGCACTCGTTATTGAGTTTCGAGGATTTCAACATCTCAGATTATTTCCAATAAATTTCAAGTCACACATTTCCATTTTAACAAGTAATCGCATTGAAAACGCTAATTCTAACATTTAATGATTTAGTGGGCAAGTATTATAGTAACAACTGATCTCGAAACATAGACAAAATAGATTACGTTATTAGTTATTCTAGTTAATGAATGTGATTTTTCACTTGCCAAAATATGTTGTATTTTAGTAGCCTTCTACATCTTATTATTGTATTTGGCTAATTGATATGTCACTTCGTTTTGCTCCTTGCGAATACTCTGAAGTTTGAGTTGGTTAAGGCACGACCTATTTCATAAATAATGTAAATTACTTAGTATGAAGATGGTTGATCACATCTTCAGGGTCTCACAATTTCCAGCTGTGTCAATACTCATTGAAGAGCCACTTTGAGACCAAATATTTATTTGATCATCTACTATTTGCAAAGAGATAGTACTTCATTATTTTGTAATATGGTGAAATAATGAACATATATTTGAGGCGTATTTCGAGCGAAATATATATACCGTTAAATTAAAAACGCTTATAGAATAGTACAACTTAATATATTACTTCCATTTCTTCATCAATGAATACTTAAACCCTAGACAAATGAGTATTCATCTTACTAAACAGTTTTATATATTTGAAGCGGAAAAAAGGAAAAAGAAGACAAAAAAAATGAGAAGTTCAAATGTGTTAAATAGTTGAGTAATATTTCTTAAAATTACATATGTCTAATTACAATGCAATCATTCTAATAATTGATATATCTCATTAAGTCTACATTAGAGATCGACTAATCCGCAGACTTCTGGTTAAGGATAGAGGACTCCATACTTCTGGTTAAGGATAGATGACTCCATTCTCAAGGTTCGAACCCGAAATTTCTGATTAAGTATGGAGTATTACTTAGCACTCCACCGCAACTCTTGGTAGTCTAATTACGAGTTTTGAAATATCAATACATGTGTTTTATAATTTTTTTAATTTTTATTTGTTGAAAAGAAAACCAGTTGATCTAACTGGGCTGAAGAAAACCCTCTTGTCCTCCGCCCACAGACACCCAGTCCCCCTTCCCCGCTGACACACTTCCATTATCACTAAGTCCGAAGATATAAAATTTCTTCTTTTCTGTGCTTCACTATTCTTTTTCTAAATTACAAACAAGTGTTGCCTCCGTCCTCGCTGCTACTAGTACAGGTGCCTATATTCTTTTACCCATTTTACAATGAATATTAATAAAACCTGAAGATTTAGAGCTGCATTTTGTTTATGTTCCATTTTCAGCAAATATTTACAGAGTTACTAGTAGTTATTACTCAAAGTTACGTTTAATTAGTTCCTGCTGGTTTCAGAATATTTCTGGGCTAATTAAGTAAACAAATTTTTACTGTGTGCTGAAAAGAAAGCCTGTAAACTAACATTTAAACGTTTTATGTATCTCCTAATCTTTTTATGGAATTCGTTTAGAGTTATTCTCTTTCTAAAAAAAAGTTAAAACATTCTATTTGTTATTTTTAGGTTATCTTTCAGTATATAACTCATGTTTTATAACATTTAAAATTTCTCGTAAAATAGTAGTATGATATATTCGAACAAATTTTTCTGTTGCATTTTCATTAGATGATTAGCTAAAAAGTGTTGAACTTTGAAATACGAGAGGTGTGTTTGTAACTGAGCTAGCTAATTTACCCTAAAAATAATTCGTAATACAAAGGAAAGCCGTAGCTCAATCGAACTGCTCATCTACTCAAAACTCATATTTAATAGAAAGGAACTTTTTGTTGTCTAGAGTTATCGTTGAAACTTAGTGCCGGGGTAATCTCCCCTGGAGGGATAGGAACGTGTCGCTCACAAGGTCAACCCAGGAAGGATCACACACTTAATGTGGCCCATTTTTGGTAGACCTGGATGTTAATTTTGTTTTTGGCAGGTTTAAGGAACATATAAAGACAAAAATTTGGTACTCGATTTGGTTTTATTTAGAAAAGGATAATTGTTTGTCCAGCTGGTTGCCTGGTTCTCTTGTATGCACTCCTATTTTAGCAGCATCGGGTTTATCTGGAAACCGGCTTGCAGTCCTTATCCGTGCATTATTAGTATATGCTTTTGTCTGGCTATAGAATCTATTGCTCATTTGTCTAACACGCTCTATTACACTCATCGAGTGACAATTGTCTATCAATTTAACCTTATTAATTAGTAAAGAACCAACCTTTTAGCAAACAATTAAAACAATATCTCAGTCTCTACAGTTACGCTAAACTCGAGTATTTGACATCGTAGCTTTGGATATCACTTATCAAGATAAAGAAAAAGAATATTAAATAGTTTAGTACCTCAATCCTCTTCTCTTTCAGGTATTTGTATGACTTTGACATTACCACAATTTTAATCCCATGTCTACACAGATCTAGCTGTTGGGACTAAACAAAATTACCAAACACCGGATAGCATCACAATAGTGTTATTAAGGAATGCCAATAGAGGATGCAGACTGATTTGGTCTTGCAGTTTGTAAATGTAATAGTTTTGTCAAAATTTCATTGATACCAATTAGTATTTAATATTTTTCACAGATGATTGTGATTGTTGTGGAGATATGATCTTAGTGGAGAATTGTGTTATTAATTCCAAGGGCAAAGAGGTCTCAGAGACGTTTAAAATGAGCAATATAACTGGTGTGAAGACTGAAACCATTCTTCCAGATCAATCGGAAGCTGTTCTGTGTCAAGAGTTAAACGGAAGATTGGACAGGGTTGGCTCGCATAATGATGGACACTCTGGAGAAGTCTCACAACATTGTACAAGAGATGTAGATGGCATCTCCGATTTGAACCCTGAGGGAACTGCTGCTGTGAGGGAGCTGCTAATTTTGCATTTTTCAGTAATTTTGAATGTATCCATCTGACTATTCCTTATTGTAACTTTTTAATGAACTGCAGAAAAATGCGAAGCGTGAAAGTGATGTTAGCTTGGAGGAGATGTACAATGCTCGGTACAATTTTGACGAGGATGATGATGACAGTGACTGGGAACCATCAGAAAAGCACATAGAAGTTCTGAAGTGGTTCTGTGTCAATTGTACAATGGTCAATGTCGAAGATGTTGGCAATTGTGAGGTAAATTGTTATCTTTTTGGCTATTCTTTGCGCTAATGTCAGCATGCCCTGTTTCCTAAACTAAATTAATGCTGAAGCTTTCATTACTGGTAACATTCTATAAGCCTTGATTTATTTCTAGAGTACTGCCTATGCAGATATGCGGTGAACATAGAGAATCTGGAATCCTCAGGCACGGATTTTTTGCAACTCCATATCTGCCCGTAGACGATGTCAACAATGAGGAGTTGCCTGTAACTGAATATTCTGAAGGTATGTAGTAAGTCTTTTTATAGTAAGGCAGTTTTATTAGGACTGTTGATTGATAATAACCGACTTTATCGAGCAATGAACTGTATCATGTTTAGTTGAAGTTCCATCCCATCTTACAAAATATGCCCTTAGGAAAGGAATTTGCTACTTCCCTTGAATAGTCATGGACAAGGAATCTAGTTGTGGATGACCGTTAATTGATCATGTTAGCTGTGACATTTGCTTATTGGTGATACCTCTTCACTGCTGTAGATTGGTGCAAGCAAAGTTCTTTCTCATCCTCCACTGCTGTAGGGTTTGACGAGAGGATGTTGCTTCACACAGAAGTATGGTACTTCTTCAATTGTTGATCTTCTGAGTTAATCTTTTAGTTAATAGTTTCTTATCCCCTTTCTAGTCCCAGGAATGAGAAAGAGAGAAATATAATATTGAATATTTATTGTTTGCATTTTGTTTTGAATATTAGTTACTGAATAATAAACTATTGCTCTTACTAAAAAAAGGTATTATTTCTGGGTTCTCTTTTGATTGAAAAAGGTTGTAATGAAGTCTCATCCACATCCTGAGAGACCAGATCGCCTTCGAGCCATTGCAGCTAGCCTTGCTACAGCAGGTTCTCTCCATTTTTTTTTAATCCCCGGGCCTTAGGGAACATTACAGTGGTATAACCTAGCAATTTCATAGACTCAAATGAGCATCCACACTTTCCCTATTTTATGTGAAATTATAGAAGATTTAAATGGTTTATACAGTCTAAAATATATGACATCAGTTCTCTGAAAAATGATTGTCTAGTCACTTGTGGTTTCTTGACATTGTTAAGGTATATTTCCGGGCAAGTGCTATCCCATTCCTGCAAGAGAAATTACAAAGGAAGAACTCCAGTTGGTGAGATGCTCTAAAATACTAGTTGTTTTATGGGTGAATGGTTCTGCTATGTGTTGTATTTAGCATTATTTGACATTGCCTATAGAAGTGTGCAATCTGACACCCGTAGGTATTGCAGCCAGTGCTAGACTTCTGTTCGCATTTTTCTCAAGTTTCTGCGCTCCTTTGATGAAGTGACTAGCTGAGTAACTTTTTCAATTTAAAAGGATGGCTAAGTGCCCTATCTACTTTCACGTGAAGGGATTAAAAGGCTAATACATTCATTGAAGGACGGTTTTGGTTCTGTTTATGTTGTTATAGAAGCGACCTGATAGGCTTTCTCTTTCGAGTTCACTAAAATTGCAGTCATGGGACAATTATGGTTTATGTGATCAGTAGGGACTTCTAAACACAATTTATCTACAAATAAAAATAGATAATGGAAGGCTTGTTTACCATTGACACCCAACTATTTTTGGTATGGAAAGAGAGGAGGTGATATTCTTTAATTCTAGAAAAACGAATTAGATTTCTCATATTGTAATTTTTATATTTGGATCTTTTAGGTCCACTCCACGGAGAATATTGAAGCCGTTGATATTACCAGCCGTATGCTTGCCAGGTTTGAGAATATTTCATTTACTTTTAATTTTTATTGACCTATCAAAAAATTTCACATTGGCTTTTGTTTTGAAGTAATTATTGTGTAGTGGGACTATTCTGGTATAGGAAAACTATAAATCAGTATTTATCTTGATTAAAACCTTTCTGAAATGGCAGTTATTTTACACCTGATACATATGCAAATGAACATTCAGCATGTGCTGCCAGGCTAGCGGCAGGTTTATGTGCTGACCTTGCTTCAGCAATTTACTCTGGGCGTGTCAAAAATGGTTTTGCTCTGGTAATAATTTGTATCTGGTTAAGCATTCTCGATATAACAACGAAACACCACCCTGATATTTTCTGCCTTATAAATGATTAAGGTGCGTCCTCCTGGCCACCATGCTGGTGTGAAACATGCCATGGGCTTCTGTCTCCACAACAATGCAGCAATTGCTGCATCAGCAGCTGAGACTGCTGGTGCAAAGAAGGTGTTAATAGTTGATTGGGTAATAACTGTGCTATATCTTTATCCTTGTTTGCTTTAGCTTTCTGTTATCAAGGGATATTTTACATGTGACTACACGAGAAATGCAAACGTTCTAAACCTTTTGTTAATTTTATTTTCTCATGTCTTTCAGGATGTTCATCATGGTAATGGCACGCAAGAAATATTCGATAGAAGCAAATCGGTAAGCAATGAATTTCTAAACTGAGTGTTGTTCTATGATCAATCTTTCTGGTCTTGCCTTTTTCGCCCATGTCATGTATATTTCCGATTTGGGATATGTTTATGTTTGCAATTTTAGCTGTTGATCTAAACAACTCAACTGGAATCCTCCTTTTATCCTTTGATACCCTCTTTTTCTCAGTTTATGCGCACATTTTGATTAGTAGGATAAGAAATTGATATAAGTTTATAATATTACTGAAAGCAGTAAATAAGTATTGGAGATCCTGAAGGATAAGTAAAATATCTGTATTGATTTATACTTGAATTAAAAAATGAATATATAAATTTGGAAAACTTGTATTTCAAGAATTTTGAGGCATCCTTAAGTGAGAATGTTTGTCACATTACTTGGGACAGAGGGAGTGTGTTATAAATAATTTCCTAAAACATTGCAAAGCTGTTAATCTGTGTGGAGAAATTTTCTATAACTGAACGTCAATCTCCTACTGAGCAGGTTTTGTATATATCATTGCACAGACATGAGGGTGGAAGATTCTATCCTGGTACAGGAGCTGCAGATGAGGTACTCATTTGCCATCAAAACAACCCTACTGGTGGTTTGGTCAGGCTAGGATCTAATTCTTTTTAAGCTCTTTCTAGAAACCTCATGTGTGTTCTGCTCTGAATTTACATTCTGTTTAGATGCATTTGGATGTCATAGCTTATATTCCTTTGTTGCAGGTTGGTTCAATGGGTGCAGAAGGATACTGTGTGAATATCCCTTGGAGCTGTGGAGGAGTGGGTGACAAGGATTACATTTTTGCATTTGAGCAAGTCGTGCTTCCGATAGGTATTTTTATTTCTCCATGATGAAAGTATGAATACAAATTTTCTAAAAAGAAAATGAGGATACTTGGAAGAGGTGATTAGGTGAAGTGCTTAGCTGAGGTTATGTAATTGACATAAGCCAAAGTCAAGCCTCCCTGATTGCAGAGTACTGTGGGCATGTTATGCTCCTTTCTCGACAGTTTATGATTGGGATGCCAAAAGCTAAGTCCTTGCACAAAAAGAACTCCACCAAAGACCAATGGAAATGTGTAAGATGTGTTTAGTTTACCTTACAAAAAAGGAAGTATATGTGTTGTATTGTACCTTTCTATATTGAACACTATCTTGGTGTATATTTATAAAAGTATTGATCAAATTATTGACCTTCTATTTTGTTCTTTAATTTCTTCTGTTATATTTTTTATCTGCCCTATATGCATTATGCATTTAAAGCTTTATTTTAGTGGCTGATGGTTCTTAGCTCACCTTGGTTTTTTGTTCTTATGCAGTTATTGTCTTGTTAGAAAAAAGGAAAAAGAAAAATAACGAAAGTGAACTTATCAACTTCTTTTTTTCCACCTTGTTGCAGCTTTGGAATTCGATCCAGACTTTACTATCATTTCAGCAGGATTTGATGCTGCTAGGGGTGATCCCCTTGGCTGCTGTGATGTAAGGCTTTTTCTTAGTATCTACCAGTTTACGTATGTACACATTTTTTCCTCTTATATGTTGCCTGTGCTATGTTGTTTACCTTTGGGATCATTTTTTGCAGGTAACTCCTGCTGGCTATGCATCAATGACTCAAATGTTGAGTGCATTATCAGGTGGAAAATTGCTTGTTATTCTTGAGGGCGGGTCTGTGTCATCTCTTTACTCCTTTGTCTTTGTTGTTAAATAAAAATTCTGGAGGTTTATATGTTTGCTTGTCTTGAATTGTTTTTTTTTTTTTTTTTTTTTTTTTTTTTGCAGCTACAATCTTCGTTCAATTTCATCATCAGCTACATCTGTCATTAAGGTAAAATTACTTTAATTTATACAGAGGGAGTGAATGGTGGTGTAGGAAGAACTGACGAAAGGGGCATGTGAAAGAACGTACTGTTGAAAAAAGAAAAGAACTTACAATGTTCTCCCATCAATACTTACAATTGGAAAAAAGATAAAATAGAACCTGCAGTGACAGGAGGGTATGCTTTTATCAGTATGAACACATACAAGGAGATGTCCAATACTCTGATTCTAGAAAAAAAGACCAAGACGAAATCTTTCCCTCTAGTACTACCTTTCCTATCATGGCTACCACTACTAAGTCTAGTGTGATGAATCTTTCAACTGCTCGCACTTATGTGTGCATTTGTGCAAAGGGTACAGGGCTTCTTGATCAGAGCTAGGTGGCTTGATGTCGTATTGGTCATCTTTTGAGTGATGACTTGCTTTGACCTATTTTTGTTTAACACGTCACTTTCTGCATCAAACATATTTTGGAATTCTGGCTGAATAATATACAGTGACTTGTTCAGTTTACGTGTTTCTCTACCACAAGGGGGTTATCCACCTTCTCTAGTAGATAAATTCTCAGTTATTGATGCAACTATAACAATCTGTTCTTTGAATGCTTCATCCCAAAAAATAAAAATCAGTTCTTTGAATAATGCTAATGTTTAATATCTAGGAGTTACGTCTTCTCTCGAAGTGAGCTTTGGTGGCATCATGTTTACAGAAATTATACATATTGTAGACTATATGCAATGTTACTTCTCACGAGTGTAATCCAGATCCTGATTCCTGAACGAGGGTGATGCTGACATGGAAACTGCTAAAACATTTTTGCTCCAAAGTCTTATTTTTCAAACTGCTGGTGTGTGCAGAAGTGTGATTGTATTTCTGATGTTGTCCTTTCTTTCCTAGGTTTTGCTTGGTGAAAACCCTGCTATTGACACAGACAGTATTGTACCTTCCAGAGCTGGAGTGCGTAGTGTTTTAGAGGTTCTAAAGATTCAGATGAAATATTGGCCTACGCTGGAGACAAACTTGACCAAATTGCAGTCAAAATGGGGATCCTATGCTTTTCAGGACACAAGTGAGTTGCTTAAATTTTATATGGGTGCATATCTGAGGTCCCTATTTTATTTTTCTTCTCATGTTTAGATAATAACCTTTTCTTCCCTTTTAATCTAGAGTTTCTTTCGTCCCGTCAACTCATGTTTACTATGTAACTACTTTTTAAATGTGCAACGTGTCAAAAATGTTCAGCTTAAGTGTCGAGAAATATACGATGATTGTATGACCTTACCTAAAAATGATCTTCTTTAGCAGCTATGAAGCTACACTGTTGTCATCATGCAGCGCTAAAATCTAGTAATAATCCATCAAAAATGTGAAGGCTCAATGACCATCTGACATCAAAAATATTTTGAACTTTGAGGATGATAAAGAACAAAATCAACCCCCTATTGAAGTCATCGTCACTTTCGGGGCTGCTGATGTAAATACATTTAGCAGCACTTCCTTAGTGCTCTTTCAATATAATTATTATCTTCTCAAAAAGATTGAAGTCCTTGTCACTGGGCAATAAGAAGATTATCCATTAGACTCAGTTAACGAGGAGGGAAGTATGCAGAAATTGACGTTCTTTTATCTAGGGGGTGGCTCATTTGCGCCTTCAGTTTCTGTAGACTAAATGCATTTTTAGACTTAGCGTCTTATACAAAAACCTTTAGACACTGAATTCTGCAGTAGAGTTTTTGAGGATTAGGCTTCCGGTATGTTTATCATTTGCTGGCACTGAATGCAGGAAAACAGGGTAAAAGAAGACGCAGGACTGGTGTGCCAATATGGTGGAGATGGGGACGAAAGAGGTTGTTATATCGTATACTGACCAAACAGCTGCAGGCAAGATCCTGCTGTAATCATTCCTGTGGATGTTGATTCTTTGTAAACTACTGACATTAGGTCTAGACGACGCTGCTAGCTTTTGTACTTCAGTGCAACCAGTGTCCCTAATGTTCTGTTTTTTTTTTTTTTTTTTTTTTTTGGGGGGGGGTGGGGGTGGTTTCTGGACAAACTCGGATAGTAGTTGCAACTTGCAGTGTGTATTTTGTAGTGGTCTAATTTAATACTGTACTTTCTAAGTTACTAATCTATCAAGTATCAACATGCGTTTCTATGATTTTGGCTTAAACGAACTTGCAGCAATCAAGAAGCGACTTAAATGTGTGTCTTGTGTTACTCTGTCCATTCATTGGCTGGTGTTTTCGGAAATATCTAATTGGCATAGGTTGTCGCCATCATTAACTTTGGCATTACGCAGGGGTCAATAATGGGAGTCACTGCCATTGCCGTTTGGTAATTGAAATCCAGTAATGGAATAGAATATAATTGAGACCAAACGAATATATGCATCCCACTATTACTTACTCATGAATAAGTAAAAAGCATTCTCACTTTAATATCTTCCCTCCTCCACAAACAAAAATAAAAAGAACCCCTGCAGGTTAAACATCTGTTTTCCTCAACGCAAGAGGTTTTGGGTATAAGGTGATGAAACAATGAAAAAACTAGTCTTAAAACACTATGTGAGAATTTCAGGAAAAATATTATTGAGTGTAGAATAGAGATATACAAATAAATCCTATTTATAATTACTATACAAAGCCTTTCCCAATATGGAACGGACTACTACACTAACCTAGTTATATACAACTTAGGTTTCTAACACTCCCCTCAAGCCGGTGCATACAAGTCATATGAACCGAGCTTGCTACAAATATAACTAATACGTGGACCAGTAAGTGACTTAGTAAAAATATCTGCAAGCTGATCACTTGACTTCACAAATCTCGTAACAATGTCTCCTGATAGTATCTTCTCTCTGACAAAGTGACAGTCAATCTCAATGTGCTTGGTCCTTTCATGAAACACTGGATTTGACGCAATGTGAAGAGCAGCTTGATTATCACACACAAGTTCCATAAGACTGATTACTCCAAACCTCAATTCTCTCAGTAACTGTTTGATCCAAATCAGTTCGCAAGTAGCTATAGCCATGGCTCGATATTCTGCCTCTGCACTAGATCGGGCAACCACATTTTGCTTCTTGCTTTTCCAGGATACCAAATTACCTCCTACTAGAACACAATAACCAGATGTAGAACACCTATCATATGGACATCCTGCCCAATCAGCATCTGTATACCCAACAATTCGTTCATGGCCTCTATTCTCGAAGAGCAATCCTTTGCCTGGGGATGACTTTATATATCGAAGAATGCGAATAACTGCATCCCAGTGACTCTCACACGGAGAGTTCATAAATTGACTTACAACACTCACAGGAAAAGAAATATCAGGTCGAGTCACAGTGAGATAATTCAACTTACCAACCAACCGTCTGTACCTTGCAGGATCACTAAGAGGCTCCCCTTGTCCTGGCATAAGCATAACATTTGGATCCATAGGAGTATCAACTGGTCTACAGCCTTTCATTCCTGTCTCCTCAAGAACGTCTAGGGCATACTTCCGCTGGGAGATAACAATGCCTGACTTAGATTGAGCAACTTCGATGCCTAGAAAGTATTTCAATTTGCCTAGATCCTTAGGATGGAAGTGCCGAAAAAGATGTTGTTTCAATTTAATGATACCATCATGGTCATTCCCTGTGATAACAATATCATCAACATAGACCACCAAATAAATACACAAGTTTGAAGCAGAATGCCGATAGAAGACGGAGTAATCAGCTTTACTGCGAGTCATGCCAAACTTCTGAACAACTGTGCTAAACTTACCAAACCAGGCGCGAGGAGACTGTTTCAAACCATAAAGAGACCGACGCAATCGACATACCATACCACTAGACTCCCCCTGAGCAACAAACCCAGGTGGTTGCTCCATATAAACCTCCTCCTTAAGATCACCATGCAGAAAAGCATTCTTAATGTCCAGCTGATATAGAGGCCAATGACGAACAGCTGCCATGGATAGAAAAAGACGAACAGAGGCTATCTTAGCAACCGGAGAGAAAGTGTCACTGTAATCAAGCCCAAATATATGAGTATAACCTTTTGCAACCAAGCGAGCCTTTAGTCATCAATTTGGCCATTCGGACCAATTTTGACTGCATAAACCCATCGACAACCAACAGTAGATTTACCTGGAGGAAGCGAGACAAGCTCCCAAGTACCACTAGCACGTAGAGCAGACATCTCATCAATCATAGCCTGTCGCCATCCTGGATGGGAAAGTGCTTCACCTGTAGACTTAGGTATAGAAATAGAAGACAAGGACGACACAAAGGCTTGATGATGTGATGATAAGCGATGATAGCTCAAGCCAACATAATGAGGATTAGAATTGGCTGTGGAGCGCGTACCTTTTCGAAGTGCAATCGGTAGACTGAGAGGAGACAGGTCCGCAGTAAGTGAGGAATCCGGTGCTGGACGTGAATCACCTGGTTCTACTGCTGGACGTGGACGACGATGATAAGTGATAAGTGGAGGCTCTGGGGCTGTACTAATGATGTGAGGGGCAGGAGGAGTAACTGTAGTAGGAGTAACGGTAGGAGGAGTAACGGTAGGAGGGACAACTACGGACTCCTCAAAAATCGGCAAAGGTAAGACCTCAAGGATATCAGAATGGTCAGAAGAAGACACAAAGTAAGGTTGACTCTCAAAGAACGTAACATCTGCTGACATAAGATAACGACGAAGATCAGGTGAGTAGCACCGATATCCTTTTTGAACACGAGAATAACCAAGGAATACACACTTGAGAGCACGGGGAGCTAATTTATCTTTCCCAGGGGCAAAGTTATGGACGAAACATGTGCTCCCAAAAACACGTGGGGGAAGAGAGTATAAAGGTGACTCAGGAAACAATATGGAGTGGGGAACCCTGATTCCGGATGGAAGAAGAGGGCATCCGATTAATTAAATAACAAGATGTGAGAACTGCATCGCCCCAAAAACGCAGCGGAACATGAGATTGAATCAGAAGAGTGCGAGCAGTCTCAATGAGATGCCTATTCTTCCTCTCAGCCACCCCATTTTGCTGAGGAGTATATGAACAAGATGTCTGATGAATAATGCCCTGAGAAGCCATAAACTGCTTAAACTGAGGCTTCTGACGGAGCTTTTCACTGGGGTTTGCTCGGAACAGTGAGTCGGTCCTTGTGGTGGTGTCGGAATTCGCACGACACCACTGGAGAGAAAAGCCGACGTGAACAGTCACCGGAATAGCACAGTGACAACGTGAAATTTTAATTTTTTTTTTCTCACCAATGCTCTGATACCATGTGAGAGTTTCAGGAAAAATATTATTGATTGTAGAATAGAGATATACAAATAAGTCCTATTTATAATTACTATACAAAGCCTTTCCCAATATGGAACGGACTACTACACTAACCTAGTTATATACAACTGAGGTTTCTAACACACTACACGGAGTTTAAAAATTATAGTAGGAATTTAAATTCATGTTGAGACAAAACATATTTTAGATTTTCTAGAGAAAGCTCCTCCCATCTTTTTCTGCAAATAATGTCATAAACAGACAGTTCTTCCGCAGCATTCTGTGCCACTGAATCTATTCACTTTGTTTTGCACTCTGCACTGCACACGCCCTCAATTTTTCTCCGCTAAATGTACTCGAATTGGAAAAGAAGAAACCACAAAAATAAATGAAAAAAGGTGCTTTATTAAAACTCTAATATTTACAAAATTCTCAATTGCTGTCTTAAAAAAGAACAATTGAGACAACTATGAGTAATACTAAAAAAACAAGGAATAAGACCTTTCAAAATTCAGTTTTAACTAGAATCTCAAAAGCATTAAACTAACCTATGACTCTATAACAACTAAAAACATTTACTAGTGCATTGGTGGCTGCGGTGGTGGTGGCATTGGATATGCAACTGGTAGTACATATGGAGGATGGTGGTGGTGTCCAGGAGGAAGCATAACCGGAGTTCCAACAGCTGCAGCCATGTGACTCGGTGGCGCTGCGACGGGATGTCCCATCGGAGCACCACCATACATGCCCATACTATGCATATTGGGCTGGTTTCTGTGTTTCACAGATGGTCCAAGTGCAGCTGGATTTGATGGATTGGAATTGGCCTGTTGGCCTGTAATAGGAGGCTGATGAGTTGCAACATCTCCATTGTTTATACTTGTAATGTCATGAATACTTGACCTTCTTCTATCTCTATTCATTGAATTTAAACGAATAAAGTACTTCTGAGCATGACTTGCCACTTGTGTTGGTGTTCTTGATATCACAAAGTTTCTTGAAATACTTCTCCAATCTCCTTTTCCAAACTTGTCTAAACCTAGCAAGAATAACCTGTAAACCAAAAAAAATTATAGAATTAGGCATAGTTAGCATTGGAAATTCTGTGCAATTGAGATACAATTAAAGGTTGCAGTGGAGTAGTAAGTGGTCCTCCATCTATAATCAAGGTCTCTCGAGTTTACCAACAAAGAAGACTTTCAACACGAATCTGAGTCGCCCCAAAAGAGGGACTTACCGGCACAAATCCGGATTAGTCGTCCCAAAAGAGAGGAACTTTCCTACGCAAATCTGGACTAGTTCGAAAGGAGGGACTTTCAAACGCGAATCCAGATTAGTTGCTCCGAAAGTAGACTTTCTAACCCATACAGAATTAGTCGGACCGCAAAGCGAGTACGACAGTAGATGAAAAAGAAAAAAGAAAAGGAATGCATTGGAAATTTTGTGCAAGTGAAAAAAAATCTACAGTACCTATGTTCTTCTTCAGTCCAAGGAATACCCTTTCGTCTTTCTTGTTCAGACCTCGAATTTCCTTTACCAGATTGGCCAATTGGCTCATTATGGATTGTGCCTGAAAAGCCATTTGCATAACCACAATTGGAGCGTCTATCCACAGAATAGCCTAAATTGGATTCTTTTGTTGATGAGGAGGATTCTTCTCCTATATACTTAGGAACTGGAACAAGCCCAGCATCAATATCATTTACATCATCTACAAGTAGTTGATAATGTAGTTTGAGTTCATCCATAGTTTTACTTGGAACCAATGAAGCAATCTTGTCCCATACTTCATTAGAATCCTCAGTAAAGTGCATAGCAATGGCATTTTCAAAAGCTTTTTCTTCTTCTCTACTCCACACTACTGTTGATAAATTTGAAGTTGACATGTTTCTTGATTTATTTTCTTGGTAATTACTATTCTTTTTTTTCTCTATATTAATGGAAAAGAGTAGGTTGTGTAGGGAGAAAAAGAGAGTGTAGGATAACAAGAATGGGGTATCAATGAATTAATGGAGAAAAAGGACCACTTGTGTGAGAGGTTGAAAGGATGGGTTGATTTGTCACGTTCAAACAAAGTCATGCAACAAAATTACAAAAAAACAAAGAAAGGTATAGACAATGGTATGGTATGGTATGCAAGAATAATTTTGATTCGTATATTTCTACAATAATTTTGGAGTCAATATATAGATATTATAACTTTTTGGTTAAATTAGGAACATAGGAAAACTAGAGAAGTAAATAAAGTAAACTTTTCTTTCTCAATTGATTTCCTCCGTGTAGGATCTTATTTTATTTTCCTTCTTTGTATATAGAATATTTTGTTGGCCGTGATTAATTCTTTTGTATACAATCTTTTAATTTCCTAATAGGGAAACAAAATAAAATTATGAAAATAGAAAGTAAGAAGGAAATAAGTAAAACGCAGAAAACAAAAAAAACTAGGAAGGAAGCAAAATAAAAGATCCTATACAAAAGAATTAATTAAGGATAATTAATGTTCTATATACAAAGAAGGAAAATAATATACTAGTAATATCCTAGTCATCCTACACAAAGAAAATCAATTGAGATCCTATATATACAAAAAATTCCCTTAATGGTAAAAGGACAAAACAGGTAGTGAAGAAAGTTACAAACATTTTGCCCTGCAGTAAAAATTTACTAGGTTGTAAGTGGAAAATACGAATGACACCCCTTTACAATAAGAAACTATGATTGAGAGGGTGGACTAAAAGATGAAAGATGAAGTAAAAGTTGGTCTCTATTTCAAAGTGAAAAAGTGGCACCTTATTAGTTGTTCCTTTTTGTGACTTGACCTAATAATCTAATGTACACTCATTGATATGAGTACAATAGCAATGATTTGAGTGGGTGAATGGCGTTAAATGCCATGAAAGGTTCCTACAAAATCTTGTCTAACACTACCAAATTTGGGCCACGCACCGTTGCCACTCGTGTTTCTATGACTAGTACTTCTTTCTAGCTAGTATTTTTTTTTTTTTTGAAAAGTGAGGTTGTTTTTATGTTCTTCAAGTTTCTTCAGCTAAGGCTCTTGTTAATGCACACCTTTTGTAAATTATAGAGTAAGAGATACTAGTGACAGAAACATAGTACCAGTGACGTCTCTAACCTTTGAGAAGATCGGGGTTTTTTCCGCATAATAGCGTCAACCAAAGACCGGAGCATCTTAGTGGTAGAGCGGTCGGCTGTTAACCGATTGGTCGTAGGTTTGAATCCTACTTGGGGAGATTTTTGAGTTATCGCTTTTCTGACCTAGCGCGACCCCTGTCCTTCTCCTTAGTTTACGGAACTATTGGGCCGGGAGAGGACAACCTCTTGTCTAATTAAATCTCTCCACAGTTTATTTATGAGGTCACAGTGAGTACGTTGTTGCATCTAAAAGAAATTGGTTAAAATTATTGTAGAACCAAAAGTAAAATTTGAAATATTGAATTGATGAAATGATGCGAATTCGAATTAATGGAAGAACAATTTGGAACATTGAATTGGAATAAAAGGGAAAGATGAACAGTTTCTATTCACCTAAGAAAGTAATACAGCACATCCACAAGGATGTGGGGAAAGAATTTGAGTAATGTTTTTTTCACTATCACTTTTTGTCTTCAATCTTCGAATTACGTGATACGTGGCCTTCTGTCGTTCTCTACTTCAATGCTGAAGTGTGCCCATCATGTCAATGAGATGTTACATAAAATAATCAAAAACGTCAAACAACGAAAAAGAAAAAAGAGGAAAAGTTTTAAAGATTTTTATTTAACATCGAAAAGTTTGTGTATGGAATTTACTACAAAATAAACATAGCCATTCTATTTCATTATTCGAAATTAAATTAATTTGAATCAGAATTTTCAATATGCAATTGTATCTAGTCATTGAATACAACTTCTAAGATAACTTTGTCTCAAATATAGTAGTGAATAATTGCTCCCGTGCATCAAACTAGGTCCTGTGTTGCTAACAGCCTTCTATGTCTGAGCATCGAGAGAGTCGAGTTCGAGCCAAGCCTAATAAAGTCCGAACAGAACCGAGTTTTATACTATACCGAGCCGAGCTCAACCGAATTTTGTTAAAATTTGACCGAGCCCAAGCCGACTTTTTTTCTTGTATCCCCATACTTAATAATATAAAAAGTAATATTTAAATTTTCCTTTTGATCATAATCATATATAAGGAGTAGTTTATTAGGTTAACTATTGCATTAAAATATTAAATATCACGTAAACTTCTAAATATCCAGCTAATCAAGTCGAGCCGAGCTTTGACCGAACCGAGCTTGATCGAGCTTTAACAGAGCCAAGCCGACCCAAACTTTATATGAGACCGAACCGAGCCGAGCTAAAAAGCAATCGAGCCGAGCTCCGCTCTATACCCAGGCCTAGAGCCTTCTTTTATTGCGTTGTTCCCTCATTTTCATACAAAAGAAAAAGAGTAGTTGTTAGCTTGGTTGCTTGTAATTTCTAAATATCTAAATTGGGATAACGAAAGTAGCCGAAATTTGGAATATATAACAAAACATATAAAAATGTTATCAGGAAAAAAAATTAGGATTACAGGACATAATTTAATTAGAAACTAACATTAGCATTTTATATTCATTTAAAGGATAGAAGGCAAAATAAAAGGTAAGTCAGAATAAAATGTTATTAACTACATACATCCAACGTCAGTCATAGATCATACATATGATAGAGTACTTAATTTAATAATGATACCTAGATGAGAAGAGTCCATTTTTGCGTCTCTTCAAGAGCTATCTATCAATGTCCAGTATTACGTCCTAATCCGAGGTTCTTTGCCTCTCTCAAACATTTCTCAAAGGCCAAATGCCTGATATATACACAACTTGTTTGTGTTAACCAAAGAACAAGAGTCTCTGTCAAGCCAGAATTTCATTTTCATTGAAAGCTTAATTTGTCTCCTTCATATTGTGACAGGCCACAAGTGGAAGTTCAGATTTTTTAGTTCTAGAGAAGAAATTAAGCCGATTGTCATACTCATTTATCAACAGTCATCCACTAATTATCTTTTTAGGATAAGGTTTATACACACATCGTGGTTTATTTAACCACTCTAAACCATGGATTAGAAGTCCTATAATGCTCACAGTGACTGGTGTTTATGACTAGACATGCTAATTCAGCTGAGAGGCCATATTAGTAATGGACATGGATAATAACTGCGACTACTACTTTCTAACTAAGCACAGAAAAATCAGAACTAGAATATAATAGGAGCAAATGGCAGCTTTGAAACTGTAGAAGAATGCTTGAGCTTTTATAGGACAATCAATGCAATTAAAGAAACCAAGAATACCAAATGACAGAAAAAGGGGAGGAGAAAAAGGGACTCTTGACAAGAGAACGATATGCAGCAAATTTTAGCCAAGTTAAATCCCCCATTGACACTTTTATACAAGGACTCTCCTTCCTTTGTCTCGACGAAATGCAAATATTAGCATTCCTCTTATAACATGACTGCTCTTAATCATGTGCAATTAGACATGGATGTGCTCGAGAGGAAAAAAAATAAAATAACCCCTCCTTAAGAAAGACTTATAATGAAATGTGGAGACAAAGCAGGAGTTTTTACAAAGGGGAGGGTTCATAATTTGATTCTGTAAACATTCTCCGGAAATATTCAAATACCAATTCAGAAGAAGGAATGTGATCTCAGTTCCCAACAGCTTCAACAGACAATGGTTCTTTGCGAGGTTATCTGGAGGACAGATACAAAATCATTATTGCAATCAATTTATCTCGTGAATGCAAGATGGTAATGTGAGGTAAGATCTAACTGACCTTGCAGCAAAACCATTGAGATGTCCAGCTCCTACAAGAAATTACAGTGGAGAAGAGGGGACAGCTAATTCTACATCTTCCAGCAGCATCCCTAAAACTCTCAACTCGGCCGTCTGATACTATCTGTCTCACAAGCTCATGTCATCTGGGTGAATTAGAGGGAAGCCCACCATCTCCCTGTACAGCTCTATCAGCCAGTCCTATACCTTCATGATTTCCTTGTACGAGTGCTGACCTCTCAGGATTCATTAGCATAAGCTGCTGCATGTCCTTTGGCAGGACGTTAAACACCGCCTGAAGATCCCCCCTTAATTTGCAGCAAGTGGCATCAGAATCTGCCTCTGTGGTCCTGGAGTGCTGCAGCAGAACATTGCCGTCAAGAAAGATATATTGTCATGCACGATTTCTGATTATCGTAAAAGAGATTGGTAATAACTAGCCCGTGAAGGTAAAAGATGTAGATCAGAAGATTAGATCTCCTCAAGTTTGAAAACAGTATAAATATCATCCACGCCGAAACCTTTATAAAATTTTGTGTCAAGTCCTTTTCTTTCATAACGAAAATATTGCTCAAGTCCCTTTTTTATAACGAAAATATTGGTCAAGTTCTTTTCTTTCATATTATTCTGTTGTAATTTCTACAATAAGTAATTCTGTCACATTGCTACCCACACATGTAAAATCAAAGCCAACAAACAGTTGAGTTGGCAGTTCAAGGTACAAAATTACTATGAATCCAGAAGATCAGAACTAATGGAACTAATGGATCATATGTGAGAGCATGAAAAAATGGATAATAGCCTCCTTTCTTAAACGAAGACATTTAAGAAGGGCGACTATGAATCCAAAAATAACAAATAATATGTGAGAATCTCCAAAATCCTTGACATGCTAGAACTATAGTTGGCAATACTATCTCAGCTCATAAAAATTGATATATAATTGAGCTATGCACAACAATATGGAAAGTGTGACATCTACCATCAGTGAAAGCAGAAGGAAAGGCGATAAGGACATACATCATGGGTGTACAGCTAGAGGCTGCATTTACGTTTGCAAACAAGTTTAAGATCTATCAGCAACATATCCTCAGCTAACCTACTATGATCTTTCACTTCTTTATTTCCTCTTCCTTTCCTTTGTCAATTGACTCAGCTTACAAGACTTGGAAGGCTTAAATGACCAAAGACTAAACACAGCTTAGCTTCTAAATAAATGCATTACTTTTTCGTTACTCAAATTAAATAGAAGATACTTATGGTGGAGGAGAAATAATCCGTGAGTATAGGTATTAATAATTTGCTACAAGGTAAGACCTCCATTGTTAAAGCACGAGATGCACGGAACAACACATAATCAGAACATATGTTTTCACCCTCTATCCAACTTAAAAATCTGACAGGCTTGAGTTCTTTACAATACTAAACAACTTAGTCCTCCCACCCCCGGGAAATGCTTTCTTTAAATTTGTCAATGCACAATCAAGCTGATCATGATGCATTCTTAGAATGTGTTTGGTACGGCTGAATTCTTTTTTTCATGGAAAAATGTTTTCCATTGTTTGGTTGGTGGTGGAAAATATTTTCCAAAAAATAAATAAAATATTAATAAAAATATTTAGCAAAACAGAGTTTTTAATGAAACTTTTGACTACAAAAGATTAATAATAACGTCTAAATATTTGTTGGACACGTAAGTGAACTTTACAAGCTTTGATACTTGTAAGGATCCGTCCATAAGTTAGGGAAGTCAATTTTTCTCTTTTGATGTAAAATGTTTTTTTTTTTTCTGAAATATATCTCCTGGTAACCATTACCAGAAAATGACATCCTCAATAGATATTTACTGGACAATGACTTCCTTCATACCAAAAAAAAAAAAAAAACTAGTGTTGAGTCTGGTTCCAGGAAGGGGAAGAGGAGGATGAAGGAGACACATGAAATGGTTTAATTCCCCAAGGAAAGTATGGATGATTTTTTTTCCAATTGTCGGTACAAGTGCAATTAAGATGGTTAATCATTGTGATGAGCAATCAATTGCTTTATTCAACCTTTCGAGCTTCTGTCCAGCTAGCTAAATTAATCAGGAAAGGGTTGTGAAATTTAATTGAAATAATTTGGCAAGCATGACAAAAAATAACACGCCTTAAACACAATCAGATATTTCGGAATATAATGTGATAATAGATGTATATATATTTTTATGAAGATTCACAAGTTAGCACCGGAGTTTGCCATCAAGAGTGTGTGTGTGCACGCGCAGAAACGACAAGTTTTGGTTTTTTTTTTTTTATTTAGGATAACTGATAAGCACATAGTTTAGTCACTTTAACAGGAAAAAATTCAAGCATGACCGACAAAATGACATGTTAAGGAAAAGGCTGATCAAATACCATCTCACAAACACATCTTTGTTATAGTAAATACTCATTATTGCATTTAGTAACTCATGATCAACCTTATTACTTTCATTTCTGGATACATCCCTTGTATGTGCGAACTAGTAAAAGCTAGAATACGCACAATAGAAGAAAATGGAACTTCCACTATAAAGTTTAGGAAAGCACGTGCCTGCAGTTCTCCAAGCAGGTGCCTTTCAATTGCATTGAAGGTATCAACTATCTCCAATTCAGACATTTTAGATATCAACTGTTGTATGTTGGCCCTCATCCTAGCTTGCCTCCACAGCCTACACTGTTCTTGTTCAGCAACAGCACGTTTCCGTTGAAACCAAGGCAAAAAGTTGTTCCCTTTCAAAAACCGCCTATATGGGTAAAAGTTTGCTAGTAAATGTTGGGAACAAACCTTAGAGGTAAAAGAAGACCATGCAAGAAGAAAAACTGACCATTTTTACCTGTAAAGGTCCAGCCAGTTGGATTTCATCCTCTTCAATAAAAACTTTCCAGGACCCCTTGCGGATAAGCTAGTAAGAAAGTCCTCAGCATTAAATGCGGGTAGAGGAGGAGGATCAACATACGGGGAAGACCCTTCAGAAGGTGTTGTTGGTCTATAATATGGGCCAAATGGGGCCAAGAAGTTGGTTGTCAGCTCTAAAAAGTGCCGACGAAGTATGTCATTGTTAACAACTGACATTGATTCCTCTACTCTGGGTGACAAACCTGCATCAATTAGCCTATTCAAGATTGAAGTGTCTGGCTTTGTAATTGGAGCATAACTGCTCCAAATGGCTTCTTTATGCTCAGTCATCAGGCAAAGTGGACCATCTCTCCTCAACTTCATAGCATTCAAAAAATTTGATGGAGTGAACTTCCTCAAGGAAAGATTTTGAAGACCTAATCCTTCAGGTCCAGCAGGAATTCTGCCTGTTGAAGCTCTAGCAGAAAATGGAAGTCGAGTTGCGTTCATGGCAGGATTTCCAACTGATAAAACGTGTGGAATTCTTCGAAGAGCTTTCAAGAAAAAGAGGTTTGTCACACCCAAAATCATTGGAGGAAAAGCAGTCCCTTCATGAAGAGAGTTTAAACGAGCAAAGTCAGGGTCATGAATAGTAAAGTAAGGCCTGAAATCAATGCTGCAAAGAAGCGGAGCAACCAAACTAACAAGACCAGCAACAGCTTCACAGCATTGTGGTGGTGTTGGCGCTATGATAAGAATGGGTTCCCCAATAAGTACCAATTCCCATAACTTCCAAAGCTGCATTAACAGCCCCCTAAATGTCCCAAAAAGATCAGCATCATGGAAAAGGCCTTGCGGAACTGATTGATTGGAAGGAAGAAATGGGGCTATCGGAGAAGCCAACTCTTCAAAAAGTACTCCACAATCCAACGGCAAACAATGGGCAGGTGGCAAGTTCACTTTAAGAGTAGCATTCCCAATTGGAAGCTCCATTAACTGACCAGGTACAGGCGCAGGCCACATCGATACATAAGAAGCAATGAAATTAAGGGCTTTCTTCCCAACGTCAAAGTACAAAGGACCCATAATCTGCAGCAAAGGTCTAAAGACACTAGAGAACGGGTTGTGAGAAAGAATCACAACCGACTTCTGCTCACCACCCCGTTTTAGCCTTTCATCGTGTCTCTGTCTGTTAAACACAAACCCATACAAATATCTCGAGTTCACCCCATTTTGAATCTTACTCCTTTCTTTCAGCACCTTATCACTCGCTCGAGTATTATTATCTACTTCAACTATCTCAGATGAAGGCAGTTGAGGGTTCCCATGCCTCCGGACACGAAAAAAGAATATACAATCATGAATGCTCGATCGATTATGATTCTGAGAAACAGAATCCGGGAACGAGCTAAAGGCAATTTCAAGCTCCTCATTATGGGTTAAACAGCCCGAGGGGTAACATTCTTCGATAAGCTGTCCCTGTTCAAGATCAAACCTAATAATACAGAATCCAACAACCCATTGCTGTAACGTCTTTTCGTCTACTTTTAAATCAGTATCTGATCTCACCGAAAATGACGGTGATCTGCTCATTTCCGGCTATTGCAAAATACTACAACATACCTCAAAATACCCCTAATTTTAACACATTCACACTAATATGACACTTATGCAACCAAGTGACCCTGTAAAATTAAAGCATTAACTCATTACGTCAACAATGAAATTCAAGAAAGTTCAATTGGATAATAGAGCAAATTTAATAATAAAAAAATAAATAACTCTAGGGTATTTGTATGTACCTAGCACAATATATTCAATCCAAGACACATAAAATGAAAAAAAAAATGCATCAGAGGGTCACCTGAATTTGACAAAGATACATAAAAACCAGTGGGTCTTGTTTGAGTCGTATAATCTATACCGGCTAGAAAATGTAAATAGTGAATTGGACCGGCTATTTATGTAAAGATCCCTATAAAAAACAAAGAGTTGGGTATGGAATATGGATCCAATGTGATTGTTACTTATCAAGAAAGGAGAGGGTTCACAGGCATTATTTTGGAAATATGGGTTTTAATATTTATTTATAAGTATTATATATGGAGGATAGAGGTCTCTTTCTAAATCGACGTTAGCAGAAAATGGAAAGTGGAAATAGGTAAATTTGTTTTTACGAGAGAAACGGCTGCTTTGGTCGGAACGGAAGTATTGAAAAAATAATGTTCCACATAAAATCCCCCATAAGATTTACTCTCTATATTTTATTTGGTTAGTGGGATTAAAAAGTGATCCTTGCATAATAGAACTGTATAATTCTATGCAGCAATTTGGTTGGTAGTAACTGATTCTTAGGTTGTCTCAAGGACGAATGCTAGAGCGGAGGGAGTTTTTTTAATGTACAAATCATTACGCGTTCACGTATGATTTGGGAAAGGATCGCACCTCAAGGAGTATAAAAACACGTGTTGTATCTTTTATGTTTATATTATTCTATAGTTGAATTAAAAAAAAAAATTGTATATCGAAATTACTGCTTCAACTGTACTGACACATATTATTGTCTAATATATTAACTCTTGCTTCATGCTTTGCTTTAGGAGAATGACATCACCTAATGTGAAATATTCTGCATCTCGACTAGTTAACACCTACTCTGAAGAAAAAAAAAATCCTTCTCATTCATCATTAATTAATTAAGAATGAACCCTAGACCGCTATGGTGAGCTGCTAGTGTTATTTATAATATTTTTTATATATGTATAAAAAGAGAAGATCAGAATTTCCTATTTTTTATATTTAACAAGCTGGATGTTAAGGCGGAATCAACATCATTTTTAGTTCAAGGATGGTAAACTAGTTTGGTTTCAGCTCAATTTTTGTATATTTCTCTTTCGAGTTGTTCAATCATTTGCCAACTATGATATAGTTGGGGCACTCAATTGTGGCTCTAAACACCTTGAGTTTTGCCAACTATCAGCTTGAATTGATAGGGAAAACTGTTTATTTATTTGTTGGAATTATATCAGTCGAGACTTGAGAGAGCCACCAAGTGATAATGATGAGACAAAGCCTATTTCACATGGCGACTAATTATTTCCAGGTCGCACGGGACAAAGCTTTGAAACACATCTACACAAACGAAGTGATTATTCTGAAAATGGTCACTTCAAATTTCCACTAATATTTGAATTTTCACCTGAATATGCTTGCTGAATAGTGAATAAACGAAAAATGATTGGAAGACAATATTAAACTAAATTAAAAGCCGAGAAAATGTATATAATATTTACATTTTCCTTCCTTAAAAAGCACCCATATTTACAAAAGATCACAGTTATAACAATAGCAACTGCAATCCAAATGTCCTACCTAATTTTGTTAGTTCAGTCAAAGCAAAACTAACTGTCCAAAATTTTATAAAGACCTATATACCACCTTTCCATGTATCATATCTGACATTTTGCAAGGACTTCTAATTCAAGAAGGCAGAACACAGATGGAACCTATACATCATATACAGGCAAGCGCTCCTCAATACAGACACGGCAGATAGGGCACTTCTTACATTTTTCACAGCAGGAACTGCACCATATCAAACAAGAACGAACATTTATTCTATTGGCAAGTAACAATATGCTTGTTCACAAAGGTAGAGGATTTTACCTGCAAAGGACCCGATGCCTGCAAGGGAGTAGCACTGTACTAATCTCGCCTTCAAAGCATACCCTACATAAAACTTTTTCCTGCAGAGAACAAAAAATTGACTGGAAGTTAATGTGATTGACCATGCAAGAAGATCTCCTCAACATAAATAACTTTTTGTACACAAGAAAACGAGCTACTTCAAATTGCCCAACAAACTACAGAAGTATCATCTACAACAACGAATAATCATCCCAAGCTAGACTGATTAAACTAAACCTTTTTTTAAATAACGGTGGTATCCCATTCAGCTTGCAAGCACCTCCGCCGGGTACTTGCTAGTTGCTACCTCCCAACTAAACCATATTATTACATCTCTATCGATTTATTCATTTAGATTACAAGACATAAAATGGGAATATTGTCTGAGAACTTTCATAAGACAAACTCCTCGAATGTGAAGAAACCTCAACAAAATGCCAAGAGCAAAAAAGGAATATAGTTAATTACTATCAGTTCTGTTACTAACCCAACACCATAGCCAATAATGTAATACTAATACTATTTTGAAATGGAATAATGTAATAATACTTATTAACTAGAAAGTACAACTATAGTTCATGCACCATAGTCAAGCAACATAAATGAAAACAGATGAGAGATCTTATCTCCGGCATCGCAGAATTGTGAAGGCCTAAGCAAAATTAAGAGGTTTACATTTTGCAGTCTTTCATATTCCTGCTGGCTCAATTTGGTGATTTCTGCTTGCTCGCCCAAAGCTGCTTGAAGTCTCCAAACCTATGATAAACCACCCAGTGAAATGGCCAAAGTTAAAGAAGAAATACAGAACAGATTATGAATATAAAGCGACTGATACACCCAAAAAAGGGTATGAATATGATATCAAACTTTTGAGGGTTTGAATGGTGAAAAACAATATGATTGCAAGTAAAAAACTATCATTACAAGGTTAATCGCTTAAAGGATATAAAGTAATTGATGATCCAGAAATAGGGTATGAACATAATACCAGATTTCTCTGGGCATGTATGGTCAAAGAAGAATCATTATGATTTTACAAGTAATTTTGACAAAAACCGTAAATCCAAAGAAGTTCCTATGCAAAGGAGAAAACATGTATGTAACACTTGCCTCCTCAGCGAGATCCTTCTTGGGCATTTTCTTGACTATTTCAGGTGGATAACCACAAAAAGTATTATACCTGCAAAAAGATAATTATAAAAAATAAAGTCTCATAAAACTGCAGTGTAATAGCACAGACTTCATTTCTGCCAAACGCTACAGGAAGTTAAAACCCGATAATTGCCTCCTTCACCTACTCACCCTCATACACCACCATATTCGCTTCCTAAATTTATTAAGTTCCATCTTCTTATCCGCTACTATTACCTGTGAACATATTTTCTATTAAGAACCCCGCTTCTTTAACAACAAAGTTCTCAATTTTTGCCTCCAACTAATCTCTTGTTCTATCGCCACTGAAGCTAACACCCACTTCAGCTCCTCTTTCCTTATTTTCCCACCCCTGCCGCTCTCTCTACCTCCCCTAACTTTGGAACCCATCCGATCCTGTAGCTTAGATGATAGGATGAAATTTAACAAGAATCCTATCTTTGTATAGGTTCTTTCTTGTTCACCATTTCTGTAGCATTTATCCATCATGCTAATAGAACTGTTTATTAAAAGAAGGTCCTTCATAGAAATGAAACACAACGCAAAGAACTCAAAAACAGAGAGAGAAGAAAATGGAAAAGGCAAACTCATTCTTACCCCGGAAATCCATCATTGAATAGTCGAGCCTGTTCTTCTCGACTTGATTCATCAATAGACCACCAACCAAGTAGCCTGCTTATTGAAAATATCAACAAAGGCATCACACAGCTGCAGTGATTCTTGATATGACAGTTAAAAATCATCCCGTTATCCCACTACTTTATGATTCTTCTCTTTTGCATACCCAGTTTTACAGAACTGAGTAAAATTACCTGGAACCATGATGCATAAATGCAAAACAGTCACGCATTCTGGAAGAGAATGCATGGTATCGTCCATTAACAGTTCCAGTTCGCAATAAAAGAACAGTTTTCTCAACAAATCGTGATGCAGCAAACAAGACCCCAGCTCCTTGCAATAGGAATATGGGTAAGAATAGAAGTGGAAGAGGAATATGTTTGGCACGAGCAGGTGTTCCCTGAAAATCAGAAGCATGAATTACTTGAAAAACACATCCCAAGAATCACCTCAGACCAGTGGCTGAGCCACGAGTATACCACAGTTAACTTACCTCCAGGCGCATACAGAGGAGAACTTGGAAGCATATGATAGGAATTTTCATAATGTGACCACCAAGGTCTTGCAGCCCACACATTCTATTCTGGGGTTCTTCCTCTGAGGAAACCACTAAGCCACTATTCCAGTCAAGATATCTAATAGTAGTAGATGAAGAACTAGCTCCGTGTGTATGAGAACTTCTATGAATTGTTGGATTTGACCACTTTGTACAAACAAGAAAAGCAAAGCACTCGGCAATACTGTCAAAAGAGATGTTGAACTTTGTCAGTACTACCTGAAGTCGCTAGCATTACAAACACGAATTAACATCTAAGAGCATCACAACGAGAATTACCCATAATTTATGAACAAGTCCCACCAGCCCAGAGCACCAACATCACCTGGAACAACAAAGGACTAGAGTTAGCATAGGCGTTAGTAACATCAACAGTTACACATGTAACAAAAAGCAGAGCATAGCGTAATAATTAGTCAAACGGTTTGATAACATTTAGGAAATACAACTCCCCTAAAGGAAGAACCTAAAATTTGTCTCATAAAAGCACTTTGTTCTAAAACACTGACCACGTTCATGAACCTTCACGCCATTGTTAAATAAAAGTCTTGGAACTAAAACAAGTTATCTCTAGAATATGAAGGTATCCATCAGCAAAACGCAACAAAGGATTTAACTTCACCAAATTATTTTTTTTTATAACCAGGAAATCCTTGAGGGCTGGTGCCGCATGGCTTGAAAGTCGGTGGTTAATGGATCTGTCCCTTCTCACTCAAATAAAAAATTCTTTTTTGGGGGTTCATACCCGTGACGTGCGTCTGACCCACACGTCACGCACTGTTTCGCTCTTACCACTAGATCAAAACCCGGTGGCGGCTTCACTTTTCTGATGACTTTAACCAATACGTGGTGTCTTTCAGTTTCATTAGTTACTCAATTTTTCTGATTACAGATTTCGGATTTTAAAAAGGAGGAAATGATGAGAAGACACAGGCTTATAGAAAACCTAACAAGCAATATTGCACTATGATCCTGTTACTCAGGGTAAAAAAGATGATTTATCATCTCTTCATAAAAATGAATACACAAATGTTTCAGTTCACATTACTATATCTTAGTTTTAACTTTCAAAGAATGGAAGAGCTTCAGGAAAGAGTATTCCATGCAGTTAGATGAATAAATTATAACATGGAGAGAAGATGCTTTGGGCTATAAGCCTCCAAAGCAACAATTGTAATAAATAAAATCCAAAAATAGATAGATAGATAGATAGATAGATAGATAGAGAGAGAGAGAGAGAGAGAGGCATATACCGCACAACTTGAGAAGGGTGAACACTGTAGCAGCAACAAAGAAAACCATGGAGATTGCCACCCAAAAATGCTAATAAGCATAAGGTCGCCAGTTAGCAAACATGATCTTCTCATATAATCCACATTTATTTAAAAAAAAATTAAGAACGAGTATCACAGCTAAAATTAAAGCACTAATGCAATCATCAAAGACATTAACTAGCTCGCACAGTAAACTTCAAATAAATCATTGTATTGAGAAGAAGTTTACTGAATAATACATCCCTAGTCTCAAAAAAGATAGAAGTATCTTTCTCTATTCTTTTCTTCTGTTTTCTTTAAATAAACAATAGTACTATCTTTCTCTTAAGTTACTACCAACATGGAGCACACTTCTCTTAAAACAGAATATAGTTTATATGACCTCTTTTAATCTTTAAAAAATATATTTAAGAGAATACAACTTTTTTTATTTCAGAAAAATGGCCCCACGCGTTCCGTGACAAATACTAAACAACTCACTTTTTAGATATTCTTCACATAATCATAAGGATATAGAGAGAAGCTCAAAGTACGAAAACATAGAGCAGTTAACTAAATGGTGTTAGTTATAATATTATTGAAGGGAAAAAATTGCTTCAAAGAGGGAAAAAAGAGGATAATAGGTCCACTTTTAGTAGGTTCACTTTTTGCAGAAGGATTAACAAACTTGAACTCATAGAACTTCATCAACAAAGAAAAACAAAACGACCTCAAGTTTACGACGTTCTCTCCAGAGTAGAAAACCTACAATAAAATCGTATGCCTAGAAAAGCTTATTATCTTCACATGCAAGCTGAAAAGGACCTAATTGTAACTACAGTACACAAGTCTTCCAGTCACTTAGAAGTATAGCAAAATATAAGTTCCTAGTTTAAAGTACCATATATGAGATGGTCATTGTTGGATCAGAGTAACAGATCAATAATGGTGACATAGTCCTGTATCAATATCAATTATCAATATCCAGTTAGTGCTAAGTTATGCATTTTGCTAGTCTCCTGTAAGATGGATTTTCTCGCACAGAATTTTTTGCCTTAGAATACTTCTATGTAACACAAATCTTACTTCTACTGATACTAAAGGGGATAAAAAGAGAGTTCCGATTAAGATGCATAGGAGTACAGAGTCTAAAACTATCTGAACTGTTAGAAATAGACAGCCAGGGTATGTATCAAGAAGCCGAAAATCAGACTAAGGAACAAGTTATAAACACAAACTCGGCTATGAAGGCTAAAGCATACTATTACTGTATCTCTGATACAAATAAATGAACTTACAGGAAGCGTTTCCCATATTGCCTCATCATTCATGCTTTCATCATCTCCAGGCAATAATGCCTTGCACATTCTGATCCAAATGGTAAACAGTATTTATCCACCAGTCAAGACATAGCAAATTGATATGACTGAGAAAATGAAGGTAGGATCCAGATTTCATGATAAATATAAGCAAGTGTATTACTCATGCCAAACCAATATTGGTTATCCTTCTCTTCATTATTTACACACAAAAGGTCATGCTCAACGAATTTAACAGCTCTTATTGCAGAAAAAGGACTAGAGGCATTAAGTTAAGTATTAAAAAACGACCTATATGTTCATCAAATAGACTGAAAGCCTTGTCTACCAAGTATCAAATAAGACAGTTCTGCACGGAAGCACAAGCAATGTTAACATAAACCCTACCAGAAGGCAAATCAGCCTGCAGCTGATGCCTTTACAGTATAAATTTCTAAGATATTAAGAAATAGCAAGCATCTAATTTACTGTAGCCCATGCCATTTTAATAAGGCTTTATTATATCAACAAGATGCCATACAACAGAGGCTAGGTTCTAAGAGGGACGGACATTTTTGAAATTCTTTTAAGACTTGTGGCACTACAAGCACACTATTGCCATGACATCCTCAAGCAACCAATATTATAAGAAGGAATCACCAAAAAGCATGTCAGCATAGTACCTGAAATTGTCAATGAGAATGATCATTTCAAACGCTAACAATGGAAGAAAGACAATCTTCAAATTCACAGCGGCAGTATAGTAGACTGCACAAAAGCACGAGAAAAGAAGAGTGAGTGGAGAACAATTCTGTCTAACAAACTCATAGGAACTTTGAACTCACCATAAAATAGTACAAGAAAGCCGAGAAGAGAGAACTTTTAGGAAATCATATAACAAAAGATTGTGGGGTTTCTCTTTCTTACCATATCTGCTCTCAAGATGTATACACAGAAGTAGTTCAAATGCTATAAGCAAAGGTGTTGCAACAACAGCATGACACGGTGCCCACTATCCATAAGGAGACAATACCCACAAAAGAAGGAAAATAAAAGCAGAAGAAAAATTTGATTAGAAATTTTGTTTAAAAAGACTTCCTTTAACTTATCAAAGTTTAAAAAAGAATGATGCATAAGGTCGTACATTACGATCATGGGGAACTGATGGTGCGGGCAAGGAGAATCTTCCTCGGGCAACAACTCCGTGAAACACCCATAGAGGGAAGAAGATCATCCTGCATATCCAAGTCAAAGTCATCACATTTCTGAATCTAAACCAGGTAAAAGAACTTCTTGATACTAAGAAAGGACATTTGAGGGGCACTATACTAGTTGATCCTTTGTCAATAAAACACATCCTTCGATTTCTCATAAAAATTAAGTCTTGTGTTTTATGAGTGCCTCAGTTATCTTTCTTCCCTAATCCCTATAATGCATAACCAAATTTCAAGGATAGATGAACCTCAGCTGTTTATTCAACCACTCTTTTCTTTTTTAATAATAACTGTAGTGCCAAGGTCAGCTTGGGCGCACTGGATTAATTCAACCAGTCACCTCCACCTCGCACCAGTACAAGTACTAGTAACTCAGTCCACCAACACAGATAAGAAGAAATCACCTAGTGGTGTTCTTGTTTCCAGTGGATTTGAAACCGGGACCTCACGGTTCTACTCCCACTTCATTCGACCCCTCATACAAAACCAAATTAATCTCTTTTATTTTTATTAGTCCAAATTAAGCTTATTTATACATACATCTACATGTATTTCCTAATATTATCACCCCCTACCAAATGAACAAAAGGGGATGATAAATCAATTACTATGATGACATTATATATATATATATATATATATATATATATATATATATATATATATATATATATATATATATATATATATATATATATATTTATTTTTACGACAAGGGAACCCGTGCTCTGTGTAAAACTCACTCCTGATGCAATAGCCCTGCAAACAGGAAGGTAACCGGCACTAGGCAAACCCGGTGCGACAGACTCTACTGAGAATTCATAAATTAAATAAATAAATAAAAAGACTGACCACCAAGAATAATCGACGATGTGATCGAGCTTAAGAACCAATAAAACGGTAAAAGACAAAAGCAAAGTATGTGCAGCCAGTGCCTGAATTGATTTTCCCACTCTTCTCCAGCTCATTTTTTCCGTTTCACACACACACACACACAGTAGTATACTACTAACTATGTACCAAGAAATAAAAAGTATGATACTTTAGAATTGTATTAATTTTATGAAGAAAAAATAATTAGAGTGAATTGTAAGAAAAGATATTTAGGGTTTAGAAAAGAGAATTGAGGAAAGTGGCAGTTGTTGCGAGAAAGGAAAGGGAAATGGGAAGTTTCATCATGCATAGAGACGCCATTAAATTAAAGTTAATGTAACTTTAGATATTTGATTAGTATTTTATTTAGATTAGAAGTGTAGTACATGACAAAATCTTATCCTCCTGGCTCCTCCTCCTCCTACTCAATCAATTAAAAAGGAAAATATCAATCATTCATTTAGATTCTTATTATAAATTATTGTCTAGTTTTTTTTTTTATTTCTATTGCTTAGAGAATCATCAGACAGAAAAAAAGAACGGGGACACTTGACACTTATTGTTCGAAATTAATTATATCTATATTCAATAATGCATGAATCTATTAAATTTGTTTCTAACTAATACAAAATAGTTATATTTTTGGATGTAGTGTCTAATGTAATTTATAATAGTTAATGATTTCAGTTAACACCACCAAGGTTTTTGATAGGATCCCTCCACCCTTAACTAGAGGTTTCGGATTTGAGTTCTATGAATGAAAAAAAAAAAAAAAAAAAAACTAGTAGGAAGCACTTTTTTCGAAAGTGGGTTTTACACAGCGCAAATCTGAATTAATCAAGGCTCCAAGAAGATACCGGACAGCGGATGGGAAACAAAAAAAATCAATTAAGAATATTTATTATAGACTTATTACACTTTGACATATTGAGGTATGCATCTATCTAGTGTACATATGGAAGGCTCAAAGTATTCACTATATTTTTCGCTTTTGTCTGTTTTTTATCCTTATAGTAATCTGTCTAGACATAAAAGTTTATTGTAGAAAAACGAAAGAAAATAAGCAGGATAATTTTTTTAAAACAACTTATGAAAGGTGATTTTATTTGGACAATTAATAAAAGTATACAAACTAACAAGATTCTTTACACAAAAATGTCAATATTTTCCCATTTACAAAACATAACAACTTTTTTTTCAAAAAATAGCAAACATACATAAAAGAGTGCTAAAACCCTAAAATCTTCCTCCTACCACCCCCCAGCCACCACGCCCATCACTGCCACCGCCTCCAGCAACCGGCCGCCGATCGACGATTGTCTTTATTTCGTGGATTTGTGTGTATTTTCACTGTATGTATACGGTATGTTTGTATATTCACTGTATGGATACGGTATGCACACTGAATGTGTGTTCATTCACTGGACATACACACATATACAAATCGATGCCCAAAGCATGTGTTATATATTTATTGTATGACAAGTGTATATTCATTGTATGTCCGGTGTATATTCATTGTATATACAGTGCATACATCGCACATACAATGAGACTACATGTGTAATACATTCCAGCAACCAATAAACACCACAAACAACCGTAGTTCTACCGTGTCTCACCCAAAAAAAATCAAAAAACAAAAAAAATGAGAAAAGCAGCAGCCCGCCGGATCCTCACCGGGGAAGGCCGTATCTGCTCAGTTGTAGCAGATCTGTTGCCACCGGAACTCAGTCGGCGGCGGCGACATCACACACGACGGGAATGGGGAAACATATGTCGTGGGAGACAATACAGCAGCAAGACAAAAAACAAACAATACCAGCTGGCGATGAGGAAGCGCATATCGCCGGATCTGGTCGAAAAATGGGGCAAGACGACAGGGATACAATGGGGGGAGAGGAAGATGACGGGAATGAGCTGTTAGGGTTGGGAATACCCGGCGACGACGGGGTTAGAAGGATTGTCACCGGTGATGGGGAGGCAAGCAGCGGCGGCGGCGAGATGGATTGTTAGGGTTGGGAAGAGAGGAGAGAGATAGGAGAGAGAGGGGGAGAGGAAATTTAGGGTTGGATTTTTTAGTTGTGACATATTTGGTAGCATTTCTAAAAGTATTGCTATGTTTCGTAAACTGACAAAATATTGCTATTTTTTTAAGAAAGTGCCATAAAATGACATTGGGTGTAATTTTTCCATTTTATTTCCCCTCGCCATGTATTTGTTCATACTAACCGTCACGTATTTGGCCATATCAAAATCTGGAACCTACTACTATGATTTTAAAATATCATGTAATTAGTGTCTTGTGGGTATTATTAGTTTAACAACAACATATCAGTGATATCTCACAAGTGGGATCTGCGGAGTGTGAGATACGCAAATCTTACCCCACCAAGGTAGAGATGCTGCTTCCGAAAGACCATCGACTAAAGAAAAATATTTAGAACTAATATTTTGATTTACTTGTTCATAAATCAAAATAAATTATACATTCACTCAACATTTATTTTGTCACATACTTGTAGTTTATATTTTGTTTTGATTATGAAGTTCCTAATGTTTTCTTGAGCTTTTCAATTATTCAGGAACAATTAAGTAGATGTAAGTATAGGTCATTGACTCTCTCGCCAAGGGTTTTTAAAGAATGTCTACATCACATACCAAATGTATAAAGAAACCTCATCCATGTCAAAGATTATTCTTTCCAAGAAAAGACATTTTCGGTCTCCATCAAGAATCCAAAAAATCAAACAATTTCTCTGGGGAATTCGGAGAATTTGTGTTAATTGATTTGAGCCTAAATATCCCAGTCAGTTGATAAATACTAGGCTGACACGTTTATTTCAAACTGCAGATCACTGTTCATATATGAAAAATATCAAGTAAAAAATTGTAAGATAAACGAAAAAGAATTGGTACCCAAAAAATTGATAGTAGCTTTCAAAAGTAGATACCTATAATTTGACAAGTGACATATATTAATGTGAATTCCATGCCTATAATTTAAGCATAAACTTCAAACAAATTAAGAACTATGATTTAGAAATAATACTTTGATCTGTAATGTATCGTTGTGGTTAATACCTTGTATAATCCTACAAGGAACCATAATTTTTCTTTATTGTTAATACCTTGTATATGAATTATTTTTCTTAATGTATTGTCTCACATATTGGGTAGAGTTTTCTTTACTTAAATTTTATGCCAAATGGGCAATAAATATCATCAGAACTTATGCCCACAGTGCAAAAATGTCGTTTTCTTAAGATTTTTTTAGGAGCCAAAACTTCAAGACCACCACTTGTAGTGTCACTATATACTACAATATTCACTTGTTCAACTATTCGTTTGTCTCTCTGTTGTGGCTTTTACCTATCTAATGGCTCATCATAAGCCATTTGAAGAGGCCTAAACTGGATTGGAGAGGTGCACGAAGATCCTATTTTAGGTGCATCATTTAAATTTTAGTATGTTGTTAAAAACTATTTAGTTTTTAGTCTCGTTAGCTTTGACTTTAGACCTTTGTGTCTTAACTTCAAACCTTCGGGTCTTAACTTCAAATCTTTGAATCTTAACTTTAGACCTTTAGGTTTGTAGTTAGGACTTAGGCATCGATAGGTCTTCGGACCTTCAAGTTTGAATTTAGATATAAGTAGGTTAATTTATAAAATTCCATCTAAAATAGGCTTCCACGCAAAATTTTACGACTAGACTAGGATTGCGCCCGACCTGAGTTTTGTTAGGCATTGTGAATGGAAACAATCGAACGACCCCAATTTGTGCTCGAATTGTAATATTTCCTTCCTCAAAGGTTAAAAGATATAATTACTCCTTCTATCTCAATTTAGTTGTCTCATTTCAGTTGGACGCAATAAATATTGCTCAATATATACTTCATCCATTCAATTTATATAATCATGTCTGATCGAACACAGGGCTTAAAAAATAAATATTTTTGAAGCTTGTGGCTATAACCATAATATCTTTTGAAGTTCAAGTAAAAGTGAGTCTAAATTGGAATTATTGAAGTTCATTATTCTTCCTCTTCTTTTTTTTTAGTTCGACAGTCATTTGAAAAGTCTCAACTCTGGAGCCATAAGGCCTTGCTCTGTAAACATCCAAAGGAATCTATATACTAACTGATAAGGTCACAATGATTAAATTACAGTTTGTCGCTATGCAAATTATCACAACGTGCCGGTTCATTTTTCTTCAGTTTCGTACCATATGACAGGAAAAAAAAGTAAGATGCTAGTGTTTGCAAATGAACAACTGCTTTCGTGCAATATAAACGTAGGGAAGACAAAACTATCAATATCCAGTTTTTTTTATTAACGAGAGGTTATTTTTCAAGTTCAATTCAAAAAGGAGTTTATAATATCATGAGCAATCCCTATTACCTTAAATTGTTCCTTTATTTAGCTCAGGTTAAGCGTGTCTTCTCTCTACTTCAGAAAAAAGGAAAAAAAAAAAAAAAAGATTAGAAAATCAAAGTAGTGTAAAACTTGAGAACCGGGTTACATGTTTTTTTTTTTTTTTTTTTTTTTTTTTTTTTTTTTTTTTTTTTTTTTGAGATAGAGCACTAGATTTTATTCATAATCAGAGCTTATACAAGAGGAGGGGATGTTGCCAAAACCTCCCAACAAAAGCTAGACCTAACAAACTCAGGTGTGTAAACACTGCCACACCTTCAAAAATTAAGCTTGTAAAGGAGAAATCCTTTTTGTTTTTGCTTGACAAAAGTCTTCTCTTTGCTGCACCAGCTTTGGCTTTTTGTGTGTGGAGCACCATTCAAACATTTGAAGATCAAATCATTCAAGGAGGATCAAAATACCAACCTACATGTTTTGCAGCTCTAATTCTAAAGGAGGGGATTCCCATTTTATCCATCATTAGATGTCCTTTAGCTTCAGCAGGTAGTTCTGTTTCTTGAAGAAATAATATGTTCCGTATCTTGGAAGTAGCATACTTTGCCAGGACATCAGCAACACCATTACTCTCTCTATAGCAGTGTAAGACTTGAATATTGTGCTCCCTGATCTTTTCTTGGATGCATTTCACTTCTTTTTGAATGTTCCAGGGAGGGGTAATTTTTCCTTGGATCATTTGAACCACTAACAAAGAGTCCATTTCGAGAGTGAAATTGAAGAGATTCTGTTGACAGCACCATTTAACACCAAATAAGGCTGCATTTGCTTCACTATAATTATTAGTTGAGAAATGGAGAGGATTGGCAAAAGCCATAATCATGTCGCCATTTCTTCTTCTCACAATCCCACCTGCACCTGCTTTACCTTTAGTGGGCATGCAGCTTCCGTCAGTGTTCAAAATAATGTCAGTCTCATTTGTTCTTGTCCATGAAACCATCTTACTGATGAGTTTCTGTTTGTACTGAGCTGCAATGTTGCATACTTGTTCCCAGGACCATTGCTCTTCCATTTTACTGAATTTTTTGCCCAATGAAATCTTCACTTGAAAAATCACCTGTTGGTATATTCTTGCTATTGATGTAGACTTCTCTGCATATCTTCTTGCACACCTAGCTTTCCAAATTTCCCAGCAGACGATGATTGGGGTAACTTGTAATATCATTTTGTGAACTGCATTATTAGGCTTCCTACTCCACCAGAAGTTCAAGATATTTGCTATGTTCATTCCTCTGCAATCAATGCCTAGTGGAGAAGATATCAAATTCCAGACTTTCATTGCTAATTCACTGTAGGAAAAAACATGATCTGAAGTTTCTTCTTTAGCGATCCTACAACAGCAACACTTGGACACAATGTGAAGTCCAAATCTATGGAGGGACTCATCCAGAGGCAATTTTTTCTTCATTAATTTCCACACCAAAAAAGAAATCCTAAAAGGAATTTCCTTCACCCAAATTTTAGAGAATTGAGGGATTGTACTTTCTTTTCTTTGTCTAAAGGACTTGAAAGCCGAGGAACAAGTGAAATTGCCATTCGGACATAAGCACCAAATGGGTTTGTCACCGATGTTTTCATTTCCAATTGGCACTTGAGTAATGTCTGTTAAGATATTTTCAGGGATAACTTCTTTTAGTGATTCAGTGTCCCATCTGTTTCCATGAATAAAGTTCTTCACCTTGATGTTTCCAGGTTTAACAGAATGGTTCACATGTTGAACAAGAGGACCTAGCTCGGTCCATTTGTCCCACCAGAATAAAATATTTCCCTTCCCCAAAGACCATGTTATATTACCTTCCACTTTCTTCCTGATATCGAGCAAATTTCTCCAACAATGCGAGTCTTTTGCATTTTTAACTTTTGATAATGCATTAGACCTCTGACAATATTTAGCATTCAGGAACCTAGACCACAGATTGTTTTCACTTCTGAACCTCCACCATCTCTTGGCTGAGAATGATGTGCTTATGTCTTGTAGTTTCTTGAATCCAACTCCTCCTTCTTCATAGGGATAACACATCTTATCCCATGAACTCCAATGATAGCTATTCTTACCTTCTCTCACTCCCCAAAAGAAGTTTGAGAAATAATTCTCAATTTGATCGAACACTGTCTTTGGAGGGGTTAATGCAGCCAACAAATATAAAGTTTGAGACTGTAAGATATGCTTAATTATTATAGCTCTTCCCCCAGAAGATAATAAGTTACCTTGCCACCCTGCTGCTTTGTTTAGAACTTTTGTTGCAATTTCTGAAAAAAGAGACACTTTTTTTCTGCCTGTGAAAACTGGACAACCCAAGTACGTGAAAGGAAATACAGCATGCTTATATCTCGTCCACCTTTTGAGCCTCTTTCTACTTCTTCTATCAGAACAACCATAGGTGTAAAAGTTGGTCTTTTCCTTGTTGATTTCTTGGCCTGATTCTTCCTGATATTTCTTCAAAGTGTTCATCACCATCTTAACTGACTTTTTCTCTCCTGAAGTGAATAGGATGAGATCATCTGCATAACACAAATGATTGATTTGGGGACCTTTGGGATTCATGGAGAAACCGATGTAATTGTTGTCCTTGTGAAGTTGGTTGAGAGCTTTTGAAAGTACTTCAGCTGCAATGATGAACAGAGCTGGGGAGAGAGGGTCCCCTTGTTTCAATCCTCTTGACGAAGAAAAGATACCAAACCTAGCTCCATTAATAATAACTGAATACCAGTTATTTGAGAGTAACCGGTAGATAACATCAATAACCACCTCAGAGAAACCCATTTTCCTCATGACTGCAGTAAGAAATGTCCAAGAAAGCCTGTCATAAGCTTTTGACATATCTAGTTTGATCACTAGATTGCCTCCCTCATTGTTAGTTTTCATTCCGTGAATAATTTCCTGTGCTAAAAGCACATTTTCAGTGATCGATCTCCCCTTAACAAACCCTGCTTGATTCTCTGATATCAACTTAGGTAGAATAGGAGCAATCCTCATTGCGAGTATCTTGGAAATGATCTTGTTAGTCACATTACACAAGCTTATTGGCCTGAGTTGAGAGAATGTTGTTGGGGATTTAACCTTTGGGATTAATGCCAAGCATGCATGAGAAAAGTATCTAGACAAGCTTGCTCCATTGAAAAAACCTTGGACAAACCTGCATACTTCCACTTTGATGATTTCCCATGAGAATTGGAAAAAAAGTCCATTGAAACCATCAGGACCTGCTGCACTATTAGGATCAATAGAGAATACTGCCTGCTTAATTTCTTCTTCTGTTGGAATAGCCTGCAGTTTGTTATTGTCCTCGTCATTCACCACGGGATCTACCCAATGCAGCATGTTACCCACTTGTCTGCCCTCCTCCTCTGTGAATATATCTTCAAAATGTTCAACAGCTGCTTTTGCTATAGAGTCATTACCCTCTATCCATTGGCCCTCGTTGTTCATTATTTTGGTAATGAGAGATCTTCTATGTCTTTGCTTGATGACACTGTGGAAGTATTTTGAGTTAGAATCTCCCTCATCTGCCCACTTAACTCTGGCCCTTTGTTTAAGAATAGAATCCTCCAAGTTAGTCCAGTAAATATATTCAGCTTGGGCCTTGTGCATTGCTTCTCTGTTGGCCTCTGAATCATCTTGCTCATAAGTCTCCTCTAGTGTTTTGGTGACTAATTCAAATTCCTTGACCTTCTCAAAAACATCACCAATTTGTTGTCTTGACCAAGAGCTCAAACTTTTTGCAAGTGTTTTCAACTTCTGCTGCAAAATCCACTGTGCATTACCTTGAAACTCGTGCTTCCAGGAATCCTCAACCAAAGATAGAAATGATGGTTGTTGTGTCCAGAAGTTTAGAAACTTAAAGTATTTTGGATGTTCCTTATTGTTGTTAGAGCATTTCATCAACAAAGTACAATGATCAGAACCTGTCTTTGACAAATGGTCAACTGCAGTGATTTGGTGAAGCACTGTCCAAGCATCATTAATCAAAGGATCCTGGAGTACTGCACTACTCTATTAATTGGTTTAAGGTTTTGGGTGAAAGGATCATTTTTTTCACAACGAGAAATACAACAACAACATATTCAGTATCTTTCCATAAATAGGATCTGGAAAGAGTGAGATGTATGCACACCTTACCCCCCACTAAGGTGGAGAGGCTGTTTCTGATAGACCCTCGGCTAAAGAACAACAATTTAGATAAACATGTTAGGCGGAAGCAAGGCTAAAGTAAAATAGGGATAAGAATAAAAATAAAAGGAAACCAAATGCAAATAAAAAACACAACTAGAAAAACAGACAGAAATAGTACAGAAATTGAAATGACAGGAATAATACTACTATTAACATGGTGAAAATCGCTCGACTACTACCTAACCTTCGACACTTATCTTCGACCTCTACGTTTTCCTATCTAGAGTCATCTCCTTGGAGAGAGACATGTCATGTCTGATCACCTCTGCTCAATTTTTCTTTGGTCTACCTCTACCTCTCCGTAGACCCTAACACTGACAACCTCTCGCACCTCCTCACTGGAGCATCTATGCTCCTCCTCCTTTTCACATGCCCGAAGCATCTCAACCTCGCTTTTTGCATCTTGTCCATCTAAGCATTCTCATATCTGTTACGGTCACGTTCTGAATATTTTGTGTACTCTTAACTAGTCAACACTTCGCTCCATATAGCATAGCTAGTCTAACGACCACTCTATATAACTTACCCTTAAGTTTAGGAGACACTTTCTTATCGCATAGAACTTCGAAAGCTAGCCTAGAATTCACTACAATCATCCCGCTCCTATACGATGAGTGACATCTTCGTCAATCTCCCCATTCTCTTGGAGTATTGACCCAAGATATTTGAAGCTTCCTTTCTTGAGGATGACTTGCGTATCAAGCGTCATTTCTACATTTGACTCGTGCGGCGCATCACTAATCCTGCACTCCATATCCTCTGTCTTCGTCCTGCTCAACCTGAAATCTTTGAACTATAGAGTCTATTTCCAAACCTCTAGCTTCTCATTGACTCCATCGCGTGTCTAGTCTACCAAGACTATGTTATATGCAAATAACATACACCACGGTACTTCACCTTGGATATTCTGAGTCAGTTCATCCATCACTAGGGCAAATAAAAATAGGCAAGGCAGACCCTTGGTGCACCCTCATCTCAACTGAAAAGTGATTCGAGTCTTTTCCAGCTATTCTCACTTGGGTCTTGGATCTATAGTACAGGTCCTCAATCACTCCGATGTAAGTCACGTGTACTCATTTAGACTCCAAGCATCTCCACAGAACCTCCCTTGGGACTTTGTCATAAGCCTTCTCTAAATCAATAAACAACATGTGTAAGTCCCTCTTTTTGACCTTGTATTGCTCCGCCAACCTCCTCAATAGATGAATAGCTTTTGTAATCGATCGCCCAGGCATCCTCTCTTCTCATCCTCTTCTCTACTACCATCTCCCAGACTTTCATAGCGTGGCTTAGCAGTACTTTAATACACCTATAATTATTGCAATTTTGAATGCCACCTATTTTCTTGTACAACGGGATCATAGTACTCTACCTCCATTCCTCAGGGCATCCTTGCTGACTCTAAGATAATATTAAACAACCTAGTCAACCACTACATACATGTTCTTCCTGCACTCTTCCTAAATTCCACTAGGATCTCGTCAAGCCCAGTCGCTCTACCCTTTCTCATCCTGCGAATAGCCTCCTTGACCTCCTCGAGCTCTATACACCTACAATCTTCACAATCTCGACGGCTCTTGCAGTGCTCTAAATGACCTAGCACGACACTCCTGCACACCCCTCCATTTAAGAGTTTATCGAAGTACGATTGCTATCTCCGCTTAATATGGGCCTCTTCCACTAACACCGAACCATCATCATCTTTAATGTACTTAACCTGATCTAGATCGCGTGTCTGCCTCTCTTTTGCCTTGGCAAGTCCATACAGCTTCTTCTCCCCTTCCTTAGTCGATATTTCCTTATGCATGCATTCAAAGGCAACCGTTTTAGCATCCGTGACCGCTAACTTCACTTCTTTCTTCGCAGCCTTGTACCTTTCTCTATTTCCCCTCCTATCCTCCTCGTCTATGCTCTAAACAACCTTTTTGGCCTCCACTTTGCCTTAGACCTCTTCATTCCACCACAAGTCTCCTTTATGTCAACCGGGGCGACCCCTCGACACCCCTAGCACCTCCCGGGCAACTCCCCTAATACAATATGCGTCCTCGACCACATACTGATTGCATCCCCACTACTCCTCCAAGCCCCTATAGCTAACAATTTCTCCCTTATCTCCTTGATTTTTTCATTGGTTAGGGCGGCCCACTTAATTCTAGGTTGGTCATTCAAAGCTCTCTTTTTCCTTGTCCCTTGGATCTCCACGTCCATAACCAGGAGCTTATGCTGAATTACAAGATTCTCGCTTGGGATAACCTTACAGTCCGAGCACACTCTCTTATCGCTCTTCCTCAGAAGTAAGAAGCCAATTTGGGTCTCCGCCCCTGGACTACGAAAAGTGACCAAATCTCCTCCTTCTTCTGGAAATTCGAATAAGATACTACTATGTATTATTACTAGCAATGGCTCTATTACTTTTGTCTGGCCTCTTTTTAAGTTTACTTAGCGCTTGGATTATTGTAGGATTATTTCAATAATTCTACCTTCAATAGTAAAAGAAAAGTCAAGTCAAAGTGAAACCTCGTTTAAATTATTTCCTTTTTTTTCTAGGCATTTACTAATCTCAATTAATTCGAATTAGTGTATAAATAAGCACTCTTGCCACAAGTAGCTCAAGCAAGTTAACTGCTATGATCGATCCATCAGTATCAGTGAAAATATTTACTAGTAATATCAGTGGCACTTCACATCATATTCATTTTCCTTAAAAAGAAAATTTTATTAGGGACCTTCCCTTCCACAAAAGTAGCTTAAGCAAGTTAGTACATATTTAGTAAACCTATGTCTTCCCTAGGGGTAATCACTTAACTTTTGAGAAGTAATATTCTTCCGAAACAATAATCAAGCAAGCGAAATTGTTTTCCAAGAGTAATATTCTTCCGAAACAATAATCAAGCAAGCGAAATTGTTTTCCAAGAGCCAATTCTAAAATCATATCCAAACTATTTGCCACTTTGCCAAACAAATCCTTTATACTATATGTTCTTGCGATAAAGAAACTAAACTATATACAATTTTACGTCATATGATCTTGCTAAATATAACTGCTCATTCCTATTACATTGTTTATAATCTCAATGCCACAGTCATTTTAAGATTGACGTTTGGTATTCAAAAACGACAAGATAGTTTGTATAGTTTTGGCATGCGCATGGAAAGAAAAATGGACTTTGGCTACCTAGTACTGAAGAACAGGAATCTAAAAGAAGTAGTTCTAGATAAGGAAATTTAATTTAGATGGAGGTGAGGTATATCATTTAATAACTTTATAAAAAAGGAAATACAAATAGCTATATAAGGAAACAGTAAGAAATTATTGTCCTGCAAATCAATCCCAATAAATATTTTTACTAAAAATAGAAATTGGTTCATCCCCTAAAATATCATGGTGCAAGCCTGCAAGGAGCAACTGTATCCAGGCTGGAAGAGGAAGGAGCAAGTACAGCTTAAAGAAAAACAGTACACCATAAAAATGTGCTTAAAGGATTCTTGAATTTTGGTACAAATACAATCAAAGAGCACAAGAAAAGTAGTAGTAATTGAAAGAATAAGACTTTTTTTCCTTTCTTTTCCTTCTTTATGTATGGAAATGAAAGCACTTGATATATAGGGGTTATTTATGCCCTCATTGTCACCCAACTTAAATGGAGTAGTACATTATCATCATCCCTTTTTTTGTTCATAGTTATCTCAAACTTGTGAAAGCAACCTTAGATCAACCATTTATTGTGGTTGTTGTAATAATGCCTTATGCCAGACAGTGTAAAATTCTAAAATAGGACAGCCCACATTCCTCCCCCCCCTCCCCAACCCCCACTACTTTATAGGACTTGTGAAGGGGGAGTAGACTAGTGAGTGAAAGGGGAAGCTAAGGGTTGCAAAGGCGGCATGCATATGTGGAAAAGGAGAAGTTAGTGGTTTGCGAAAAGGATTCTTTTAATGAGTTGAACAAGATTAGATGGATAAAAATGACGTAAAAATGGAAAGGAGATGTACAAGTGGCTCATTGGCTAGGGTTTTGAGGAAGGTCTTGTGAACATCACTAGCAAGTACAAGCATAACATCTTTTTTTCTTTTCTAATGAGGGAGAAGCATATGAAGGGACGGGACATTATACCATTCTAATATATCAGAGTTTAAAATCTAAACGAATAAAAAATCATTAGATGACTCTTTCCTTTTGCCTAAATATTTGATAGCCAAATTTTTATCTCTTACTTATTTGTATTGATGTGAGGTAGCAGTAATTAACGTAGATACTTTTAGACAACAACAACAATGTGAAGGGTGAGATGTAGGTCTACCTCACGCAAGTTGATTCGGACAACAAATGAAATAGTGAATGTTCACGACTAGTTGGTTCAGCAACATTTATCATATATATGCTGCTCTAACAGTAGATATATTTGGCTCCAAACATTCACAATATATCTCTATCACTATCTCTCGACACACCATATAACTAGACTTGGCACAAAGTCACGCTGATGGAAAGAGATGTAAGAAGAATTGGGGAAAAAAAAGTGGGGATAGAAACAGGGTTTCTAGGAAAGGGTTGATGTTTGTGGATGAGATAGGTTTCTCTTTTTATCGAAAGCGACATATAATTATAGAGTGAGAACCCTGGTCAAAAGTTGCTTTTGCTTCTAAAGGCCAGACTTCTGATGAGGCAATCTTCTCCTCTCATTTCCCTCGACCCTTACTGTACATACCCCCCAAGTCTTAGGTCGCTTATTTATCCACTATGAGCCCCTTTTTGGTGAACTAAAAAGTACCGTAGCTTATAAGTTCATTAGTAGATGTTTGATAACTTAAAAATTTATCGATTTCAATCCTGGACAAAAAAAAATAGGGATTGCGCTAAGCTGCTAACACAGTTAAGCTCTCAAAAGTTTTGTAGAAATGAACAAATGTAGAATCAAATATATTACTAGTTGATTCCATATTTGTTCACTCCAGACTAACCTATGCCCTTTTTCTTTCTTTCTGAAAAAATAGGAGCTTGCAAGCTCTTGTTTGTTTAAATAATTAGGGACTTTATGGCTTTGTAGTTATCTTTTTGGAGAGGATGAGTGTGGGAGAGGTGTTGATGGTTGTCAAAATATCTGTCAGTTGATATCACGTGAAGGGGCACAAACTAGAAGTCTTTGTTATATGCCTTCACTTCCCATAAAATTGGTGGTAACTACAATAAGTACCTAGCAAGTCATGTCCGCTCCCTCATCTCTCTAGCTAGTGCAACTCCCTTTCATTACTTTAAAACTTGCACAGCTAGAGAAGCCAACTTTTTTTCAATAGGAATTGTAAAGATGGAAGGACAATATACAGCTCTCTGGTAACACTTCATTACTCCATCTCTCTCTATCTCTCGTTTTTGTCAACAACACCATGACTGTCTTTCTCAAGCTCCAGTAGTTCCAGCTAACTTAATGCTTAGACTCAAATACAAACATGTAAAACCACACATTTTGCTGTCATTCTCAACCAAAAAGTTATAGTATAATTGAGTCTTTAATTATTCCTTCCCCTCTATCATATAATCCAATATGATGGAAAAAAATAAAACGAAAAAGAAGAACCTAATTTACCTAAGAGAATGATAATGAGTCTCTCTCAAGAGTCTATGCTAACATTGCTTTCCTTCTTGCTGCAGCTATAGCTTAATTGACTAACTCAGAAGAAGTTGTGGACGTTCTTTCAACTTCAAGAGAAAAGCTAGAGTAGTACTTGTGTTTGTATCAATCCTTCTCAAGCTCTAGTCCCACCATAGCCCTTCTCCCTCAAGCAACATGTACCCCTCAAACAATTACAGCCCCATTTCCTCCTCCTCTAATTTATACCACATGCCATCTCCTTCTTCTATACAATATGAACATGAACTTTTCCAATATTTCCATGACCATCATCTCCTTCAACCACAACAATTACAATTCTTGACTACTACAGCTGATCATCATCAAAATCTTGATGATACCAACATGGCAGAAGAGTACTCCAACAAAGATACGGTAATCAGTAGTACTACTACTAATAATAATAATAATCTCGAAGAAGATGAAAAAGGTTGCAAGAACAAGAAAGTTCATGACATGAGCAGTAGCACCATCACAAGTACCATCAATAAAAACAAGATCAATAAAAGTTCCAAGAAAGACAGACACAGCAAAATTACCACTGCACAAGGCCCAAGAGACAGAAGAATGAGACTCTCCTTAGACGTGGCTCGCAAGTTCTTCAACTTACAAGACTTGCTTGGGTTCGATAAGGCAAGTAAAACTGTGGAGTGGTTGCTTAACAAGTCCAAATCTGCAGTCAAGGAGCTGGAAGAAGGCACTAGCACTGCTAATATTGGTGGTGCAATTAGTGCATCCTCTACTTCTGAGTGTGAAGTTATATCAGGAATTATTGACGAATCTGCCACAAATGATATTCAAAAGGAGCAGCCAATTATTAATAGCAAAAAGGAGAAGAAAAAGGCTAAATCGAGTCGTATTAGAGCTGCAATAAATCATCCAGTAGTTGCAAAGGAATCAAGGAAAGAAGCAAGAGCGAGGGCGAGGGCAAGAACACTAAAGAAAAGCCTTAATATTGGTGATGAATCCAAGCTGTGTAACGAAGCTGATACATTACGATCTTGGAAACCTTATGAAGAATCAGGTTCTCAAGGCTATACTAACAAAGAGAATGTTGTTGATGACCCTGATTTGGTGGTTACTACTGGCAACTGGAGCCCATTTACTATCATCAACTTTCACCACAATACTGAAATTTCCCACGAGGTACGTTTTAGACTTGGTTATATGTGGACTATGTTGCTTTGACTCTACAAATATCACTATATTGGATTAACTATAATTATAACCATAGAAGAAGAAAACTTGGAAAGATGCGTTGGATTTAAGGAAGGAAGATTAGTGATCAAAGAGATAATTTTTGATAGAACAACTTTAATTTTGGGAAAACAAGCTACTTGTAGTTTCAACAGTTTTTGTATTTGCTTTGTGGATAGTTTTTTCAGATGATGATTTCAGCTCATACATATTTGTTTATATAGATACAATGTATCTATCTCTTCCACGACTCAAGACACTCTTCCAATTCTCTATTACTCTCTTTATCTTCCCTAGAACACTTTCCCTAGAACACTTTGGTATACTCTGGGTAGACTAATTACTATTGAAAGAACCAATACTACCAAGACAATATAATTTTAACAAGATGACTTCGAGTAGTAAATTAAGCTTTAGAGATTCATGAGTTTTAAGCGATCTTCTTATTTATATCTGGCCGTTTCTATATTCCAATCAGCTTCATTTAATATTATTTTCTTTTTCCTGCAGCATCAATTTACAAACTTCCAGTTGTGGGAAGCCTAGCTAGGGCAAGGAAGCTCTCTGCGGCACTTCTCTTGATTTGGTGCAACTCACTCTAGAAGAAGGCTATTTGGTTCTATTGGTAATGTAAAATAAATTTGTCTATTTCATTGTGCTTTTCTGTGAAAACTTTTTTGTAAATAGGCTTATTTTTTCAAGTCATTCTAAATATGCAAGCAAACCACCTAAAAATAACAAAACCTCTCTAGTCTTGTGTCTATTAATCTTTTAAGATGGGATGCCACTTGATATAGTTCCATCCTTAGATAGTGCCTGCTTAATTAATCTAGTTCATAAAATCTCTCGTTTTCTTTTTCCTTTAAATTTAATCATAAAAATTTATCCAATCGACTTTATATCAAGATTAATCTTTGAACTGCCATCATGAAGTGAACAACTAGCTTTTTATGTCAAAGCAGCAAGTTCACAAATATGCCTTTAACTTTCTTGTATAAGTCTCAACGAGCTTCTCCCACGTCATATTTATTCAACATAAATTTGTTGTAGTTAAAAATTCTTTGGAGAAATATATTCCTCCTCATATTCAACATGGTATTGAGCATGAGAAACTTTCTATCATGCATGTAGATGTTTGAGTAACTTTTCCAAGCATCCATTCATATATAGTCCAACCATCTTTTCAGATTAGTTTCTAAAGGGATTGTCTGTTATCTGCCTTTGTTAACCTTGATAACATGTTGTATATAGTAATAGCTAACAGTGAATAAGATTCATCAATCTTATATGGAAGACTATTTAAAGTAATAAGTACTTAACTCTTTAGTCTTTACCTGTGGCACATTATGTTGTTACTTATTCAAGAACATGGATACTGTCCATGTCTGGGTCCATGTCGCTATTATAAATAAATCCACTCGTTTACATTACTTTAAGGTCATCATTTATACCAGACACTGCCTAGTTTACATGATTCTCTACTCTATGTTTGCATTTGTGTTTTGGAAGCGGTGGTTAAACAACCTACTTCTTCTTCTCACTGGTTAACGTAATGTAAATATGCATGAACCACCGTCACACATTTATTTGTTAACCATGAATTTAGCGTAAACATTTAAAAGTATACTGTTGAGATGAGAGTAGACGGTGTTGTGATACCTAAGTGAAAGTAATTCAGATATTTAGGCTCAATGTCCCACAAGAATGTGTGATATATCTGAACATATATCGAGATTTATTTGTGATCATTTCCATTGAAATAATTTGATCATGTCCTAATTAACGTAGTTTGAATATATGTGTATGTGTACGTGTGTGTGGCAATGTTAAAACGGGACGAGATAGGCTTAAATTTATTTAATGGAGGAAAGTTGTCCTTAAAAACCTTCAATCTAGCTCTTGTACCCTGTAGACCTAACAAACAATTTTACATACTATGGAAGAAAAAGATCCATATATAGAGCGCAATATCAATTAGTTAGCACCTAATCATATTAGTATGGTTACTTTAGGTTTATAGTTGTCATGATTAGAGTCTTTTTGGCTTAAGATGTATAATAAAAAAATCGCGAAGAAACGCTATTGCTAGATAAATTACTTTTTATAGTGACTAAGATGAGCTTAGATATAGCAATTTATATAGATTGACCCTAGCTTGTTTGAAATTAAACCATTATAGTAGTTGTTGGATTTTTCGTGGGCTTATAAGCCTTCGAAATTAATATACATAATCTTGAAATAGCTAGCCCTGAATTCGGATGCTGGAAATTTGAATCATCACCTGTTACCTCAAATCCACCTCATATATTATATCAGTTGTTTAGTTTTTTGCCTTTCTTTATATGACAATCAAAAGGGATAAACTGATAATCCATTGATTGTACCACTGCTTTAATTAGTTTCTCTACTACTTATGAGTAATGATTCCATTCACTTGTTCTTGTTCGAGGAAATAAAAATGATTACACTCAAGCTTTCTCCTCTGTAAGCACATTTCAATTCTTCTAATAATGATAACTAGTTGAAAAGACCAAATTTAGGTGTATCAAGGATGAATATATCTTATGGTATCGTTCCTAGCATTATTACTACATATGATTCTATTTTATTCCTCTACCGATTTAAAGATGAGTGGCCAAGAGATCTTTTGTTTTGGTTGAGTAATTCTGAGCTTTCAGAATTGGCTTTATTTTCAAGTCGACATAAAGATAACATAATTCTTCATTTTTGGTACATATTTATTTCAAAAGTCAAAGAAGAGGATAATATTGAGGATGATTTACTAGGTTACATTCATGGTATTTGATCTTACTAATAAGAAGTCACATCACAAGGACTCTAATGTATATGTCCTACCTAGAATCGGAATAGTAACTTTTCCACTTTCCCACGCAGAATTTTCAGGTAGGAATATAATGTATGCCATTTACTTCAATTAATTATGAGATGCATGCTATAACCAAATGACCTTGCTAGGGCAAAACATTTAAGATGTTGGAGAAATTAAAGGCACCAATTTGGTAAAATCTGATCAGAAAGACTACTCAATTTTATATGAACATGTGTATAAGCATAACACGAGATATTTCTCTACTTTGCTTCCATCATAGATTAAAATAAAATACGATCACAGAAATTTAGACAAAATAATCCAAAATTTAACATAACTGTCTCATGGCCTACATTAGCCTTTGAGGGTGCTGGATTAAGCAAAGAGAAGAGCACTCACGAGAGGAAAATATCAGGATGAATTTGGCTGGGCATCCAGGACCAGGAAATAGTAGTGATGTACCTGCAAATTAAATGATTGCTTAATGAGAATAAAAGTTGAATGAAAGTGAGGAAGAAAAAAGAAGGAGGAGAAAGGCAATGGGCAGGTTAAATGAACCAAAAAAAGTGATGTACGGAAGTAGGGAACAAGAAATAAACCATAGTCTATAAACTTAAGACTTGCCAAGTGACAGGCGAGGGGTGCTCAGATGGTAAGCACCGTCCGTCTACATTCAAGAAGTTGTGGGTTCGAGTCATCTTAGGAATAAAAAGTGGGAAGACCACTATTTGCTCCGAGACAGGAGAAGGGGTGGGGTTAAAAAAAAAAAGACTTGCCAAGTATCTCTAAACTAATTAGTTATCGATAAATTTAGAGAAACCTATAGCCTGTTTGGCCAAGCTTCTTCGAAGCTAAACGTACTTTTTTTTCAAGAAAAATGCATTTTTGAAGAATTTTAAGATGTTTGGCCAAAAGAAAAAAGTGCTTTTCAGAAGAAGCAAAAGCAGTTTTTTTTTTTTTTGGAGAGAAGCAACAGATTTCTGGCTTCTACCCAGAAGCAGTTTCTTAATTTTTCAATACAAAAAAATCCGTACCAAAAATATTTATTTACCATATTACTTTTAATTATTTTAACAAATATATCTCTTGAATATAAACAAAAAAAAATCCCCACTTCCTTTTTTTGATTTAATGTTATTCCTATTGATTAAAAATCAAAGTATATATTTTTATTTTATATTTTACACTTAAAGTAAATGAAATAATATAAAAATAAATTAAGCCTTTTTTTTAACGTTTAATTAATATGTCACAACCCTAATTTTGATTATGTCCTTTCTCGTAATTTTACACTCAAAATTACTTTTTCTAAAGATTATTCAAATACAATTTCTCTAGAAAAGTACTTCTCAAATGAATTGGCCAAACACAAACTGCTTATTTTTCAAAAGTATTTATCTAAAAAATACTTCTGACAAAAGTACATTTCAAAATAAGTAGTTTTTAACAACTTGACCAAACAAGCTCCTAATAAGAACAACCGATCCTACGAGTTTTCTAAATTTTGTCCTAATTAATAAATAATTATTGTAAGTACTAATTAAAAATTAGGATTGTTCTTTATTAGAAAACTTAACCAAATTTAAAACTACGTACTACGATCTATATAAAATATATTACTCTAGCTCCAAGAAATATACAAAATATCAAGTAGCATTTTGAAATTTGAGAAGTACTTACTACATTATTTTCTTAAATGATCATACAGACCCATTGTTTGAGTCAATGTCAATGACAGAGCTCTTTCAGGCCTCCACATTCTTCCTTTTATATAGTTTCTTTATTTTGTTCCTTCGCAGACGTGGAGACATTAGGAATTACTAAAACTTTTACTAATATAAAGTATGATATAAAAGACAGGAGATTTCTTTTAAATGACCATTTAAAAAAAAAATCATTTGATTTTGCTGTGTTATTTCAATTTTCATATTCGAGCCCATCATCATATAATTTAGTTGCAGGCGTTCCAAATTTGTTAATTTAAGCTTTATTACTTTAAAAAACAAAGTTATCACCTTCCTTTGTAAGGTCCTATTCCTTTCTTCTTTATGTAAGTGACAAATAGGAGTACTAAAAACTTTTTTTGACTCATATGTTACTCCTATATATACTTAATCCAATCCAAACACTTGACGAGTGTTTCACACATGATACTTGGAAATAATTAACTCACCTTTATGTCCAAGGGACAAAGGACTTGAACAACATACAACACTCTTTATTTTTATCTGCTCTAAGGAATTTCTCTCAGGTCTTTAACATTGGCCTAAATTTTTTTTTCTTCTATAGGAAATTTTTTTTTCGTAGTAGTAAATAGTACTCCCTCCGTCCCATTTTAATTGTCGCTTTAGGTTTTTTCACGCCCATTAAGAAAGACATTAAATAGAGTGTTTATTTTACTATCTTATCCCTATTTAATGTTTCACCATTAACTTTTTTTGAGAATTTTTTTAATCATTAGGGGTATAGTTGGAAAAAACTAATCAATTTAGCCTTGAAATCCTAAAGTGACAACTAATTTGGGACAAACACATTTTGCTAAAGTGACAACTAATTTGGGACGGAGGGAGTAATACTGTAATAGCAGCAATATTTGACTTGGAGGCCGACAAGCGTACTTTACAGACGTGAAAGAGATTCTAAGACAGTAATTAATTAGTACTTTGTTTAGTAGTAATTAGTTAGTAAGAGCTGGAAATAATAAAAATTTGTATTTCGTCTCTTCATTTACGGATAACGGTTCGTCTAGTACTTCCTTTTAACTTTAGGCTATTATTCATTTGATAAAAGTATGAGTTCCCTTGTTGACAGAAAGTCGGTGCCAAATACAAGAAAGCAGACGTTGGCTGATGTCCATTTCCCTGCAGACACAGCAACAAAATGAAGCAGGAGCCACAATTTTTTCTTTTTAGAACATCGGACATTTTCTTCCAATTTACTTTGACGAAGAAATTGGAATATTGTAACCGCCCAGCCTGTTAGTGATATTGTTTCTTTGAACTTTCTTTCTTATGTAGCTGGCATCAGAGGATTGCAAAACCAATACCAAGTAGGATGTGATCGCAGAAGCGGATTTAGGACTTTGAACTTTACCTAATTGTGTATTTTAAGACAATGATCTCATGTGCTTCTCATGTGCTAGTAACTGATTCTAGATTTAAGTTAGTACATATTTTGTGAATTTGTTACTCCCTCCGTTTTAATTTATGTGAACCTATTTTCTTTTTAATCCGGTCTAAAAAGAATGATCCCTTTCTAAAGTTAAAAATAATTTAACTTCAAATTTAATATTGTACCCTTTAATGCGATATTTGCAGCCACACAAATACTAATCGCTTATTTTAAACTACAACTTTTAAAAGTCTTTCTTACTTTATTAAACTTTGTCTACTAAGTAAAGGGTCTAGCCCAGAACTATGAGTTCTACTATGCAGACATGTACTAAATGGTCATAGCACAAAGCCACAAACCATTTCCAGTCAAATTAATGAAGTTTATAAGTGTACTATTTCCACCAAAGGTCACAAAAATCAAAACCCAGTAGTACCACCATGGTCCCCATCCTCAAGTGGAAACAGATTAGGGTTCTTGACCTATATATGTGTTCTTCCAAACTAGGTTTCTGTATATACACGTGCGCTGTTTTATCCTGATAAACTCTCCTTCCTGGATTCACCAGTACAGTAGATCCTCCTCAGATTGCATTTCAAAAAATTTCTTATGCAATTTTCTTCAAACCCTAGGGGGAGCTGTACTGATTATTAGATCTACTACTAACCTAGAAAGATAAGTTCTGGCTCAGATTCGATGGGTGAAATTGGCATAATAGCCTAAAGCATTTCAGATCTGTTTTGCATAAAGCAAGAGCATCTGAAACTGTACCTGGAGAATCAATGGATGAACAAGAACCCTATGTGAACGAAGTACACCCCCCCCCCCCCCCCCCTCAACCAAAAAAAAAAAAAAAACCACAATGAGTAGTTCAATTATATTCTGATGTGAGAAAACAAGAAAGCAGCAAATGCTAAATTTTATTGGTGACTCTGTGTATAACTCATCACTCGAACTAGGAATAAAGTCATGTACGTACATCTCACCCTTTCCCGATTTCACTAGTCACTTAGCTGGTGGTAATAAATTAGTTTTTGACCTAACTTATAACTGAACTCCTAATTAAGGGATTAGGTTAGAAAAAGGTTTTGCTAAAGAAGAAAGACAGTATTAATAAGGGCAATTCAAACAACCAACTAAATGAAGGAAAAAAAAAAAGCTAATGAAAGAGAAAATGAACACAACCCAACAGCCAACAGCAAAGGAAGATTATCGAGATCCTTTTAGCCTATTAATTTGACCCCTGATCAAGAACCCTAACCTGAGTAGAAAAATGACTAAACAGCAGGTCATTGCTAGCCACTTGTGTCTTGTCACTTGTAAGGCATAAAGTAGAAGTTCAAAATTCAAATAGAGTACCATTGTAAAACCTTCTCCGTACCTTGTTTAGACCAAAATAATATGTTTTCACTGCCGTAAATATATTTTTTGACACATTAAATTTGCTTAAGCACCGGCGTACCTTCTCTCTCTAGATTCTGCTACCCTTAGGTACACATAACCGAGTAAACTTTCAAGTGGTCACTCGAAAGTTAATCACCAAAATCACTTTGCTTTGGTTGGTCCAAAAGGTCGCTTAACATAGAGAAAATATATTCAAAAGTAATTCTGATCGGTTTTTGCACCGTTACACACAGAAGGTATGACATGTTTTGTTAAAATACTTTATATTCCTGAGACTTTCTTTGTCATGTATGATTTTTTTAATAGCATTAAAAGAGCTAAAGTATGTAAATATTTGACCGTTGCCCAAATAATAGAAATGAATTTAGAATAAATCTCATGTTTCTATTCTCTATATGCAGAATTTCAAAAACATGGCTAGGGCTTAGTTTTAGAGGGAAAAAACAAATATTTGGTCCCAAACTCACACTCTTCCACAAATAGCTAGCTAGTTAGATAAAAGAAAAATATTTTGTAGTATAGTTTATTTCGAATATAATGCTCAGTTTCTTTATTTTCCTCAAGTCATGTGATTGAATAATGATTGTTGATCTTCTTCTATTATATTAATTTTATAATTCAATTCTTTAAGAAGAAGTTAAACGTTGAATGTGACGTATGTTGACGCTATTGCTTTGCTTTAGAAGAATTACTTACATATTCAGTTCACGGAGGATGATTGACTGTTGCAATATAATTACTACATATATGCTAGAATAATTAGTTGTTTAAATGTAACATATGTTAACTCACAAGTTATTTAATGGGTTAGAGTCACGTATATTGGTTCTTTTATTACTATTAAAAAATCCTACACAAAGAAAGTGAAATTAAAAATATGGATTTTTACACAATGTACCCTTGGAATCCAAAGTATTTACCCTTCATATTCATAAAAAATTACACTACCCATGAAATTAAAAATATTTACCAACCTACCCATATACCTTTATTATACCTTATGTTCGTATACTGTTATGGTATACTGTATAAATTATGGTAAACAAGTCTGGATGGGTAGGACATGTAAATAGTTTATTGGTAAGACCGGTAAATATGAAATTTATACATAGTGGAGGGTAAATATTTTTATTTTGAAGGGTGTTTTTGTAAACCTCCCTTAGAAATACTACATGGCAAAGAAAGAGGGATCCGCAAACACACTTCCGATCGGTGACGGCAAAAATCGGCCAAAATTATTTTTGGAGATACTTTACCTAAGTTAAATGACTTTCCCAAAATTAGAGTAACCATTTGAGAAGTGATATTACGTGCAATGTAAAAACAGGCTTATTGGAAACTTGCAATTTGTTCAAAAACTGACAAGCAGGACACCATCTGGGAAAATTAGATTTCCAATAAACCTCATCGATCTCATAAACTAATGACTCAGATGACTACTATTTGGGTGTGCGAATCAAGTCCTACATCGGAAGTTGGCGAGGAAATAACCTCCTTATAAGGTGTAGGGATCTCTTAATGGTGTGAGCCCTTTCGGTAAAATCGTGCGGGCTCAGCCCAAAGCGGATTGCTCTTGGGTTGTTTTAGCCCAACAACTGGTATCAGAGCCAATGGTTCAACGAAACGAGTATGCAACTGAGTGAGTGCGTGGGGCCCGACTTAACCTTTACCCGTTGTGGGCCAGATTACCGTTTGCCTTTACCCGCAATTTTGAGGGCCCGATTAATGTCTTGCCCGTCTATCGGTCGATTTACAACCTTTCCCGTAGCTTCAAAGACGCATACAAAAGTACTCGGTTATTGATGTGGGTGACACACACCCATCATTATTTCACCTAAATTATAAAAATGAGATCTGTACAATATTTCAGCTAATCTCTTAGATCAGATAAAGAAAAAGGTAATCCCTTAGATGACAAATAGTATCTATTTGCAATCCACACTATGAAGAGTTCAATTCAACAAATAATTAGTTTCTTTTTTTCCTTTGGAAAGGATGAAAATAGACAAAGTTAAAGAATTATGATATTTATAAATTTTCGTATGGATTATGGCAAGGTTTAAAGATGTTAAATTAGTTTCTTTTCTACTAAGCATTTCTCATTTCACTAGATCATGACATGGTTATCATCATGAGATGAATGGTACAACTAAACATCTCATCGCGTGCAAGCTCTAAGAATGAAAAAACTTCCCGTAGGAGTGCGCGTTATTGAATTTTTATACGCGGCACGAATCTGAATTGTCTACTTAATTTTTTGAATACAAAATAAGAGTATTTTGGATACCTAGACCTAATTAAGATAAAATTACGCGATGCCAAGAATAGAGAATTTGCATACTACCGTCCACCAATAAGAAGCATGACACCTGAGATCGCCAAGGGTCACGCATGGGTTAAAATAAAGGATCAATCACTTCACTTTATGATATCATCTCATGAACCTCTATCAGATGGGAAGGACATTCTTTTCTCTCTTTTTTTTTTCGTGGTTTAGTGTAACGCATTATATACATTCCAGCAAAATAATTGATCAAAAGCTTGTGTCAAATGTTGTCTAATCAAGAAGGACCCTAGCTTATCCCTTCTGCTATTCTGCATCAGTCTTACAGAGACGAACATAAAAGGATAGGAAGAGATGTCAACATTCCCAAAAGTAAGTTTAACAAAGTAGTAGTAGTACTACTACTACAACAACAAAATATCCGGTATATCCCACAAAAATGGGGTCCGGGGAGGGTGAGATGTACGCAGACCTTACCTCTATCAAGGTGGAGAGACTAGCTGTTTTCGATAGACCTTCGGCTAGGAGAATGAACATATTAGAAACTACTACTACTACTATATAGTGCAAAGTTTTTGGGGCACCCTTTTAAGATATGTGATTCTGCTAACGTTGCAACTGTCTTCATCACTGGATAATTATCTCGAATTAATTGTTTTCTCTTTGTTTAATATCAAGTGTACTTTTGTACTCCCTCCGTTCCACAATAGATGTCCTAGTTTGACTTAGATCGGAGTTTAAGAAATAGAAAAACACTTTTGGTCTAAAATAAGTTATAGATAAATGTGTGGTTATAAATCATTTCATTAAGGATAAAGTGGTAAGTTTAAAAGTAAATTATTTCTAAATATAAAATTGTGTCATTGTTTTTGGAACGGACTAATAAGAAAACTAGGACATCCATTATAGAACGGATGGAGTATAAAAGTATTCTACCTAGTACAGTTTCAAACGTTGATATCAGTATTCGGTTGGTATCTTTGGGTTTAAGCACGTATTATGTCAATTCTCAGATTTAACATGATTTTTATTAAGATTGATAAGCTAAAATTATTTAGGAAAGCTATAGTTCTTGGTCTCGTCCTTTAGTTATTGGTATCTTATGAAAATCTGTTTCTCATTTATTCATTTAATTAATTTGTAACGGAACTATCACTATGGAAATAATTTTAAAAACTAAAAAAAAAAAAAAAAAAACTGAAATGCTTTTTACTTGGCTTGTTAAGAAGAAAAAAGAGAAGTGGATTTTAGTTGGCCATACATTTTTTTCAAATATTTGGCAATAGTACTCAAGTGTAATTGTTTGTCAGCTTGAAGTTTCGTGTCAAAGTTGAATATGTACCTTTTCAATTTTCTTCCTCTTTATGTGCAATTGTGCACCCAAGCCTTCCTCGAAGGATGATAACTTAAGCTGCCAGCACCAGCCTGATTATCTGAACTAAGATAATAAGATGCATGATTTCTTTATCCTAGTTAACAATTCAAATATATGAACTTAAAAGCAAAAAATTAATTAATAGGAGTAATAAATAAGTCTACCCATGCACCCGTACAGGGACTTGCAGTATTTTGTACTCCCTCCGTTTCATAATGGATGTCCTAAATTGACTTGGATCGGAGTTTAAGAAATAGAAGAAGACTTTTGAAACTTATGGTAGAGAATAAGCCAAAGCTAAATGTGTGGCAATAAGCCATTTCATTAAGGGTAAAGTGATAAGTTTAAAAATAAATTGTTTCAAATATGAAATTATGTCATTCTTTTTAAAATGGACTAATAAGAAAACTAAGACATCTATTATGGAATGGAGGAAGTATTAACAGGTGAGGTCCATTAACACATTCAGCAGGAAGATAATGAGTAGACAAAAAACTTTTGAAGAGAATGTGCTTAAGGAGATTCAGAATTTGGAGTTTATGGTTTGTGTTTGGGCTACCACAAGTCATTCAATTTACTGGATTCAAATTAATTATTTTTGTTTTTTAGTGGATTTTCTAGTAGATATATAAAACTTGAGCCAACATTGTTGTGTATGTCTGATTTTCTTTTCATGTCTCAATTGTTTTTATATTGTTATTCTTATTGTTATTCCTCTCTAGCTGAAAGTCTTTCGAAAATAGCCTCTCTATCTTGGTGGGGTTAAAGTCTGTGTACATTCCCCATCCTTCTCAAACTCCACTCGTGGAACTACACTGAGTTTGTTATTGTTGTTGTAATTGTTTTTATTAGCGCATATATCATAGTTGGTGCGCGGGAATAAACTTTTCGCTAACATCAAAATATCTGCATGGACATGGCAAATGTGTTATGGATAGTTAACAAAGTAGTGTTATTAAGAGAAAAGAAAAAGGGATTGTTTTAATGCAATTATTTTTTTAAGTTAACAAACACTTTTTGAGTTGTTTTTATGGATTAATTAAGCCTAGAGAACAGAAGGAAAAATGACAAGTCAATATCAATAATAAGAAAAGAAATGTGTAGAAAGCAGGTAGGAGAATAGAGTTAGAAGAATCATGACAATTGATATCCTTTACAAGCTCTATACGTACACGCATGCGATATTTTAAAGATTGTCCTACTGATTTTCTATAATGGGCCTTGAGGTTAACAGTGGGTTGGACAACGTTCAACTACTCTAAGGTTACTTCACTTGGGGGTGTTCATGTTCATACACAGGGAGTCAAAATTCTACAACAATTCCCATACTTAAATTTAAACGAGCTTCAAATATGGTCTATTAGGAAAAACTAACTATGTATAAAGTTTCAGTCCCATAACAAAATGCTGGGGCTGTGAACAAAACTTGTTCAAAGCCCCAGCATTATTATGGGATTGAAGCTTTATATATAAAGTCTCATAACCCATAACAAAATGCTGGGGCTGTGAACAAAACTTGTTCAAAGCCCCATCATTTTGTTATGGGACTCAGCTTTATATATAAAGTCCCATAACAAAAAACTGGGGCTTTGAACAATGAACAAGTTTTGTTCAAAGCCCCAGTTTTTTGTTATAGGGCTAGTCTGGGGTGTTTTTCCAACGCTAATGGAGCTTAAGTGTGCGAGCGAATTTTTGGCTATTCTTCAATGAATTTTGAAACGGTGGATAGTCCCCATTGAACGCGTCCAAAAATGGCTAGTGATCAAAATTTCCCCACCTTTGCAAGAGGATGGCCACTTTGCCCATCTTCAAACAATTGGGTTGAAGTTCAAGCAAGATTAAGTTAAGTTCATCCTTATTTGGTCCGAAGTTGAAATTGAGACAACTTCACACTTTTGGTCTTGCCTCATTTTCAGACAAAAAAATTTAGCTTGAGTGACCTTCAACCACTTTTGGGATGATGCTGAATACATAACTTCAATCCTATGATTTCAAAGTGGGTGGCTATACATGCAAACAGCTTTAATTAAATAACCAAAAACTAATTGGGGTGGGTAAAATAGGTTGCCAGTGAAATTTTAACGAAAATCTCCAAGCAGTTGGATTACAAAAAATTTCATCTGATGTCCCCACAATTGACTGGTTTTGAGAGTTTACCCCTATTTAACATGATTTTAGGAAAATGTACATTTCAAGTCATCAATTAGCACATGTTGCCTTTTCGAAGTGTTGCGTAGACAACACTTCCAAGTTATCTGAGAGAGTGCAGGAAAAGATTTGAAGGGACAAAGTGCTAACCAGGCAACACTTTATCTGGAAAAATATGAGATTCAATAGTAAGTGTTGTCTTTACAAATTTGTACCTTGAAGTTTTGGCCCCGTGCCAACATAAAGGTATTTTGCTAAAATATTGTTACACGGGATCAATCTTGCAAAACCACTTCTTATGGAGGGCAACCATGAAAACTTTTGTGCTTAGGCATATGTAGAATGTTCCTTGTGAAAAAAATAATAACTAGCCAATTTTGGACGCCTGAGTGAGTTTTATCTACTGTTTTAAATTAGAAATAGTCAAATTACCGTGCGCACACTTACCGTCTATTGACGTTGACAATACCAACCTAGCCATAGTATATTTTACTGAGACTTTTTAATTAACATGTTAAAAGTCCTAGTATTTTTTATTGTGATTCATATTTAAGTGATTCAGGATTCATATTTATGCTGGAGCTTCATATTAAAAGTTCCAGTATTTTATCGGGGATTTTTGAACTAACATGTTCAAAGCCGCAGTATTTTTTTACTGAGATTTATATTTAAGTGATTCTATTATAGAATATTGGGATTTTGAAAATTTAGTTAAAAAATCTCAGTATAATTAAATACTGGTATTTTTCCGAATCTGAATTGTTTTCAAAGAATTTTGAACGGCTGGCTAGTTTTCATTTAATGCGGCGCGGACAGGATAGGGGGGCAAATTTAAGTGCACGAAAGGCCACTTTTGCCACTGGTCTTTGGGCACAGGCCACTAATATCAAAACATTTAGTTTGTGGCCACTTTTGCTCAAAGAGATAGAACTTCAGTTCAGAGGCCGGATTGAAGTTCAGTCCTTAAAGATTGAACTTCAATACACGGCCATATGGACTGAAGTTCAGTCCAGTCCTTAAGATGGAACTTCAGTCCATGGCCATATGGACTGAAAGTTCAGTCCTTAAGAGATGGAACTTCAGTCCAGGGACCGTATGGACTGAACTTCAGTCAACTATCAGAACTTAAGTCAATATTTATTTAGTAAAGGCCCAAAAGTGGCCTCTAGCGTAAGACTAAAGAAAATAGTGGCGTCAAACTAAATACCAGTGTTAAAAGTGGCTGCTGGGCGAAATTTTTACTTCCTTGGCTGCAATTCGTAAGATCCAAAGCCTGCATATGGGCTTGACTAATCTTTTGTACAATGCTTGGGCATTCATTTCCACTGGGCAATCTACATAAAGATCACACGAAGTTTCCTTCTATTTTGAAATATTTTTTAATCTATGGTTGACGAAGAGGGATTATGATAGTAATTTAGAGGAGAAAAGAGTTACATCTTATAGTTGCAACTGTACTTTGCACTAGGTGTTGATTCAATGACACTTAATATACGTTCTTGTTTTCCTTTTTACCTTTTTTTAAGTGCCCAACCATTCGCTACGGGAAAGGGTATGATGCAAAAGGCTTAAAGTAGAAAAGAATTAATATATATGTACTTACAGAACATAATCTTATGCTATCAATATTGCGTAGCATGTAATCTATTTTATTATTCGAGTTCATAATTAATCCTTCTTTTATTAGAGGTTAGGTGACATGATACCTTAAAAAAAATTATAATAAAGTTGAAGTCAAGTAGAAATGAGTACATGGTATAGCTTTTAGGTTCCTAGCTAAGAGAATATATAAGAAACAAAGAATGAGACCGACCTGAAATCATGCTCGTAATAATGAGACTCGAGGCAGATCCTCTATTGCTTTTCTCTGCCTTCCCCTTAAATTCTTAAGAAGTACTGGAGGAGCCATGTTATGTAAGGAGAATAGATACAAAATCTGTGAAAGGAGAGAAGCTATCTGTTGAAGGATATATTAGCAAAATACATGCAGGTGTTTGATTTATAGGCTCAGGATTCGAAATAAAGTGTTGCATCAAATTAAGGATACGACAGCAGAGAAGTAGTAGCCAGAGAGACGTAATTGACGGGAGTCAAAAGACAAACCAATGAAGCTAGCGACAAATCCCTAAAAGAAAGATTGCATCAATCATCCCCTATATAGTACATTAGTTCTCCCTGCTACCCACTAGGATATAGTATATCATATAGACAGACTTTTCTATAATATGGTCATTTGCCTGGATAATTTTTACTAATTGTTATATAACATAACATAAAATTCAATTTCAAAATAAATTTTTATCATTATAATTAGGGGGTGTACAATTAAACCGACAAATCGAACCAACCGATATTACTTATAAAGGAAGAACAACAATAAAAAAAAAAAAACTACTAATGAGTTGATTTGATTTTATTTGGTTTATAAATTTAAAAAGCTGACTAATTAATATTTTTTGATAAATAAAAAAATCGAACCAAAATCACACGCCTAGTTATAACAAAGCATTGTCAGAGGATGGCTCCTTTTGTCCGATTTTGCTTCGATCACATTTTTACACCAAATAGAAGATGTCCAATCTAACACGCAGTAAACATATCACTGTTCTGATCTTTGTCCTATGTGCGCACACCTCTGTTGTTTTGGTCTTTTACTACTTTTAGAGCATGTTTGGTTTGATGTATAACAAGAAATAATCATGGTATAAGGAAGTGGTATTAGTTATCCCATGTTTGGTTTATATTTTCAACCCATGCATAGTTAATCCTTGTATAAAGTTATACACCAATTGTGGTATTATCTTATACCACCACCAACATGGAATAATAATACATGTATTGCTTATACATGGATTAAACAACAAAAAGACAAAAGTAACCTTCCTTTTTCCTTAGAAGCCTATGAAAGTCAAATCATCATGGGCATAATGGTAAATTCATTACTTTTTAGTTTCAAAATAAATACTATATTTTATTTATATCCAACTTTTGGTATAATGAACCAAACACCCAACAAAAATAATCTCCGTATAATAATCTCTGTATTACTAATCCCTGTATTGTTAATCCCTACATTATTAATCCATGTATTACTAGTCCTCAAACCAAACGACCCCTTACTGAATTCTTTAGTAAGTTTTCCAAGTACGTTTAGTGCTTTATGTCCTACTTTCGGAAATATCTACATTCGAATTCGAATGCTCTAGGCCGAAGCACTCCCTAAACACCAAAATTCTCTATTTTAAGTTTTAAGTTGAAATATAGAAGAGCTGCTGGGTCAGACAAGCTAACAAGGACAACTAGGAAACTGATCACAAAACAGTTCCAACATCTTGGTTTACTTCTTATTAACCGACTCCATCATGGGACAAATACAAGGACCAGTAGTACCTTTGTTGTAAGCGAGACTACACGTTAACTACATACAGACACATACGAGTTTCAAAACAAAAATTATGAAAAAAATGTCCTCTTTTGTTGTTACATCATCTAAAATGTTGTGAAAATAAAAGGTGCAAAGTAAATCAAACGGAGATACTATATAGAGAGAGACTGATATCTTATTTCATTTCAAATTGATGTACAGAATAAACTAAAATGACTTCCTATTTATAGAAGAAAAGAAGCAGCTGCAAAGCTTTTCAGGAAGCTGCTGCAAGGCTTTTCAGAAGCTGCTGGCAAGCTGTCTGCTTGAGCTACTTGTAAGCTGTCTGCTTGATTGCAAGCCTCATCAAGCTGCTGCAAGGCTTTCTAGAAGCTGCTGCAAGGCTTTTCATAAAGCTGCTTGTCAGCTGTCTGCTTGTAAGCTGCTTGTAGATCTAACTTCTTCAGGAAGCTATGGGAGTAATGGACATCCATAATACAACGTATTCATAACACTCCCCCTTGGATGTTCATTAATAGATAATGTGCCTCATTAAAACCTTACTAAGAAAAAACCTTGTGGGAAAAAAATCTTAGTGAAGGAAAAAGAGTACACTTGTTTTGTAATACGCATTATCAGTTGCCTCATTAAAAACCTTACCAAGAAAACCCAGTGGGAAAAAATATGGTTAAGGGAAAAAGAGTACAACGCGTATTTTACTCCCCTAATGAAAACTTCGATCAAGGTGCTTTAGTTTTCTCATTCCAATCTTGTATACCATTTTCTCAAAAGTTGCAGGCGGTAAAGATTTGGCGAAAAAATCTGCCAGATTATCACACGAACATATTTGTTGCACGTCAATTTCACCATCTTTTTGGAGATCATGTGTGAAGAAGAACTTTGGTGAAATGTGCTTTGTTCTATCTCCTTTTATAAATCCTTCCTTCAATTGGTTTATGCATGAAGTATTGTCCTCATATAAGATCGTGGGTATTTTGGTATCACACTTAAGACCACATCTTTCTCGAATGAAATGTATCACTGATCTCAACCATACGCATTCCCTACTTGCTTCATCAATAGCTATTAATTCAGCATGATTTGGAGAAGTAGCACACATTGATTGTTTAGTAGATCGTCATGATATGGCAGTACCTCCACATGTGAAGAGGTAACCAGTGGGTCGACTTTCATGATTTTTCATCAATAATCCGTTATGTTGTTCAGCAACAAGCAGATGTGAAATTAACTCAGAATATTTACTAAATTTCATCTCTCGATATTGCTGCTGCAGGAGCACATTCGAGGCATGAAAAGTGGAGAATGTTTTCTCAAGCATGTCACTATCAGTGATATTTTCTCCACATAATTTCAACTGAGAAATAATTCTAAACATAGCAGAATTATATTCACTGATGGTTTTAAAATCTTGTAGCCTCAGATGGATCCAGTCATAACGTGCTTGTGGATGTATGACCATCTTCAGGTGGTCATACCTGTCTTTCAAGCTATTCCATAGCATGAGTGGATCTTTATCCGTGAGATATTCCATTTTTAGACCTTCATCAAGATGATGACGCAGGAATATCATTGCTTTAGTACGGTTTTGATTAGATGCTTGATTATTATTTTTGATGGTGTCTCCAAGACCCATCGCATCTAAATGGATTTCAGCATCTAAAACCCATGAAAGATAACTCTTGCCCGATATATCAAGGGCAGTAAATTCAATCTTAAAAATATTAGCCATAAATTTAGAAAGTAAAATCCTTACCTTACACCTTTTCTAGATAGCAGAGCCTCGTGCTGATAACGTGTTGTGAAAATAAAAGCTGCAAAGTAAATTAAACAGAGATACTATATAGAGAGAGACTGATATCTTATTTCATTTCAAACTGATGTACAGAATAAACTAAAATGACTTCCTATTTATAGAAGAAAAGAAGCAGCTGCAAAGCTTTTCAGGAAGCTGCTGCAAGGCTTTTCAGAAGCTGCTGGCAAGCTGTCTGCTTGAGCTACTTGTAAGCTGTCTGCTTGATTGCAAGCCTCATCAAGCTGCTGCAAGGCTTTCTAGAAGCTGCTGCAAGGCTTTTCATAAAGCTGCTTGTCAGCTGTCTGCTTGTAAGCTGCTTGTAGATCTAACGTCTTCAGGAAGCTATGGGAGTAATGGACATCCATAATACAACGTATTCATAACACTCCCCCTTGGATGTTCATTAATAGATAATGTGCCTCATTAAAACCTTACTAAGAAAAAACCTTGTGGGAAAAAAATCTTAGTGAAGGAAAAAGAGTACACTTGTTTTGTAATACGCATTATCAGTTGCCTCATTAAAAATCTTACCAAGAAAACCCAGTGGGAAAAAATATGGTTAAGGGAAAAAGAGTACAACGCGTATTTTACTCCCTTAATGAAAACTTCGATCAAGGTGCTTTAGTTTTCTCATTCCAATCTTGTATACCATTTTCTCAAAAGTTGCAGGCGGTAAAGATTTGGCGAAAAAATCTGCCAGATTATCACACGAACATATTTGTTGCACGTCAATTTCACCATCTTTTTGGAGATCATGTGTGAAGAAGAACTTTGGTGAAATGTGCTTTGTTCTATCTCCTTTTATAAATCCTTCCTTCAATTGGTTTATGCATGAAGTATTGTCCTCATATAAGATCGTGGGTATTTTGGTATCACACTTAAGACCACATCTTTCTCGAATGAAATGTATCACTGATCTCAACCATACGCATTCCCTACTTGCTTCATCAATAGCTATTAATTCAGCATGATTTGGAGAAGTAGCACACATTGATTGTTTAGTAGATCGTCATGATATGGCAGTACCTCCACATGTGAAGAGGTAACCAGTGGGTCGACTTTCATGATTTTTCATCAATAATCCGTTATGTTGTTCAGCAACAAGCAGATGTGAAATTAACTCAGAATATTTACTAAATTTCATCTCTCGATATTGCTGCTGCAGGAGCACATTCGAGGCATGAAAAGTGGAGAATGTTTTCTCAAGCATGTCACTATCAGTGATATTTTCTCCACATAATTTCAACTGAGAAATAATTCTAAACATAGCAGAATTATATTCACTGATGGTTTTAAAATCTTGTAGCCTCAGATGGATCCAGTCATAACGTGCTTGTGGATGTATGACCATCTTCAGGTGGTCATACCTGTCTTTCAAGCTATTCCATAGCATGAGTGGATCTTTATCCGTGAGATATTCCATTTTTAGACCTTCATCAAGATGATGACGCAGGAATATCATTGCTTTAGTACGGTTTTGATTAGATGCTTGATTATTATTTTTGATGGTGTCTCCAAGACCCATCGCATCTAAATGGATTTTAGCATCTAAAACCCATGAAAGATAACTCTTGCCCGATATATCAAGGGCAGTAAATTCAATCTTAAAAATATTAGCCATAAATTTAGAAAGTAAAATCCTTACCTTACACCTTTTCTAGATAGCAGAGCCTCGTGCTGATAACGTGTTGTGAAAATAAAAGCTGCAAAGTAAATCAAACAGAGATACTATATAGAGAGAGACTGATATCTTATTTCATTTCAAACTGATGTACAGAATAAACTAAAATGACTTCCTATTTATAGAAGAAAAGTAGCAGCTGCAAAGCTTTTCAGAAAGCTGCTGCAAGGCTTTTCAGAAGCTGCTGGCAAGCTGTCTGCTTAATTGCAAGCCTCATCAAGCTGCTGCAAGGTTTTCTAGAAGCTGCTGCAAGGCATTTCATAAAGCTGCTTGTCAGCTGTCTGCTTGTAAGCTGCTTGTAGATCTAACGTCTTCAGGAAGCTATAGGAGTAATGGACATCCATAATACAACGTATTCATAACATAAAAGATATTCTCCGTGAAAGCATTTTCTGAAATCACACGTATAAGTGGAAGAACTCAACAAACGACGTTCAAATTAAATTAAGCCCAGCCTTTCACTAAACCACATGATGAGTAACGCACCAGCACATCATCTTTGGCACCACAGTACAGACAAATCAAAGCCCAGAGATCACAATGAGAAAGACCACACCTTTTATTACATGAAATTTACTACTCCGTACAAAATTCTTACATGATGGCACTAGCACTAAAAGCTACACTTGAATTGAACAAATAGAAAATAAAATAGCTACCTTTACAGAGAAATTAGTACAGAAATCATGATTTTCCGAGCGTTCGATTTTTAATCCGAATTTTAAGTTTATGTGAAGAACTAGGTGGCGGAGCATTTACACTGGCTTCCCCTCTATCTACGTTTAACTTCACTCCACTAGACCCACCTGGTTTCAATTGTACACTTGCTCCTTTAGCCTCAGCATCCTCATTCCTACTATACAAATTTGAAGAGGTTGCCTTTGCTTCTACACCATTCATCACCTGTCTGAGTTCAGCCTCATCTTTTCTACTGTCTAGCTCCCCCAAACTTACTTTATGATCATTCCTAATCGTTTCCGCTTTGGTACTTTGCTGCTCGTTCTTTCTTTGACTTTCCACTGACGTTGAAGCCTTAGCTTCATTTAACAAAAGCTTTTTCATCTCTTTCTCCTTTCGTTTCTTCTCCTTCTTTAACCTTTTCCGTTCCAAGTACTCTGGATCATCTTTGCGCCCCTCCTGCTTTCGTTTCTTTCCCCTGTCTTTCTTCTTTTCCTTCAATTTGCCGACTGGAAGGTTAGGCATAGTCAGCAAATGTAAACTTCCATATTTATGTGGCTCAACCTCAGGATCATCATGTCTCGTAATACCAGTTGATAAGTGATCATCAGGCCGTGGAACCAAAGAAACTTTGCTTGAATCAGCTGTGCATTGCAGCTCCTTCGTGAGCTCTTCACCATCAGTTGCAACCTTGACACTGCCGATGCTGGCCGTAACATGAGATCCAACATCATGACAAGAGTTGACATCCTCAGGGAACTGGTTACCACTGCTCAAGATTTCAACAACATTTCTTTGGGGTGCATCAACAGAAACTGAGCTGCTAGCCCCACGGTCATCACCACGAAAACAATCTTGAGATTTGTCCATTGTTGCATTTTCATGATCCTCAGCTCGAGAGGAAGTGACAGGTTTTTTCACTTTAATCTTGAAAACCGGCTTCTTTCTCTCATGACTTGCAGAAACAGTATCACGTTCTCTGGAAGGTTCAGCAATTCCTGAGCTATCCTGCACGAGGTTGATTACTGGATCACGTTTTCTGGAAGGTTCAGCAATTCCTGAGCTATCCTGCACGAGGTTGATTATTGGATTCCCTTGATCATGACTTTCAAGAACATCAGTTGCTGGAGGCCCCACAGACGTTACTGCTGTCTCATGTACTAGGCTCACCATAGCCTTTGGTTGCTCATTGCTATCAGGTAAGCCAGGCTCTTCTCCATAAGGAGCTGAGGAACTTTCCAATGGGAGGTCAGCTGCTGGATGCATTACTTCATGCCTTGAGTTTGGTGGATCTGCCTCATTCTCAACCACTGTAACAACAAAGTTATCAGGTATAGCACCGCCACCAGTGTTCATAATTTTATCGCTCAAAAGAGCATCATCTGCTTCTTTCCGGAATTCTGTTACAAATAAACCATCAGGTAAAATGCTAGTAACAGCATTTGCATTTTCATCGCGTACAAGAACATCGGCTTCCCGAGGAGCTTCAGGAATGACTGAACCATCAAGTATCCCTTCAAGGTTCTCCAGAGGTGGTTCAGGAGGTTTAGATGGTTTGACAATAGCAGCGAAAAATTTCTTCACCTCGCTCAAAGTTCCAGCATGCCCCATCAAAGTTTCATCTCTTGACACTCCGTACAGTGTTGGCGCTCTGAGAAATTAAAATTTTGAATTTGTAAACACTACAAAGAAACAGTGGCTACCTAACTGCATACAAAGTAAAGGTAGTGCTCCAAATTGAAATTCTGAAAATGCAAACATAAGAATTCTCTAATAAACAAACGTTAATCTTTTGAGGAATTTTATTGCCATGGTTTGTACTATGCGTTGAGGTACACAAACTTCATCACATAATCCCTGTACGTATATTCTAATTCAATATATTTATGCACACATATCAACGCAAGTAACAAAGGAGGACTGCCAATCACACATACAAAATCCAGCACATTTAGGGATACTAAGCAACTTATACACAACGGATGTAAGATATCTACACAGCTAAAGGGAGCCAGAAAACATGGTCTTTGCCTTCTCCAGCAGATAGCAGGACCAGAATCCAACAAATAATAGCAGGTAATAATGGAATAAGTACCTTCGAGCAAGGACTTGTAAGATGCAGAACAAGTAATGACGAAGAATGACATTGTTAAATGAGATTGGGCTCTCAAGCAAGCGCAATAAGGCAACGAGAGTTTCACTCTTCACATCACTGTCAGAATCAGATTCATTTCTTATCTGACATAAACGCATGGAGTACACACCTAACTTCACTTGACCTGTGATCAAAACAGAAATTTACTCTTAGCACCTGTATCCAAAAAAGAAGTTAAAAGAAATGGTCGTGGCAACTCTAAATTATTATTATTAATTGCCCTGAACCTCTTATGGTTGGCTCTTCATCCAAATATCTTATAAACAATGTCAATGCAGCATCAATGCCCTTGCGCTGAAACTCAAGGTCAAGAAGCGATCTGCTCGCTTCAACCCGAACTTTCCATGTTGTCGAAGTCCGGAATGGACTAATAAGCTCAATGACACGATCCTGCAACCACAAATGCTGATATTTTACATATGCCAGCACCTGGAGGGGATACAAGATGAAAGAAAAATTACTTACAAGGGGAACAAACTCTGACAGCTTTATTGCTATTTGGGTCAAAGATCGGATGCAGCTAATGGTCAGAATACCATTGTAACTTGGCATCAACCTGTTGCATCATTGGCAAAACAATGATAAAAGCTAGTAGACATTTGTTCACTGTTAAAGGATAAAAGCTAGTAGACTTAGCCTCAATATCAAATAGAAAATAATGCACCTGTCAAATTGCAAGAGCCGATCAACTCGCTTGAGAAGGGATGATAAATACACAATGCTCTGCAAACGCCAACAAGTTAACAAGAATCTAAAAGGTTTGAGTAATAAGAAACCTAACTTGGGAATAAAATGGCCCGAGAATCCCATAAAACGGGATCTTGGGGTGTGGTAGAAGTGAATGAACAGAGAAAAAATTAAAGCTCCAACCACATTTATACTCGACAGAGGAGAATCAAAAATCCATATAAGAGTAGAGAACAAAGGAAATGAGACCGGCAGGGAACCGTCAACCGATGAATACCTGCTGTCCAAATTCAAGTTCACCAATGGACTGGACTAGCGCAGCGAGCCAAAAGACATCAGAGTACGGGTTGCCACTGTTGTCGTTATACTGCACGATGCCAAAACAAAGCATATGTAAAAGGCATATATAAACTTTAACTAGCACGAGCCAGTAGAATCAGCAACCATGATGACCACCTTCAGAAGTTGTAGAACAAATTCAACCGCTTCCCTAGGACTTTTCCCGTCAGCTGCTCGAACCATAGCTATAGCATGTGGAATAGCCTGAATAAAAGAACAAACGGCACAACGAAGGGTTAAAAGTTGCTAAAATGAAAACACGCAAAACATAAAGAGCCAGTGTAGGGATAGAATTGAATCATCATTAATAAGGCATCTTTCAGCTCAGTAATGGTATAGAACAGCACCAATAAGAAAATGGCTTTCAAGAATGGGTTGCAAGTCTTTCCTGATTTTCACTATATGGTGGAGACCTATGTGTCACCTAAACCAAACCTCCCTTGGAAACCGATTTCGGAATTCAAGTTGCCCCAGTGAATTGTCAAAACCTTATAATTGTGAATCATTGGAATGAAAAGGCTGGATTCTGACGGACCCCTACTGGAATGGCGAAGATTACATTAAGATTTGTATTTATGTAGTTGGCACAATATGCCACCTGTAGATTCCCCAACAGTTTTGTGCACTTTGTTAACTCCCTGTCCTTAGAATAGAAAATCATGTGAAGGAGTTAACTCAATACTTTTTGTAAGCCCAAATGTACTACTTTTTCGCATCTTCTTGATGCTTTTAATGAAGCTTCTTACTTCACCAAAAAGAAAAAAAGATTACATTAAGATATAAAAAGGAAAGTCACATCAATCCAAACTTTAGTATGGCAAAATTAGTTGGATTGAAAGCATGATCCAATTAACATTTGCTTGCCCATAATATAATTCCAAAAAGACTCATCTGGCAACCAAATATAGCAAGGGTGTACGGGAATCTATTTGAACAGCTAGGGCTTATTGGTCTAGCAAAGAAATGTCAAAGAAACCCATTATAGGACCCCTTAATAAGCCCCCACTCCAATAGCACTGAGGACGATTCTAAAAGATATAGAAGGGCAAGAAATTAGGTGACTGAAGTAACTAAAGTGGATTCTATCAAGTACAAACATGGGCAAAAGCTAGGTAGAGGAACGGGTCCACAGAACTCTCCCCATATCTTGATGACGAGTTATAGAAGTCTTAAAAGGAAAACTTAATACCAAAACCATCCACACATTCAAAAAGGGTCAAGATATCCAATCACTCATTGAGCTAATGAAAGGAGAAACTAAAAACCTCTACTAAACCTTTAATCCCCCGTTTGCAGCCAAGATAGGACATTATACAACTAAAAACCCTTTATGCATGTATAACATAATTTAGGGTTTACAAGTGATCGAAAAACGAATTGATGAGCGTGCAAATGAGCTTACTTGGTTGATTTTGATATGGGAAAAAATTTGAACGCTTAACTCAAGGTCTCAAGGAAATAGGTGAAGACGTGAAGTAACCCACAGTTTTATTAGCTATTTTGATTATTGTAATGAGGATATTATGCAACTCTTGACCTGTTTGACTTTTGGACAATCGGTACTCATTTCCTGTTGCCTATATTGTATCCTCTGATGTGCACATTATGCAACTTATGATTTCTCGACTCTCATAGTATCTTATAGTTCTCTCCACTAAATTATTTTACCATGTTTTGAATACAATCTCTTGGATGCAAAGCATGTCATAATATGCCAGATTCTTTTGATAACCGCGAAATCCCCGAGCGCCAGCGGTGCGGACGGTTCCAAACTCGGTAGATAATGGCTGGCCCCTCTACGCTTCTCCACTTAAGCACCAGGATTTTGTCAGAGGGAGGGTTTGAACATGCGGCGGCAATATGCGATATTATGACTAGAATACAAGAACTAAGAGGGATTAATCTAATAGAATTCAGACATGTACAGCCCTTGTAGTTCAGTGCTCAATAAATCACAACTCTTTCTTTGAGAAGTTAAGGTTCATTGATGTAAGCTAGGGGATACTGGAAAGAGTACATCCAACAGAGACATGTGCATCACAGAGAATGCAATGAACAGATAGAGTCTTACATAGTCTGGCTCTAACAAATTTACCACTGTGATGTTGCACCAAAAACTAAGTCAGAATATATATTTGTGTTTGAGCTCACGTACAGAGTCATTCTAGTCTTCGAAAATCCTAGCAATTCTTTTTTCTTTCAATGATCCAGCATATTGTGGCAGAAGGTTACTACCATATTACTTAAGGTGTGTAAAACCTGAAGTTGAACCAACACCACGCCATAAAAGGTAGGAAGAGAAAGTCGTGGAAGTATAGCACCAATGCGCCAAGTTCTGGGGTTAGGTACTAGTTAAAAATTCATGGTTCGGAGAAAATGCCTCTTCACAGAGTCCAGCATACAAAAGAACTCTCAAACGACAACTCACCGCCATGAGATAAGTTTTAAAATAGAAAAGACTCAAATGAATCATCAAGTTAAAATACTAACTTTTGTTAGAAACTTGTTTCTACTTTTAGTTCTCTCTCTTTTGTTCACAAGTCGCATTAACCTCAACTTTCATTGAATTCAAACGAATTAGAGTTAACATATTCTTGTTAATTAAAATCAACCGGATCCTCGTGGGAACAATACTTACTCATCACTTCATTGCTTATTGCAATTCGTAGATGTGGTTCACAGCAAGGGATTCAGAACAGGAAAGAGGAGATATTGAGCCTGGAGAATGAACCCCCAACCACTAAAATGGGGATTTTGAAAGGGAAAAAATATGAGAACTTTTGAAGTGATAGAACACAATTTCATACAAATTAAGGCATGTCTTTGGGCTTTTATCAGCTTTTAGTGCACCCATGAGGTCCCTGTTATCAACAAAGACGATTAGGTGTCTCTCGTAGAGAACTATATGTTTATAGTTCCCTACTTTTTGGTATATTTCTTGAATAAAGAGTTTCCCCCTACAATATCAATCAACTATTACTTTACCGGGAAAAAGGGAAAGAAATTCATGCTATTAGTCAAATCATATCAATTTGCAGCAGTTTAACTATAAGAACGTGTTCGGGGAGGAAGAGAATTGAAAGAAGAAAGAATCAAGAAACAATCAGGAATTTCGATTCATAGGCCAAAATAAACTCTGCAGAGCCTTACCCCTGGCATGAAAAGAAGAAAAAAGAAGGCAACAGTACAAGAACAAAATTACCAAAAGGCCCCAAAAATAGGTTTTCAAAAGGTGGATCACAGATCTATATATATCCCCAAGGTACAATAACAATAAATATCTTTTTTTATAAGATATTTTATTAATATTGTACCAAGATGGTACAGCAATTACAATAACAATAGATATCTGAAGGGTAAACCCCCAAAACTGGGCAGTAAGCATAAGCGGTTTGACACTCGCAATCATATGTGTAAATTGTGATGTAAAAACAGAAAGTGCAGAACAAGAACATGATGAGAGAAATCCTGCATATGCACATATTGAGTGAAGGGAAGCAGAAAACATGAAATCATTGCAAACCTCCGGCTTCCACCAATCAAGAAGATGGGGAATCAAGTAATGTCAAAGTTTAGATGACCAGCAAATTTATTCACAATTCGTACATATATTTCACATCCTACCTCATTGCATTACCTCAAGTACAAAGTACTCCTGGAAATCATGAAAGTCATTTGGCCTAAAAAGGGAAAGAAAAGAAAAACACCATGTGAATTCCAAATTAGATAAAATAGGTGAAGATGCTAGCAAAATGAGATGCAGCACTCACTTGGGGAGTCCAATATTTGCATCAAATCTTCGACTTTTATAATATGTGATCAGATGAATCAAGCCAGCCCAATCAGTTTCCTGATCAAGAAATTAAAATACCTGTTAATGTGAAGAAGCCAAACCAATAATCTCAACCAGTTATGAAAGAACACACAAAAATCAGGGAAGAATAAGATGAACATTTTTCATTCAGAATATCTGGCCAGAACAAACACGAGAATTTCACATCGTTAAAGAGAAAAATATCCACACCTCATGGATCAGGGTTAGCAATTCAATAACCAATGGCCGATAACAACATATACAAGTGAAATAACTTTAACATACATCTGTATCCAGGAGAAGGATTTTAGTTTGCCAGGGAGACATCTAATTCACAAAATGTCAAAAATTTCAAAGTCATCTGAACACCACTATTCAGTCTAAATTAACATATTTTCCTATGGTTGACATATAAATTAGAAAGTACTTGAGCACGAACATTTATGTCAAGTAACTCAGACAAATATAAAAGCTACCATCACGAAAACTAAAGTGCTCTAGTTGGTTGCAGATTAATTGCAATTTCTTAAGATCACAATGAAGGGATGACAACAGGGATATCCTATTGGTAAGAGTCCTCTACCTTCAAACAAAAAAGATTCAGCCCTTTGAGTCACCAACGGAGCAAGAGTGGGAACAGATCACTTAGGAAACCTGTGTAAGCTGGGTTTGAGGATTGTCACGAGGAATGGATGGAGTGTTTACGCTTCATTAAAATATCTATCAAGGTCATCAAAATATACTATAATTCAGGGTCATCTGAATGAAGTCTCAAGTCAATTGGATGACACCGAAAGGTTTAATTATGATTCAAAAAGCATAAAAATCATGTTTCATAAATGGAGCAATTATGTTTCACAGGTAGAGAGAAAAGAGAAGTTATAGTCCAACAGCAAAACAAACTCAGAAACACGTGCTTAGGAGGGCATTGAGGAAATGGGACACATACTAGCACGCCACATCCTATCTTAAAAGGATAAAACTACACTTGTCCAAAAGTAAACTACTAGTCTAAATAGAAAAGAGAAAAGACCTCACGTACCTCAGATGCTGTATTGGCCAAAGCATATGCCGCCTCAATTCGGATCCTCCAAAAGGCCTTAGCAATCCCCAAGTATCAGAAGGCAAAATAGAAGGTTCAACAGGCTATTAGAAAACAAGGTGTAGAGGAGATGTAACTTTTGGGTTGTGGCTAATGATGAAAACACACCTTAGAATCACTAAGCAAGTTGTTGAGAGCATTAACAACCGAAAAAGAAAGTTGTGGCAAGCCTTTTAATGTTGCTATAGCCTGGGCCTGAGCAACCACATCTCTGTCCTTCTCCAATTGATTTATCTTGGGAAGAATCCAAAAGTTATCACAAGGGCAACTTTTTTAAACAAACAAAACGAAAACAAGCTAGGAATAGGGAAATACAAACAGCAGTTCATTAATAACACAAGTTAATACTTACCCACATCTGGACCGGTTGATTAAGATGAATCTCAGCAAGATACTCCAATTCAGGATCTGCCCGAAGCCACAACAATGGGGAATCAGAGCTGTAAATCCATAGTGAAAAATAAAGTTCTGGATTAACTATGGCTGAAGAAAACGTCACAAGATTAAAGAAAGAAGTAAATGCATCAAACATACGTTGCACGCATATCTACATTAGCCACAATATCACCGTTATCATCTGAACCATCAGGTTTAGAACCCTTTTTGGGTTTTTGAAACCGTTTTGCAGCAAGCCTTGAATGACACTGAATCTCAAGCAGCTGACAGGGTTCTCCAGTCATAGGCAGAATTGGGTGATCGTACATGCCATCCAGCTCGTGCACCCTTATGCTCATCATGCCAGGCCAGCCAACATCGCCTTCTTGCTTTTCAGAGTCGAGCTTACCATTAGTCATGGTGGCACTTGAGTTAAGTCTACTTGTGCATTCCCTCAATATTGCTAATTCAACCATATTCTTTCTTTTGTTATAAGAAAATCCCATTCTTGTTCAGGCACCAAAGACAAAAGACCAAACACATCAGTCAAACAGATTTAACGCCCAACAGAATTAAAGAGAGGGGTGCAGGAGATATCATACTTCAGCACCGGACAGCCACATGATCCAACCCAGCGTGGAAAGAATTCTTTAAGAAAAGGGCGCTCAAGATTACCAACTTTGTTGGCAAGGTGCCTAAACTGCAATTTGTAGTGCCAATTAGAAAAGAACGACCACACTAAACTTCAAAAGATGATGAAGATGCAATATGATCCATTTAGTTAGCATTACTAGCACAAAAAGCTAGCAAAAATAAATTATCACGGAAATGGAAAATTATTCAGTATGCCTAGCACAATGACTGAATTGGACCTGAAAGCATTTTTATAGATAACTTTCTGAAGAGCTTGTGTCATACACAATACAGGAAACTGCATGTTCCCAAAAGGCTAGTTCATTTTTTACTTTATTAGAGGGGAGAAACTATTCCAAAATGGTTTCAAGAACTGAATTGGGAAAAACCTCTTTTGCACTAAGGGTTCTCAACGATCGATTTGCATCTTGAGCCCGGGAAACTATTTGCTGAAGAATCTGCAAATAAGGAAAAGTAATCAGCATCTTATTTGGATCAGCAAGGATAAGTAATCATTATTATTAAATACTATTACAACATGCAAGCTGGATTTTGCTTAACAAATTTTTCTACAATTCAAACATATAAAATCTCCAAAAGAGTCGTGCCTTCTCTACACTAGAGAGCCCACATGTGCGTATATCAGTAGCATTATACTATTCTTTAACAGAAGCCTCTTTTTTTACATTCTGTGTTGTCTGATAACTGAGACTGGTGGCACACGGCTCGAAACTCAAAAGGATAATGGGTCCGTCCCTCTTATCCCTCTCCAATTAAATACCAGACATTTGTCCGCGACAGTGTCTGAATCCATGACGTGCGCCTAACACACAAATCATGCGATGCCTCCTACCACTAGACCAAAAGCGACGGGGCAACTAAAGTTCTCTTTTACCAAAATATATTTGGTACCCCCCTGCAACATTTTTGCTTCCCTGGTATATCCTTTTCAACCAAAAAGGATATGTGTCAGGGAAGTACCGTAATACCACATAACACAGATACAAACATCACATTTCCCAATTGAGAATGGAAGAAAAACAAGCTATGCTGCCCTCAAGGCCTGAACATGACTGATTTAGGCATCAAGGCCTCAACTACATCAACGAATCTTGATCCAATGCAATTGTGCCAACAAGAAGGATGCATAGTGAATGAAGATGCTATTGAATCCTAGACCTATACTTTAAGAAGGCATTCTCACACGAGAGGCAAAGAATGAAAGATGCAAGAGAGCAAGAACGCTAGTGCCTGTCCTTCAGTCAAAAACTTTTACTTTTATCTCTGTATGCACATTCTGGTTAGTAGAATGCTTTTAGGCAATACATGAAGTAGATAAGACAAAGATTTGCACAATTTCCTAGATATTGAAACTTATCAAAAATTCACTTTTGTCACAAGCATGTGTAAATTATCACAAACCCAAGCTAATATGTTGTCTAATTGAGATCTGTTCTTACTACCCCGAACATCTCTTCTCCCTGAGACTTCAAAAAACACAAACCAGACACTGGGAATATTTCATTTTGAACTAAGACATAAGAAACTTCACAATCATAGATGAATCCATGTAAGACCTGGTTGATCAAAAGACCAGGTTGATCAATCAAATAAGGAAGAAGATATTTTCTCCCATACTCTTTTTTCGAGGAAGGTAACAATATTATATATTTTTCTCTCATACTCTTTTCTAATGCAGATAATATTAAACAGCTATGGTTGACGAGTTGACGAGCTAACTAATACGGTTGGTTAATGAACCTTCTTCTGAATGTGAAGAGACCTAAGATTAAGCACTGCAGCAGCTTAAGGATATACAAAAAGGTTTGTGGTTTACTGATATCCTAAAAGTTATAGTTAATTACAAACTATTTTTTCAGAAATAAAGAAGCCAATAAAATAATCTTTAACGATGCATGCATACCTAAAAGCCATAAGACCCCAAGAGGTCAAATGTCTTTTACAGGAATAACAGCGACACCTGCGAATAGTAGTTGCTATAAGGCTGACACCAGTGAATAGTAGCAGCTATGAGAATCATACCTTTCGAAATGACTCAGGTCCCATCTGCTTTTCCAACATTTGGACAATAGCAACCTATTACAACACATAAAGCCTTTCAGATCCAATTGGTACACTATATTTCGTAAGCAAAAAAAGGAAGGCAAGATATCACTTACAGACTTCCAAGATCTTATTTTGCCAAAGAAACCAATACAGTGGGTGCCATACAGATTCATTGAAGATGCCACAGTACTTAAGGCGGTTGCACCACTATCATCTGCTCTGCAAACAGCAATATTAGCCTGCAAGTCATAGCGGAAGTAAGATCAGGGAAACACACACATAGACACACACACACACACACAGAGAGAGAGAGAGAGCACAAATGTCAGAATAAAGGTTCTGCAGTTTCATCTTAAATTATCAAACTACACTTCACATAAGATATTGCAAGAGAAGCTAGATATGAGATTTTATTTTGTTTTATTTTTTGATAGGTAAGCTAGATATGAGAATTACGAACAAATCAACACAAATAACACAACCGATGACCCTGAGTGCTTCAATCTTACTCTAGCATGTGCATTTTCTGCCTAGTCATATGAATAAGCATAGTGGAATTATGAGCCAAAAAGAGTTGCATGCTTCAATCTATAAATTGTTGATGGAAATACAGATAGCACAAAAAAAGGGGACATGTACCTTGCTAATCAATAACATGAAACAGAAACTAACCTTGTATCTTCTATAGCGTGCTTCATTGTTTCCGAGGAATCTCTTGATAAAGATATCAGTCAAGAAACCAGCAAGACCATCCAACAACCAATCTGAGAACATTACTTAGACAAAGTTAAGCTACAGAAATTCTATTATCACATTATAACAACTTGTACAACACCTTACCATCATTTGGCGCTTCTGGGGTGATAAATACTCCAAACCATTGTCTTGCAAGGGCATAAGCAAGTTTAATCCTGGTCTCTATGGTCTGTTAAATATATCTGAAGCCATCAAGACAAACAGAAAAACAAGGAAGAAGACAAATGACCAAGATAATTTCTTGCCATCTTATGATAACGCAATCACTTAAATTCTTTTGAGGAGGAGAAATAAAAGGCCAACCAGAAAAATAAACAAGCATGAATAGGAGCAAAAAATATTGCAACATTTGAAGCATTAAAAAGCACAAGTTCCTTCTGCATATTTTGCTTTTTGGCCGTTGACTAGATTTTTCTCCAAGTCCGAAGATAGAAATCCAAAATATTCCCTTTGTGTAACTTTGGCAAATTCTTTATAAGCATACCTGATCAATAACCTTCTCGTCGAATAGTAATTGAGAGCTGAAGATGCTCATGGAGGCTCCTAAGCTCAACGAGGATATTGCAATCTCCGGAGAAATAAAAACTTGAGTGTATGACCCAAATGGAAATGATGCAGAAAGGTAGTCCTCATAGTGGCTGTTGAAAACCAATGAGAAAATCTGCTTTAAGGCCACTAATTGAATAAGAGTAACAGGGGAGGGCGGGGGAGGGTAAAGCAAAAAGAAGCCCAAGAAAAGATGAAATTCATGAGGAAACGTTAGATACCTAAAAGCACTATGAAAAAATCCCATAGTGTGCCGCAGCTTCGCTGAGTCAGCAGGTAGACAAATATGCGAGAGCTGAGTAATACTGTGGTCCGGAAGAATTTCAAATGGTGCAACTGCCAAGGATATCCATCGAGCACTAACAGGAGTGCTTAGCCTGTAGACATACGTTTTACGTGCAGGAACATCCTTGGTCCAGATCTGACCGGCAAAAAAAGAAAAGGAAAACTAAGTTAGACATCGACTCTGGACAGCTCATTGGGGAAAAATAAGCATTAGGACAAAATTGGTTGTATATTGGTTGCATTAGTTGGGCAAAGTGCAGCCAGACAAAATTGATACCGACTAACAGTAAACTCACGATTTGCTTTTCTTAGAAAATCAATGTCAAACTGCAACATGAAGGACAAATTGGTCATCCCCTAAGAAAAGTAACTGTATTTGACTCCTTGTGACTATGAAGCGCATTCTAGCAAGACACCGGGCAATTCAGGATTACTCTGGATGATTTAAGCTGAACAAAGTTGAAGAATAATCATGTCTCCCTTTTTTACAATATCCCTCTTTACCACCATGGAACAAAAATTGGCAATCATAGCAGGGGTGAAACAATTACTCTTACACCCATGAACTGCCCGGGCAAAATCTCATATAAAGAAAGACCTAGCAGTGTGACAACATTTGCTCGCCAAGGAGCCCCTAATGGTAAGAAGAATATCACATCAATCATAATTTTAACCAGGGAAGAAAACTGCATAAGAATGGCAGGCACATCAACCTTCAAGAACTATAGATGTAACATTTAACTTTCCCCAACCATTCCCTGAAGGCATATGCAGATCATGAGAAGAACTTATTTTGCATAAGATTTCTAAGCATGATGTATCCTTGGGAAGATGTTCCTTTTCTCAATTCAAAATCCATGCAGACATCATGAAGCTTTATTTCAATTGATATGTTATTTACAGGAATGGGAGCTTTGGAGCAACCGGTAAAGTTGTCTTCGTGTGACCTATAGGTCATGGGTTCAAGCCTTGGAAACAGCAACTGGTACATGCATTAGGTTAGGCTGCGTACATCACACACTCCTGGGTGGGGGCCTTGCCCGGACCCTCCGTGAACGCGGGATACTTTGTGCACTGGGATGCCTTTTGATCTATTATTTACAGACTCACAAGCTTACAAACTATGGTTTTACTAAGAGAAAACTCGCAATGAAGCTATAATTTTCTGAGAGGCATCTTCCGGTACCCTATCAGTCCAACTCTTGTTACGCACCCCTATAAGAAAGGAACTGAAAACTAAAACATCTAGACAGGAAAATTTTCCAGAAACAAACTACAAGAAGCCTTAGGAGTCAATATTGTATGATGAATATAACCTAAGAAACAGCAAATACCATTTAAATTAAATACTTAGCAAGACAAACCCAAATGCTTAAAAATCACAAATATAGCTATATCAGAAACCAACCAAGTAGTACTCATTCTAGTAAGTCATTGTGGAGGTAAAGGCTGTGGACTTAAAGGATCACAAGGTCACTAATCTTAATGTCAGAACACACTAAATCCATGCAAACCAGCAATGCGCTAGCACAAGTCCTCAGTCAACAAGAACCACTTACTTCCTCACCATGATTTTCAACCTTGACGTACGGCTCAGAAAAAGATATGCAACTTATCCATCCACCCCGTGGCGGAGTCAGAATTTGCATTAAGGGGATTCAACTTTTATAGAAAATTAAAATTAGGTAAAATCAAGCTTTTGTTTCAAGACAATGAGATTCGACCTTGAATCTAATCATTCATTTAACTATTTTTGGCGTGTACTATACATGTATAAATAAGTAAAGTTTTGAGCAAGGGGTGTCAGTCAATTAAACCCCCTTGCTAATGAGTGCTCCGCCCATGCACCCACCTGATAGAGTAAGGTTCCAGTACTAACAGCCACAAGATTACTGGCCACTGTAAATTCCAAATCGTAGCTGCAGAAGAAGCAAAACAAGAATGAATACACTACACTTAAATTCAAACAGCATCAACAAGTTTAACAAGGCTTGCATCTTACCAGCAACATTGTAAATTGTCATCCATGCAGGGGAACCAACATCGTGCACGCCGAATTTGGTTGTCAGTATGTAAAACATCACCATCACAGTGGATTCCAGTTTCAGCCTTCTCTACCCAATAATCAATACGAACTTTTTTCACATTCTGCATCCAACATAACCTACATAAGTCACAGAAGTGTAAACCTCATTACTTAAATACCTAAAGGAAATCTGATCAAAGTTATTTGACACAAAAGGTTCATAAAAGTTTGCGTGGCCAGATAGACAAACTTTCATCAATTACATTCAATTTCAATCTGACTAGGGCTCTTGAATTTTGAGACAATATATTTCCTTTTGATAACATGGTAGGAATGTGTCAATTTGCAAGATTTTCATCTGATTGTAGTCCTTACATTTTAGAGAAATATACTTTGTGAAAGTATGGCATCACACGAATTTCAGATCATAAGAGTTAAATTTATGCATGAACCTGGATTTTATAGTCCAAGGCAACTCACTTGAAAATGATTTACACAAAAGTTTTCACACTGTGTATGAGCAGAAAACTTTGAAATCACGTTTTCGTGTCATCCATGCATGGACCGTATAGATAGCAACACATCTATGTTAGCAGCGTGACACCCGGAATCTCCAAATCCTTGATCTGCCTCTAACTATTACTAACTTTTATTAATCGCAGATCACTAAGCCAGCACCCTATACAACTATGGTATACCGAATAATCATCATATGTCACCTCTTTATACCAAACAAAAAAAAAATACAACTACTCCTACTGCAACACCTCAATCGCTAACAAAAGAAAAAATAACAACATACCCAGTGTAACCCCAAAAGGTTAAATATGATCTTAAAATAATGTATAAGGTTAAATATTTTCTACACCAAATACTCCTGCAACAACGTCAAAGTTGAATGAATCAAGTGCTGTGGAATAGGGTGTAGATCGTATTACGGAAATTGTTTGCTCAAGAGAAAATAATTCTCAGAGTTAGGTTACTTTGAGTCCTGGAAAACCTTGGTTTTCGGAGTTCGAAAGCAGAAAAAGTGGAAGCTGATATTGACTATAACGGCTGCTTTGAGGAGCACGAATGAAATCTATATTCAATCTCTTAATATCAGAAATGTCTTCCTCCAGAAAAATGTTTCCACTAAATGGAAGATGTGACTTCCATCGATTAAAGACGCAAAGCATAATCCTTCACAAATATAATTCACTTCCTAAAAGATCTCACTTTTGCATTGATTAACACTTGGACATCGTTATGAACCTCTACTTCCCAATAATATCATCAAAACATTATCCACGTACCCATCCTGAACCTTGTACAATTACACAATGTCACTTATTTCGATACTCAACCAGTCAACCATTATTGAATGCTGAAAAATGATGGGAAATAATCTTCCACGTAAAGTATTTTTCGTGAAAAGCATTTTCCTCCAATAAAAGGCATTAAATGTTGAGATACTTCCGCAAGAAAATACATTCAGCACACAAGTTACAGAAGTCATTTTCACTTTGGTGGAAAATATTTCAGTGGAGAGAACTATTTTCAAAAAAATTGACTTCCGCGCATAAGTGACAAAGTCAATTTCGACTCATGGTGGAAAACATCTCCATGTAAAGTTTTCCGCAGTTCAAGGTAACTAAATACTACTAGTCAAAGATATCTTCCGATAAGTCATTTTCCATCATACTAAAACGCAGCCGCATGCAATCTCTACCACAAACAATTTTAAAGAACAAAAGAATATAAATCAAAGGAAATGCTCAAAAACCTGATTGTTTTCAGCTGAAGAGTTCACCCCATTTTCTAGAGGCACTTCCTGACTTTCTTCAATCTCATGCTTCTCAGGTTTTCTACACATTATGAGCAAATTTGATACCAATTCTCTATCTAGTGATGACAAGTAAACTGACCCGGCCGCATCAGCAGCTGAGGTAGTTGATGATACAGAGCACCATCTATCCTCATTCTCCAAGGGTAGATAGTGTGGGAAAACTTGAAATTCTGTAACCTCGCCATCAACTGTAACACTATCTATTACCAAATTATCAATGTGCAAGCACACGATTCCGTCATCTGGTACAACTATATCAAGCTCTGTGTAACTGAAAATGTGAAAATATTAACACCCTAGTTAGCCTTAAATAATGTCCCGAGTTTACATAACTCTGTCTAATAACAGCAAGGAGAAGGTACTTGATGAAAAAATGTACTCCCTCATTTAGTCCATTTCAAAAAGAACGACCTAAGTTTGAAAATAATTTAAATTAAACTTCTTATTTCAGTGAGAAATTAATGAGTTTATGTTACACAAAAATGTTGTGACATTTTATTTAAAATCACAAGTTTCAAAAGTCTTTATTTATTTTTTAAATTCCTAAAATCACTTTATTTATTTCTTAAACTCCATGTCAGTCAAGACTGTTTAAGTAGTTACTGTGTTTAAAATCACTTTACTTATTTCTTAAACTCCGTATCCAGTCAATTTAACTTAAAATGTGTATTATTATTATACCCTTAATGAGAATTTAAATTGATCTGACGCTGATGTTAAAATGACCCATTACAACTGTCCATATTTCAAATAAGTTGAAGTGAGTTAAACAGATTTTTTTGAAAACCTAGAATTTGAAGAGAAAAAAAAAACATGTGATTCTCTACAATTAAAAAAATAAAAAAAGAGAAAATTACCCGTAAATTCGACGTTTGTCCATGTCAATTGAAAGACATAACTTCTGATGACGAACCACTGCTTCTGAATTATTATTATCCCCTTTTTGTTCTTCGTTTTTTCCTTTACGAGCCTTCGCCATTTTTTAACACACATGTATATTTATTACTATTTTCTTCACTCACTGTAAATGAAATGAAAAAATAAAATAAAAAAAAAATGCAAGCTCGCAAAGTTACTATGAAGGTGTAGAGAGGGGGTTGATTTATAGAGCTGAAATTGAAGGAGATGTACTCTGTGTTTGGGATCGACTTGGTCGGGTCGTGCCCTAGATTGTTTATTTTTAATCTTGACCGTGCACGTGTCGGTGACTTTACTGTTGACGGTTGGATTTGTATCTATTGCTTGGATCTGTGGTTGTGATATTGCTGGATTTTGGTACACGCGAGCATTGACCCAAATTGATTCTAGTACTTGTATGTTATAGTTTGCCGGGGCACTCAATTTTTTCTCCTAAATAAAAATTTCCTCCTACTTTTTTCCAAAATTTAAAGTAAGTAAAAATAATATTTTTGGTTGCCTATCTATGTTCATATTGGAGTCTGACTAGTCCAGAATTACATCGAAAATTTTACTTTTGGTAATGCCCATGTTGGAAATCCGCTAGTCCGAAATTGCATTAGAAGTTTTACTTCTAGAGCAAAAATTATTTATTCAAAGTGGCTTTAGTTTGGGGCTTAAACTCATGAACTTTGATTAATAATCGAGATATACTTACTATCCCATTGTAATTTTCATTGTAACAAAAAAATATTCACATAGTTTTTGTGTTACGGAGTGCTTCATTATTTACTCGGAATAGAAGTGCTTCATTAATGGGGTGTAGTTACATTGTTTAGCTTGTTTATCTGACCAAGTAATTATGTGGTCAGCATGGAATTGAGGGGATGCGATTACACTCTCCAATTCTTATGGGGAGCAGATAATTGGAGGTAATTACACTATGTAACTACCCTAGTAATTACACAGTAATTTCCAAACAGATCCATAACGTTTGGAAAGACCATAAAAAAATACTCCTATGAGTTAACTATTTGGCACCCTAGATAGTAATAGTAACATATAAGATGAAAAATATGGAGCAACTCTTTTATGCTAACACATTGTATATCGTTTCATTTTTCTTTTCGCCTATATATACTTGTACCTTCACAACATTTAATATACGGAAAAGGGCCAAATTTGCCCCTCTACTATGGCAAATCGGACCAATTTACCCTCCGTTAAGTTTTTGGATCTACCACACCCCTGCCGTGATCAAAGTACACTATTTTGCCCTTAAAACTGACGGGCCTCCAGCGTGTCAACAACGTGGCTGCCACCTCACTGCCATGTAGATCCAAATCATAGTAGAGGGGCAAATTTGGCCCTTTTTCATTTTTTCCAAAGTCGTTTCTGGACTAAGTTTCAATACTTAGAGAAGAAGTTTCGATGCTTAGAGGAGTTATTATAAGAGAGAAAAATGTGCTAAGAATGATAGATAAGATATTTTGTGAGAAATACGGAATTAAAATGATAATCCCTTCAGTTTGGTTCCATAAGAAAGATATACTTTTGAATTTTGTGACTAAAATTATCTTTATTAAAGATGAGATAAAAGTTTAAAAATAAAATTATTTCTAAATAAAATATATATGTTATTTTTAAAAAGACTAAAAGGTAAAATGTGTTACTCCTATTAAAGTGGATGAACAGTTCTTCCGGTGTTTCAATTTAAAAGATATTTTTAAATTTATCACAAAAAGTAATTTTTGCTACATATTGACTTATTAACTTTAGTTTAATCTCTTTTCCTTTAATGACATACTTTTTGTAACAGTAGAAAAAAATATAAGATTTTATGTATTAAAAATAATATTATATTATATTTTTTCCTTTAATGTATACTAGAATTTGTGATTTTAAACATAATACTTTATTATATTTTTTCTATTGTTACAAAAAGTATGTCATTAAAGGAAAAGAGATTAAACTAAAGTTAATAAGTCAATATGTAGCAAAAATCACTTTTTGTGATAAATTTAAAAATATCTTTTAAATTGAAACACCGGAAAGAACTGTTCATCCACTTTAATAGGAGTAGCACATTTTACCTTTTAGTATTTTTAAAAAGAATATATATATTTTATTTAGAAATAATTTTATTTTTAAACTTTTATCTCATCTTTAATAAAGATAATTCTAGTCACAAAATTCAAAAGTATATCTTTCTTATGGAACCAAATTGAAGAGAGTATCATTTTAATTCCGTATTTCTCGCAAAATATCTTATCTACCATTCTTAGCACATTTTTCTCTCTTATAATAACTCCTCTAAGCATCGAAACTTCTTCTCTAAGTATTGAAACTTAGTCCAGAAACGACTTTGGAAAAAATGGAAAAGGACTAAATTTGCCCCTCTACTATGGTTTGGATCTACATGGCAGTGAGGTGGCAGCCACGTTGTTGACACGCTGGAGGACCGTCAGTTTTAAGGGCAAAATGGTGTACTTTGGTAACGGCAGGGGTGTGGTAGATCCAAAAACTTAACGGAGGGTAAACTGGTCCGATTTGCCATAGTAGAGGGGCAATTTTGGCCCTTTTCCGTTTAATATAAACTTTGCTTACAAGATTATTCCCCTCTAGCGTGACTAGAACTCTTAGACTTGTGGTTTAAGGATATTAGTTAAAAGATTATTTCAAACTCTTCTTCTACTCACCAAATACTTCCAAATCTTCAAAAGAAATTTAAAACACAAATTTCAAATGCTGTACAAACTATGGACCATAGTCTGCCGCATTTATTCAAATTTGGAGCTCCAGGCCCCTACTATTTTTGTTTTGTGGCTGGGCCAGTGAAGAGTGCGAACTTGAAATTATGATTGGTCGGATCAACTAAAAAGCCACTGGATTTTATAGTGAACTAGATTTATAGGAGTAATAGGATTAGGCGGAACAACTATTCAACTAACTGTTATTTAATCTTACAAGTTTAGTATGAGATTTTCCGAAAAGGAAGTACATTCAAACTGAAAAGTGATCAATCGTTCAGCTAAGGATGACAAAATTAAAGAACCAATTCATATGCATAAGGCATCTAGCTCTGACAACACAGATGGATGGCTAAAATATAGTAATTTTTACAAGAGAGGATAGGTCAAAGACAAATGCACAACAAATTCAAATAAGTGATACCTTTTAGTTTCTTTTGTTTCTTAGATAATAACCAGCTTCTAATGAATCCACTTCTCTACACTTTTTCTACTTAAGTACCATACTAGGTTCACCGATAATACCTAAACTCATATGTGCTTTCAACCCATCCCAAGCTGTTCTATATTTGCCGAAGAACCGAAACCAGGGTCTGGTACTTGTGCTTTTCATAGAGCTTATGTTGGATACGTTATATGTATCCAAATGACTGCAGCTTATTCATTGAACTTTCCCATAAAAGGAACATCGCCTCTCATTACTCTCCAAGGGCCACCATAGAACATTGGTTTCATTAGAGGCACATCTTGCCCAGGATGTTCTTCCCAGTACCTTTCCTGTCAGTAGCAAAATAAAGGTTTTATATTAAGACAAGAAGTTGGAACTAACAGTAAGCTGAAGGCTCAAAAAAGGAATCTGATATGCACAAGGGGAAACCTTTGAGCAAATGGGCACTTCTAACATATAAATACCATAAAGATAATAAGAATGGATCTGAGAAAGGAGCAAAAGAACGGAAGCAATTTGAGAAGATAGAACAAACAAAACATATAATCCTCATGGCTCGTACATGGGCTGCTTCGATCTTTTCAGAAAGGAAGAACAAACTACATTATAATAGGTTCAACATTAAGTAGCTAACTTGATTTGGTCACTGTATTTGTACATTTGTACTACGTGTGGAACTCTCATTCTTTCCGATGCAAATTTTTATAAGTTAACTGATAAAACATTACAAAGGAGGTTTCTGATATTGTACAATAGTACCTCGATGGCTCCTTTTGTAACACTTTCCAGGTATAAAAATGAGAGTCCAAACTTAAAACTTTGATGTATAATACTAATCAGTACACACCAGCCTCCCTTGAAACAAAGAAGCAAGCTGAAGGAAGTAAACAAGGGTAAGTAATATAGTGACGTGCAATCCAATATACTCTACAGTTGGTAATCCTGCCTATACCCATCCAACAAAAAACTCCTTGGTGCTTTCAACTTCCAAAACAAACTTCACAAAGCTGCTATTCCTCAAATCTTTCTAAAGAAAAGCCAAGTATTAAGTGCTGTGAAATAAGGACCTAAAACCACTATACCTTGTAGAGTTGCTCGGTGATGGCTGCACCAATAACCCCTGTATAAAATGCACAGACATAGATTGTAACAAGAGGAGTAAATGATTTAGGTCTTCTAAATGGTTCTACCATATCCCAGAGAATTGTCCTTTCCCATTTTGTGTACACATAATCTGCATATTTCCTCCATAGATAGGTGGCCATTTCCACGAGACCGTTCAGTTATCAGCTGAACTGCAAGGAGGAAATATCTGCTTAATTAGCAGATGTTGTTGACATGCAGAAAGAAGTAAGGTGATTTATTCAGGAATTATTTGTTACGGTAGGACTACTCAATTTTAGGTAGTTGTTGATAACTAGTCATTGCAAGAAACACAGGAATATGCTAATATGAATACTGACTACTTAAAGAACGAATATTAATCGAAAAAACACTTGCAAGAGAAGGGTAGAGTAGCATTTTCAGTAACAATTAACACGAGGAGCTTACAGAGAAATCCGAGGATCAACTATTCATGGTTTGAAACTCGGTAGCTACTTGGCCAGCCCTAATAACATGTCAATCGTTCTCCACTTTATCATCCCCACTAGTAAAGGGAAGCCCCTGTTAAACACGGGCCCAATAATTTTTTGATAGATTAAGCAGCGAATGTAAGTATTGGAGAAACTTAGCAACTATCATTAGTATGATACAACAAAGGGTGCCATGTTTTACATTCACTTAAACTGGAGGAATAATTAAAAGAAACAAAATTGAAATAAAATGAATATCTTGCTTTAAGAGCACTGAAGCATTATAAACTGCCGAATAAGATAATCCATTCTAAACTATTAATATCTTGTAAGAAACAAAATTCATAATTTTTCAATATTTCATCTTATAGTGGCTTCACGACTATCTCGCATGTTTCAATCCAGCAGAAACTGCGGTCCATCATTTACATATGAAAGGTAAACTATATAGCTACTTAGAAGAAGCGACTAATACTACAAGACACAAGGGTTTTTCATCAATTCAACTGTGCTTAGTTAGCAACTGAGACTTCTCTTTGCGATCCCTTAACTAGTATTGGTCGACAATCTTTTTTCAGATTACTGTAACCACAAAAGTAAATAGTGCAAATAGAGGGTGCTTAATACTGAAGAAAAATTAACGAGTGAGTTATCTATAAGTTTATTTTTATAGAATTTACGGTTGCAGTTGTATCATAAATCAAGTTAAAATTATTGTTCACTTGTAAAATCTTTGATAGAAACAATTTCGATTTTGCACTAATTGATTGCAAGATTCAAATAGAAAACAGGTAAAAGAAAGAACTAAGTGAATTGTTGGTGTGATTCAAATCAAAACAAGTAAAAGAAAGAACTAAGAAATCTGTTGGTGCAGCCTACATAATCTTTGAGTAATATATACAGAAAATAATTTACCTCAGGTTGCATGTCTATCACCTAAAGCACAGTAAGAGAAACAACTCTTTTGTCTTGTTACTATTTTGTTAACATTACTTTTATCTCAACAAATAGTTCCAAGCAGGGCAATGCGAAGCAACAACTTAGCAATGAAATCTGATGTAGAATACTTACTTTTTTCAATAGAAAACTTAATCCATTCATTTTCCAGATCAAAACTTGACTTGATAGCATGCTAGGAGAAGCAACTGACATCATAAGACCCAGCAACATGGTTTTCAAAGGTGGATTTAATAGGGAGTTAAGAAAAGCAATTGATCACAAGACGCAACAAATATAATTGTATCTATAATTCCTTCATGGTATCAGCTAGAATTCTTTTCTTCCTAAATTTTTAAACGAACAAAGGAAAAGAGAACAACAAAAGATGACCTTTATCACTTAAGAGATGAAATTGATTGCGTAAAGCATCTAGCTCGCTTAAAGAACTCAGGATCCATTTCATATAATCTTCAAACTAAAAATAAAAATATAATAAAACCACGTAGTTGATTTCTATACAGTTAGGTAGAAACTTATCATATTCTAGTTGAAACCAGCCTAAATACCAAAAAATAATAGCATAAAGTTTTTTATCCAATATGTTAGAAATTATATAACTCATGTCAACTATGGCTTTGTTCATGGTTAGTGAAGCTAGAATTTTTGGCTCAAAACATTATCAAACTATGTCAAAATTAAGTTTCATCATTTTATGTTTTAAAGTGAATAAAAAACATCACTAAACTACTAAAAAGTTGGCAAAAAACATACTTAAGTTAGTCTCACGTTAAAAACTAATAGTTCCCTTTACCTGTACTAATTCCCCAAAACAAAATAACATATTCTCTCCTTCCATCTTCAGTTCTCAACCACGCTCTAATGGAATTAGGGCACTGTTAGCTTGCTGGTCTTTGGCTTACTGATAGCTTTCTTGATTTAAAAGTTCTATAAGTTCAGTGACTAATAGCATTATGGTATTTTCCTTATTACTGTTAGCTTTTGGTTGAATACTAGCAAGATTTTTGGTCCAAATAGCAGCGAGCCAATTTGCCTCTTCACTTAAAATTCATTAGTTTAGGACATTTAGAATGCTGGTGTAAGGAATGACTACTGTTAGGTTATCTTCAAACACCAGCTAGCTATATAGTCAAGAGAACCTTGACTATGATTGAGAATTTATTGGATAAATTCAACCCATTATCTGAACTAATCATTCAGAAAGTTACACTAAATCTTCTCTATGATTGACATAGTGATGCAAATATTATAAAACAATAAGGGGACTAACTATTAAACAGTGAAAAAGATTGTTTGCAAATAATTGGCACATATTTGATCAGAGTCAAACCAAGCGTCAACATAGCGCTTTCATATGCTAGCGGAATTATAATTTCCTGACCTTGCTCATGAGAAACATGTTAAATTCATGACTTTCTAGGTAATATACTTGAGCGAAGGCACTTTCATAAAGAAAATTTTCAATTTCTTACAATACTTAAAAGTGAAAACAGAGAGTTGACATGAAATTAGTTTTAACTTTGACATGCAGTTCCTTGATAGATATACTTATTTGGTATGTAACTATGTATGGCTTTACTTTTTTTTGTTTTTAATGCATCCTAAAAATATCTGACAATGATTTTGCTTTGTCAAGATGGATAGCTGAAGAGGTTTTCTTTTATATTGGATAGTATTTAATTATTGCCACTTGTCATTAGACGCTAAAAAGATAAACAATCTGTATCTTAAAGAATGATTTCAATATTTGAACCAACTATGCAATTATACATACACATAAAACGTGTTAACCAAGCTACAACGAACACCAACGAAAAGAATAAAAAGGTTGTTCAGATTGACTTGATGCAAATTGCTATAGTTCTTAATAAGATTTAGCATACTTGTGAACACCAAAACTCAGTAGGTTCGAATGTCAATTTTCAATCCTCCATCATACCTTTCTCAATCCGATTCAGAAATTTTTGGGACCAAACTCTTCAAGTCTCATGGCAAATAGAATCTTTATCCATTTTTTCTTAATCTGATGGCTAAACAACAAATGAAGATATCAAACATAACAAAAAGTAGAGAATCTTACCTGAAAAAACTCCCAAATGAAGATGAAGGGACGACGAATCACAATAGTCAACGTATTTCAAGTTTCGATACAACACAACAGAAGAGCAGAAGAAACCCTGAGAGGTGGAAAGTTGATATTTCTGTCAAAATAAGAAAAGGGACCTCTCTTTTTTTCTCTTTTCTTTTTGACTTTCTTTTATTTTGAAAGTGAAATTAAAGGTAAGTGGGGAGCAGATTAGCATTTTTAAAACTTATGGGTTATAATTAAAACCCAAAAGATAACAAAAAACTATTTCTCCTACTTTTTTCTCATTCTCTTCCCCTTCCTCATCTTCTCCTTCCTCATCCTCCTATATTTTTCCTTTCGTGTTCTTCTTCTTCTTCTTTTCTTTTATCTCTAGATTTGATATTTAAAATTATGGAACCAACTTTAAAGTGAATTGGGTTTGAATATTCAAACTAGATTTTTATTCCATTTTGAAGTGGGTGTTGTTTGAAACTATTGAGTTTAGTATTTGGAGTTTGAATACAAAATTTGACATCATTTGGAGTCGATTTGGATAGGCTTTGGACTGATTTTGCATCAAACTTGTAGTTGAAAATTACTACCAGATTCAAACATCCGATTGATGTTTAAACATATATCATAGATGTTTAATAGCTTTGATCTCATAATATTTGAAATATCTCAATGAATGTGTAAACATATGTTTCAAACATCCTATGTGAGATGTTTAAACATCTATTGGTTGTTTGAAGCATCAACAACAAGCTTGCCTCGTATTTAAATAGATCATTGTGAAAATACTCGACAAGATTGAGAGACAATCTGATATATGTTTAAAAATCCAAAGAAATTTCTAAACATTTAAAACATAAATATCTCTAGGACTTTGAGAGATCAATAAAGGTCATTTTGAAGGCACTCACCAAGATCAAAATTTTTAATCAGGAACCTCCCTTGCCACCCGTTTCGTCTTTAAGTTCTCATCCTCCACCTATGGTAGAATTGACCAAGTAGCACTTTTATTTTATTTTTTGTTAATATTATGTATATATGATCCTTAATAGAAGGAATATTTATTATAATAATTGTATTAATCAAATATATAAGTCATATATCTTATTTTTGTATTTCAAATTCATGTTTTAATATTTATTTTATCATATTATTCTCTTCACACTGAAGAAATTATTTATTTTATCTTTCCTCTTAAAAAACAAAAAATTGTTTAAACATTTCACTACTTGTTTAAACATTTCTTGGTTGTTTGGAATTCTTCCATGATGTTCATTTATCGTTAAGTCTGTAGGTTAATGTTTTAAACAACAATCTTATCTATAAACATCCCTTGATATGTTTACACATCTTACAAGATATTTGGAACATCTTGGTAAATGTGTAAAAATTTCAACTTTTCGAGCATCCGTTGAGATGTTTAAACATCTTAGAAGATGTTTGAAATATCTTACAAGATGTTTGAAACATCTTGGTAAATGTTTAAAACTTTCAAATTTTCAAGCATCTGTTGAGATGTTTAAACATCTTACAAAATGTTTGAAATATCTTACAAGATGTTTGAAACATCTTGATAAATGTTTAAAAATCTCAAAAATATTTAAACATACCAATATATGTTTAAACATCCTCATTGATGTTGCAAACATTCGGTAGGACATTTGAAACATATATAATATGTTTAAACATTTAATAGTTGTTTGAATGTAAATATGTACGTAATTATGCAAAAAGTTTGATTCGTAATTGGAAAGTATTAAAATTAGGATTTTCGAACATCTATTAATGTTCAATTATCATTATATCAATAAGCTAATATTTAAATATTGATAAAATTTCTCTACAAATGTTCAATTATTATTATTAAATCGATAAGATAATGTTTAATTATTAGAATCGTATGATAGATACTCAATTTTAATTTAATCAATAAGTTAACGACTAACTATTCATAGAATTGAGCGATAGATGCTTGATCATTGTTAAGTTAATATGTTAACATTTAACTACTTGTATAATCACTCGATAATTGTTCAATTATCATTAATAAAAAAATTAATATTACTAGAGATGATCAATTATCATTCAATCAATTGTCAATAGTTAACTATTTATGGAATTGCTTTATAGATGCTCAACTATCATTAATTGAATAAATGAATAGACTATTCATAGAATCACTCCACATGTACTTAATCACTCGATGGTTGTTCAATTATCGTTAATTGATAAGCTAACATAGAAATGATAGTTGTTAAATTATCAATGGTTGTTTAATTATCGTTATATTCACTAAAATAATGTTTAGCTATTCGTAGAATTGTTTTATAGATGTTCAATCATCTTTAAATTGATAAGCTAATGTTTAACTACTATTTTAATCACTTAGTAGTTGTTCAATTTCTCTTATTAGATGTAGTATTATATCTATATAGACAAGTTCTACCTTAGTTTTCGCCTTTATATCTACTACTGTTATATATTTACTTTGGATATGTTTTAGTTTTATCATTCTATTTAGCATGATATTTCTGTCTTGATTTTCAAAAGGTGTTCCTCTAAATGTTTTCCCTAGCCGAGGATCTACCGAAACAGTCTCTCCATCTTGGTGGGGGTAAGGTCTGCGTACATGTCACCCTCCCCAGACCACATATGTGGGATAAATTAGGTATGTTGTTGTTGTTGTTGTTGTTGGTAGTTGTTAAATTATAATTCACAATGATTAACTATTCATAGAATCACTTTATAAATGTTCAATTATCCTTAATAAAAAAATTATGTTTAACTATGTGTAGAATCATGCAATAAATATTCATTATAATTAAATCAATAAATTAGTAGTTAACTAATTTATAGAGTTGCTCGATAGATGAGCAATTGCTATTAAATCAAAAGTTAATAGTAAATTATTCGTAGGATTGCTTAGCATGTGCTCAATAATCATTAATTATATAAGTTAATGTTTAAGTATTTATAGTATCACGTGATAAGTACTCAATTATCCTGAAATTGATATGTTAAAGTTTAATCTCTTGTATAATTACTCAATAGTTGTTCAATATTATTAAGTAAATGGTTAGATATTTGTATAATTACTCAAATAGATGTTCAAGTATCATTAAATCTATAAGTTTATGTTTAAGAAACTATATAATATACAAACATCGAATTGAGACGTTGAAACATCTCACATGATATTTGAAACATCTTAATGAATATGTAAACATCTCGCGAGATGTTTCAAATGACATGTGAAATGTTTAAACATCGCTAAGATGTTTGAATCATTAAATGAGATGTTTACATATTCATTGGGATGTTTCAAATATCATGAGATAAACGCTCTCAAACATCCTGAAAGATATTTAAACATATATCAAAATATTTCAAACATCATGAGAAATGTTTAAACATCAATCGGGATGTTTGAATCTGGTAACGATTTTCAACTACAGTTTTGAGTGGAAATCAGTCCAAATCTTATCCAAATTAACTCCAAATGATCTCAAATTTTATGTACAACCTCTAAATACTGTTCTTAACAATTTTAAACAATACCCATTTTGAAATAACAAAAAAAGTTATTTTCAAATTATCAAACCCAATTCAAAGCTTCAACCTTCAATAATGGAAAACCTTCACAAATCTTCTATATAAAGAATAAGTAATAGAAATGAGGTTCTATACATCTAGGTGAGCTGATTGAAGAAAAGAACATGAAAATAAGCATTAAATTGAGTAAGAATGAGAAAAAGATGTCGAGAAGTAATGTAGAGAGAGATTTTTTTTTTTCAATTTTAAGATGAAATGGGACTAATTATAATTGGGACCGAAGTGTAAACTAAAATACTTTAGGGTTGTTTTGGATACAAGTTTATTACCATTAACACTAATCATAAATACGGACCCTATACCTAATATTTAAAACTGGGGGGTCTTTTTTCTTATTTTTCAGACTTGGACAAGACCCTGCAACCAAAGAACCCAAGTAAGTAGAAGTCGGGGCAAAAGTTGTGGCAAATTATAGCAAAATATCTATTATACCCCTCGTTTTACTCTAAATTTCACATAATGCATGTGGTAAAATATAGTACTCTGCATGTTAGAAACGAGGGTTCGATTCCCAGAGCCGCAAAAAAAATCCCCAAATCCCATAAATCCTCTTTCTCGCGCCCTTTTCTCCCTGAAACTAAAACACACACAAAGCCATGGTTCATAATGCCTCGGAATCGGAGCCAACCACCGACTCCGGCGCCGAAATTGCAGTTTCATTATGCGATTATTCAGTGGAAAATCACTTCAAAGCAATAGATACCATTTCTAAACTCACCCAAATTGATAATGATAATGATCAACATGAGCTTAATCGATTAACATGTCTGTCTTGATTTAAGGCAGGACAGACTTGCGATCGATCTTCCTTTCATAAGTCAGTTTCTTTCATTTAAAACTTTGAAGTTTTTTGTTAATGGCCAATACTATTTGGCCACTTCATTTTCACCACTCATAGGCGGCTCAAGGATAAGACCGCTACAGCTTTTTCTGTGTGTTCCGGAGAGTTAGAGGCTCCCTAAAATTTTGCTATTAGTTATATTTATATTAAAAATAAATTTTTCAAATGAACAAATTGTTAATCTTTTATTTTAATACACTACACTAATTCGAATAGTCAAAAGTATTATTGACACATATTAGTTTAATTTACAGATATGAAATATAGACAAAATTTTACTATGAAAAATTTAATTTTTTATAAAATAAATGAAAAATATTAAAACCTTAGAATTTTTTTTACCATATTACTAATGTTATGACCTTACAATCAATTTACTGCATCAACCATGTCTATTCATACCTTAAAAAATAATTGCATCACAAAAAAAATAAAAGAGTGAACTTCAAATTAAAGTATACATTTTAAAAAAAATTATGACATCTTATTAAGTTTTAGTTTTAGGTCTCCCATCTTATTGAGCCCATTCATGTTACCACGCCACCACACCTGAATTGATTTTGTTATGCCTACCCAGTGATGTATGTCAATGGAGAAACAAGGAGGGTGATGAACAGGGGCAGATCCACATAGAAGCAAGTGGGGCCAGTTGAACCCACTTGCTCAAAAAATTATACTGTGTATATAGATATATGTGGTCTGTCATTGAAAAAAATACCTATAAAATTTAAAGGCAGAATGCATAAATAGCCCCTCAAAGTTGTACCCACTAGACACTTGATATCGTTAGAAGTGTGTCTTGTGAATCCGTCACAGTGACATGACAGATCAAGTATGTTTCATACAATTTTAGTAGTGTGTCTTGTGAATCCGTCACAGTGACATGACAAATCAAGTGTGTTTCATACAATTCTGAGCGCGTGAGTTATTTACAGTGACAATATATATTAATAAAATAATTGTTTTTGAGTGGCAGCAGAAGCTGTTTTTCTGCTGTGGGGGAAGAAGCTGAAAAAGTAGCTTTTTGAAAAAATAAGTGCTTTTGATTATTTGGTATAAGATTACCCATATCAAACTTTCATATTTAATCAAGTTAATATCCATTTTCGTAATTTGGTAATTTTCTCAAATATATTCAAATATAAATTAGTAACAAAAGCACTTCTCTAAAATTTGGCCAAATTGGTTATCTCCTAAAGCACTTATTTGAAAAATATTTTTGATAAAAAATACTTTTCAAAATAAGCTGATTTTGACAGCTTGGCCAAACATGTAAGATGAAGAGGGGTTGGCCAGGCGTGTTGTGGTCTACCTTAAAAAAATTGAAAATATTTTTAGGTTTATTATTAAATATTGTATTTTTTTTAATTATAGGTGAAATATTTCCACACGTGTCACCATCTTATTTAATCAATTTACATGTCAGTAGCAAGTGAGTCTCACACAATTGATCTCACAGACACATGTGTTTAAACATACACTTTTGATAGTTTTCTTTCATTTTGGATCTTTCTTTGAATTTTTTCTAAATCTTTGACAAATGTGGATTTTGTTTAAATTCAGTATTAATATCCTAACTTAAATGTCTAATTATGGACATTATAACGGCTCAGTTTACCTAACATTACTAGAGATGAACCATATTAGTTGTCTTTTTTATTTTGTTTTTAGAAGGTTTTAAATTTTACTCTATGTTAGCTCGATTGTATTTGAAGTTACACGAGATGATAACATCAATTTTAGTTTCCGTAAGCTTATAATCTTATGAGCATACTAGATTATATATGCCAAGATGAACATTTAAATAGGTCTGGAGAAAAAAGAAAAATGAGCAAGTGCTTAGTGAACCATTATTCGACGAAATATTTAAAAATAATTTTATATTTTTATACAAAAATTATGAAAATATCGAAGCTCTTTATGTATCTTAAACTTATACAACAAAAAGAAGTGCCATGACTTAGGTACAACAAAAACCATATGTCATAATTGTTCATTCAACATTAATGTCAAAAATTTATCTGGACAAAGTAAGTAGAAGTCGGGCAAAATTTGTGGTAAATTATAGTAAAATATCTATTATATCCCTCGTTTTACTCTAAATTTCACCTAATGCAATGTGGTAATAATATGTTAGAAACGAGGTTCGATTCCCAGAGCCGCACAAAAAATCCCCAAATCCCATAAATCCTCTTCCTCTTTCTCGCGCCCTTTTCTCCCTAAAACTAAAACACACACAAAGCCACCCTTTTCTCCCTAAAACTAAAACACACACAAAGCCATGGTTCATAATGCCTCGGAATCGGAGCCAACCACCGACTCCGGCGCCGAAATTGCAGTTTCATTATTTGATTATTCAGCAGAAAATCACTTCAAAGCAGTAGATAAAATTTCTAAACTCGCCGGACTCCCCGAAATTGATAATGATAATGATCAACCTGAGCTTAATCGATTAGCTTCTTCCATTACATTCTTAACGTAATTTCATAAATTCATTTTTTTTTTACTCAGATTTTTTTTGATGTGATTTGAACTTTTTTTTTTTAATTGCATGCAGGGAATGGCGGTATCCGAGTTACGAAACACGACAAGTGAAATTTGCAAGTGAGAATGAGAATGATGTGCTTGGTGAAATTAGTTTACCTCAATTTTCTTCTGCTCAGGTTCCCAAGGTACGTACATTTTGCTGAATAGTCCATGGATGTATAATGCTCCATGTTTCCATCCGTCCCAATTTATGTTTGACTAGCCACGAAGTTTAAGAAAGAAGTCTTCTTATTACGGGTAAAATAGGAATTTTAAGTTAAATTATTTCAAGTGGTCATTGGACTGACCAAAAAGAAAATACGATCACATAAATTGGGACGGAGGGACTATGTGTATAGCCGTGTATAACTAGTGTATAATTTATGTATACTGGCTAGGGGATGTAAACAGTTCACTGGCTGGCTATTTGTGTAAACATCCCTTTTCATTGTGAGATTTTTTAGTTTATGGTTTAAGAAAAGTAAGTTTATTTTTGCTGCAGAAGGAGTTGGTGAATGAGAAGCCAGTTCCTGAAGAATCGAGGTATACCCAGAGTTATAAGCCGTTAGTGATTTTCATCTCGAGTCATTTAAAGATTAGTTTTGTTACCTGACATTGCATGTTTCTGGAGCGATTTATGTTTCTGACCATTTGAGTTATTGGGTTTGAAATTCAATATTGTTACATATTTAGTATTAGATTTGTTAACACGTGTATAAGGATTGAGCTAAAGCTACTTGGTTCAGCCGGACAACCATAATACACTGAACATCTGCCCCTGACTTTGCATTTCACATAAGATATAACAAGGGTGAAGTTTACATAATTCAGATAGTTGAATGTTTGTGTTTAATCATCCAGAATAAGCTCATATAAGGGGCAGATATTCATGCCTTCATGGTTGAAAGTATCGGCTGATTTTGTATCTTGAACGTCCCTTAAAATGCCCACTCCACTGCACTGCCTAGAGTAGTATCTAACGCCCATACTTTGAGTTCATCACTTACAATACCGGGAGTAAAAGGGATATATGTGCACCTAGCAGATTTGATCATGTATGGAGCTCTTGTGGTACATTTGTATTTCATTGGTCAATAAAAAGTTATGATCTTGGTAAAGATTTACATAGCTTCTACCTAGTGGCAGATATCCTTATGCATCACATCTAAAGCTTTCTTCTTTTCGACATTTTACCATCCGTGCCTTTCTCCGGTGACCATTTCGACAGCACTGCCGGTGTTGGCAGCAAGACCTCCATTTGAACAAGAAGTTTCTGGTCACTGTTTCAGAAGTCTTGTTCTCTCCTTGTTTTGTAGTACTAGAGATTGAGTCTAATTTCTGAATGGTATCTTTTGGTAACTGTTCCAAAAAGTTTGATTCTTTATTTCTCATCTATCAGGATGTAGGTGTTGTTGAGTCCGTATTATGAAAACTGAATTTTTGGTCCCCGCATTGAAGAAAAGATGTTCTTATCCTACTCCTCATGGGTACCACCACTAACCAGTTAGTTTCATCTCACAACTGTGATGGATATATAAAAGCTGATTCGATTGACTTGACTTTCTAGTGTTGCTAATAAAGTTGTTTCACCATATTGAGTTTGAGGGGGTATATTGAAATTTAAGTGAATTAATGATCTTATACGTTTTTACATTCACAAATTCATTGGACATTTTTTTTTTTGGATGAAACACCAATTCATTGGACTTAAGGATGACAATATGCATATTTCATAATAATCTCTAGGATGCTGTAGATATTCTACTTCCAATAAACATTTCATTATAATTTTTAGGATACCGTACAATACTTGGAATCCAATAAATATTTACTCACTTTGTTGAGAGCAAAGAATAACTATAAACTACATTGACCTAAGAATTTATAAAAGTTCTTTGTATATTATTATTTTATTAGTCAATAACAAGTTTCTTTCTTACGATTGATTTTCTTTCCATTGTTTGTGGTAAGTTTGGCATTATTCGGTGCTTCACTGACTGCTCTTCAGGGTGCGGACACTAGCTTATTCTACAAAATTTCTATGACTTTTACTGCACTTCCATTTTCTTATAATTGTTCTGTTATAGTTTGTGCTGACAAGATTTGGTTGTGTTTTTTAATCACGCAGTGATCAAATTTCATGTATGATTGGGTTTGCAAATACTTTAAATTGGTGTTTACATTGTTTCTTTTGCAGCAAGGACTTTGTAATGTATGTTGGAGGTCTAGTGTGGGGGATGGACTGGTGTCCGCGAGCTTATGAAAATAGGGATGCTCCAATCAAAAGTGAGGTACCTCTCTTATAAATCTGTTATTTTTATCCTTCCCTTATTCCCCCCCCCCCCCCCCCCCCATGTTTTAAAAAAAAAGAATCAGAGATGTCAAATTGACAAGTCTTTCCCGTTCCAGTTCTTTTTCTTGTACCTTCTCTTTTAATCTAGAGAGAATATTAAGTCTTGCTTCCATGTCCTGTAATGAATTGTATAATGAAATCCATGTCCAAAACTTGTCTACTCTGAACAGACGTTCCACTTTCAGTATTATTTATTGGAGATGCAATGGTTACTAGGAAGAATGAGAGCTAGTCTTGATTTGTCAAGAAACATGTTAAGGTTATATTATAAGAGCAAATCTGGTAAGAGGATTGGGAAGGTGAACTGATAGATCATATGTTCGAGTTACTTTAGCACAGTGAATTTATGATTCAGTGTAGCATTTGTGGGAGAACTGTTTGATTCTTCCTCTCTTTATTTGTATAAGGCTTTATGAAGTGAAGCTCTTTTCCTTCTTTTGTTCAGCTATATCAAGCATGTTTACTGAAATATTGATCCATATTGATTTCTTATTTTCAATTGATTCTGCAGTTTGTCGCAGTTGCTGCTTATCCTCCTGATTCATCACATCACAAGATTGCTGCCCCAATTACAGGCCGAGGTGTAATTCAGATATGGTGTCTGTTAGATGTCATCCAAAAAGATGTGAAAGAAGAATTAATAACTCAGGTTAACAAAAAGACAAATCGAAGTTCCACTAAAATTGAAGCAATTGAGAGAGGAATATCCGGACCTCAAAAACCAAGAGGAAGACCGAGAAAGAACCTTGGTGAAACAGTTCAGGGAGAAATATCTGGACCTCAAAAACCAAGAGGAAGACCGAGAAAGAACCTTGGTGAAACAATTAATGGAGAAACATCTGGACCTCGAAAACCAAGAGGAAGACCAAGAAAGAAACCTGTAACTGAACTCTCAGGTGATAGCGATTATGACGACTGCAATTTACAACCTCTTGCTATAGAGTACCCGCAACAGTTAATAGAACTTTCTGTAAATTTGTCTTCTGAGAACACGAATAAGGCCCAAGAAGAATTTAGGCAAAATCAAGAAAGATTGACCGATGTGGCAACTCTAGATGCTCAGCTTACTGCTTCAAAGAGGAGAGTAGTGCGAAACAAGGCAAGAGCAAAAGGTCAATCCGAGAATTCTGGCGTGACACCACTTACACAAGATGTTGCTGAAGAGTCTCCAGTAGTGAGGTCCCAGACATATGCTAGCAATGGTCTTATTTCAGCAGGGTGCAATGAGAGTGGTGCCTCCGCAAAGAGAAGAAAGAAAGAAAAAGACATAAAGGAAAACCAAACCCATGATTCTACCTTGCCTGTGTTAACCCAAGATGTGGATAAAGAATCTCCCAATATGTTGTCCCAATCACCTGGAGGTCATTGCATTGCACAGCTTGGTGAGAATGGTTCTCATGTAATGCAGCACATACCAACCGATGTTTCTTTACCTAGAATGGTATTATCTTTAGCTCACAATGGAAAAGTAGCAAGGGATGTTAAATGGAGGCCTTTAAATCACAGTGATGTCTCCAGACATAGAATGGGTTATCTTGCTCTGATACTGGGAAATGGAGCTTTGGAAGTGTAAGTTCTCCCTTTAAACATTTTGCTCTTATATTAAACTTTCATGGACAATCTTTATATTGCTCTGGAATTCCTGGCGTGATTTAGGACAGAGTGAATCAACTTGATGCAACTATTTTGTCTGTTATATCTTAAATTTTGTAACTGGAAAGATACAGGGCCACCAATTTTATAACATATTAAGTGCTTCAATTATGAGAATCAAGTGCAATGGAGCTGTGAATGTGAATTAAGCTAAACCCATTTCCAAGCCATATTTTTGAATCACTTCCTTGGGTGTGTATCCGTACCTTCTAAAAGATAATGGAGATCCCTTCCATTTGTTGCATATGTTATGGAAACGGGAAAAGATGTAATGCTGGAAGGTTTTCTTTTCCTTCACTCTGCAAGGCATATAGACGAAGCATTGCTGATTATCTCAGGCATGAGAAAGCAAAAAAGCTCTCTATATATAGACCAAAGAAACATCTGCAAAGGATGTTGTTGTTTGCCTCTTTATCACAAAAAGAAAAAAAGGGATGTAGTTTGCCTCCCTTCGTAAATGCTTCTAACTGAATGGTAGTGCTATGCACATCCTAATCTCAATTTGGGACGGTGCGAAATTGCATATTAAGATCATATGTGATACTGAGCTATTCTTTATATCTTGTTTGATTTGATTTTTACCTAGTTCTACTTGACAATTTGTTAAGCGTATTCTGGATTAGGCACTACTGTTATATTTTTAGGTTGGAAAATTATTGCAGATCTGTACCAAATTTAGATTGTCCGACCTATGTAGAAAAGATAATGATAATTATGCTTTAAATGCAATATCACCTTTAAAGATCTGTCGCCTAGTATTACTTTATAAGAACTTTCATTTAACAAAAAAAAGATGAAGACTTCCCACCTAGAAATACTCTTTAAACTAATTCCTAATGCAACTTAACCCAATAGCTATCAAATATAATCCCAGCATCCCATCTCCTAATAATTGAGATGCTCATGGACCGTACTAAGATGAGGACCATTTAAGGTGATCGGCTGAGACATTTCCAGCCATCTCTTCAGGTCTCTCTTTCTCTTGAGCTTTGTTCTAATTCTGCTCTTAAGTTCCTTCTTCTCCTCCATTTCTATGACATCACTCAACCTTGTTCAAATATTTATATTTTCTTAGTCGCATTCAGGCCCTTCTTCATTTATCTATTTTACTTTCCTGAAGAATCTTGTAACGTTGATAGGCACACAAATTCTCTGCCTTTCTACCCTTCTTTTAATTTTTCCTTTATGTTCTTCACTTGATTGGTCTTTTTATTTCCATTTATTGAAACATATGTTGAATTTTGACACTGCATTGTTTGACACTTGGTTCACTATGTCAAAGTTTATAATGCTTTTGTACAAGGGTGAGGAGTTTGAGATGTTTCTTCAGTCTGCTGCTTACTTTTGTGTTGATTTTGGGCACACTGTTCCAATCTTTGCTTCAGCCATCTCTTAGCAACTTGGAATAATCTGTCGAAATTGGACAGATCTTCAGTTAAAACAAGAGTTTACATCCCATGTTGTATGCCCTGATCTTTTATATGGAAAAAAACCTTGGAAGTTTCACTTTTGATAGATCTACATGTTGAGGGGGAGGAAAGAAGAATAAGGATCCTCCTAAAGTCAAATTCTTTGTAGACTGCAGTAGTTTAGAACATTTTGACTCGGGTAAAGAAAATAATAAAGGTTAAGAAAATTAGCTTGTTTTTGTTGATAGTTAATTATAGTAGTATCTTTTCCTTATTGTAATTAGTGTAATTAATTATATTTCCTTGTTTAGTCCTAGGACTTATTGTATAAATACACCTTCTCATAGGTTGTAATATTCATTCAGAAATAATAGAAGAATTTTCCTTCTCTGAAAATCTTCAGTTTCCAATCATCCTGAGGGATAGTGCTGAGATTGCAAAGCCATAGACAGTGGAAGTCAGAGTAAACTTGATAACTTTGGAAAGTTGCAATTTTATGTGACAGTTAATATTGCTAAGGAGAAAGATTTAATGATACATGGTTTGTGGATTTCAATTTTAAATACTACAGTGGGCAGCCATAAAAGTTGGACGAGAGTCCTTAGTTGCAGAAACTATGGGCTAGAAGTTGTGCGAGCTCGACTTATTTAGTTGCAGTTTCAATCAAATAACCAACTAAGACTCGCAGATGTTGAATAGCAGCAAGGAGGCTCAGCTTGGAGTAATTTCATAAATGTACAAGGCCTAAAAAGTATTGGCTTGAGAAATGATTTTGATTCAGCTACACCTCCACTTTCTCCATGAAATGACCAATTTTTTAATTATATATGAAAGTATAGTCAGTCATGATTGTTTCCATTGCTTGATCTTTCTCATTATTACTTGTTTTAGTTCTGTATAGCTCTTGCATTGCGGCTTTCTCCCACCATAAATGTCCTGGTCTTCAATGTTGTATGATTATCCAATCTCATAACTTCATTATATAATGCAGGTGGGAGGTTCCTTTTCCTCATACAATTAAAGCTATTTATCCTTCTGTTCAAAAGAAGGGTACGGACCCTCGTTTCCTGAAATTGCAACCTGTATTCAGATGTTCAATGCTGAAGTGTGGTGATTGCCAAAGGTATAGTTTAAAGCTCAAAATTCAACTTCTCTTTCGTACTGTTTGACGACTCAAAATGACTTTGCGGTGACATATTTACAATACTTTGTGCAGTTGATTGCTTAAGAAGTTCATTTGCATTTCTTTCTTTATGATTTGTAAACTAGTTAACTATCTTTGTTGGTGAAGCTGGGATAACGTGTCACGTGATGAACTAAGATCAGGAAAATTCTTAGAACAGTTCCATTCGAATAGATTTTCATAGCTGACTGATATGGGATTGTAGGCTTTAAAGTTGGCACTTGGACAAATGTTCCAACTTCAAAATAGATGAGCAGCATCACTCTGTATTGGTTAACCCTTCTGCGCTATTACCACTGTCAGCTTTTATGATATGTGCATAATCACATCTGCTAGTACTCTTCATTTTCCCATAACTTTCATCTTACAAAGACTGTAATAGGTATTCGCATGCTGCCTGATTTTTAATGTCTGTGTTACAACTTTTTTCCTTGATGTGCCATTTGTTTGTACTGTAACATCTGTAGCATTTTCTCTTACCATATGATCTCTCGATCTCTCTTAAATTAACCTGTCTCGTTGTCTCTGTCTGTCTTGTAGCATTCCATTAACAGTGGAGTGGTCTGCTTCACCTCCGCATGATTTGATTCTTGCTGGATGTCACAATGGAGTGGTACTGGTTCTTTCTGATTTTTCTTTTTGTTCTCTTTGCTTCTTCGAAGTAGTTCTAGAGGCAACAGTATATTCTGTTGCATCCGTTGACCTCAGTATATGTTTCAAATCTTAATTTCTGGAATCAGTTTGTTCAACATGTCTTGCACTTCTTCCATATGCTTGAAGCCATGCTGCTGCAAAGTAATAATAATCTCATTATCTGTACCTATGTCTGGCTCATAATAAAACAGTTTTGAGCAGATAAAAGAGGTCAAGGGTTAGGGACAAGTCCACTGGACTACTATTTCTTCTTTGGCATTGTGAAACTAATAGGTGCCTTTTGATAGGTTGCCTTGTGGAAGTTTTTGGCCAATAGTTCATCTAAAGGTATTATTTGCCTTCTCTATTGTGCTTTTCTTTGATTTCATGATATTCAACTCAATATGGTGGCTATTTTGTTCACTTATTCCCCTTTTTACTTGTTTTAGTTCGGGTCTTGCGTGCAACTTGACTTAAATGCTATTTTGTGTTGGAACTTTAAGTTGCATCCTTCCTTTCCAAAAAGGCTTTTCTGAAGTCATAATATCTCTATGCCTCCTTGGTTAATGCTTTTTGTACAATTGTGATTTCATGTTACAGTCTTTTTGCCTGCAGACACCAGGCCTTTGCTTTGCTTCAGTGCAGATACAGTTCCTATTAGGGCGCTTTCCTGGGCACCGTCTGAAAGGTTTGTGGTGCTAAACTTATTTGATGTTATGGTTTCTCCGTGTCATCTCTAAAAGCAATCTATATGGTAACTTCTCTAAAATAAAGAACTTGTTTCTTGGGTTCATCACTTGAATTAACCATGTCTTATGAAGTCTACGGTCTACATATATCTATGTTTAATATTCATCAGGCGGCATGAATTGCATCATTCTTTAACTGGTATAGTTGATAGCTACTTAGTTACGGTGGCTTGTAATTTGTTTCATGTTGCTCTCTGCTCCACAAGTCGGAAATTGAAAATATATGAGTGAATCAGCGTGAAGTGGTTTATGCTGATATGTATGTATCTTTCAGTGCCAACTATTTTCTTACTGCTTCAAGAGTTACAGTTTATTAAACAGTATGCTTTACATTTTACATAGTGGAAATGTGGTGACTGTCTAAGCTTATCTTGTATTTTGTCTTGTTACTTGATTGGCCTGCTTGATCCAATGTTATGCAGTGATTCTGAGAGCGCAAATATTATCATCACAGCTGGTCACAAGGGGTTGAAATTTTGGGACTTGCGGTGAGTTCTTTACATTTTCCAACCCTAATGTGTTTCACCATGGAAGAAAAAAATCGATATATGCAATAACAGTCAGTTGGGAATATGTTTTTGTCATGTTAGTACATTTACTTTGGGTCCTATTCTTTCTAGGAGTCTTTTAGTTTTAGCTCCATATGATTTTCCGCTGGTAGAAAACAGAGAACATTTATTACTTTTTATTTTACAACAACAACATACCCACTAGTGGGGTCTGAGGAGGATGAGATGCACGCAGACCTTACCCCCACCAAGGTGGAGAGGCTGTTTCCGATAGACCCTCGGCTTAGTACTTTTTATTTTATTTTGCGTAATGTTGGTATGAGATAAATTTAAATGGAGAAACTTGGTCAAGGAAGATTCATATAGTCAAACCCAACTTGTTCGGGACTGAGGTGTAGTAGTGGTAGCAGTGGCGGCAGCAGTAGCAGCAGCAGCAGCAGTAGTTGTTATTGTTGGTTGCTGAGAATGGAACCCTGGTCACCAAAGTTTCACCCACTTCATTGACTGCTAGTCCACCCTTGGGTGCGCCTGTTTTATATAGCTTTGCTGTAGTTTCTAATAAAAAAAACATTTATTTGGTTGTATGCTCACGTGCCAATAGTCAATTGATATGGACAGCCAACTATCAGAAAATTGTTTACCCTCAGATTATGAGGGCAGTGGAAGGATACTTTTTCATTCTTTTGCTAATTAATATCATAAGGAAAACATCGTTGGAGCACAGTGGCAACGATGCTATATGACATCTACTGTTGCCATTTACGATTGATTTTATTACGGTACTCTCAAGCATAGGTTGCAAAGCCCATATCAGTTACTTCTTGCATTTACTTCACATTACACCCACACTGATAGATTATATGTATATCTTTATTTCTTTTTCTTAATTCCCTCCCTTGTATTTCTTACAGGGATCCCTTTCGTCCTTTGCGGGAGTATAACCCAGGCCAGGGAATTTATGTATGCAGTGTGGATTGGATGGTAGAGCCGAGGTATGAGCGCAACCCATCTAACAAATTTGAGTTCTGACGTCTTTCTCTCAAATTGCATTTGTGAATGTTCATAGGTGTATTGTAATATCATGTGATGATGGGACACTGAAGATCCTTAGCTTGCCGAAGGCAGCATATGATGTACCTGTCACAGGAAACCATTTAGTTGGGACTAAACTGCAGGGATTCCATAGTTTCACTCGATCTCTATTTGCGATATGGAGTGTCCAAGCTTCCCGAATGACAGGTTTCAACTTTTCAATGATCTGTTTTCTATCTGCAATGATCTACAGCTTTACATAGATCCAAGTAGCGTCAAAATGAGATATTTGTGAATGATCAAACAAATCATTTGCAAAGTGACGCTGCATTCCTGTGAATTGGGGGGGGGGGGTGTTTACTGTTTCTTGTATGTTCTGTCTAAGACAACAATACAACAAACAATAACATACCAAATGAGATCCCACAAGTCAGGTCTGGGCAGGGTCAGGATTACGCGGACCTTAACCTTGTGAGAGGTTGTTTCCGGTAGACCCTCGGCTTAAGAAAAGCAAGGGGCAGTGTATACTGTTTCATGAGCCTTCTGTCTACGACTTGCTCCTGTTGTGTTCGCTAAGGACCAATGAGGGTGTAGAAGAAAATGGATTGCAGTCTAACTCTCTATGCACTGTCGGATAGCTTGGATGAAGACAAAGGATCAGCTTAATTCTTAGGCCTTGGGTGTTCGGGGTGTAGGGGTGTTGTGCTTCTGAAATACATATTTGATGTCAATAGATGAAGTTTCATTTTCCTGGAACACTAATTTATATGCTTGTAATCCAGCCTGATACATTTCCCTTTTCTTAAACTTTTTGGGAGCTCTAGGTATGGTTGCATATTGTGGGGCGGATGGTACAGCTGCACAGTTCCAGGTGTGTACTAATTGAAATGATTTGATGGTTAATCTTGTCTTATGGTTTTCTTGCTATATTCTTCTTCATATCAATAATTGGAAGGGTCTGGTAAACATTGTTATTGTGGTCGTAGATTCGTCAGTGTCTGGAAAAGGGATAGCAAAAGTTATACTAAAGATAAATTTCCATCACAATGACATCCGTGTTTTAGTTGAACTTGAATGGACCTACCATATTTCTCGATGAGTACCCTAATCTGCTTCTTCATTTTCCTTTTTAATAAATTTTACTCCTATGGTCCAGTCATCAATCATTCCCCTTGTTCTCATTAATGAGACAACGTAATTATGTGATTTATGTTACTGTAAATGGTCTCTTGAAGGTTTGCTTGAGTGCCCTTATTCTTTAGTTCTAGCACAAGATTCAGACCTTTTATCGGTATAACGAAGTTCAGAATCTTTTTTTTTTTTTGGTCAATATAATGGCACCTTTCTTGATTAATGAAGCTTGGCGTGATTGCCTTCTAAGGAATTTTGTGTTTGACGAGAGGTCTTTCCTATCAGTCTATTAGCACGCGAAGAAAAGCTTAAATATGTACTTCTTAAGAGGTAAACTGTGTGCCTGTCCAATTAGAGGCCTAATTTATTGTACCATCATGCTCAGATGACTAGCAGAATGGAGAATGATGCTGTGAGGAATCGTACTCCACATTTTCTTTGTGGATCATTTTCCGAGAATGAATCAAGTATCAGCGTTATTACTCCAGTGTCAGATTCTCCTTTTCGAATGATCTACTCAGGGAAACAGTGGCGTGATGCCATCACGAAATCACCACATGTTGTCAATTCAGTCCCGAATCAGGAGAAACAAGCGATAGAGCAATCATATCAACAGCCCCTGGGTATTTTGTTTACCTATTTTGCTACCTCAATTAACTCTGTGATGACCCATTTTGAGCTGGTTCATCCTGTCATCTTGCAGCTCTATGTTATGGCAACAATTCAAACGTTGAAGAAGGATCAGATGATGAGTTAGTGGCTCAGAAAAGTAAACAGTCATCCAGAATGGAAACAAAAACCACGAGCAAGAAACTGGAAGCTGATGCATGTGCTTCTATCCGCTGTGAAGAATACCCAACAAGATTACCAAGAGACGAATTTGAGAAGTTGCCTCCCAAAAGTGTGTCGATCAATCGGGTAAGATGGAATATGAACAAAGGCAGTGAGAGATGGCTGTGTTATGGAGGAGCTGCTGGGCTGGTACGCTGTCAAAAGATTGATTTATGACTGTTTGCCACACATGGAAGATGTACATTGTAAGTTTGTATTAGCAGTATTAGTTAGTATTTGTTATGTATGCATTATTTATAGTTAGGCCCCTCAGATGTAGCGTACGTGTATTCAGGGGCATATTTACCTTGGTTGAAGTGATGTGCTTGTCAGAGAAGTTTATCAAATATATAATGCAAAATAGAGAGTAGTATATAACTAGGAAAATGATTTAACTTGTGATAAACTACTTCTTGGCTCGCCGGTCAGATGCTTAAGCCATCTGAAAGAGGTGGGCAGTTCGAACCTCGTTTACGGATTGCGATGTTTGTATGTTGAGACAAATTTAGAAATATGTAAATCTTATTATGAAAGTATTAAGAAATCGACCCTTCCTTTTTTTGTTTTTTCTTTTGAAGCAGATGGAATGGATCATCACGATTCATCCATACTTGCAAATCATAGAATGTGTCTATTACAACTTATTATTTAGAATTTTGGTAAATCTGTTTACACTACACAAACAAATTGTATACCTGAATGAATTAGAACTTACTAATTTCAGACAAACAGGTAGATTACCACCAAAGGGTTTGGTCCGTGTTGAGATGGATGATATCTCTCCGCCCTTAACAAGACGATTTGAGTTGAAGTCCTAAGAAAGGAAAAAATTGTAGTAATAAGTGCTTTCCACATTAATGGGTCATGTACACACAAGTTTACATTAGTAGGTCAAATAGGTATAGTATGTCGAATGGTTATACCAAAAAAATCCAGGGGTATAAACCATAAAGGAAACAGCTTGTCAAATACTCCAACGAAATACCATATACAGGAGGCAAGTGACAACATTATTAATCCCCCACAAACTGAGAAAGGTCTTAATAGAATTTAATACAAACTAGGTAAACAATTAGTACTACTCATGCTCCACCTTGATTCCAATTCAACTAATGGTTCTTCAAGAAAATAACCGATGCTTATATATAGACCATAACATAACATACAAGACTCTCAAAAGCAAGACTCCCAATGGCCTCTCAAGCGGCTCTTCTCCTCCAAAAACAACTGAAAGACCTAAACAAGCATCCAGTGGAGGGATTCTCAGCCGGTTTAGTGGACGAAAACAATGTGTTCGAATGGAGTATTACGATCATGGGTCCAGCGGACACACTTTTTGACGGAGGATTTTTTAATGCTACAATGAGTTTTCCTCAAGATTATCCGGTTAACCCCCCGGAGGTAAAATTTACGACAGATATTTGGCATCCTAATGTTTACCGTGATGGTCGTGTTTGTATATCAATTCTTCATCCACCTGGTGATGATCCAAATCATTATGAACTTGCTAATGAACGGTGGACACCAGTGCATACCGTGGAAAGTATCATGTTGAGTATTATATCGATGCTTACCAGCCCCAACGATGAATCTCCTGCTAACGTTGATGCTGCTAAAGAATGGAGGGACAATAGGGCTGAGTTTGTCAACAAGGTTAAACGTTGCGTCAGGAGGTCACAAGAGATCATGTAGTCAAAATTTGGTTTACAAGGAAAACAAAATAGAGAAACTATTTTTTTGTTTTGTTTTAGAGTGTTATTACTATTATAAGTACTATATTTCTTTTTCGTATTTAAACTATTACCTAATTTTGTTGAATGGTTTAGACAAAGTTGGATTCATTATGATTTCGTTTATTAGATATTGCTCATTTATTCCTACTTGTTGGTTTTACCAGGTTTGATTGAAATCTTAATTACCCTATTACTGTTTAATCTGGCGTGCTTATAAGTTTTCGAAGAGTTATCTGAGGCTTATAAAGTAAATAGTTGTATAAGGATTTCTCCTTCGTTCAATATATACAGTATATAATAACAGAAACATGCATTCAGGTTTCTTTGTTAGGATTGATTTTGCTAAGGGAGTAATTTCGGATATCATCCAATATATTATAGTATAGACTTATATAAAGGATTAAGAGTCTGTTTGGGTGGGCTTATAAGCAGCTTATTTTAAATGGCTTATAAGTCAAAAAGAGACTTAAAAACCACTTTTTGAGAAGTTAGGATTTTCTAGCTTCTCAAAAACTGGCTTTTAAGTCATCTATGGCTTATAAGTCCAAAATTTTTCAAGTTACCAAACATATATCAATGAGTTTATAACCAATTGCTGATGTGTAGTAGCGGACTATCGATCATGTATTATAGTTGTCATATGCTGATGTGTTCGACACAAGTTTGAGTTTGAGTAGATAAACGTTCATCTTTGTGGCAATCTGTTGGACGATGCGAAAATATGTTTTGGTACTTCCAAATCGTTTAAACACACCTTAGTGACGTCTTTTATATGTTGCAATTAAGGGCATCTCACTGCAAAAGAAATTAGAATATTGGTTATTAAGTAGCCGTTCGGCCATAAATACCAACAAATTTTTAAAAAGAATTTTTAAAGTTGAGTTGAAAAATTGTATTTGGAAGTTGAAGATTTGGACATGAATTTTATTTGGAAAAAGTTGAAATTTTGTGAGTGGAAAAAGTAGATTTTTTGAAAAACTTAAAAAAGTGGTCAAAAGTAATTTTTGGTTTTTCAAAAACTGTTTTTAATAAAATCTCCAAAAAATGTCAGTCTTTCATGGACAAACATATTTTTCAAAAACTTTTTGGAAAAAAACAAAAAAACTTTTCATGGACAAATGGGTCTAAGTATGGTGAAAATTTGGTAAATCTTAAAGTTATGATTGGTTTAAAAGAATAGAATTAGAATAAAGAGGAATATGTGATATTAATCCAATTTATGTTCTCTCTCAAATCATACTCTCAATAAAGAAGAATATAAATTTGTTTAATTTAGGAATTCAGGATTTTCTTAAGCATAGGACAATAGGAGTATATAATAAATAAATAAAATTAGGAAAGAAACTAGGGTGGGGTGTGAATATTTTGCGAAATAATAGGGGCTTTGGAGCTATTCCTTTAAATAGCACCCAAACCCAAATCCCCAATAAAGTACCTAAAACACCATTGCCCATCTCTAATAATAGGGGTTAGATTGTTAATCTAGGGTTTCAGGATCAATTGTTACTGTATGAATTTTGCAGATTCAAATGAGTATTGAACCTTTTAATCGGTAAACACATGGAATCTACTATTAAATTCTTAATTTTCATGTGTACTTAGTTAATGTGTATTTTATGGATAGGTTGGTGAAACTTGCGGCAAGAGCTTTTTATGATGACATTACAACTAAAGGTGATAATCAGCCTAAGTCCGGTAGAAGTGATAATCGAGGAATTGCCGTCGTTATTCTAGACGCACTCACAAGGTTCTCACTTCTCACCTTTACTTTTTATACTTAAACCTTTTCTATTCATTTTATAAGTTTTAGCTGCTACAACGAGGTGCTGTTATATAAAACTGATAACATAACATAGCATGAGATTACGGTTCCAAAGAAAACTGGGCCGTTATAGTGAGGTGTTGTTACAGTGGATGATTGTTATAGAGAGGTCTGAAATTATTTTTTATTTCTGAATTATCAAGCATTGCATGGTTATAGTATGTGTGTGTATTGAAATGGTATCTTTTAGGCGGCAATGGGTGAGGGAAGAAGACTTGGCAAAGGACTTGAAGTTGCACACCAAGCAACTACGTCGCACGTTGCGATTCTTTGAAGAAGAAAAGCTCATCACGCGAGATCATAGGAAAGAGGTTGCTTTTATGCTATATTGCTATGGTCATGAGTTATTGTTTAACATTTAAATATCTGTATGTGTTTCCTTAAATTAGAAATAGCATCGCTTTTATTTGAATTACTCCTTGGTAACTAGAAAGATATGAGAAATTTGTTCTACTCTAACCATAGTCCATATGGATGTAAGGTGCACCCTAAGTTGTGTCTCTTTACCCTATTTTAGTTCATGGTTGCAATGGTATTTAATGGTTGTCCGACTTAAAGATTAAAGAATTGTCTCTTTTCTTCTGCTTTTTGAAATATTAATAATAACGTTGTAACAATAATGGCGTCACTTTTCCCGGAGGGGTGGCCTAGTTGTCATATTCTTTTAACTCAGCCCTCTTTCACTTATTTGCAAAACTTTAGACAAACTGATGGCGTTTTAAGGAATGCATACATATCCTCCGCCTTTCTCAAAATTTGTGAAGGTGAGGAGGGGGTGATACTGCTGATTTTTCCTTTTGCCCCTAGTAACTGCTAATGTGCAACCAACTACCCTCCTCTTCCAAAAGGTGATGGGTGAGAAGGGTGTGATTCAATTGCATATTTCATCTGTTTAATCACATACTACCAATTATTTCCAGATTTGGCCCACCATTTCTGCTCAAAAGAATCAGTCTTTGATTCTCTGTTAATCTATTGTTACAGGGAGCTAAAGGTGCAAAAGTATACAATAATGCAGTTGCAGCTACTGTTGACGGCCTGCAGAATGGGAAAGACGATGACAAAATAAAGATGCATACTCATTCTTATTGCTGCCTCGATTATGCACAGGTTCCCACCCTAAACCCCTTTTTGCTTAATTTTTTCGCCTACTCTGTAGAATACTGAACAATTCGGATACTTTCAAAACATAACATGTCCAAATTTACTAATAGACGAACAAAGCATGAGATAGTAATAAGGCTTTTGTCTAATTTTTGTTGGTTGAATTGAACTATGGAGACTCAAGTTATCTTTAGTATTAGCACTTTTGGATATTCTGGCATGATTATTGACCAGGGATAACTTCTCATGCATATTGGATATCTAACAGTATCTATGTTTTCATGAAAGTGAAAGATTTTAGAGGCATTTTAAATTCTGCAGATATATGATGTTGTGAGGTACAGACTGCACCGAATGAAGAAAAAGTTAAGAGATGAGCTGGATAACAAAAACACTGTACAGGAGTATATCTGTCCCAACTGTGGGAAAAGGTTCTGCCTTCAGTACTGCTGAATTTTGGCTTTTTGATAGGTATACCTGTCAAGACAAATTTCAGGATTTTCTTTAAATATGCAAATTCAGATATACTGCGTTGGATGCTTTGCGGTTAATCTCTCCTGAGGACGAATACTTCCACTGTGAAAGTTGCAATGGGGAACTAGTGGCAGAGAGTGACAAGTTAGCTTCTCAAGGGACTGCAGATGGGGATGATAAAGATAGGAGACGGCGTCGTGAAAAATTGGAAGACATGCTTCATAGGGTGGAGGTATGTCTTCTTTCTATGTTATGTTTTGGGGTGTCTTAAGTTATGTCTTGTTTCGTTCTTTTAACTCTACTCAAATATAGAATATAGAATGAAAGCAGACTGAATGTAGTTTAAAGCTATTTCTCTCTTAACTCCATGGTTATCTTGTGACAATGTTCTGCACTTCATGATTGCCTATGTTTTTTTTTTTTTTTTTTTTTTTTCTAGTGCCTTGTAATGTAGGGAATTATATAGACCAGCTTCGGTGTTGTACAATTGAAAAATAAAAAAGATTTTTGGGATGTTCCATGTCAAGTCAGACATAAAGGATAGTATATGGAAAAGTTGAACTATAACGGTATCTTGAATATGGAAAGGAAAAAGGAAAAACTTTAAAGAGAAAAAGTGATGACTTCAGAGTATTTCCTTTACAAAGTTTGATGATAAATTTGCTGAAACCCAAAAAAATCAGCAAGATAAGAAAAAGAATTCAAGCTAGTATTTGTTTAATTTACGTAATGCACTCACACGCGTTCCCACTGTTGTGGTAATTTTGCTTGGATTACTTGGTGTTGCATGCCTAGGAGGGGGCAGAACACTATGGGTCTACAAGCTAGCCTTCTAGCCCACAACGGTGAAGAAGAACAAGAGAACCAGGGAACTTAGTTTGGACTTTTTATTCATTGGGTTAGCGGGCTGCTGCATAAATCTTTGGGTTGGTAGTGTAAGGATGTTTCTAAGACAGATATACACAATTTTGGTTGCACTATGTCTATGCCAAATTTAGCACTTTCAATATCTTTGTTTTTAATAGGTCACATTTCTATATCTTTCTTTTGGCCTGGAGGAATTTAAGTTTATCTTTTGGTTCCACTAAATCACGATTTTCTCGTAGCTTTGAATATTTACAACTTGTATTGGCTGATTGTGTCTCAATGGGGTCATCCTGTTTGATTTAATTTGGCTTCGTTTACGTGCTGTGGTTCAAAATTATTTTAAGTGAAGAGATTTAACTACTCCTGAAACCCTGGACTAGTTGGCACAATCTTCACTTCCATTTAAAGCTTACGTGCTTTTTGGATTATTTATTTTGCTTTTTGAATGAGCTAGATCCCCTCTTTGTTTGATCTCCATAACAGTTGGTGACTGTCAAGAGCTGCCTCCTTTTTCTTGTTATTATAATCCCTAGATCTCTGAGAACAGTTGACTGGTTATTGCTATCTCTTTTCCATTGATCTGGTTCAGTTTACTGAGAACTAAAAGAACTGTAGGCACAACTCAAACCATTGATGGATCAACTTACCAGAGTAAAAGATTTACCTGCACCAGAGTTTGGAAGCCTTCAAGCATGGGAACTGCGAGCCAATGCTGTGGCCCGTGCAAATGGAGATAACTCAAATGACCCTTCAAAGTCAGGACAAGGGCTTGGATTTGGTGGAACACCTATGCCATTTGTTGGGGAGACAAAGGTTCTTTTACCCAACTGGAAAAGGAAAAAAAAAAAAGAAATACTGTTGTTACAGGGTTTTACGTGGGAGCTCATCATTATGTGTCTCTTGTTGCTTCTGCTGCTTCTCGGAAATGCACTGCTGTGAAAGTGCTGTATATTCATGCTCATGCATCATAGTTATACCTCCTGCACCCCTATATGAATTTTCCCAAAACACGTTTCACATCTGAATTGGATTTTCATGCACTAGTCCATTAAGTGAGGTTGCACTGCTAAGCTTTTGCTATGTATTCCTTCTGATCAAATCTTGAGAACAGTCTCTTCTGCCCCCGTCCTTTTAGTCTTTCACAGAAGTTTTCTCCATTTGGTTAGTAGGGATGTTTTGGTCATTATCTATACTATGAACAAACTTCTGTTTCCTTTCGCACTAGTCACTTGAGGCTATCTTTTCCTGTAACAACTGTTCCAACTCGATAAAATTTTACAACTATTCGAAATGTTCTTTTAAAAAGTATCCTTTTCTTTCCTTTCTTGGGAGTTTGATAGAGAAAATGGTGGCTGAGTTATATGGGATATAGGTGTTGTAGATTGGTAGGCCCTGAAACTATGGTGTCTATGAATGTAAACCACCTTTTGCTGTTGATTGCAGGTTGAAGTTGCTTTCTCTGGTCTTGAAGAAAAAGGAGATATTAAATCTGAGGTTTCAGCTACACCAATGAAAGTTTTGCCTCCATGGATGATAAAGGAAGGAATGAATCTTACAAAGGAGCAGCGTGGAGAGGTCAAGCAAGAGTCCGACATGGAGGGTACTTCTGCTGCAGCGGGATCATCTGATGACAAGAAGTCCACAGTAACTGAAGACGTGAAAAATATAAAGGTTAAATTGATTTTCCTATGGTTCCTTACCTCTTTGAGCCCTTTCCCTCCTTTTCTACCCCTTTATTGTTAGAATACCTATATGCTGTATCTTGATTCCTTTACCTTCTTTTTTGTCTTGGTTTTGGCAGGATGAATATGTGAAGGCATATTACGAGGCTCTATTCAAGCGGCAAAGAGAGCAAGAAGAAGCTGACAAAAGGTTACAGGAAACATCAACTACAGATGAAGTGTTTAACACCTCTACTGAGCGGCAAGTCGGCATGAAATCCAAACGTGAGGAGGAGGACGAAGGAGAGGATATTGAATGGGAGGAGGCCCCACCGGCAGGTAAATTTTATATTGTTCATATCCTTCAATCTCTTCAGTAGTTAATGATACAAGGACTGTTCGAAGACATAGAAAATGGAGGCGTAAGTAATTATTATAGTGTGTTTGAAATTATTAGCTTGCTAGTCTTGATCATGAGGTTCAGCTCCTTCCTTATATGTTGATTGTGCAAATCCTGTACTTGAGTCCTTATAAAATGGAGAGACCTTAAGCTAGACAAATGGATTTAAAAGGTACTCTTTGTGCATCAAAATCCTGCGGGTTTAGCTGCTTGAAGTGTCAGCCCATTTTTATTTTTGGTTTCCCACAAATTCTAAAGCTTCCTTACTGCGAGGACATTACTTAATTCTAATTGTTAATTGTTTTATGAAAATACTCCAACTATTTCTCAACATATTAATAGCCTTTAGCGCTTTGATTCATTGTAAGGATGCAGCGATGTTTGTTTGGGTGTATGTCACGATTCGAACCATGCCACTGGCTTAAGTGGGAGCAGGGTAGAGGACAAATATAAGAATATGAATGAACGTATCAAAATATGCGAACAAATCTTCACATTTTTCACGAATAAATGCGCTCAACTCCTATAATTTACCTCTAAATAATATAGTCATTTATAAACTTATATGATTCAGACGTCAAGAGAGTGAATGGATTCGCACGTATGATTTTCTGTTGATTTGAATAAAAACAACTAGTTGATGAAAGCTGAGATCTGAAATATATTACAAAGGGTGAATGATACAAGCCATGTGGGTGTCCATACATTCTTCTCGAAAATGTATCTATTACCACAAGACATCATGTAGCATAGAGCATATTTACTCTCTTTAAGCATGCAGGTGGAAAAAAGCTAAAAGTTTATTTTTCTAAAGCGTCAATTTTTTTTTTCAAATTTTTCTTGTACTATTTCTTTTTACATCGAATACCATTTCCTCCGTAAGAAGCTCTCTGCCTCCATTTTCTCCTGTTACCGGACAACCTTTACTCCATTCTCTCTTTTCTTTGTGCAGAAACTTGAAAGTCCTTACCTTTCCATGTGAACATTTGTGCCGTCAGATGTGAGAGAGTAGAAGAGGGGGTATGGTGGTCTTGAAGGGTTTTTCTAATGTTAAGATGTGTAGCACTTTGAGTGGCACATGTCATGCACTTCCCAAGAAGTGTTTAAGCCTTCTAGGTTTGCAGTAGATACACTTTCGACAAGGACCAGCGAGTAATAGGTTTGCCCCAATGTTAGGTTTAGGTGGGATTTTGAGACAAGTGGGATATTCTTGTATTATCCCTTTCCTTAACTTCCTCATGGTACCTATCAATCTTTTAGCTAGTTAGCGATCGTCCTTAAGATATCTCCCACACTAAGGCAGGCAATGAATTTGCAACTAGACAAAATTCAAACAACTTCTGGTTCTTGCTAGGGTCAGTTCTTGGGGGATAAAGTTTTTTGACAACTTGTTCTAGCGGTGGCTTTCCTAGCCACTTTTTTTGGCTCTCTTTGATGGGCTAGTCCCTTGGTCTTTTAATTAGAAATACTTCAGTTGGCCTTTTCTTCTCATTATTGTCTTGAGCTGATTTTGTGTAGCCAGTACAAGTGGGTGTTCTTTCGGTCTAGTAGAGTTAGTACAAAATAATATACAGAATCATTGCATGTTTTAGTTTTTTCTTAATTCAGATGTGAAAGAGGTGTTGCCTTATTATCCACGATACTATAATTTTACGATATTCCTTCCTGGCAAGTGATTCTAGTCTACATTTCATACTGGCATAGTTTTTTTGCTTCTCTTTGTGCTCTTAACATATTGGTGGCTCCTTCAATATACATGCAAAGTCAGCATGCTGTTAAGAGTTACTGTTTGTTAATTTATAAATTCAACGAGCAGGTTTAATGCATAAAATGTAAGAAAAACAAAACAGTGTAAGAATTTCCTTGCTTCCTATAGCTGCTATGACGTGTTATTTTGTTCCGTCTGCTTGATTAGAATTTTACATCTGACCATTGCTGATGCCTTCTCCCAAGTCTGTAGATTCTGATTCTTCTTTAGATCCTCTCTCTTGTTCCTACTCCCCCCCCCCCCCCCCCCCACACACACACACCTTTTTTTTAAAAGGTCATGAGTTTATTTATTCATTTATTTACTATTTGAAGTTCAACTTTCATTTTCACACTGGGTATGTTTCAGGTAATACAACTGGAAACTTGGACTTGAATGTCCAAGCAGATGCTTCTGGAGACGACAATGGCGACGATGATGATATAGACTGGGAAGAAGGTTGATGATCGATGAAAATATTTAAGCCACCAAAACGCAGACTGCCCAAGTCTGCAAGCGTCGTGTAGCTTCATGTCATATTTCTCTGGGTCCTTTGCTGGAATTAGAAAGTGTACGCTGGTTGAAGTAAAACTTTGTGGCTGTGATCGAGTATGTACTATTGCCAATGGAATGGCGTGAAAAGAAACGGACGATACAACGAGGGATAGCTAAGCTGCGTGCTATAGATTGGAAAATTCATGGATACTCCTTGTCACATTGGGGCTTTGTTCTTCTTTAGCTATTAACTTTATGAAGTATTACTTTGTTTGGACTTCTAAAGCAAATAGAGCGCTCATATATCCAAATTAGGTTAACGAGTCTGTGGGGTAGGCCGGTGGGGTGATTTTTCTTTGTTCATATTCAAGAGTTTGTGTACTTTTTTTTTTAATTCTTAGTTTGTAACTTAAACATGTATTTAATAATGTCTATTTGATCTTATAAACTTTTAACTCATGATGGAGCGCGGGCAACGCTCATAATCATAGGTTAGTACATATGTGAAATAGAGAGAGCTAACACAAATTCTACTTCTAATGTTTTCATAGGTTGAGAATTAAGAAACCGGCCACTATGTCTGGTTTTATAAGCTTATGGCGCTGAAACATTTCATCAGAATGCATTGGACGGAGCGTCACGGCTCACCAGTGAAACGAAATGTTGTTATTTCTCGTGTGCCTTCGTGGATAACTTGTAATCGTGCGTAAGTTTCTTCCATTGGATCAACAAAATGATGTAATTCTTTTATATTTCAAGTGAAAAAGAGCATAATTAATGCTTAATCAAGGGAGCAAAGCAAGCTGCATATGCGAGAAATTCAGGGAATATATGGAAGAAACAAGAAAGCCCTTGCCAGTTGCAAGCTATGTTGTTGTGATGAGAAGAAAGGCCGCATAGAATGGTTCTGTTTGATTTCTTTTTGTTTTGGTTTAAATCGTCTGTTATGGGGCGTAAAAAACTTCTTCCTTCATTTTCAGAGCTCGAACTTTAATATCTCTCTCTCTCTTTGTTTTAAGGGTGGAGGAATTGCAATCATCAAACCGTGCTCCTTGGTGGTATAATGACTCACTTACAACTAGAAGCTTTCCCTTTCTGATTCTAAGTGGGAAAGAATCTTATGAGTTCAATGTATCACATAAGAGACATTAAAAGAACTCTCAAAAAATAAAGAATTCTGTCAACTCTAATGTCTATCAATCTTAAATCCTAAACTGTCTCACACAACTATGCAAGTGCTAATATTACCCGAGGACAGATGACAAAAGGAAAGGATCCCAAGCTGCATTTTCACCAGCACCCCAAAGCCCGTTTTCAAACTGCATCATCTGATGTTCAGGTGTTGTTGAAGCTGCCTGCTGTGCTAATCCATTCATATGGGGCATCATCATTGGCGTATTTATAATATCTACTTCCCCAAATGAAGACAAATCGACCGTTGGTTCACTTGTTCCTAAAACTGAAACTGACATTGGCCATGTACTAGTTGTACTATTACCGCCACCAAAAATACTACCGCTGTTCATATTATTTGTAGTACTAAATGAAACCTCGTCGTGGCTGCGACTCATCTGTGGTTCTCCCCAAGGCAGTCTTCCTTGTTCATTAGCCCACATTAGTGCTGAATTTGTTCCACTGTTCCACTGGTTTTGCCATTGTGAAATCATGGGATTATCTCTAGTGATGAGGCTTATGTAATCAAGATTGTGGTTATGTTGATCATGGCTGATGCCACGGGACAAGTTATCAGAATTGATCTTACCTTTTCCAATATTATTCACATGATGTGTATCTCGTTTTGGTAATTTCTCGGTTTCCACATTGCTCATTAATCCTCTAGCTAACGTGAAAGCTTGTCCTGTTGGTGGAGATGTTTTCTTGTTTTCAAATGAGGGTAATGGTGGTTTAATGATAGGTGCTTGGGATGTGGTAGAGGCATAAGCTTGAATGTATGATCTCTTGCTTTTACTGTTAAATAACTTAGCCTTAAGTGCACCCACAAGTCCATTCTCAGGTTCATCTGTTCTGCAGGCTTCTTCAAAATTAAAAGGCTCAGAATTTTCAAGAATGCTACCTTGTTGTGATTCAGATGCGGGTAACTCAAAATTTGTACGAGCATTAGCCCCTCTTAAAGTGCGAGCGGCTTGATCATAAGCGCGTGCAGCATCCTCGGCAGTGTCAAAGGTACCAAGCCAAAGCCTTACTTTTTGCAAAGAATCTTTGATTTCAGCAACCCATCTTCCTGATGGCCTTTGCCGAACGCCAACGAATCTTGGATGCCCCCTTGATGATGGTTTTCTTCTGGTTCTGATTCCATCACTAGGCTGAGCTGGTGTTTGTGTTGTTGCTGCTTTTTGCTTCATCTTTAACTTGTTTCCTCAGTTGTGAATTTCTTAATTGTTGCTTGAAATGGAATCAATGCAGCTGTCTCTAAGCTTGGTGTCTTGAACCGTTGAAGGTATATTTGGGTTACTTTCTTATAGAAATGATTATATGTGAAGGTATCTACGACTTGTCACAAATGGACGAGGGAGTATATGACAAAGTTAAACAATGGACGAGAGAGTATATGACAAAGTAAAACAATGTTTCTTTGTACATACATACAAAATGAAGCTTTATTGCTGCAGGCGGTGTTGGTAGTATCGATTGTAAATCATAAACTATGAGTAAATCATGGCAACACATTAACTATTGTTATATAGTTGTACTATGCTTAAGAAGAAGCCTCCAAAGGAGACGTTGTTTTCAGAATGATGTGATCAATATAAATTCTGTAGCCCCTTAAATACACTCAATGCAACAAATGGCATGCTACCAGATTTCAGATTTCTGGTGTACTTACAAATTAAGGACCTGTTCAATTCTAACTTAACTAATTTCCAACAGGTTAGAGCAACCTTGAAATAGTATTCAGGATGGAACTTAGAAGATATAAGAAGAGTATTGCTCATGCAATGTGTTGAAATTGATGGAAAACAAGAAAAATAAGACATGAGAATGTGTTGGAGATTTTAACAAAGACACTGTCTATATGTTCCATTCCGATGCTAAGATAGTTAAAGAATAAAAAATTGTCTGTTACAGGAAAATTATAAACCTGGTTTGTTCCCCCTTTGGTATACGAGTATTTGCTTAAAACGCTGTCATATATGAATGACCTGTTCATAGGAGGTTCAATTGGATGTCACTTTCCATCTGTTTCTTGACTCAGCAATATTCAAAAGAGTTTGGGAAGAGAAGGATAAAATATGGAGGATGGGACCAGAAGACTCTCCTGCTAGGCAATAAAGGGGCGGACATACTTTGGACTAAAGAGTGTCACCTGACATTGTTTTCAAATTAATATATTATATATGTAAATTTTAAAACCTAGTGCAAGTCGCACTGTGACAATATTTCTTGATCAAAATTATAAGAACAGATTAATACTTTAGGAGAGATCACATCACGGCCTTACTATAGTTTCTGTTTCCACCACGTTTTCACATATTGCATAATCATTTTTGAGGCAACAAATGAGAAAAATAGAAGTCCACTGGAATGATTAGTATAATTTTCACCTACTAATTTTAAATGACTAGTCATCCTTATATACTAGTAACAGGGTTTGATCAAACAACAAGTGAAGCCGGCAAGAGTTATTGCACTGTTAAGGCTTTCAAAAATCAAAATTCAAAGTCCATTCCCACTTCCGAAAGAAAAGGGTGTAGATGCTGAATGTCTCTTGTTTTTACCTGCTCCTTACAGCCCTTCGCTGATGATGCTGACTGTTCCGCAGATAAATACAAGAAATGCGCCTATTCAGCCTAGGACTAGTGAAAAAGGTATAAGTCCTAATTTTGTGATAAAGAAAGATTTAACATTGTTTTCTTATATGGTTATTGCATGAACTAGCATTTTACGGTTGAATTGGACCCAATGTGAATGTTATCGGTTTTTCCTCCATTGCTTCTGTTAGCTTGCTTAGGTGGTTCTAAAGGTTTATTTTCCTAGTCTTGGCTCTTGTTGTTACTCTTTTTGGTCGTCCTCTCACCCTTTCCTGTAGCGCACTCATACTACCTTGCCTAGTGCCTACCTATCAATTATTGGGCATTTTGGTGATCATTTATCATCCAACGATAACACCCCTCTTGAGTGGGTACAAAGGAAAATAATCTAACAACTTCCTAAAAGCTGCTAAGAACTCACCAGGTTTGTGAAAAACAACCCACTTCCTATATTCATATTAAAAGCTACTACAGTTGAGGCTTATCCGGAGAAGTATGAGGACTTGAGGGCATTAGTTCTGAGGAACCCTGATGTGCCAGAAGGGTTTTTGATGGAGTGTTTTATTTATTTATATTCCACTCATTCAAGTTTTCTTCTTAAGGCCAGGGTAGTTTAAGCTCCCTGCCAAGACCATGACCGTCAATTTTAATGAATATGAAACGACAAACATTTTGGAAGGTGTTTTTAAATGATTTAACATAAATAATAAGGGTCACCTCGTTGTGACTAGTTGAGAAGTCAGCAGTTAATGATATATTTAATGAGATACAAAATTAAATTTGTTCATACTGGAAAAGTTGGTGTTCTATATGAGCACATAGGTGAGAGAGTTCATGTAGGTCAAAACAGAACTTACATTGAATAACTGTGGATGCACCCGCTAAATTCTACGCTAAATCAGTACACAGCAGTTATATTTATGCCAAGCCCTCAGAATGGGTGCCATGATACACCACAAACAGACGTAAAATCCTAATCAATTTGGCAAATATATTAGCTCAGCCTTGGGAGATGCTCGGGGGAAACGCATCAATTCTGTGATGATATTATTCCTTTCTTGCCTGCTGGAGCCTGAGACTTCAAACTGCGCAATGTTCATCCTTAGCAAAGAAGGACTACGGGCAAACAACAGTTTCACGAAATGGAGTTCAGCTTTTGAACCCTCGAAATCATGCATGAAAATATCTTTCAGCTTGTTGAGTGGTCGGTCTAAGCAGGTTGGTCTTTCCAGATATTTCAAAATTGCTTCTGTATTGTTGTTGGTACCATCGACCTAATTTATAAAATAAGTTTGAAGTCAGTTAAACTTCTCGTACTTACATATCCACATGTATACATTTCTTACCGAGATCTCAAGTTCACTCAAATTCGGGGAACACTTTATTAGCTCTACAGCACAGGATGTCTGTCCCAATTTGCCAAAGTCTACAAATAAGTATAGAGACGACATACAGTGCAGCATAAAAGGAAGCCCCTTAGGAATTGTGTCTGCACTCAAAAGCTTTGGAGCAAAGACAATAACTAGAATCACATATATAGGATCATTCTATTATATCTCCAAGTAAAACAACATGTCAGCTACTTACCTGAAGGAAAAATGAATCCAATAGAAGTAACTTAAGCCTAGGCAAGCTAAGAAGAAGCTTTTCCAGAGTTGATCTTTCAAAACCATTACAAAGACACATGATCAACTCGACAAGAAGGGGGGCCTGGATAACAGAGAACTCTGTGGTTGGCACAAAGGTTATCTTTTTCAGATCGAGGCTTTTAAGATTCTGAAAGCCAAGAAAAGAATTTGGTGGTTTGAAGACACAGTTAGAAAGTTTCAAATGTGTCAGAGTTGGACAGTTAAATATATAAGAAGGCAGTTTATAAGTAATATTATTTGACATGTTAAGCGTTAGCTCCTTGACACCATGTCTGGTGACATAAAGCATCCATCTATCAATTGTATCCGAGGACAAATGTGCTCCTGGAACATCAAGAACAAACTTCACAATGTCACCAATATGCTGTAACAGAATCTGATCTATTGTGTCTTTGAAGACAGATTTCTTTTTGTTGCTAAGTTCTCTGCGAAAGAGCTCATCCAGCACTAGACATGGAAGCATGGCCCAAATATATCTCCATTTTCTGGACAAGATACTAGTTCTTGCTGCATCTTTAACTGGTAGGAGCTCAAGGATACAATCTATAATGTTTCTTGGCAGACTACTGAGTCTATCATCTCTATCACTTCCAGCAACAGTTCTTTTACTATCTGCTAGAAATAGTTGAGTAATCTTAGGCTTACAACTTATCATCCCCATAAAACAAAAAGAAAAAGAAAAAGGGAGACAATTGTATACCTTGAGTCATGCTGAATTGCTGATTGTAACCTCAATTAGACTCCTAATATTCAGAAGAGGAAGTGTCTGTTCTGGTGAAATGGAGAACAACCAAGAGTCCTCTATATATTTGTTCAAAGTGCCTCTTCATATATCCTTCCATCAAGAGTCACAATACAGAGGAGTAATTAATTTTGTATTGAATCAACAGAATCAATATTGTTCTATAATGCATTTATATTTTCTATGCATATATGTAACTAGTACGTGAAGAGACATTTCATCCAAACATTCATTAAGATACTGTGGATAGATCTGAATAATAACTGGACTCTTAATAAATATAACCTCATTAATCCATTATGATTAACATAATCATTTATCCAAATACACATGTGAAAAGGGTCTACAATTATGAGCACGTGGTCATGAAAACCAGTCATGCATCATGCACGGTAATTCCAGGAGACAAAATCCATTCCATAGAAAATTGCATCTCTAACTAATGTTTGCCATCGTTTTTCAATATCCCTAGTGCTTGAGAAGTTTCTCATCTCTAAATTTTCCAAATGCATCTACCAGTGTTCAAATTTGCCATAAGATGATCTATATGACATTTCATGCAAAATAAAAAACTCTAGATACAACATAGTAAAAAGAAAATTCGAGGAAATTGGATGTACTAATTAGAAGAAATAATAATGAACAGAAAGTAGGAAAAACTGTGTTACACTAGTAAAAGTTAAACCCGTCAAATTACACACGAGACTTTTCAACTACTTTCTTGCATGCGACTACGAGTAGGATAAAAGGTCATTGTGAATCATGGCGCAAATTGAATTTCAGAAACTTTATTCTTGCCCAAGAATACAGTTTCACAATCTTATAAACAGATTCACCCAATGACTCAAATAGGAAGTTAAAAACAAAGAAAAATAAATTTCAGCCTAGAAGTCAGTTCTCAAATTACATCCTTTACAATCAGAACTATATTCTATTTGTGGCATCTCTATGATTCTATAAACAAGTTCAATATCACACAGGTTCTTGTTTTGGCATTCAGTGTCATATGCTTTTTTATCATCTTGGACTAGATAGTTCCATTACTTGATCAGTAAGATCAGAGTATCTTTCTGAAGAGGAAAATTCATTGGCTCTGCATGCATCTTGTTGGTTCTGCTCTTTCTGAAGCTTCCCATTTCTCTGCTAGTCCATCCCCTTCAAGCATCCTTACAACTTCTGACATTTTTGGTCTATGACTTGGGTGATACTAAGTGCACAATAAATCTACTTGTACCATTTCCTCTAGCTCAATCCCATTATAAATACGGAGTAGTTGTTTTTCAAGTCCTTGTCCACCAACATCTCTAGCTTTATTAAATAAACAAGCATGCATGGTACCTTTCTGTTTGCTACTTTACCAAATTCTAGTGCTCTGAAATTGCTGATCACCTCCAAATGCATTTCCATCTTTCGTTTCTTTTATAATTAAGAGTTTAAGTTATACTACATAATTAGGTCATTGATATACATATTGTAGCAGGTAACTTACATCACAAATTTCACCTTTTATGAAGGTTTAGTTCTAAATATTTCTTGGATGACTTGATGTTTAAAAAATTATGTACGCTTACAATGCACAAAACTTTAATTCAATAACTAATTAGACAAATAATATCACAGTCAGTGACTTGGACCTGCCTCTTAAAGTTAGCAGTATTCCATGGACCTCCCATCTAATTATTAAAAAGTTAAGCTGCGAAGAATGTCCTCTCTTTAATGGTATAATAATAATAATAATAATAACTAAGTTGATGTTGTTAATATTTAGCATACCTTGACCTGTATATCTTCCTTTTTAATGGTTTTTATTAACTTAGTAAAGGAACACACAAATGAATTTCTTTTTTTAAAATGAAGGCCTTCAAGTTAAACTGTAACAATAGACCGATATTTCTTGGTCAAAACTCTGCGGAAGTCACTTGGTTAGTACTTAGGGAGGGATCACATCACGTTCATGCAACAAATGAGAAAGTAGAGTCCACTGAAATCGGGGGCGGATCTAAGTGTATGAAGGGCGGTCAATTGAACCCCTTCGTCGAAAAATTATACAGTGCAACTAAGGTAAAAATGAGTTTTTTTTTTTTTGGTTATATACATGCTATTGAACCCTTGACACTAGAAAATATATCGGTATAGTGGTAAAGACGGTTCAAAAACTCCTTTAATGAATTTCTGTCTCCGCCTCTAACTGAAATGATGATATAATTTTCACCTACGATTTTTAAATGACTAGTCATCCTTATATACTAGTAACTGGATTTGATGAAACAACATGTGAAGCCGGCAAGAGTTATTGCATTGCCAAGGTTTTCAAAAATCAAAATTCAAAGTCCTTTCCCACTTCCGAAAGAAAAGGGGGTAGCAGCTGAATGTCTCTTGTTTTTACCTGCTTATGATGTTGACTGTTTCGCAGAAAAATACAAAAAATGCGCCTCTTAAGCCTAGGACTAGAAGAGAAGGTTTGTGTCCTAATTTTGTTGATAAAGAAAGATTGAACATTGTTTTCTTATATTGTTATGGCATGAACTAGTTTTACAGTTGAATTAGACTCAGTATTTATGTTATTAATATGGTATCAGAACTAGATCCATCAACATTTTGATATATCCGACGTTTGAAAATCCATATAATGACGCACACTTGTCCAACTTTGGAGATGCCATATAACTCTAGAAATTCCTTAAGAAAGCGAGAGAGATCACTCGTAAAAGCAGATCTCCCTGCGCCGCTGCGCACCCTTACTGCTGGTGTAAGGCTCACCCTCCGAACCGTACGTGGGACGAGTTTTGTGTTAAATGTTCCACATTGTTTGATATAATGAGTTCATATCTCCTATCAGTTATTTCATCCAAAAAACAGGAGAGAATGTCTAGAACTGGGCTCATGCCATCGTGCGGCCCTTCTGACTCTTCAAAATTCAATTTTCTATATTCTTTCCTCTGTTTCATTTTCTTGTCTTATTTCCATAAGATATACGAAATCCATAGTACCAAAATTAAAAAAACAAAAATAAAAAGGATTTCAGGAATCCAAAGTGCTTTACCATAACTCGACTAGAGCACGCGCATCAAAGTCCAAAATTAAATTTAACTTCCTTTCACTGTACTACTTGAAATACCTAACGTTTGACTAGTAGTAATTTGGGGGAGATAAATGGGGATCTTGCACAAAGAAATTGCAATAATAGACTAGTTACGTTACAAAATGATCAAAAGAAGGTAATAATATCTTTAACTATTAACATTAAGTTATATACTGCGATAATAATTTTTTTTAACACTAACCGCATCAGATCACTATTATTTTCTGTAGCAGATAACTTCTATTATTTTTAAGATCACAAATTCCACTTTTCATGAAAGATTGCTCTAAAGATTTTTTGAGTGACTTGATGGTGTAACAGCCTACGGACGTACATTGAAAATGCACAATACTTTGAACTCAAAAATTAATTAGACAAATAAACCCACGTTCAGTGACTTAGACCTGCCTCTTAAAGTTTGCAGTATTCCATGGACTTCCCATCTAATTAAAAAGTTATCTGCAAAGAATGTCCTCTCTTGAATGGTAAAGTTAAGTTAATGTTGTTAATTTTTCGCATATCTTGACCAGCATATCCTCCTTTTATAATGATTTTTGTTGACTTCGTAAAAGGAAGGGCACATGATTTATTTATTTAAGAAACGAATGCCTTTAACCTGATACTATTAAGCCATATTCCAATAGTACTTCAATTTCTAGTAAGCAAAAATAGATTAAAATTAAGTTATCTCCATTTCTGCCTAGTACTTGAGGATATTACGTTCCCGTGCTTAATTAGATAGAAGATTTTGGGTACGAGAGAAATCTGTTTTTTTCACTAAACTAGAAGTTGATGATATTATGATTTCTTCTTTGGCAATATAATCTTTTTTTCTCTAGTTAATGACTAGAACAACACAAAAATAGGTGATATCGATTGTTTGTTGAATAATACCCATTTTAATGATTTACTTAAATAAGTTACGCGTTACTAACATTGTTTCTTGTCTGCTACATAGATCGATATTTACAAGAAATATATGCAATACACATCATCATACTTGCAATCAGCAAATCAAGAGTCATGATATGCAATGGGCTTCTTGGTGCCTATTCTTGATATAGTAACTTCCAACCATGCTGCTATCAAAAGGTTAAATTTTTATTTGCTCCACCATTTGTTATACTCTTTTTGTTTTATTTTATGTAATACATGTTTATGTGAGGTAGGAGTTTAAAAAATAAATAAACTTTTAAAACTTGTGAACTTAACACATGTTATATAAAAATTTTGTGATTAGGAAAACATGTTATTAAGGCATATATGAAAAACTTATAAGTTAATTGTAAGAAATTCAATACATGGGACATATTAAAATGACAAGAATGCCACATAAAATGAAACAAAAAAAAATATCATTTTTTATTGAGAGAAATAATAGTTTCAATAGTTTCATTGAAGGGGTACTAATTGATATCCCATCATCAAAAAATTATACTGTAAATAAAAAGGACAGTCTGGTGCACAAAGCGTTAATGCAGGATCCGGGGAAAGGCCCCACTCCAAGGATGTGATCGACGCAGCCTAAAAATTACACTGTAAATATAGGTAAAATATTATTTTTACAAGGATATGGTGCAAGCTACACCGGAGGTGAAGCTAAGCAACCGGAGAAACGCGGAAACAACCATAAGTAAAGATAGAAACAAGACAAGTCTTAGCTTCGATCAAATGATACTGAGGAACTAGTCTCGGTCCCAAACAATCAAGAATCAAAAGATGCATCTAATGCTAAGCAACAATCCTTAAAAAGCCACATGCTTCTTGCAAATTGAATGACCAAAGAAGAAGATTGTTCAAACGATTCACACCGAATGACACAAGTTCTTATAAATTTCCCTCGACGGGGTTCGGCTCCAACGAAGACGCAATAGCAACTGCTATACTCAATATTCATCAACAACTAGATCCCTTACAATGAATTGAAATGAGGTTTATATAGACTATTCTAAGGATAGAATAGTAAATGGTCACAGGCGACCAATAGGAGTAAGCCACACAGGGCTGAATAAACTGAGTGTTCGGTCACTCCTTCAGCCGAACACTTGAGTTTCGAACACTTGAGCTCGAGCTCTTGACTTCGGTGCTCAATTGCTCAACTCGGCTCATTTTGACATCAGACGCTCTCCCTTCGGTTGTTTGTTTGCTTTACTTCAGCGTCGATGTTGAGTGTTCGGTTGGGGTTCGATCGCTCCCTTCTTCGAGCTCAAGCTTATAGATGAAGCCTTCGATTCTTGAGTTCGGCCACCCAGCTTCGGAATGGTTGCTTTCTCCCGACCACGCCAATTGAATGTGAACATCGTGCAACAGTTTAACTTGGCTTCGTGTCATCGACCTCGGTGGATTGAACACTTGATCAGCATGTGTTCGGGCTGCATCAGGATATAAACTAGTTTTGAGTTCCCCTTAATATTAAAAGATTCTTTAACCTAGTAATGAAAGGTATCAAATTTACGGCCGAGGTCCTTAGTACGAGTAGTCATGTACAACGACTATATGTTTTGAGTTCTCTGGGCTCAACAAAAATCCTGCGTCCGCTGCTAGTTCTACTCTGATTTTTTAATTGTAGTCTTACTTTTATTAAATTTATATAATCAAGTGTATATTGAAGGCAACGAACATATCAATGTTAATTCGTAGGCTTGAGAGTAACAGCTGAGGTTGAATTAAGGTCTCCTATTTCAAAGTTAATGGGGACATTATATTTTCAATACTAGTAGTATATTAAAATAAATAATTCAAGGTTTGACTATAAGCAACTTTAATGGCCACTCTACCGTGAACGCAAAGCAAGTTTTTATTGGAGGAAATGTCGACAAACCTTGCCTCCCTCTCCGTATTATTTGGACCTCACAACCCTCCTCTATTACTCTCTCTCTTTCCTCAAATATTCATATATACATACATACATACAAAGAACCTTACTAGAGTATTTTGTTAACAAAATAGCTAGCAAAGTTGCTTCAATTCTCAAGTTAATTAGCTATATGTGAGTCTCATGGAAGCAAAAACATTGCTCCCATGTCAACCAACTCCTGTAACTACATATCTGTCTCTTGCTTCTTTCTCTCTTATTATTCTTCAAACTGTCACCCTTGTAAATTTCCCCAGCTCAAACTAGTACTACTACTACTATATACGTACCTTTCCATCCTTGTTGCAACACAAGTTATGCTCTATTCTCTTACTTCTTCATTCCTACTATATTATGGCAGCACTTTCCAAATATGTTAGTACAATCAAATTTCCATTCACTATAATTCTTTCGCTAGCTCTCTTCTTATGTTTCTTTCAAATATGGTGCAACTTCATCTCCAATAATAATCCTAGCATAATTAGTAACAATAGTAACTTTCGTTATCACATGAGCTTGAGCAACAGAAGAGGATTAGCAACCAAATTTGACTTCAAGCCATTTATGCAACACCATCACCATCACCACCACGACCACCGGAAACACCTGTCTCCACCGCCTGAAAGTGAGATCGACCCTCTTTATGGTGTTGAGAAACGCCTCGTTCCCACCGGTCCAAATCCGCTTCATCATTGAGGTTTTCTTGATCTGCATGCGGCGTAACATTTCTTGTATTATTATTTATTCTGTCCTTATAGTTATTGTTACTATTATTACAAGCAGTCTGTTGTATCATATATGAGAAAAGTTCAATATTCACAACCATTCAACTTTTACCTTCACATATTTGATTGATCAATTTTTTTTTTTTTTTTTTTTCTCTAACATTGGTATTCACTAGATGACTTTCATGTGGATGCTAGGCTAGTCTAGCTGTTGTGCATCTTCTATAAGCTCTGAAATTGTTAGCACTAATCATTTTCATTTACGTATATATTAATCAGGGAATGAAGATATAATTAATTTGACCAAGAATTAAAGAAGCTTTGGATCATGGAAAGGTTGATAGATAATTAATTTTTGTCATTGGGATGCATCAGATTCAGCAAAGTTTAGTGTAGTTGTGACGGCACGGCAAGTAAGGGGGGTGGGAGGGTCATGGGAAGAAGAGATCAAAAAATTATGCCACTACTTGGTACTACAGTATACCATTATATTATTATTGTGGGGATTTGGTTGTTATGATGGGAACCTTGAAATTACTAAATTCAGATATGACCAAGACATGCCTAGAAAGTGGTTGACTTTGTGACCTTTTTTTAACTATTTGGTTTTCCTTTTCTATTTGATTTTGCATTGATAATGTTATAAGGCTCCTCCATTTCGCTTTCATTCTTCTCCCTTAAAATTTTAAATGCCTTTTCTTTTGTTTTGTCTTCTCTTTTGGTTAGTTTTATGATGAGATCATGCATAGTATTTAATTGCAAATATACACCAAATGTCGTCCATGAAACATGCACCTGGTCTCAAGATCAGACGGTCTCATTTTTTTACTATTTCAAGTTATTTGAGTTATGTTACTATGGTTTAGCTAGTATTTGGACATAGATTTGGTTGAAACTTAAAAATTTGGGTTTTTTATGTTGGGTTGAAAAATAAGTTTTGGAACTTAAAGTTATGTTTGGGCATATATTTTACTTGAAAAAAGTAGAAGTTTTGTGAGTGATTTTTCAAATTTTCCAAAAACAGTCTTTGAGCACTTTTTGGATTTTTGAAAGTTTTTTATATCAAACTTGAAAATTTGGTATAAACAAACATTTTTTTCACAAAAAGATCCCAAAAAATATTCTCAAAAACTATAAACAAACGGGGGCTGAATTTGTATGTACTACATTTCTACTAGTCATGATCGATTAACACACCTTTTACCAATATTTTTTTTTTTCCTTTTTAACTATCTGATATTGATACCTACTCGATTAATTATAATTTGTGTTGGTACGACTCATTAAAAATAGGAACCACTCTCTAGCAAGATTTTCCATATCTGATTTAGGCTCGTCCAGAATCCTCTGATTGATGGTGGAAAGATTTCATCCATCTCATCACACCACTTGATGGTCAATAATTTTTCATATCTAAGCGTAGTGGTTGTATCAAGATGAAGATTATACGCAGATGTTTTCTTCTGGGGGTGTTGGTTAATGGGTAAGTGGGCTAAAATTTTGACCTAGTATTCTAACTTAGAAATTGTAGGTTATATCAAACATTCAACGTGGTGGTTGTGAAATCTTGAAAAGGAAGTGATATTTCATATGTGCACTTTTGGAGCACTAAAGCCTCCCTGGGTCTCATGAGAGGATATTCCATTCGAGGTAATGACATTCATTGACTTGTGTCCCAACTCCCAACTTATACCCCAATATATTCTCCAAATTCATGGAGGTCCACTCAGGTGTGTGAGCTCTGTGATTAATGGAGTCTTACTACAGAAACCAAATCAAAGGAAAAGTAAAAGAAGAGACATATTAAGAAAAGTGTCCTTAGAGAATCTTATCCAACACTGTTACTATCAAAATTACGTGGGTCCATAAGAGTATTAATTTTCAACTATGAGATAATAATTACGGCCTTTGGTGGTATGATTTTCCTCCTTATGCATAATCTGATCACTTTTCTTTTTGAAAAGTCAAATAATGTAAATTTTGATCAATATTTTGAGATATATTTCTTCACCATATTAATATGACAAGAATTGCAACTTGTAGTACTTTTCGTGTAGTTTTTTAATATCTAAATTATAATTTTAAAATATTAACTAAATCTAGTTCAATTTGAATCCGAAAATTGGTCAACTTGACTCTCGAAAAGTGAAAAACATCAAATAAAGTGGACCGGAGGGAGTATTGCTTAACCCGAAATTTCCAATAAACCAAGAGCATTAGAGTTTTGCGTTACAAAATTCAAAATAATGTTTTGCTATTATTCATGAGAAAGCACATTTTACATAAAAAGAAAAAAAGTAGAAAACAAAAAGTTAACTATATAGGGGAATCTGAAATAGAAGATGGGGATCAAATATCAATAATCCAATGAGTCAATGACCAGGCCATAACCCCAAATCCTAACTGCAGTAGCAGGGGTTAATCATCAAATCAAATTAATTTCCCAGTTCCCGTTCAAAATTTTCAAAAAGAAAAAGAATAGAGAATAAGATATTGACAAAAATAACCGCTCTAATCGATATGCACATATCATGCACATAATATGCATGAAGCATACTAAAATTGCTATCTTTTGTTTAAGTAATCCAGTTATTGTTCTGTAAATTCTCTAGGGAAAAGATTTAGAGAATTGGAAAAGCAATGGTCCATATTGGAGCAACACATTAGACATTTGTTAAGTTGGAAGCCACTAGCCTGATATCCATCTACTGCAAAGAGGATAGGATACCATTGGGGGAAGTGCACAAATAGCCTATTTTGGATGCGCTATTTAGATTTTAACATTTTTTTTAAAATTATTAAATTTTTAACTGCTAGTATGAACTTCAATACTTTAATGATTAACTGAAGACCTTTTGGGTTGAAGTTAAGTACTGAAAGGTCTGAAACTTCCAACTTCAAATTTTCAAACCTTCAGGTTTGAAGTTGGGGCATATGCAGCTTTTAAGTTCAAACTTTCAGGTCTGAAGTTTGACATAGCAACTTTCAACTTCAAAGCTTCACTTCAAACCTAGGCATAATCACTTTACTAGCTTTGAAGTCAGGTTTGAAGTTGGGGCATATGCAGCTTTTAAGTTCAAACCTTCAGGTCTGAAGTTTGACATAGCAACTTTCAACTTCAAAGCTTCACTTCAAACCTAGGCATAATCACTTTACTAGCTTTGAAGTCAGGTTTGAAGTTGGGGCATAGCAAGAACTTGTTTAATGAAGGAATACGCCAAAGAACCAAAATGATTATTTTTGCAAAAACAATTTACTGACTAAAACCTAAATATTGATGGAAAAGCTGGCTGCTGGACTAAATTTTTATCATTTCTTTGCTCAAACTAACGATTTTCGGATCATCTTAGGAGTCCATAGCTCAAGATTTCCCCATTTGGCCCATAATACATGGCTTAGATGCGTGAAATTTTGATGCGTAGCTATTTTTGTACGAGTTAAGTGAGACTTATCTATCATTTTAAAATTAATTGAGAAATAGCCAAAAATTCGTGCACACACTTACACTTTATTAGCGTTGGCAACACCCCAGACCAGTCCTAGATTTTTATACTGGGACTTTGAACATGTATTTTATAATGGGATTCATCCCTGGAGCTTTATATATATAAAGTCCCAGTATAAAATACTGGGACTTTGAACTAACATGTCGAATTCTGGGACTTGTCCAAAAATGACTATTTCTCAGCGAATTTATTTTTAATGGCTACGAACAATTTACGCGTGCCAAACAGGCTACCACGTGAAATTTTTACCTCAGATGCTCAAAGGATGGGCAGGCTCACATTAATAAATCACTTTTGTCAAAAAAATTCATCGCGTCCTAAAAATTTACTGACTTTGAGAATTTGTCCTCATTTAAGACTGTTTTAGCACAATGGCTTCCGTTTCGTCCGTAAGCAACACTTCATGTTATCAATCGGCAAGTTCTGCCTCTTAGGAATAGTTCAAGTGGAAAGTATTGCCTAGGTAACACTTCAAGTTTTTTGAGAGAATGTGGGATGAGATTGAAGGGGCAAGTGCTACCTAGGCAACACTTCAAGTTATCTGGGAGAATGTGATAAGAGATTCAAGGGCAAGTGTTGCAAAATAAAGAGGGGTGAAAGACAAATATTTCCTCTTAGTCAGTACTTAAGCGAAAGGGATGACGGGAATACATGCGTCATTGTAAGATTCATAGGGCTATTTATTCCTTGAATTTATTCATTAAATCAAGTAGAATCATTTTTATTAAACCAATGTTACGAGGGTCAAAAAGGCAAACCACCGCCTGTGTTATCATAGTTCTGTAATTCCCCCCACTTTTGTCAAAAAATTTCACTACGTACCTTTCATAGTGACTGGTCTTGAGTGCTTGCCCCATTTAACAAGGTTTTAGAAAATACCTTCTATTAGTTCGGAGACAACACTTCAAGTTATAAATTTGCAAGTGTTATCTTTTAGGAAGATGTCAAGTGGCTAGACAACGCTTTAAGTTATCTGGGAGAGTGCGGAAAGAGATTAGAACAGACAAGTGCTGCCCAGACAACACTTCTTCAGTGCTACTCAGGCAACACTTTCTTTAGAAGAATGCGAGATTCATGGGCAAGTGCTGCCTATGAAAGATGGATCAAAGGCAAGTGCTGGCTTTTAGGCAGTACTTGCGATCAAGTGCTGCCCAGACAAATCTCAGAATGTGAGATTCAAGGGGCAACTGCTGCCTAAGAAGCATGTGTCAAAGGCAAGTGATGCCTACAGAGAAAGGGGCAACACTTACAGAGAAAAGGAGGACATGTATATGAGCGTCATTATAAAATTTTATAAGAGCATTTATGTCTGGAATTTATTCATTAAACTTAGCCGTTTTTTTTTTGTTGCTAAAACGCTCTTATGTGGGGGCAAAAAGGCAAATCATTGCCTATGGTCTCATATTTCTGCAAATCGACCCACTTTTTAGCCTTATCGCAATGTCTAGGGGCCTATTTGAAAAAACATGACACCATAAACAATGGTTTGTCTTTTTGCCCGCGCTTACAGGTGTTTTTGTAAAAATGCCTCCGTTAAGGTTTAATAAAAAAAATTTGGACGGAAAAACCCATGTCAAGTTTTTAGATCGGGGCCAAGACTTGTCTTTATAACTCTATGCTTTTCAACACTTATCCCTTCAAGTGTTGGCAAAAGGCAATACTTGCCGTAATTGGTCGCAATGTCAAGACTTGCCTTTGACTTCTCTGTATTTGCCAACACTTACCCTTAAAGTATTGACAAATGGCAATACTTGCCATACTTGGTCGTAAGTCTTGATAATTGCCAAGACTTGCCCCTTCCAGTCTTTCCCTACTTTCTCGCCATGTAACTTGAAGTATTGGCAATTGCCAAGACTTATAAGATTTTTTTCTTGAAGTCTTGACTTCGGGCTAAAAGAGTATTTTGTTAAAATATTGTTTAGCACGGATATTTTTGCAAAACTATTCCTTATGAAGAGCAGGCGGCGAAATCTTTTTGATGTCTTACATTTGCATAACGGACTTGCATTACGAGCCCACGTTGCTGAGCTCGGCAACAACTATTTCAGAAAAGTCTCTTCATGCCCCTACAAGTTCAAAGTTCATGTCTTTTTAGTATTTCGATTTCGATACATGCTTTCTTGTGTGAAAATAGCCAAATAGGTTTCGACTTCTTACATTATTTCTTTTAAAAGAAAAAACTTCAGAAAGGATTGCTTTTATAGCTAAAGGCTGAATATATAGTGAACACTTTATTGATTGAGAAATAGAAGAACTAATGTAAATTTATTAAGTAACAATGAAAATGCATATGGTCCTTGTGTCCTGTAAATATTAATAGTATTGAAATAGGTTAGTTGTTTTTGTTGAGTCCTAAGTTAATTGGGTTTAGACTTTAGATATGGTTGAATCTCACGTTATGTGGGGGATTTATTGCAGAAGTTCTAATACTTCTAACTATTCTTTTTCTTGGTATTATAATGAGAAAGACACACCTGTTAGATAAAGTAATCGGCGAGACCTAATTGTGGTTCTACATGATGGGATATCAACTTCCCACCAGAAAAGGGAAAAATAAGAATAGAAAAGGCAATCGCCTAGTTGATGTACCAGATTATTAAGGTTTTAAATTTTAAATTCATCAAATTAAAGAAAGCAAGGTTATTTTGATTTGGTCACGTGTGTTCACGATTGCTTATTTTTTTGTTGCTTAATTAGGTTCATAATTCTTTGTGGGGTGTCTACTAAGAATGATATCTCAAGGGTTAAATCACATTTTAGTTTTGCCTTTTCATAATGAGTTGAGGGTACGTGACCTGGTTGGTGGTTAATCAAAGATTATTTTAACCCTAAGTGCTTTACGCATCACACTTACTTGTATAAATGGGATGCATGTAAATCTACCTTTTCTATTCTCCAACAGCAATCAAAAAGCAATTTGAACTTAAAGATATCCACATGTATGTGCCAGAAACCATATTGTAAAAGCTCATAATCATGGTCGATATATCTGCGACAGAAAACCCTTCATATGATGTCAAGTGGCATAATAATAAGGTACTTACCTAAGGATATTAATAATAAGAAATAAACATACGCTTATAATAAGAAGAAAACAAATTGCAAGAAATGACTAACTAAGAGAAAAGGAGACAATTTGCTAATAATCGATGAACTTACGCTCGATTTTTTTTACCACAGTTAGTAGATAAAATTTAGAAATATACCATCACTTGAAAGATTCGAGAAAAAGTATGCAAGTATATGGTGTACCAGGAATTTTTTGTAATGGATCACAATTAATATAGAATAATGTCCACATGGTAAGAGTGTCAAATTTGGCAGTCCAAAGAAATTCAAAAGAAAAGGAAATGGAAAGATGGCAGTCAACTATATATGTTTATCTCCAACAGCAAATACACGAATCTTGCCTTTCTGAACTTGCAAGAACAAATTGGGAGGTGACCTAACTACTCTATAACATATTTTCTGCTGCATATATATGTGAACCTGCGTTTTCTTCTCTTTAACGCCCTCCAACGATTTGGCCAGCTACCACTAGCTTAATTTGCCTGACTATTAGTGCCTTGTGAAATTTAAGTTCGTTCCATCTTTGATACAAACATACTTCTGCAACTTACTGTGGCGGATCTAGCCATAGTTTCGTGGTTCGGTGGTCCATACCCTGTATTTATTTTTAAAAAATTATATAATATGTACAAATAGAACTCGGTAACTTGAAAAGATTAGAATTTTGAATCCAAAAACTTTAAATTTTAGATCTGTCTCTGCTTATTACTAATTTTGACCATAAAGTTTTCTCTCCATAGCATCATTTTAAGAGATGTTGGAACTCTCCTTGTTCGATTGTATAGAGCTCTAACATATATAAGTCTTGAGTTTATATTTCATGCTACTATTGATAAAAAATAATTTACACGTACTCGATCTATGAAAAAAAAAAAAAGAATCAGATGTGAAGGAGTGAGTTGAGATGCAATTGAGTAAATTAATAAAAATATGTCCTCTCTAACAGCTTAATATTTTAGATGAGATGGTTACAAAATTCAACATCTTTTAGTTTGTTAAAATATTGAAAATTTTAAAAATATTTTACACCTCTTTTATTCTAATATTCTCATATTAAAATGACATGAAATGTTTAAAATCAATACATTCTAATTATATCTTGGTATGTTTTATATTATCTAACTTATTTTAAACTTCCGGCCCATGTTTGGCGGTATATAAGATAAAAAGGAGGTAATATTCAAGGGGAAGTGCAAAGTGTGTCACCATATATATAGGTCATTTCATGTGTTAATGCGGAGCTTATACTGGTTATTATAGGTAGAGATTGCTTCAAGTGCCCATTTATTTTTGAAAACATTTACTGATGTCTTGTCCAACTTGCCCAAAGATGTAGCTTCCTAGAGAATAAGAGCATCAAAGAATTTGGTTATTCTCAATTTTATGTGGCTCATATTTATTATCTAGTCATATAAGATACACATTCAGCTAATGTTCCATTATCACTAACGAAAATCAATTTTGTTTCCGTTATTAAGAGTTAGAATTATGCCACGTAACTTTTACTAGTCACTTAAGTGGATTACTTGTTCGTTTGTTCTTGGTGTTATTCCATTTGTAGAAAAGGAAGAACAAAGAAACAAACACGAGAAACAAAACTTGGAAAAGAAAAATCTAAAACTGGAATTTCGAATTTAATACTTCGAATTCGCTCATGCGAGTAGAATTCCAGAACATTTAACTAATCAATCCAACATTTTTGCCTATATAATAAAGGGAAGAAATTCATGTAGAGAGTCATGCAACTTGAGAATCGTCAATGTTCTTTGAAAAGACACGAGAGTAATTGTGGAATTTCTTATCAAATGAATTGACTTCTTCATTTTTGTTTAACCATTCTATATTTTGGACTCGTTTATCTAATTTATTTAAATTCGCATTGTATAAGTTCATGACTAAAAAATAAAAACTCTCCTGTCATAAATTCGCCCATCCTCAAACTCGAATCCAAGAGACGATATAAGTGAAAAGATCGCATCCATTCACCATACCTCAGGGTGAAGTCACAAATTGGATTTTTCATTCTTTTACAAAGGTTTATTAGGATTGTTTCTCTTCCTACATTCCCTGAGTTTCTTTTTTTCGAAGGGATAAATTAGAAAAGCACAAAACTAAAGAGATATTAATTGGAGTCACAAACCATTACCAAATTACCCATAACACCAAGTGGAGCACTTAAGTACATTATTACGGCAAGCATAACATTAATTTTCCGTTTTCCCACCTAAGAAAATAGGAAGATTAATCAAGGACGGGACTAGAGATTATGGTGGGACCAAAGTATGTAAGAACCCCAAATTACAAGTTGCAATGGTGATTAAGAAATATTGACAAGGCTTTTATAATTCATATACTTCATTAACCCCTTCTGGCGTTGACTCAACCAACTCCAAAACTTGCCTTTTATTCAACGCCTTTTGAGCCTGTCTGAACCCCATTTCACACACATTACAAATGGCCAAAATACAAGAAGAAAATGGGAATTAAAAAATAAAGAGTGCTTTACAATTGCAAAGTGGTCCATAATCAAGCATAAGGGGGTGAAGTGCTTTACAAATTACAATTGCAAAGTGGTCCAAAAATGCATGCTCAGTGCTTATATACTGCAATTCATAGCTAATTATACTTTTTAGAGATAATAGTAACCGGTGGCGGAGCTAGAGTGAACTCCAGGATTCGATCGAACCCCATAATTTTGACAAGACCATGTGTATTTGTCTTGAAAAAATATTTAGTATGTACTATTAATTATCAATTTTGAACCCCATAACTTAAAAAGATTAGAATTATGAACTCCAAAACTTCAAAATTTGGCTTCGCCTAACAATGTTAATTCATAAACATTTCTCTCAAGGTTTGAGAGTCGATTTCATACCGTAATTAAACTTTTAAATTTTATTTATCTGTTAAATTTTCTTTAATAGAACTTGTATTTCCTAAAAATGTATTTCAGGTTCTACAATTAAATTTATATTTAGTTGAGTCTAAGGCGACCGTTTTATATCTCAATTCGATCAATTGATAGGCAATTTACGTTGATAAGTATTCGATTTTCACGGCCTTAATTCGAAGGCAATGCAAATATCAGTTTCGAAGATATGAATATGCAAATCCGATGTTAAGTCAGAATGAACAATTCGAAAGCAGGTGCAAACAGATGAATTAAGACAAATAATGAATTAACGATTTACGACGATATGATTTCGGACGAATTCCTATCGAAGATGACTTATGTGTTGCTTTCGCTCGATGATGAATATTTGATTTTAATCAGATTCGATGACAAATTTAGACGTGACAATAGATACATGTGATCGATGGAAATACACCCAATCAGATAACAGTACAAAAAGGCAGTAGTAGCAATTCAGTTGGTGTGTTCGATATCAATAAGCAAGTTAAATAATGGATTAATTATACGACCAAGGCTACGATAATAAGTTAATGAGATTGAATGTGATGAATGAAAGTACTAGATAATGGAAATAGCATGCAAACAACGAAGTAAATAATAGTGAATAAATAAATAAAGCGATAAAAGCTTATTGTATTGCAGAATCGGAGGCTGGTGCTTCGATGAAAGAAATGAATCTTCCCACACGTTTGAACCAGCCACAATTGATGTTTAATACAATGGTTGCTTTGATAATGACAATAAATGAACAATGGTATAGTGAACAATGATATAGCTGGTGGATAGAAATAATGATGTTTCTTTGTTCTGTTGAACGTGTCCTCAAATGGGAGAAATGAGGTCTATTTATAGTCTAAAGTGAAGGTGACCAACTCTAGAAGAATTCTGATTCCCCACGTCTCTTCAACAGTTGCCCACGTCCCACGAAATGAGCTGGATTCGTTCCATAAAAGTGGGATAAGACCAATTAAGGTTATCTGCTAGAACGGCTGTCTTCGGAATATTCCGATCACGCCATTAAATCGAAGCCGCATCCAATCGATTTTTACCAACATATGTCTTCGGAACCAACAATAATTTTGCAATACGATCGAACACATCCCTTCGTAATCGAACAGAAATCGACCAATACAGAACTGCTTATACGTAATTATCTTTTTTTTACCTCCTCATATTTAACGAGGATTTTAACACTCAAAGCCACAACATTGTCCATGAGACTATTGTGAGTCGAACTCATGATCACCTTAATGCGGGCAATTTTAATTACGAACCTAGCTATAATAGTTAAATGCCACGTTTTTGTGGAGTATCAATACAATATTATCTCATTTTTGGTAAAATATGTTAGTAATATTTCTGTTCGTGATAAAAGTAAACGTTATTCTTCTGTTAAATAAATCATAGATTGACAATAAGTATTTCTTCACTTTTAAAAGTACCAAGTTCAATTGAATAGTTAAAAGATAATTAATCACGCACACACATGTATACCATAATCATTGAGCACTAGTTGATGAATTCTTTTTATTCTTTAAATATTTAATTCTCTACTGATAATGTTAACAGCACATGCTGAATGGAGGAGGTAGTGTGTGTAATGAAGGAAAGTTTAAAGTTACTCAGCACAATATTTGCACCAAATTAATACTCATAACCCAAGTGATTTCACATATATTTTTAACATTTTGCTACCCTCGTTGATATGTATTCTTTTTTTTTTCCCCCTTTGTTAATAGTTGCGCTAAATGAAAAGGAATTAATTAGTACATGTTGTCTCTGTCGCTATTTCTATTCTTGGCCACTCATAGGCAATTCCAATTCCATTGATCGTTGGACCACACTTTTGAATATTTTGATTATATATCAATGTCCTTTAATCATGAAAAATTATATGATTGGGTGCAATACTATGTGAATAATATATATTTTTCATGAAATATATGCTGGCTGGTATTTGATTTTATTTTCTGCATGTCATTGACGTCATAATAATTCACTTTCCTTTTTAAAATGATCTCATAACAATTCACTTACATTTATAAGATAAAATGTTGAAAAGAAATCTTGCACTTTTTTTGACCATTTTTGTGTAAGATTTTCGAAATAGTTTCTTGGTTATTGATGTTTTGACCATCTTATCTTCATTTCTAGCTAAGCTATCTTTATTCTATAGTAACTGACATGTATGTTAAACAATTTAAGATTTTTAATGCCTTAACAACCTTATCATCGAACCTAATATGGAGTAGTAGTAAATAGAGAAGCCAATAATGACCTATCTAAATAGGGAAGTCTTCCATTTAAATTGTATAGGAGTATTCTTTATTAGAAATTAATTATTTGCATCCTCAATTATTTAAACTCGTATTAGAATGGCATGAAAATAATTGTTCCATATGCTGTTCTTATTTGAATGTAGGCGCCAAGTTTAAATTATGACAGAAAAATTAATAAATTCTTTAAACGAAACCAAACCGTTGAACTTAAGTTCTTGGCAAACTACATCATCTTTGTATCTTCGACTTTCCTAGTATTTTAAAGAAAACCCACTTGTGCACACAATTAAGAAATTTCCAAAAAAAAAAAAAAAAAAAAAAAATCAAATCGTAATCTGAAAGTCAAAGTTCCTGTCTTCCTGATAAATAGTTAACCACCTTACTCATCCTCTATTATAAATACCTCAAAGTCTTTTCCACCTATTTCACCAGTTGTTCATTAGAGTTTACAAAAAAAAAAATAGAGAACAAAAAGAAAAAAAAAAAAAATGGTTCTCCTAACACCACCAAGAACTCCAGGACGAGCCATAGCTGACTCGTCGAAGAGGCTTATGGTTAACTTCATTGGTTCGATGTCTTTTTTAGCCTTATGGCTAAAAAGAGCAAGCCGAAAAACCCGAAAACTTGGGAGCGATTCACCAAAGTCACCATTAGCTAAGTCGAAGAAGTTTTTGGCTAATATTAGTAACAAAGCAATTAATATCAGGCACAAGAAGAAAGCTGACGAGGAACTTGTTGATGAAGATTTTGGAGATGGAGGGCTATGGCAAAGAGGTATCTTGATGGGAGATAAATGTCAGCCGTTGGATTTTTCAGGTGTTATTTATTATGATAGTAATGGTAATCGTTTGTCTGAGCTGCCTATGAGATCACCTAGAGCAAGTCCTTTGCCAAGTTATCTTTATGCATCACCAAGGTCTACAGAAGTTAATTAGAGAAAGTAAGTTTATTAAAAAAAAAATGTTTAGTTGGACAGTGTTCTTGATGTCCATAGATTAAATGTTTTTGTTTTTTCTTGATGTCTTTTGGTTTGTTTAGTTTGGGTAACTGGAGATATGGGAACCGTGGAACTGGAAAAGATGGTGATGAATTTTCCATATATAAATCTTGAGAAAACAGTATATAAAAATGTTGAGTTTAATTTGGTGGAATAAACTTTTTAGCTGTATGTTTCAATGGGATATAAATCAAAAATATATTCAATTGCTATTTTTATCAATCGTATCAATTTACAGAACACGAGTACAGAGACCATGCTCTGGCTCCTGGCGGAACCATGGTCTGTTAGAATAATTTTTCTTTTTTTGGTTGTTACCCCTATATCCACTAATATAGGCTTAGTGTATCGGGATTATTAAGAGCGAAATTAACAATAGTCTTGATGATGAAACAATAGTTCAGTGATCACCGGTGAAATTAACCCTTATTTTCAGGACTATAAGCCAACACATGTCTTGATGATGCAAATTACAGATCATTAGAGTTACAATCACTGGTGTCACTAAGATGTAAGTTCAAATTATATTAGAAACTGTTATTCCTCTCATTTCCTTTATCACTATTTCTGAAGATCCCTAAAATATAATGAGAAAAAAGTGTTTTAATCTTCTATAGTAGAATTTGTTTTATTTACTACTCCCTCCGACATTCTATAGAGGCAAGGAGTTTAAAGAAAACACAAAAGAATTTTTAAATTTATAGATTAAAACAACTCAAATTAAGTATGTCTAGTTATTAAAGATAAAATTGAAAATATTAAAAATCACATTATTATAAATATATAACTGTTTTTTCATAGTACCACATTAATTGGGACCGATGAAGTAATATATTATGCTTAAACGCTTTCTCGGACCTTGAGAATTGTGATTAAATAGTTGAAAATATTTCAGGGGGACATATAAGATCATTATCAAAGAGATCATCAAGGGTTTTTGATTCCCTTTCAAAGCCACGTATACAATGATAGCGATAATCAATTACATTAAATAAAATAGAAAATCAAACAGATATAGGGAAATTTCATTTCTCATTAGAAAATGCTTGTACAAAATAAAAAATACTTTATTTGGTCAGCCGCAATATTACGCAGGGATGAAATTAGTCATCCTCCCAATTTTTTGTTTATGGAATAATTGCGATTAAGCAAGTGACCTGGTCAACTTTATAATTATATAAAATAAAGTAGCTAGTATGAAATAAAATAACGTAAGAAAGTGACACTTCTCATGCGAATTTCAGTATATGGTAAAACTGTGGTTGGAATTGAATGATTCAACTTTTTTTTTCTATTCTTTTTCTTGTTGGAGAAAGCATCATAATTATGGTCTGCGGGAGAATCTCTGAGCACTAGCCAAGTAAAACAAAAATAAAGTACTCCATTCGTCCTAATTTATGTGACACCATTTCCTTTTTTGTTTGTCCCAAAATAAGTGGCACCTTTTCTTATTTGACAACTATTTAATGCAGTATTTTTATTTTTTCCTTGTTGGACCCTACATATTTTTAACTCTACCAACAATTTTTTTATTACTCAAATCTTATTTTTTCAAAAGTAAAATTGATACTTAACAAGGTCAACATCTATTTTCTTAAACTCCGTATCCGATCAAATGGTGCCACATAAATTGGGACTGAGTGAGTATAAAATAATGTGAAATAAAAATTCAGTATCTATGAAGTAGACGAGCTAGTAAATTGATGTCCTAAGTTTCTTCTTACTTGAAAAGAAAATTGAACATACGACCACAGGCTATTAATGACATGGGATCAATCTTTGGAGTCAACCCTGTAAGGCTCAACCAAAGTACCCATGGGCATGAGTGACTTAGTCCAACTTGCACATTTTCTCATTCTCCTTAAAGAGAAAAATCCAAGGTCAAAGTCAATTACTCTCTCATACTTACTTTTGTCTCCTAATCAGTATTAGCGATTAAGCTTATTCATAATTCCAATTGATTCCAAATTTGCACTCTCTTGCTTTTTTGCCCAAGCATTTTGGTAATTGGTGAGTGAATTGTGTGCTTATTTGAGCTTGATTTTTAGTACTCAATTAGGTGGAATCATTGCTAGATTTTTAGTACTGAGTAGGTACAAAGATTCTTCGTTATCAATTACTGTACTGAACAAAGTACATACAGCATGTATAAATATGGCATCAACAATCATTTTTTTTTTTATAATCGATTTTTCATGTTTAATATATTGCTTAGTATATGCTTATAACGGTACTTAGATATAAGTCACAAAAATTTGTCCCAAGCCACTATGTAGAAGTAAAATATACAGTACTAATAACAAAGTTAGTTTCGCAGGAAACAGCAAACCCAATTAAATTGAAGATTTGAATAGTTAATCGATTACTACTAATTTGAATTTGTAAGAACTTTCAGAACGTTTCAAAATAAAAATAAACACAAGCACAAAATGAGAACCAAGGAAAAGATGACAAAACTGGCCATATGGATATGTCCTCAACCTTTTCCTATAATGGCTTAGGAGATCGGTTACAGAATTATTGAACCAAGTGCCTTACTATTTTAGACATGTAGCAAAATTTTGCAGGTTTATGCAATAGGGGTCATACGTGTTATACAAACTGGGAAAATATGTTAGTGACACGACAGTAAATTAACCAATATTAGTGGAAGTCATAGTCACCTTCATTCGTGCAAGTATGTAGCCTTCGAAGAATCCATCTATGCCTGCCTTTTTATGGTGGTATATTGTATCCTTTGTTTTAAAGGGACAAACGATTTTCACCACCTAAAACAGCTAAAATTTGTCAATCGAGGAAAATGTACACATAATTTAGGAGCACTACTGTTTGTCCTTGCCGAATTGTACATGATATTGTATTCAAAGATAAAAAGTCATTATTAAATCTATTTTTTCTACCTAATAAAAAATGTAATATAATTTTTTGTTAATTTGTACTACTTAATTGGAGGAGTACGAATTATTTGTATGGTCTTCCACAATCAGCTCAAGAGACGGGAAGAATGATTTTTGGAATATGGATGGAAAAGTATTATGAATGGCTGATCAATCATCACTCAATCATCTTTTTAACCCTGAAAATAATTTTTAGGGTTGCAAGTTTATATGTTACTACCTCCGTTCCAAAATGGTTGCCATAATTTTCTTATTAGCCCGTTCAAAAAAGAATTGCACAATTCTAAATTTGAAAATATTTTTGAGGTGAAAGTATTACTTTACCCTTACAAAATATTTATAGCCACATATTTATGAATGACTTATTTTGGACCATAAATTTCAAAATTCTTACCACATTTTTTAAACTCCGCTTCAAATCAAATTATGACAACCATTTTAGAACGGAGGGAATATGTTTGAATAATGAACCAATCATCTTTTTACGTGCGAGAGCAAAACCTGATTTCTCCCATTGTGAATTGTGATGTGAAGACTGGTTTCTTCCTATTATAGTTGACAATATTTTCCTATAAGATCCATTCCATCAACATTTACAACCGCTTATTCTCTTTAACCAATATTTACCAACAACTCACTTCCCCCCAATCAATTACTTTATGCAGGGAGTGACAGCATTTTCAATCTCTATGTTAGGTTTGGACATTCAATTCTATGATCCGTTATGATGAAACTATAGTAGATACGTGTAATTGCCACCCTCCCAGCTCAATAAGAAAAATGGACTAGTGGATACGTGTAATGAAGTTGTGACATTGTTGATAAGCTTGACGACATTATGGATTGCAACTAATTTATTAAGGAAAAAAAAAAGTGATGATGTGTTGCCTTTTGGCCGGTCACAACATTATCATTTCTATTCTTCTTGTGCATGGAAGGAGCCCAATATATGAAATTCCAGAGGGTAACAAAACAGCTAAAATCATGAATTCTCAAAAGAACATCACTACATTATGTGAAAATCGCAACACTACAACGTCCAATATAAAAAAAGGGGGGCACAAAATTTTTAGTAGAAATAGTAGGGAATAAGATTGAGAAAAATATTCAAGCACCAGGAGCTGCATCTTTCACTTTACTATGAAGATATCCACCATATTCTCTAGCATAATCCTTCACATGGCTAGCCGTATCAGCGATACGGCTTCTTGCATAATCCACCCGGTCCGAACCGGGTGGATGGAATCCCCTGAAATACCTGTATAACCAAGAAAGAGACGCCAAACTTGCAACCCCAAATCCACAAACAGATAAGAATCCAGCAATAGCTATAAATAGAACAGTACCAACAGGGACCCAAATGGGACTAGATATAAGAACCAAAGGCGTGAAAAAGATTAGACCAAGAATAATAGCTGTAAGTGTCAAGCCTGTAAGAAGAAGCAAGATTCCTCCGGATATGATAAGGGTTAAAAAACCAACAAGTTGTGTTGAGTTTGGGACATGTTCTTGTAGCTTTCGTAGAAATGAAGGGGTTGTCATGTTGCTGTGGAGACCTGCGGATCTTGTTGGTGGCCTTTGTGGACGACCATAACTTGGCTGTTGTTCAGACATTGTGTAGAGGATGAGATAAAAGTGTAATTGTCTGGAGAAATTAGGAAAGTGGATGAGTGTTCTTGAGAGAATAAGAAAAAGGAAAGAAGAGTGTTAAACGGAGCAAAGGATGGGGTGATATGACACGTGTGAGGAGGTTGAAGGTTTGAGTTTTTGTAGGTTACATGCAAGAGCACACGTGGGTGAGATGTAATACTAATAGTCCTAGATGTACTTTGGAAGAATTGGACCTTTTCTTTTGTCGATTTTCGTTAATCGGTTGATATTTCCACCAGTTTTAACTAAATGTTGATGTATTGCTAAGCCGCTTGTAATTAATTTCATCAAATATCTACGAAACACTGAACGAGGCAATACAGATAGATAAGTATATCAATATTAAGATAACAAACATTATGTAAGCTGCAGGCTGCATTGCTAGTTTTGTGAAGGAACAATGATCTTATTCTCATTTCTGCTCATTAGACATGAGCCATGGTTCTTGATTGTACACCCTTGTGTGCTGAAATAGCTACTTACAACAACTGCTATTGGTTTCATCACTTTCTAACAAAGATGTATTTGAAGAAAAACTGGATGAAGTCACTGTTAACAAACTTAAGTGAAAAAATTTATGTTGGACAGGCTCTGCAATTCCTAATAACTTACATTGCCTTGGGTTAGGCTTCTCTCTACTAAAACCTGTACACTAACAAATGATAGATCTGATACTACATACAAGAAAAATTGGAAAACAAGGACCCCACTTAGGTCCTTCAATTTCATCAAATTAAACCCTATTGTGATTTTTGTTTCTTGTTAGATCCTGCCATAGAACTTTCAGCTGTTGTAGCAGTTGCTAGTTCCATTAACCTCTCATAATCAATTTCAGTCGATTTATACTTCAACTTGAATCCGCTTTGCATCCATGACTTTACACAATATAGAGCTTGGGTACTCTCATAGGGTGTGGAGAATCTCTGCTTGTCTATCTCATCACCTTTGCTGCAGAAAAGGTCTTCAGGTGCCAAAGCAGTTGCTTGTACAGCCAAAAAGTCCCGAGCCATCACAGACAACCGTGGGTAGCGCGAGCTATTAACCTTCCACCATTCTAAGACATCAGTTGGCATTAGAGCGGGAGGCTCTGATAAATATTGAGTAAGCTCATCTGTGGCTGTGGACAAGCTTGCCCTACGTTTCTTGCGAGCAATTTCCTCTGCAAAAGAAATGCTCCCTCCATCATCTTGTTCCGGTGCAGCGTAAGAGCCGGTGATAGAAGAAAAATGACTGGTGGAGTAGGTTCTTATGAAATGGCTTCTAGCTTCCTCCAAGTAGCCCTCGGAGTTGAGACTTTCAGGAATGAATTCAACCTTTATTCTTGGATCAAGAATGGCAGTCATATATGTGAAGACATTGCCAACCTGGTCGTTATAGCTTTGGGCTTTTGTAGCCATCTCCTCTGCAGCACTCTTGAGCCAGTCAGGGTTGGGTCGAGTGTCTTTACAGGCTGCAATCTTTTCGCAAATGTAATCCATGAAGAAAAGAACCAAACCAATTGTTAGAACTTTGCTTGTGCATATGTTATTGATGGTTTTGTGGAAGGGTTCTAAATATACATGCATGATATTCACAGCATTCTTCTCTGCAGTGTTCAGGAGCACCCTACTGCCTAGTAATTCATCATACTTTCGGACGATAGATTCCATTGATTTACCAGCCTGCACAGCAAAATATAATTAAAGTCATGGCTGATTTGCAGATTAATTGTAGAAGCGGAATTTACTATTCACATCCCAATTCCTATCTTTCCTCCATAACATGATTTGGGTAAATAAAAAAATGGTTAGTAAAGATCCTAGGTTAATACTCAAGAATGATGTTTTCCATCTGTAAGTAGTAAGAAACATCCCATAACTCAACAATGTCGGCATATATATGTGTCTGTTCTACAACGTAGTAACTAACAGATATCCAATTGTATTAGGAAATGCTATTATTTTGCTTTTAGAGTCTAAATAATTAACCTCTTGTAAACTTTTTCTCTAAATTGTTTGGCCTTTTGAGCGCATTTTTTTTAAAAAAAACTTTATCCATCACATATCTTTCAAAGCTTTTTGTCTCTTTAATATGGTATTCCAACTCCCAACCAGGAGCCCAAAAGTGGTTCTTTTCCACTTGCTTCCTTGGTGACTCGAAACCCCCAACATCATGGTTGGAAGTGTAGGGTCCTGGATGCTACTCACAGTTTATTTCCAACTTCAAGCTGGTCATGTATGAAACAACTGTCACTAAGCAAAGAATAGAGGAAGTAACTCGGTATAATCATGAGAGGAGAGGAGCACAAAATTAATTCTTTCTCGTAATATATTCACACAAATTAAGATATATGTTTTCATCTTGTTCTCAACTATTTTTCACAAGCGAGTAAGTTGACATTATGAGCATATTAACAAGAAAGAACAATACCTTCTGTGCAATGTCAAGCATCTGGTAATTTCCACTCCAACGAGGTGATGCATCAAGAGGGAAATTCCAGTCGCCTTCTTGATAAACATTGCAACATTGGATAAAATCCTGAGAGATCTCCAAGGAAGTGTTTATCTTTAGGACAAACTCTCTTATTTTGGAGATTATCGACTTCATCGATCTTAGTCCATCATTTATGATTGAATTCAGAGTTTGAGCAGCGCATGGGAGATAGTAGAAAGAACTCATTTTCTGGTTTTCCATATCTTCCTTGAGTGTATGACATGCATGCAGTGCAATCGGACTATTATCGTGGGTGCAACAAAGGACTCTATTGTCAATATTATACAGCTTAAGGACATTCAGCAGAGCATGAGAAATTTCAGCAGCCCCACAAGGAGAAGATATATGACAAATATCAAGGAGCAGCCTCTGGAAAGACCAGTTTTCATCAATCCACTGGCATGTAATGCTCATATAGAGGAGCTGCTCATAAGAAGTCCAGAAATCAAGAGTTATAGAGACCTTGGCAGAAACTTGGTCCACTATCACCCTTACATCTTCTTGCATGCTTCTAAAAACTTCGCAGAGCACTGTTTGGAACTTTTCTCCAGGCCAAAGTTTAACTGTTGGGCTGAGAAATTTAAATGAGTTCAAAAGCCAATGTTCATCCAATGTAGAAGGAGGAAGAGATGCAAGAATAAGCCACTTGACTAGCAACCAGTTTAAATGTTCAAGCTCCAATTGAGGTGTTTTGGCTTGATGTTGATGTTGAGGTTGAGGCTTCTTGGCAATAGTGACAAGCTGTGGAGTAGGACCGGAAACATTCACTGTTTTTTCATATCCTGGATGGCGATTGCTGAGATGTCTTCCCAAGTTGCCTTATGAAAAGGAAGAGAAACATCAAGGTCTACTGATTCTAGCTAATTCGTATTATGCATGATTATGTCATAACTATAGTGCTTCAACAATTTTTGGGTAAATACTTCCAACAGTTCTGATTCTATAGATGACATTTCCTGTAAATGTAAGCTAGCATACTTGATTATCACTTCACAGTGTATGGCCGTATTCTTTTCTCACCACAGCAAAAGGCACTGTTACCTCTTTTTAGTCTGAAAGCAGAGTTGATTTTTAGAGGCTCACATGAAGTAATTATCTCACTTGACTGGGGAAAACAGCAAAGACGAGAGAAATTACCAGTGGCTGTGGCAATTGAATAGCTCTGTCCGCAAAATTTACATCTTCGAGTTTTCCCATCTGGAGCTGTCTCAAAATACTTGAGATACACTGATGTCATGGTCTTTTTCCTTGGTTTTGCTGTAGGACCAGCATTCCCCTTCTCTGCAGCTTCCAGCCCGGTATCTATAGGTTCCATGTTTGGAAGGATTGTACTTGAAGCATCCACAACAGCAAGGGCTTTAGGCTCCATATCTACTCCAGTGTAATATAGAGAGAAAAAGAAAGGTTCATAAATGCATAGCAAATGCCATAAAGCCAATGTCAAACAGCGTGAAGAAAAAAGAACGTATACAAATCTGATATGAATTAAGCAATTAACTATGGCTCAATCTCAAATTAATCAGGGTCAGCTAAGTAAAGACTTCTATGTTCGTCTGCTCTATTCAGTAACATATACAAATTCAACAAAAGAAATGCAAGTTCCTTTTTATTAGTCCCTCCATTTTAGTATTTCACTTGTTTTCATAGTTTGACTTGACACAAATTTCAATAAAGAAATGAATTATGAAATTTTTTTAGTCTTGAAATATTCTAAGTATAACATTTGAATTGCTTTGAAACTTGTAATCTTAAACGTGTCATCGTGTTTATGTGGCTAAAAACTTCCTATTAACAAAATATATAAGAATGTGTCATTCTTTTTGGTACTGACATATTGCCTAACAAAGTGGAACAGAGGAAAGAAACAACTGAACATATTACTTACATCATACAAGAGAAAATGCCAGATAAAAAAGATGCATGCATAATTAGAAAAGGAGTAAAAAAGAGTACCTTTGAAGGTCTTATAAGCAGAGTTAACACCCCAATCCATCACATTCCCAGCTCCACTTTTCCCACTCACTGTTCCTGCCTATTTCATCAAATTAAAATCTGTCACATAAGTAAGAGTTGCTATGATAAAAAGAGCAGCTCGGTGCACGAAGCATCCCACAATGCGATCAAGCAGGGTCCGGGAAAGGTCACAATCTAGAATTGTTAAGTATGATAGATACCTGGAAATTCATGAGATAAGAGTGCAGAAATATCTGCAAATGAATTTGGAAAATAAAAACAAAAATCAGAGCTGTATGAAAAAGGGGTGCATGCATTTAGAGTTTAAGAAAAAAAGCAACAGAAAACAGTAAGTGATGAGCTTACAAATTAGAGCTAAAAATTGAAAATTACTCAATCTTGAATCCCATAGTGAAAGAGTTTTATTAGTGATAGAAAGAAAAAGAAAAAAAATATATAGAAAAGAGAAGAAAGGAGTTGCAAAGGAAGAAAAAAATGGAGGGAAAAAAAAAAAGAAAGGGAATTTGAAGGGAGGAAGCTGAGAGATCTGAGTTGTAAGCCAGATAGAGAGAAGCCGATCTCAGATCTGAGGAGACGACTCTTCGGACTAGTTGGTAGAGCCGTCACGCCAAATTAAACTCCTCTTTTTCCCTTTTCTTTTTCTATTTTTACATCATAATTTTTTGTGGTATAAATATATTAGTATTATAGTTCGTGCTAGTTAGTTCGATTAATTTAGATTTGTGTCATTCCTATTCCCTACTCATCACATTACACTTTGTGATGATATTAATGACAGCTTACTATTTAATAACTTTTTTTCCTTCAAATTTTAAAAATTCATTGTCAACTAATGTTATTTACTTTTCCAAATAGTTATTTACTTCTTTAAACATAAGTAGTAACTTTTACCGGAATTATGAACTAATTTGAGATTGATATTCTTTTTTTTTTTTTTCCTTCTAGAGCTTCATATATCCCTTTAAAATTGTTTTATTTTAAAAACAAAAAGGCTGGTAACGAAAATTTAGGCTGTTGATGAAATTTTCCAGCTGTTAGAAAACATGTCTCTATTAAATGTGATGCCTAGTACACAGCTCAAGCCACAGAGTTGGATTGGTGCCTCCACGGCGAGTTTACTGAGTTGGTTGCATCAACTCGGACTCCACTTTGAGCCGCCATTTTCTTTCTTTTATTTATTTTTACTCTTTTTATTAGTGCTGGTACAGTAAAACCTCTCTATAGCAACCCCTCGTTATAACATCATTTCAATATAACTGCCTAATTTTCTCCAGAATCGATTTTTCATATTATATTTTACCTCTATAACAGCATTCTACCTATAACAGCAATGAAGTTCATTATAGCGGAACACTCTTTATAAAATTACCTCTTTGTAGCGGTCATAGTCAAATATTGTGTAATATTTTGTGAGAGATATATTATTTATAAAATAAAATATAATATATTTATGATAATAAGTTGTAACATAAATATACTGCATTTTTTACATTCGTACCATATAAATTCTAACGTAAAACTTGATTTTTTTACAATTTTAATTTATTTTAAATGCATATGTTCTTTAGATATTAATTTTATTATTGTTACAGTACAACTAGTTATAGATTTATTAATAATGTATTAACCTTTCACTTTTTAATTAATGAAATACGAAAATCTATTAAGATTTTAAATTTAACATGCGAATTTTATGACCATTAACAACTATATGAGATCTAACCGTCAAATGCCAGTATATATGTATAACAACAGCTCATTATAGTAGGATGAAAGTTCCAAATAAATACTGTCATTATTGAGAGGTTTACTATATTACTTTCCCCTCAAGCCCAATGTAATTCTAATTTATGGACACTTTCATATTTCATTTCATCTTTCTTATTCATCCTTATTCCTTAAATATATATACGATTCTCTTAGCTATAATAATGTGACCCGGGAAAAAACATGAACGTAATATCATTACACTTGGCCGATATTGTTTATATGGATCGTTTGTTTTAATCGTATTATGTTTTGTTTTGGGAAATTAGTAGCTTTTAACTACTTCTCTACATGTGAATTGTGATGTTAGCTTTTTCTCAAATTTTCACCTTCAATATTGACTAGATGTATGTGATTAAATAATCGAGTAACTTTTCTCTTATTTTATCTTTATATGTTAGTCACTTATTGTTAGATGTGATTATTCAAATTCTATTTTGTGTTGCGGTATGTATATCCATTTTATTCCTCATTGCTAGGAAATACTAGTATTTTGTTCGGTGCAAATCAAAACATATTTTACTTTGCTTATTATAGATTAAGGTGTTGTCGCATAGTTAAAAGAATTTCACCCCGCATCCTTAAAATTGATTGGTGTTAGCCTTTTTATCGTAATTTAAGTTGATTTTAGCAAAATGATATTTGTTTTGTCCGTAAGCAATACTTTATGTTATCAATCGACAAGTATTGCCAATAAGAAGAGGTCAAAGGGCAAGTGTTCCCTAGAAAAATATTAGAAGGGATTAAAGGGACAAGTGTTGCCCATGCATCACTTCAAGTTATCTGAGAGAATGTGGGGAGAGATTTAATGGCAAGTGTTGCTTAATCAAGAGAGCATCAAAAGCAAGTACTAACTGTTAGACAGTGCTTACGAGAAATAGGGGGCAAGAATAGAGAAGTCATTATAAAATTTATAAAGGTATTCTCGTCCGAAATTTGTTACTTAAATTTAGCGAGACCATTTTTGATAAATCGCCATTTTTCTTCATTATAAAAATGCAAACAATTGCCTATGGTGTCATAATTCTACAATTCTCCTAGTATAGTTATATGTCTGTCACTCACAAGACCAATGGGCTCTACATTGTCACCGCAGAATTCCAACTTTGCTCCCATTCATCAAAGCAAATCAAAGGATCCAAAGCCCATAGATGTAAAAGCTTAAATGCTTGTTCTCCTAAACACCCGAACTTCACTTGAGCGAATTGAAAAACTATTTTGCTAGAGTTACATGTTTTGATTCTTTTGAATCTCTTTCATTTGCCAAATTATCATCAACTTTGTAAATTTCGTAATCCTTTTTTTTTCCTCTTTGTTTTGTGTTGTGTGAGTCAAACCGATAAATTCAAAAACCACTATTACCATCAAATAATAAATGAAAGTAGATATACATAATTCCTCATTGTACTGGAGTGTATTTCTTGATTAATCTTTTGCTGTCCATCTTTTGGATCTCCCCGTTCTCCATATAATAGCATGAGGGTTTGGACAAACTTGGTATGGAATTCTTGGTGGATCAACTTCAGGCACACTGCACACATTACACCATTCAATTATCAACAATTGGTCGAGAAAAATATTCTCAATAATTAGTGGACATAGATTATGATATCTTCTTCTTTTTATTATGTGGATTATTTCGTTTATGATTTATACAAATAGCCCGCCAAGTATTACTAATTAAAATCGTTTAACCTCTGACCTTTGAGAAGTTAACAAATAATAAATGATAATGAGGAACAAAACGAAATCATGGAACAAGCTGTCAGAATGACAGGTAACAAACTCATTTAACTCTTGACACCTTTTGCTTGTAATGAACAACCTATCCTTAATTTCTATTGTCTACAGCTGTACCATATTGTCTTATTTTTTATACAATATAGCCTGATTTATTCCTGATCACATCATAGCTAAGGTAGCTACTTCATTTATTAAAATACCCAACTCATTTTACCACTTTAAGCTAATGGTTCCATAAACAAAATAGAAAAACAAAGGTTCAATGTTGGTCTATTCTAGATGACCCTGCTTCTTTAATTATTTTAGTGCGACTATACAAGAGTCTGGACCATATACTAATTATACTAAAATCATTATAGTATGGAGCAGGTAACTGACTTGGATCAAAGTAATATAAGGAAATGAAATGCATGAGATTAGGAATCATATTCTTACCTCAGTGAAGCTATTTCAATTTGTGAGAAGTCCATGTTGGTTGAACTGTCAGGTAAAGAAATACTAGTCCTTTTCCTTGTAGAGGTCAATGGTGTAGGTTGTTTGATGGCTAGTACTTTGCAATTCAAATTGCTTGAAATATTGCTGTGGGCCATGGCCATCCTATGCAAGAAATAAATAAGTACAAGTTTAGCTCTACTATTGAATATTTCTAGAGATAATTGAACATTGTAGATGATGGTTATAGCATAGCAGCTACTGAGAATCCATATAGTCAATACAGGTAGAATGAAGTACAACCAAACATTTCTAAATGACCTATGGGTTAGTGTCATTGTTCCCACCATATATACAAGTGGTTCTTGTTTCATAGTTCCACCCCATTTATTATCAAATATGTTAATGAAATTAATTTTAGAGATAGGGTATGAAAAGCTAGCTAAGTTGCCTGTTCCACGGAAATACTTCCTCCGTCTCAAATTAGTTTACGTTTTAGCAAGTTTATTTATTCCAAATTAGTTGACGCTTAAAGATTTCAAGATATTTTTTGTCAATTCTTTCCAACTATGCCCTTAATAATTAAAAGAATTCTAAAAAAAGTTAATAGTCAAACATTAAATAGGATATAATATCGTAAAATATATACTTTATTTAATAATTTTTTTAATAAGCGTGAAAAAGTTGAAAGTGTAAACTAAAATGAAACGGAGGGAGTAAATTATAAATGTATGTTTCCTCGCTCGCATATTCCATGTACGCAAACAATTGAGATTCCAAAACAATTCACGAGGATATGACATTCTGAGGATCATGTGATAGACATGAATTAAAAATTAAGCAGTCAAATAATGAGCACACAATTGCATGAAACGGCCGGCCAATGGGGCTGTGAGTGAAACGTGGCTCGTACAGGAGCTAGCTAGTCTAGCACAAATCATATTTAATGGAGTAAACAAACATCAAATAGTAGTTCCATCATACTTTAGTACAAGCCAATAATAATACACAAAATCTTCATCCAACTCTAAGTATTTTAGATGGAATTAAATAGTTAAATTAATGAGTTTTTAAATAGAGTTTATGCAAGTTTTCCCAGAACTACTAACATATCACTAAGAGAAGTTGCTTAGAACTATGCCACCCGCAAGTGTGGTGGGGTTTTACAACAACAATATACGAGGGTAATCCAATAAGTTGAGCTTGAGAGATGAGATGTACGCAGACCTTATTTTCCTACAAAATGGAGAGGTTGTTTTCACCAAAATGATGAGTTTTGACCTTGAGAATAAAAACATTTATAGAGCATTTTTTCCTTCAATGAGTCATATGCCTTGTGTATCTAAATTAATTAATAGAAATAGTAGATTTCGAAGGTTTTTGAATATCAAATGCATAATGTAAACACAAGGCTAGTGCAGTTTTCAACTGAGACAGTGATCAACATTGACCATAGCTCGCATTCCACAAGGGAAATAAGGATGGGGGACCAAGGAAGGCGGCACTTTTAGCTCCAAATTGTCACCTAGTGGGTTAGAACTAAATGTAGTACTCCCTCCGTTCCAGTTTATGGGACAGCATTTCCTTAATAGTCTGTTTAAAAAGAATGACAACATTCTAAATTTGGTAACAATTTAACTTCAAAATTACAGTTTTGCCATTAATATAATGATTTTACAACCACACAATCATCTATGTCTTATTTTAGACCACAAATTTCAAAAATCTTCATTTATTTCTTAAACTTCTGTGCGCCGAGTCATGACAGATAAAATGGAATAGAGAGAGTAGTTCTAAAGGCCAAAAGGAGAATTGACCAGACCAATATGGTTGTAGGCCTTTAATGGCTTTATTGCTAGGAACCTCCTATCCATTCTCTATCCATACTGGAACAAATCAATGCACACAACCTCTAATCATTTGATCCACAAGACTTCAAGACTAAAAATAAAGCTATACAGAAAACAGAAGATTGAAAACTTACTTATAAAGAAAGCTGTGATCATGAAGTCCAACAACAAGAGCAGAAGCTCCAATCTCTCTAACCATTGCAGCAATCTTTCCTCCATCTTGATCCCCTTCAGTTACCACAATCTCTGTCTTGGTCTGTAATAGAACCCCTATGTCATTTATCATATATGTATCAGTAACATTACAAGATAAGTAAACTATAGTACTAAAACAGAACAATATTAAAAGAGACATAATGGCTTACGTTGGGATAATTGTTGCAAATGTCTTGAAATGAGAGAGCCAATTGAAAACCTTTGAGGCGTAGGTTCCTTAGCTTCTTGTTGTTGTTCTTGGATCTTGTGTTTGGGAAAACATGAAGAAGTGTCACTATATCTCCATAACGTAAGAAGTTATGAAGTGCCCATTGTAGAGCTGTTCTTGATACCTCTACATCTTCTACTATTACCACTATTTTCCTCACATCCATATCCATCTACCCCCACCCCTTTAACTCTACCTCCTATCCTACCCTAAAGAGATGGTTTTGTGAGCTAAAGAGTTGTAGCCAGTATACTATTTTGATGTAACAAACAAAACATTAAACATAGGACTGTCTGCTTATGTTATTTATCAAATGTAAGTTTGCCTGCAAGACAGAGATTGGATGGAAAAATATAAACTAGAAATATTGGAAAACGTAGAGACGTACTACTAATAGAAAAGGGGTTTGTCTGTCCGGCTAGAGAGGGAATTCTTTGAATATATTTGGTATGAAAGGAAAATATTTTTCGGAAAATGTTTATATTAATGTTTTGTTTTGGAGGGTGTGGGGTGGGGTACCTTTTGAGTTTTCATGATCAAATAGTTCAGTGGGGACTCATTTAGCCTACTCTTCCATATCTTCCTCTCTTGGAGTGGCTTTTTTAAGAGGTTCAACTGTTTAATTACTTCAGTACATTAATCATGAAAATATTAATGTTTTCAAGAAAATGAAGTTTACAGTCAAAAGGAGTTGCAACAATATGATCAGTACTTGCTATATATAGCGTTAAGACAATTTTGGCATTTAATGTATGGGATAGTAAATTTATTGCTGCATTTAAAAAAGTATGCATACAAAATATTTCGACAAGTTCAATGCGTCGAGAAAGGTAAATATATAGGTAATACAACTTAGAGTTATTAATGGAAAATAACGTGTTCATACTCAATGTTGGTATCAAATCAAATAACCTAATATTAATCTCAAATCACAATAAATTAAAATGAAACTTCGTGCAGTATCTATTATTAAGTACAAACATCAAATGCGATTATTCCTTATTTTAGGGTTGGAGTGTAGTGGGAGTGGGAAAGCGTCATACATATGCATAATGCATCACTCTGTCCATAGAAAAACAAGAAGACTGGCAACATCTTCAGTAAACTGTGGTTCTGTGTTTTTGGTTCTTACTCATTTGTCCTCTTTCACCATTTCTTTTTTTCATTGTTCCAGGGTCACCACTACATTAAACAAAAAGAAAACCCTTTTAAAAACATAACAAGATCCTTACAGTAGTTACTTATTCGCATGAAAACACTCACTTTGAGGATGCAGTGACAGTGAAAGACTAAATTAACAAGATGAAAAATGGCTTGTCTTTTGCGACGGATCTAGAATTTTATCTTTTGTACCTTTAACTTCTTATTATACCAAGAGTTTGTAATACTTTCTGAAGTTTGGTTAGAAAAATTCTGAGAGAAAGCGACCTCGAGATCTACAAGTACAAAGGTAAGACTTGCTAGTAAATTATGTGGTTTGTCTTAACTACTTTAGACAACCCTTCCTTAATCATATATTGTCTTACTAATGCATTCTTCTATGTTCTTATCCACTAGGAAGAGACAAAAACAACATAACTCTTCTTGTGATAAACAACATTACTCCAATGATCATATTAATATTGTATAAACTCCTTTTTTGCTGTCCTAATGGAGAGGCTAATTAAAGTGACCAGAGTCCAGAAGAAAGGAAACAAATTCTCACTACATCCCTGCTATCTTGCCGTAGGCCCTCTAAGTCAAGTTGGAATGAACATGCCAAAGATGAAAAAGACTCGTGGAATTGTTCATACAGAAAGCTATTTGGTCAGTCTTGATCTAAGAGAAGGTTTTTGTCTGCACAAACATTTCATGTGCAAACTATTAGTGCCTTATTGACCCTATGAAAGCATTTCCTTCCTAGGCTCCCAAACTTATTTGAAGATCTGCCAATGGACCTGGCGTCAGAAAGCTTGGAGTTTGAAGGAGACATGTCATAAAATGTAGACTGGACTATAGAAGAATGTAACTACTAAATTCCACGGTAATGGACTCCATCCAGGCATCCAGTAGCCACTTGGTAGACTCTGCTCAGTGCTCACTCTAATTGAGTGAGTCGATTAGAGTTTGTACTAATGAATTTAATGGAATAACTTGTGGAATTCTCAAAATTTTAAAGAAGAAAATCATTTTAAGAATAGAGAAGAAAAGACTCGAGCGTTTAAGCATTTAATTAATAAGAAACCTAAATGAATCAGTATTGACATCTAATATCCAACAACAAACAAAAAGTGAATGTATTGTTTTTGTATATAAGTTATGTCCAGGTACTGCTGAATATTCCAGTGAGTATGACCTTCAGCATTTAAGTTCCGGTAATAGTATCAAATTGAGGGAGAATATAGTGCTCTGGTAAGTGTTCTACCTCGCTCAAATGTTGGTTATATGAACTGCGGTCAATTGGTTTCTCAAGTACCCTTTTACAAACAGTTTGATACCACATGTACTATATATAGTTTCATTAAGATTGCAGCTTAATGTTTCACTGCCCTTTGAACACCACCCCCCCCCTCCCCACTACCCAGATATATCACCAACAATAGGCATCCTCCTATCTAGAAATATACCAACACATCCTGCAGGACCTCTTTAAATAAACTGAATTCTAGCACTTCCAAGAAGAAGATACTAAGAACGCCTCGACGTCCATCCATACTGTCAACAAAGTTCATTTAAGATGTTACCAGCTATAACCACTAACATGTCCATACGATGCTGTCAACAAAGTTTGTACAAGATATTATTGGAAGCAGCTATAACTGCTAAGTACTTATTTCCCCTTTTGTTTGTAAACAAAGTAAAAGCACCAGCTGTAGTATAAAAGTCCCACCAGCGCTTATAGTTCTCACCCTTCACTGATACGAAGTCTACCCTTCGACCATATTTATTGTACAAAACCATAATATGTTGAATTAGAACCTAACGGAACTCGACTCAACTTGATACTGCAAGGGGGGTTTTACACCTGAATACCACCCCACGTGACACCAACATGCAAGCTTATTAAGTGACGCGACCACAATTTGTTCTTCCACGACCACGACCACCTCGTGCATTGCCATGTCCTCTGCCACGATAGGAGCCTTGAGATGCCCCAGCCCAGCGTGATCCCTGACCATGACCCAGTTGGTGTTTTGGGATCTCACCAAATGTCTAGAACACATCAACAAGCCTCTTAGAGAGTGAAAAATGATAAGCATTTATAATGATGCACGCCAAACAATGTGGCCATTACCTCAGCATCTTTTTTCCTTTGTTCAGAGAGCTTCACTTTTCCAGATTCATGATCACAAGAAAGCAAATCAAAGAAATCATCCTTACGGTAAACGGGCTGCAGAACAAACAGAAAGTTAACAACAAAAGCCAGAAAGGCCACATGCACAGACCATGCATGGATAACAAACCTTAGACAAACTTACAAATCAACTTGTGTGAATTTCCACCAGCTTACCTTGCTATTGTCTTTTACATGCACTTCTCTGGTTTCACCTTTAACATCATAGTCATCTATCCCTTCATCATCCTCATTTCCATCATCTGATTCAGCTTTGTTATTTTTGCCGAGAAAGTCCCACACCTCTTTCTTATTGAACTTTTCATTCATTGCCTCGAAATCAAAATCCACCTTAAATCTTGTTTTGACAAGGTAATTCTGAGTATGAAACAAAAGTTATTCTTGAGAGATATGAGCATGTAGTGCTAAGCAACAAGATAATAATCATGGAAGAGGGAAAGATAAAGCACTCATGTTTCCCTAATTGCAAAACATCTGAAAGAAAAATGGAATTCCCACTTTCAGAGGAGAGGGATGGGCCGAGCTATAGGTGATACGAAGAAAACAGGATATCTCTCCAAACAAGCTAAGTTTTATTCATAAGGAAAGCAAATATATTTGACAAAGGAGTGAGAAATATAAGTCTTTCTCAATATCAATATATGGAAGAGAGAAAATCGTAAGACTTGACACAATTAATTATCATAAGACGAGAAGAAGCTATAGTGATATAGTGAATTGAATGGTAGAAATTAGAAAGTGTACATGTGAGATATGAACGAACTTGTGGATAAACAGGAGGCAGATACAACGAATAAGGAAACTTAAGATGCATAAAGCTCCAACTTTTTCATACATTTAAACTTGGAAATGAAGCCAAGAAAGAATCACTACCAGGAATTCTCAAGGAAACCATGCCTATTCATGAACTTTTTTAAAAAATAAATAAATAAATACAATCAAGCATACTCAAAAAGATGAATTCCTCAAACAATGATCACCTTAGCTCCACGTCCCCGAACACGACTTCCTGCATAGCCATGATTGCGTAAAGGAACACCATTTGGGCGGAACTGTGAAATGAAAAGAAAAAGGGGAGGAAGGCATATTAATAAGAAGACAAGTAGAGAGCTCTAACATTTATAAGGAAACGAAAAAAGTAAGCATAGCGCACAGTAGAGAATACAAGTAGAGAATTTTGACCATCAGAAGAGTAAAACTATTAGAAAGAAACAAAATTAAAATTAAAGAGGCATTTATCTGAAGAGAATAGAGATTGGGTAGGGTGATCAATAAGAAGAAGAAAGGAAAACTGTCCAACCGGAGTAACCCATTTACTTTACTCTGGTGAGGAAACAAAGCAGGCCCAACAGGCTGGGAGGGGAAAAAATAGTAATCACTTATGTTACCTTCCGAATGACGATAAGTCATCAGAAGGTTCAGTACTAGTTAGTAACATGAAAGTAATGTAAGGCAGGAATAAAAATGACACATCCTTGAGCTAATAAACTTTACCCCATTTCCTCTTCCGGCCGCATGGTTTCTAGAGCTTTGATGCGAGGATAAAACACCTCCATTTGCCTGAAATGAATTAGAAGAAAGCCACTACGAATAAGAAGAAAGAGAAAAATCCACTTCATAATACAGAAAGACTTAAAACTCCTTTTTTTTTGGGCTGGCACCATTGATAGTGAGATATGGAGTTTGCTACCACCAGCAGGTTGGCGTCTTTATTCAAGAAACAGGCTAAAATACCAGTTTAAACAAGCAATTCTAAGAAGCCAAAGAAGTTCCGTTAAGTTACCACATTTCCCCTTCCCCGTCCACGGCCTCTAGAACTATGATTACTGGTTGCAGGGTCTCGATGTACCTGAAAGCATAAAAAGTATCCCATGCAGGTTCAAATGAAAATGCAAACAAAAGCAAACCAAAACAAGAGCAGAGAATTACCTGATCTCTTCGCCGAGCAGATTGACCTTTATAATGATGAGATGATGTAGACCCATGCAACTAGAAGGAGAAGGGAAAGCAAAAAGGAAAATAAAGATGGTGTTGTCAAGCACAGAATTAAGTACAAGAATATTGACTAGTATTGCTTTGAGACGAAATGATCCAAGCAATTAGAAGAGGGAAAGAGGGAAAAGAAAGAGAAAAAAGGATGTTTTTGAGCACAAAAACACATACTAGAATCTCCACGAAAAAGAAGTCAACATATGGCTACCATGTGCATTAACCTAAGGGTCTAAATTCTTTCCAAGTATGAAGGAAGTCGAGCAGGAAGATGCTTATACATCGAGAGTACACGGTGTTGATGAACAATTTGGTCAATGTTTGCTGTTTCATTTTTTTTTTTTAAAAGCAGTTTACAATCAAGAGAGTAGTCAAAAGCGAAGAGCGCTTACTTGCTGGGACTTTAAGCGCACGACATTAGGGAAGAAAAGCATTAATAAAAATGTAATATAATGCAAGAAAATATGACTATAAATATAAACAAGAATTAATTAGACAAAAGAATGAAAACAAAAAAACTATACTTAAACCCTAAACCCTAAAATCATGTCAATGAAGTTCAAAAGTCATTTTAGATTTCCGATTTGGATGAGAAGATGTACTTTTAAATTTTTAGGGGCTAGTCTTCTTCTACTAAATTTCTAATCTTTCTAATCCTGATCATTCAAAGTTCAGTCATAACATCTTTTTTTACTATAAACATATCACATCATCACTTTTTTTGTCAATTACATTAATTGACTAAAGATGTGCTCTTAACGGTGAAGCCAATTAGAGAAGAGGTGCAAGCGAAAGGCACAACCTAGGCTTCACTGAGCTTTAAGGCTTAAGCAAGCCTTTAACACCACTGTGCAAGAATAAACTTAGTTGTTTTCTAACAGCAATAGTTATGATTTAACAGATCATTGACGGGGAACAAAATATGGTTTACACAAGAAACATAATAAAAAAGGGGAAGAGATAATATCAGTTCAACTGTACTATAAGTGGACAAGTCATACCATATGAGGAAGCACAAACTAGAAACTGAGGGAACAGAAAGTGTACATACTGTTTTGGTTGTGGATTTCGGCAATGAATCGAGGGTTTCTTCAGTGCTATCTGATGGCAGAAGTTCCACTCTTGATGCTTGAGCAGTCTTTACATCAATGTCGGAGGTCTGAGGTGACTGAGACGAAGAGGACTGCTTAGGTCCTGAGTGTACCTCCACTGTCATGGGAGAATGCTTGCTGATAGATACACCTGTCGTTTGTATACTAGACGACACAGTTTGAGAGATTGTTGGAAAGAAACCTGAGGGGTTAGCAACTGAACTTGATTCGCTAGTTACTGGAGCTGGAGTAGCCTTTACATTGAGTACTTCTGGGAAGGGAGATGCCAATTTTGGGACAGGATTCATTGCTACAGTTGAAAGAGCACTAGATCCATCATTTGGCATTAGAATAGGTGATCCTCCAGCTATGGATGCATTCACATTTTGGTGTTGCGCTTGCTGCTGAGCGGGGGGATATGATGCCACCAAACTCTGTGGTGGGGGAGGAAAACGGTGCTGTTGAAAATGAGAAACTCCTCCAGGGGACCCAACTAATCTTGGCCAATAATTAGGCACAGCAGGTCCACTCATATTTACAGGTGGAGGAGGGAGCGATAGGCCTGAAAGGCTAGAACTTGGTGCCGAGGAGTCACGGGGCTGATTCAACAGGAAAGGTGTAACAGGGAGAATGGGTTGTGCGCTGGTACTAACATTTGCTACTCCTGCAGTACCAGGAGATGTCAAGGCCATAGTAGTAGGTGTCGAGTGAAGGACATGAGACTGCAAAGATTTCACATGAAGAATGTAAGACAAGTCTTCCTGAAGTAATCGGAACAACTAATCTATATAGAGATGAATATACCTCTATTATTGCGGGGTCGTCGGGGACCACTGATGTACTTGGAGGTGGTGGAGAAGGTATAACCTGCAGATCCTGGAAACTCAAGACAAACGAAAAAGAGTGAAATCATAATTTTTTTGGAAAGAAACAATCTTCATCATGTAGTTAAACGGGTCTCTTGTTAATTCATTTGAACTTTCATCGTTGAAACCTTCCAACTCTAGCAGTCTACAGCTGTAGAACAGTGTTGTAAACAAGTGCATGTTTGCCTCTTGATTTTACATGAGGTGAGGGTTGAAAATGTTTAATGATTATTATTAATTGTAGTGGCATGTGGATTCTATTGCTTACTTTTTTGTTATTAGGATTGAGAAAAAGAAGTAGAAAGTGGTAACCTTTAATGCTATATAATTTATGGATATTTATGTGGAAATGGGAGAAAATGGAAACTTGATTCAAGTTGGAAAGAGGGAGTAAGACAATAATTGGTCCCACTATCCGATAAAAGAATAACAAAGGGCCATAAAGATCTGTCATGCAAAGGTTCTCCTGAAAAACTTCACTTACAACATAACAAAGTTATTTGAATATAGCACAAGATCTTCCTGTGGAAGGCTGGAAGCTATTCATATTAACTCAATGACTGCTGGTCATATTATCTCAATGACAGCTGGTACTACTGCATATAGTCGCCAACTTCGTAATTTTGAATAGCTCAAATGAAAAAGAATAGAAAGAAAACTTAATATGAAAACTAATGGTTTCGTCTTAATACGAACTGGTGTTACTCTTGCATATAATCCAATTTAAACCATGAAAAGGACTGAAAAACTGTCTTATCGTAATAGAAAGAAAAAGGTATGAGCAAGTAATCCAAATTGAACCATCAGAAAAGCTTCACAAGTTCACATCATGCTGGACTGTTTGAAGATAATCCATTCACCTCAAATAAAATAGTTGATAAGTAAGCAGGTAAAAGATGTAAATAGAGCTCACCTTTATGTCACTACCTCGGAAGAATATGTACTCGTATATTTTGTCGCTTGGAGAGACCTGAGGTCCATCCTTCCTTCGTCCTTCTGTCCCGAAAGATTTCACTGCAGCCAGATAGAGATTAGTTATGCATAAGGTTACATGATATGAAGAAAAAGAATCTTGATATGAGAACAATGATCTATGTTTAGATCCATACTGATACATAAAGCTGGCCAAATAACTGAATTGCTCTCAATAGAAATTACACTAGATATTTTTTGATAATAAATTACACTAGATACTTTAATTTATACTAGTAAGAAATGAGGAAGAAACAAAATCCAGGAACTAGAAAAATTATCATATTACTTGACCAAATGGAGATCAGCTAGTAAACGATTAACTTTCTTTTCTCTTTTTCTTTGGTTGCTTGTAGTAAAAGATTTGCTAATTTCTTCTACCCAAAATGAGAGCGTTATTTCCAAATAGAAGTTGGAGAACTTATTATTCATTTCTAATCATATTCTATTTTGAATCGACGACATGCTTTAAAGCAACTGGAAGCTTTGAAAACTGAATATGAAGAATCTTCCTTTATGCACTTACTCAGCAGACTGGTAGAGGTACAAAAAATCAGAGGGGCCCACTTTCCAATTTACATGTATGGTACTGCACCCCAAATTAGATATTAATTTAATGACAGACCAATCAGTCACCAGGAATCAAAATCTCGCATTATGCCTATTTTTTATACAATATTTACCTACCAAACAAATCTTTATTTTTCGTATAGGCGTGCATGCATCTATTCATATTTGCTTGTGCATGCATGCAATCATGCAGAAACTTATGGTGTAAAGATGCTCACAGATGGCTTGAGAAACTCCTTATGCCTCTCTACCTAAGCTGTAAGACTGAATCAATAGTACCTAAACCACCAGAATCTCAACTAGTCTGTTTGATGGTTGAACGTTGAAAGAAAAAGGTTCCTGGAATTGGAACTTCAGTGGCTAATTCACCTAATATGAGGTTATACTAAAAATACAATAGCCAATACGTGGATAGCCTAGTTTTACATCATGGAAGTTTTATTTGTAATAACTTCACATGATTAAAAACAGCATCAAAACATCATAATGCCATTTCATTCACTTCTTACATCTGCCCTATGTTACCGTGAGTTCTTTTGACGAAAACTTCTATGGCTAATGCTTTTTACTATGTCGAAAGACCATATTATATTGTAGCCCATCATTGTGTTCTATTTATTTGATAAGAGAACCATTATGTTTGATTATGTCAAAAGATCAGCTAAAAGGACTTCCTATATTTTCAAAATAACCAAGAGAAAATGCATAGCAGAGACTAAGTTAACCATGAATCATAGAATATGCATTGAGAAACACATACAATTAGCCAAAATAAACCAGCTTGTCTTGCACTTCACATTAAGATGAGCTTATTGGGAACAAAATTCTAGTAAACGTTATTCCCTCCATCCCAGAATGAATGGTGTGATCCAAAGTAGGGAACTCTAAAAGGATTTAATAATAAAATATTTTAGATATTGATTCATTCATTTATTTGAGAATGGAAGTTCAAGTTTAGAACTAAATAAAGAATGTGTAATACCATGATTTAAATAATTCATTCGGTAGAGAATTATATTTTGATGTACGTTCTCTACCTTTTGTACCAGCCCACTCGTGGGTTCACACTGGGTATGTTGTTGTTGTTCTCTACCTTTTGTCCCATACCTTTCTCCCCTTCTTTATTAATAGAATTTTACCTTGTCCAAAAAATAATACTCCCTCCGTCCCAAGTTTATGTGGCGGTGTTTGACTTGGCACGGAGTTTAAAAAATAGAAGTTAACTTTGGAAATGTTCAAATTTACACTTCAAAAAGTAAGAGAGAGAAGATTGGAATAATAAAAAAGTTGGTGGTTTTTAAAGTAAGTAGCGTCCAATAGGGGTAAAATAGAGATAGTGTATTAAATAGTTGACAAATAAGGAAGTGTAATATTTTTTTTTGGGACAGACCAAAAAGGAAAGTGTGACACATAAATTGGGATAGAGGGAGTAATTGAAAATAGTTGAAAAATGATTGAGAGTTAAACTAGTCTTGGTCAAAGCAAGAATTGTTCGATTCTTCAAAACAATTGCTCAAGATGGGATAGAGGGAAGTAATAAGATAGACTTCTCTAAGCAAGTAGACCTATCACAAAATGAAGAAAACTGTACAGCAAGATATATATCAATAAAAGGTGGTGTATTCACTGTATTATATGGATGAAGAGAACCACTCACTAAGCTGGTATAGAATAATGCTTCACTTCCTGGTCCAATATATCTCCAAACAAAGTTGGCAATTTCTAGGCCACCAAACGTGTAATTATACATGTCGCTCTATTTCGAGTCAAACAAGATTCTTCTGATCTATGTGACAAGCTAAAATGGAGATAACATCTTCCAAATTCACTCAGACAAAACAAGGATGCTACTCCAATTGGTATTGGAAGAAGAATACAAAAGGAAAATAAACAACATGAAAATCTTCATCCAAAAGGAGATGCTGTTTGTAGACCCTATAATTCCTATCTCATGCATCATCTCAAAGTTACCTGTAACATTGAAATGCAGATGCATACGGTAATAACTCATTATCCGAGTAAGATCTTTGCTTCCTAATTTGGTGAATTCCCTACCGTGTCATTGAACTTCTAAAAATTCTAATTAGTTTAAGTGGAAGCTCTGTCATGTTGCTTGCGATTGATAGGTTTTATGCATGCCCTAATAAAAGTAGTGGCAAGACAAGTTCCTTTGAACTTTACACTGCTAAGTGATCATACCCTATCTCTTTGCTCTCTCATTCAATCTCTTCCTTCTCGCAAAGCACCATTCTTGGTAACATGAACTCCTTAACTACTCTTTTCCATTTTATATCTCTTGTTCTCTTCCCCTGATTAAATGCTAGTATCTACATTCCATATTCCACTTCTTACAATTTTCCTATCTTATCCTCGTGTAACTTCCTTCGTCCCTTTTAATCCCCACCCCCACCACTTAACACTCTAGATGAGATACAGCCCCCATCTTTGATATTTATTAAAGAGCGGTGGCCCGGTGCACAAAGCATCTCGCGTTTATGCAGTATCCGAGAAAGGGCCGTACCCCAAAGGGTGTGAATATGCGTTGTTTCGACAGCTCGAACCCGTTACCTATGCAGGTCACATGGAGACAACAGTACCCATTGCTCCAAGGCTCCCCTTCATCTTTGATCTTTATTATTTGGATAAATTTACATCTTTTTGTTTTCTTCTTAGCTATGCTCCAGAACAAAACTTTAATAACATCAAAAATATATAATCATTAAAAATTGCGGTAATATTAGCTAACACTTAAAAGTTCAATTTCTTAGCATTGATCACCAGAAACTCTTAAAACACACATGCAAACTAAAAATTCACTAGTTTGTGTGTTATTTTGTACAAACATTATCTAACCTAAAATCGAGGCAAGAAACCCAAAAAAATCACCGATAATCATATACATAACCAATGCAGCATTAAAAAACACACAAAAATACAGTATAGAAATACTCAAGAAATATAAAAACAGTGACAAAAGAGAGCAAAAAAATATACCATTACGAAGACCAATGGTGGAATCATGAGGGTCAAGATGAAAAAGGAAACCTTCATAACGAATATCTGATTTAGAAACCAAACGAATGAAACTCCCAATGTATGAGTTAGCGGTTTTAGCCGCAGCATCTGTCATTGTATTGATTGTATAAAGAAACTTGAAAACCCTAATTGAATTTATAGACAAGAAGATTACAAAAATCAAACAGATGAAACCGCTTGGAGTTATAGGTGTCAACAATAAGCTGCCCAGTGTGTGTGTGTGTGTTTTTGCACTCAACTGTTTTTTCCCTCTCCCTTTAATACTCTCTCAAACGTTTTTTGTCTTTCCGTTTTTGTTTTTTGTATTCTACTGCAAAAATTATGGATACTTCTTTAAGTTTGTCACTTTTCCTTTTTATTTCTCTATTTTTATATGTTCGTGTACTTTTTTTTGTTTTTTTTACCACTATGTGCCCTAAAATATTTACCCATTTTTTATGTATACCTTCTAGTATGCAAAAATTCCCTCGTATACCATATAATACACAGGGTTAATTAATATATACCTTGTGATGTACGGTATAAATTATGATATATGAACAAAAATAAATAGGGCGCGTAAATAGTTTATGGATAGGGCGGCTGAACGGGTAAATATGAAATTTATGGGTAGTGGCAGGTAAATATTTTGATTTTGATGGGTAATTTCATAAACCTCTTTTTTTCACTTGTTTTCAAATTGTTTTTTTCAGCAAGAGTGTCTTTCGGGTACAACTTTCTATGTTACACAAGATATGAGTAAGGTTTGCGCACAGGATATACGGTACACTTCTTAGGTTTGTTAATTTTACTGTTTTAAAGTCGACACTTTTCCTCTTTTTCTCTTTTTCTATTTATTTATGTATTTTTTTTTCTACACTTGTTTTCAATTTGTTTTTTTGAGCCGAGGGTCTTTCGAAAATAGCTGTTAATCTTACACAAGGTATAAGTAGAGTTTGCGTACAGTATATACGGTATACCTGAAGGAGCCCACTTGTAATCATACTCAATATGTCTGTTGTTACTGTTGTTATTTTATGGATAATCCCACGTATAGACTTGTTGGATATTCTTTTTTCCTTTTCAATTGCAGTAGATGTCTTCGTTTTTCTTTTTTTCTTGGACGTGAAAGAAAAAAGGATTAATGGGAAGCACGGGGATTCATCTAGGCATCACAATATATGAAGAGATTGGCCATTTACGTGAATGATGTATACTTCTTTTTTCTTTATTAGAAAGAATAAGAATTGGTATAGTCAAAGTTTAGCTATTTATTCTAAGACTAAATACATGAAGTTAAGTGGGATAATTATTTTTTCCGTTTGCCTTTACATGAAATTGCCACTCGATTTCTTTATGAATTTTTATTTTAAAAACTACGAGTAGTTATAGGCATTCTTTCTATATGTTGTTTTTAGTAGTGATTAATTACTTGTTATGCTAGTTTCTGCCATTCTTGATTACCAGCATGATACTTAATTTCCTTCTTATTAGCATCTTGTGTAATAAATATACAAAGCCTCTCGATAGGAAATAATACCATACAATACCATAATATAGAGTTGTATCACACAACCATAAGTTTTCTCAAGTGAGCCAAGTAAAGGATGGCCCAGTCAAGAATTTATAAACCAGTAGCATAATAGCATTAGATATGACGGGATTGGCTTGTGCTGTTCCTATCCACAAAATCACTCTCTATGTTCAAGGAGAAATCAGACTTCTTACACCCATAGAAAATGAACGAAACAATTAGGGCCAGACTTTAGAAGTGTTCTCCCAAGAAGAAAGGGGCCAAAGCAGAAAATAATGCAGTCTTCAGCTCAGTTTCTCCAGCAGCCTCCAGCATCCCCACTTCTTCCAAAACAAATTCAAAGCACAGCCACCACTAGAACTCTTTCTATTCCCAACCAATGCTGCAAATTTTCACGCAGAGAACTTGCCATCAGCACTAGTTCATCTTTGCTTCTACTCTTAGGCTCCCAAGCTCTTGAACCTTTGAGCTTGTCAAGGGCAAGAGCAGATGAACTTCCCGACAGCCCCGATAAACTAGAACCAGAAGGTCCTTCAAGAAAAGTAGACTACTGTGCAGATAAAAATGTGACAAAGCGTGCATTTCTTGAAGTGTCAGTCGATGGGGAACCTATTGGGAGAATTGTCATCGGGCTATACGGCGATAGTGTTCCGGTTGGCTCAGCAAGGTTCAGTAATCTTGTTAGTGGAGCAGCAGGGGTTAGTTATAGAAGAAAAGAGTTTGCGAGGATAATGCCAAATTATGTACAACATGGTGGATTAAGGTCATATGGTGTAGATGCTGAACTTGCAAAGAGCACTGGAAGAACAATGGCAATCGATAACCTCGTTGAAGAATGGGAGAAACAGACTGAAGGGTGTCCGGGAACCAAGAATGTAGCAAGAAGTGTCAGCATTATTGTGAGGGATCCATCAAAACCACCTCCTAAGTTAAAGTTGGTTGCTCGAAAAGGGAAGCTTGAAATTGACCAAGAAGAGCTGGGAAAAGATGTAAATGGTACAGAGTTTACTATTTCCCTTAAAGACTCGCCTGAGTTAGATGCCTCAGCCCTGGTCATTGGGAGAGTCTTGGAGGGCATGGATGTTGTGGAGAGGATTGGCCAGGTCAAAACTGTGAAGGAGAATACCAGTTCTCCTTACTTCAGGTACTGACATCTCCCATTTACCTAAGCAATTTGTGGCTTCTAATTAAAATTCACATTAAATATGAACATACGAAATAGACAAACTGGTAGTTCCCTATTAGCACATAATAGCATACACAACTTAAACCCAGCTGTACAAATGTACACTAGATTAATTTTCTGTTTTATCGACAGGGTGGCCAAATTGATAGGAGATAAAAGGGCTGTAGTTGCAGAGAGAGGTTTCAACAGACCTTACTCGAAAGTGATAATAACAAATTGCGGCTTGATAGAATGATCAAGATGCGGCTGAGAGATTTTTGTCCTTCCATTTTGTTAAAGAGGAACAACTGCTCAAAGTTGAAGTGTACAACAATCATGTACCAAAACACTTCCTCTGCTTGCTCTCCTTAGAAAGCTTATATCAATGGCAACAATTCGAGTGCATTCCCCTTGTTTACTTTTCTCTCCCAAAAAAAAAAATTACAACTCTCTCCGAAGTAGTATCGATGATAGCATTCACAAAAAGCAGTCTCTTGCTCTCACTTTGGAGAAATCATCTCAAATGTGTCTTCCTAATTAGAAACTACCGCAAGCCTAGAACAGAGGCACAATCATCTTCATCTATTCTACAAAAGTTCACAGTTGCGACATCTAGGTAATATAGGTAATAAGATGCAGAAACTGTCTCCACTGAGAAGGTAATCTTATGGCCCAGTCTGCCTGAAGATAATCTGTTTCCTCATGAACCATAGGGGCACATAGATAACTTTAAGTCTTTAACTACTAACTTGGACGAACAAGCTTCGTTCGTTTGGATGGCGGAGAACTAAAAAGCTTTTGCACCGAAGCAACAGGATCATCCACCTGTACAGAAGCAAAGCAAAGATAAATCACAGAACAAGTTGCAAAACAGACAAAGAAGCACCATACCCACCACTACTACTAACAATACTTGCTAAGGGTTAACTCACCAGATAGAACTACACTCACACCATTGTAAACTAACCCATTAAATTCATATAAAAGCTGTGAAACAAGCAGAATTTCGATAAATCAAATGAGCAACAAAATCAGAATCTCTACTGATAAATCATTTTCAATTACAGCAAAGAAATACACTCAGTTTAGTCTGGGCGAGTAACAATCCTAAGCCTGTCAAACTGATGTCAATGCATGAGGATGCCTCAGCAAGCATCTTAAGCTTAATGATTTAATTAATATGAGTTTTTTCTGGTAATTGATTTATTAAGAAAACTTGATGGATACTGAAGTTGTATCATTCATATAAATTTGACTAAAAACGTAAGTAGACAGGGTCAAGAACATGGAGTTCAAAAATGAATTCCCAGAGATAAGTCATCTTTTGTTCCAACAGAAGTACTAAACATATTCTCTCTCTGAATTATGCTTGGTCTTAACATGCAATCAATTCTTTGACATACATATATCTGAATGGAATTATTATATTTTCTTTTTGTGCAAATGGAAATTTTAACACCACTATTTTGATGTAAACAGTCTTGCCTAAAGTTCTCAAGTTCTCAAATCCAAACAACAAGCCCAAATTATACTTATCCAATTAAACACCATGATGAAAAGGATTTCTGTTAATTGAATGAACGGAGTGGCATTTTATCAATAGATCTGCTAAGAGCCAACAAAATGTGAGGCATACACATTAATACGGCTGCTTAATTAGCTACTGAGTTTTCTCATGCTTCATAGTAAGCTAGCCTAGTTAAAAGTACAATTAGTTAACAATATGTCCCTATCGGTATCGGTCAAGCTAACTATGTTTTTTTGATAACCGAGATATCCCCAGGGCTAGTAGCGCACGGTTTGAAAGTTGGTGGTTAATGGGCTCGTCTCTCAATCCTTTTCCACTGAATACCAGACATTGTCTAGGGCAGGGATCGAACCTAAACCAACTTGCTATTTTATTTTTGAGCTAACTTCTTCCATACCTTAATGAAGGAAGATGGAGCAGACAAAGGAGATGAAGAATCCTCATTAGGTTCTAAAGCGGATAGTGTTTGTTCCCATCCTGGTGAAGAGCCACCATTAGATGCAATCCAGGGGCAAAAATGTCTGTGCAGTCTGAATGGATCAAACTCCATAGCTTTATCTAAGGATAGATTTTGTAACTCCTTCCCTGAAAGAATAACTTATTCTGTCAGTTACACATGTAAGCTTAACATTAATATAGAAACTGATGCACATAAAGATGCATCTCCTTTTAACGTTCTATTTCTAAGCATATTAAGAAACAGCGTTTGCAGCATGCAGGGAGATGTAGCTCCTAAACACTTGAAATGGAGTATATATACTAAGAGTGCTAAGTCCGGTTCATCATAAGGATTTCTGCACAAAAATGGATACAACATACCCAGTAAGCATGAAAATGGGTACTTTTCTGAAATTGTGAATAGGTTGAAAAGAATCTGGATTTTAAAGCATATATATCAGATTATCAGCAAAACAGATAAACATGCTCAAATAGGTGACGAAGTGTAATTCAAATTGAGTATCACAGAACAACAGAGGGGCATGCCTCTCTTGAAGCTAGAGAAGAATGAAAACTTGGGCATCAATGAGGTTAGGTCATTGGATGTAGCAGAACATACATAGATCTGGTGTACTACTGATTCATGGATATAAGAGAGAATACAAAAGGAGGAAGCAGCGTCATCATTCATGTGATCCTCTCGAAGGATAAGCAAAATAAGAGACTGAACAATCCTTGGACAGAATAAATAAAATACAACCAGTCCTTGGACAGTTGGACAGCAAAGCAGGTCGCGTCTGCAATCCAATGCAAGTATAAAAACTTGGACTATTTCATGAAACTGGAAGTGTATTCCTAAGAGCTAACAAACTTGGTTAACTCTTCTTTTGCCAATATAAATTCAACTTCATGAAAAAATTTGCAACATTCTAATGCTTATGGCAAGCTTGATCACTGAACACAAGTTACGAAACAAACTGAATTACCTTGACTAGGTGGAATGTTATGGAGAAGAGGATGTACTCCAGCCATTATAATTTCATCTGCATTGCTTTGTTCGCCGCCTTGTGCAGGATTAGTACCCTCAAAGACCACTATACTATTCTCACCACTTACCCCTACATGACTGGTGACTGTGTCCTTGCCACTTGACCCAAAATCAGTGACTGCTGGATCAACCTTGTCCACACTTTCTGCACTATCAGCCACTTCAGTGATGTTACCAGAAACTTGTGCAGCAACCTGGCCATTTTCCAGTTGAGCTTCTGTAATCACATGCGATTTAGACGATAAAGTTCCTTCCTCGGTATTTACTCCTGCAAGGAGCTCTGGGGTTTTGCATGCCCCAGATGAGTTCTTGGTCACTAAATCATCCTTAAGCTCAGATTCAGCAATAAACCATGCTCTCAAATTCCGCCCAATGATTGGCAGATTTATTTTCGCCCTATAATTGTGTGTTGCTGGAGAAGGACCACCTGCAATAGTCAAGCTTAAATTTGCTGGTCTTCTATCTAAAGTAGTGTTACTGGAAGTTGCATTGTGTCCTGTGCTTTCTCTACTCTCATCAAGATTGGTGTTGCTGGAAAGAAGGGTTTGACCATCATCATTGACCTGTGTGTACCCAGTTACTCGTAGAAATTCCATAGGCCGAGTAACCAAGGGAAAGTCCCATAGACCAATACAAGCCCCACAAAGCCTGCACTCGAGAACAACAGAATTTGGATTGATCATTGCTTCTTCAGAAGCTTGACTGTCATCATCTGGCTGGCTCTCAGAAGTCTTATCATTACATGAACTGTACATGGTAATAGTCTGACTCTTTCCACTCAAAAAAGGCTTATCTGACAGATTGGCATCCTTATTGGGTTGATTCAGCTGATCCTCGGAGTCAACTAAATATGGCAGTCTGCGGAGTTCCCAGCCACATAAAGTAATGAGCTTTTGAGCCTACACATGATTCAATATATCAAATATCAAAAACCACAAATTGAAAAACATGACTACATCATCCAACAAAAGCAAATAAGTTAAAAAAAACTTAGCCAATACAGTTTTCTTGGATTAAGTCTAGCTCTCTTTAAGAAAATTAGGCTAATGGCTTGATTCAAAAGCCAATCCCTGCTCCTCCCAAAAATAGAAGAAGCAGATGAACGAGAAAGTTATGCAATAATTCTAAGATTTCCCCATGCAAACCCCTTCCTCTCAATAGAAGAACCTTGGGATATGCGATCCAAGAATAAACAACATAGCAATCAACCAAGACACTGCATAAGACAGGTTCTGAATGCAGATATGCGCTTAGTCACTAACTCTTGCCGTCATATTAATTAAGTTGAGGGGCACTTGTACTCAATATCGTTCTCCTGTGATGAGAAACTAAGGACAGTATTTACTGCAAATGTGAACATTTTCTTTCATACCTGATAATATGTGAGAGGAGAGGCTGAAGTGGGTTCATTTCTGATGTCTTCTTTTTGGGGAGTTTCCATGGACTCATCACGATCCACAGTTAAATATTCTCGTACAAACTCTTCCAGCTGAGGGCTTTTCAGGCGATCAATGACCTTGGGTGAAATCATAGGAAGAGCAGCAAGCTGTGATAGAACAGAATGCCGTGTTTTATACTGATCAACTAACACAGCAGCAGCTGTAGGTGGGAAGTGTGCTAGTTTTTCGTCACAGACATTGTCAATCCAAGGGCAAAGTTTTATGTGTCCACTATCCAGCTTCAAGCTGAATACCAAGGCGGCTTTGTCAACTGTTGCCCACAAATGGAGGAACGATAACAAAAAGAGAAACATTAATTCATTATGAAAGGTGAATGAGGTAACGATGACCATTTGCTTCTGTCTTAAGAAAAATGGTAAGATATCAGATGCCACAAACATAAAAAAGACGTGTAACTTGCCTTGCTGTTGCGTCCAAGATGGTGGAGTAGAGAAGAGCATACGTGATCGACATGCTTCACATGCAATGGTATCCATATCTACATTGATCCAACCCCTTCTAGCACAGTTAACAGCACTGACTACCTGCCAAGGCCAAAAGCATTGGGTTCTTAATTACAATACGATCTAGTAAGAGACAGTTTATTACAAAACGATAAACAAACGGAATTATCAGCCAAGGAAAGAAAAAGGTGGATAACATGAGTTGTAAAAAGATGAACATGTTCTCAAGTAAAAATACAGAACTTAGAAAAACACTCAAAATTCAAAGACTAACTCCAAAAGGATTTCCTAGGATAAGGGTAAAACTAAAGCAAAATGCTGCCCCGACTAGCAAAATAGTCATATATTAGCTCAAGGAATCAGCTAGCTCGATTAGCCTTGGAGTAGTCCTAAACGATTACACTTCTCTAACAGAAAGAGAGTTAGTTCGGTCTGTTGCCTACTTGCCTCGAGGCATTACACATTCCTTAGTCATGCCAATGAGGCGTGGGAAGGCCGCCATTTCCACACCTACTCTTAGCCCGCGGATCTTAGGGGTATATACTACTCTACAATTTATTTTAGCAAGGATAACATAAGTAAAGCAGTAAATGAATATCCGCTTTTAACTTAAAGACCTTCATACCTGTGGCTTAGCAAACCAAGTCATAGACTTAAAAGTCGATATCCTTCGAAACAAATCATCACGGTCCCATGGTCTACACGACGGAGCTTCCCCTAAACTGTTACTACCTAATGTGTTCCGCATTTGAACTGCTTTTCCTCTTAATTTTGGATCAACTGAAGCGAACGCAGATGACATATCGGGTCGCTTCTTACCTCTTGATAATTGAACTCCAGATGCACTATAGCAGCTTAATAGAAAATTTACAAAATTAAACATCATAGCTCAAATTTCAAAAATGAGTAAAATAAATTAGGCAATTTTGTAAATTCGAAATAAATAATAAATAATTATTTAAATACACACCTGGATTTGGGGGGAGCACGAAAGAGTTTGTCCATGGCTTGTTGAAACCGTTTCTCTGATTCTTCACCCATTTGTGCACTTTCCTTTTTGTCACTTTCCCGTAGAGTGTGTGTGTGTGTTTTGTGTGTGAGATAGTGTGTGTTTAATGTACACCGCCGTGGAGGATTAAAGCTGAGCTACGGCCTACGGTGGACTTACTTTTTTGGAAGGACCGGGTATTGTATTGTTCAATTGATTTAACTTACTTTGTTTTTTGATAATTGATAAAGTTAAAAAGAAAAGAAAAACAACAAAACTCCATTTTAGTCTACATTATGCCCTGCTCACCAAAAGCATTTTATTCACATGGCTCGAACCCAAAATATCTGATTAAGAATGTAGCAGTACTACTCCACCATAATTCTTAAAAGTAAATTAAGAAAAAAGAAATGTCACCCAAATAGCATTTTACAATTACAATTATTCTTCTTTCTAGTTTATCAAAATAAGTATCAATATATATATACATAAAAAGGAAAAACAATGTAATGACAATTAACTGATAAGTAGTTATAACTAATTAGTGGTTAATTAGTTAATGGGAATAACTTAAATTTGAATCTAATAAAGAACTAGTATAGTACTTGCATGATACACGGTCATTGTCAATAGAAACTAATTATTACAAATTTTGTCTATTAAATAGAAAAATATAAAATTATCATATGTTTGTTATTTCCCATTGTGGGTAGGTATTTCTTACAAGTTGAAAAATTGTCCAAAAAGTAATCTTTTACCGACTTTCTTTCAATTTTGATACATGTGGATCCTTTTTGCTGGTTTTTATAATAAGACTCTTCCAATCTGATTCGACCACTACCATAAAGCTACTTGCTACCAATTCTGGGAAAATTTGTAGACTTCATGAATAATTTACTGCCTATAAATCTTAAATTGAACTATATACTTTTCATTTGATTGGCCCGAGTACTTAACATTTGATGAAAGAAAGTTGGGCTCTTTCTTAAATTTTTTGACAATATGTTGAAAACAATTTCCCATGAAAATAGGTGTGCCAAAAAATTCATGGTAAGATTCATGCGGCAAGCCAATTGACCGATCTTTACAATATTCAACAACGTCGTGGGATGGAGGAGCTCTATGATCTTTATAGTCAAATACACACGGAAGGCATCGTAGATGTCCTATTTCCATAAATATTCCTTTATCGATTTAAATCATGTAAATGTGCTTTCCTGGGTCCGAGAGAGTTTGAAACTCTCATCGTTGACTGCTGTTTGACATGGTTTATTTATATCATTTATTTCGGACGGAAATTAAGGTACCGTAAAGTAAAAATTACTATGGGTAATAATAAAAATAAGCGGAGAGGGGCAATGCCGCTGGAAATGGTAAGGATAATGACAACACCACCTCGGTCGACGGCAGAAAAAATGGGGGTGCCATTGTCAACATCGTGACGTCGTCACAATTGAAGGTGAAGAAGAGGTTGTATCTATCTCTAACCAACTAGTTGGTACTGAATTTGAGAAAAGTGGCACGTACAAATACAAGCTTCAATTCTTTAACCACAATATCAACCTTGTAGTGACTAGCGAGCCAACCATAATAATCTGTCGGTTGCGTTACTTCATGTTGAAAGATTCAATAAGTGGTTAAAAGTAAAAAAAGAATATATGTGGGCTTTGGTATCCGTAGAGCAAGTGGGCTCAGATTGCAACAGTGGCGTTTTGTTTCGAAAGCTGCTGCATGGTAAATTAATACGGATAACATAGATCAAATTCTATCCAGATGACCCGGTAATCAGCTTCTTTGTTTTTTCTCTGGTTTTTTTTTAAAAATAAATTGATATAAGTTAAAAAGAAAAGAAGCAACAATACTCCATTTCCGTCCAGTTTATACACACCTGGTATTCGGTACCTACATTAAAGACCGACTTATCTGAATTAGTGTCATGAAGTCCCACATGTAAAGCGCCTTTACATTAAAGACCGACTTATCTGAATTAGTGTCATGAAGTCCCACATGTAAAGCGCCCACCAAAGGCGACTCCATTCCCGGTGATCGAACCTGAAACCTCTGATTAAGGATGTAGGCATACTTACCACTCTACCACAATCCTTGATGGTAAAATAAAAATGTCACCCAAATATCATTTTACAATTTCAATTACAATTTTTCTTCTTTTTAATTTATCAAAATAATGTTAAATAAGAGTATCAAAAAATATCTATACTTAAAAAAAACGTAACACAATTAACTAATAAGTAGTTATAACTAATTAGTGGAAAATTAGTTAATGGGAAGAATTTAAATTTTAATCTAATAAAGAACTAGTATAGTACTCGCATGATGCGCGGTCTTTATCAACCGAAACTAATTGTTATAAATTTTGTCTATCAAAGCAGCAGATATGAAATTATCATATATTTGGTATTTCCCATTGTGATTAGGTATTTCTTACAAGTTTGAAAAATTGTCCAAAAAGTAATCTTTTAGCGACTTTCTTTAATTTTGATACATGTGCCGATTTTTTTTGCTAGTTTTTATAATAAGACCTTCCAATCTGATTCGACCACTACCATAAAGCTACTTGCTACCAATTCTGGGAAAATTTGTAGACTTCATGAATAATTTACTGCCTATAAATCTTAAATTGAACTATATACTTTTCATTTGATTGGCCTAAGTACTTAACATTTGATGAAAGAAAGTTGGGCTCTTTCTTAAATTTTTTGACAATATGCTGAAAACAATTTCCAATGAAAATCGTGTGCCAAAAGATTCATGGTAAGATTCATGCGGCAAGCCAATTGACCGATCTTTACATTATTCAACAACGTCGTGGGATGGAGGAGCTCTATGATCTTTATAGTCAAATACACACGGAATGGTGAATCTGTGGGAATTTTATTTCCCCAATCTATTTCAAAATAATCACCAAAACAAAAAATAGCCTCCAAACTCATTTTTATTTTTATTCATATATATTTTTAAGTATGTCAAAAAAGATAAAAATTGTATCTATGGACCAGAAGGCAGACACCTATAAATAAAAGTTTGACGCTTGAATTTATCCGCAATCAACTTATCAAACAACTTATACAAATATTTAGTTTCATCAGGCAGTTGGCTATTGGGTTATCACGAGTATGTTGTATTAGAAGAATTTAGCTTCCAAAATCTACGAATTTTTCAAAATCATTTTTGGTGCGGATTGTTGTTCTTTTCCCAAATTCCAATTGACACTTAAATTTTCGCTTCAAACCCCCACGAGTTTAAGGCCCCAAAACTTATTAGTATTTTTTCTATATTGATGATGGTTCTTTTTAATTAACTTAATAAAATTCTAACTATTTGTTTCAATACATTACATTCATTATAGTTATTAAAAATTGTAATGACGAATATGAAGATTTGGATAGTTTAATTAGAAGTTCTAAAATATTGGACAAAGTTTTAATAAAAAAACTTAATCTTAAGAAAGTAGATTTAATTAGCACACTACTAATGTAATCACGATACAATTTTAACTCATTTATCTGAATCAATCGTGTCTATTTAATTGTTAAATTTTTTCAATGAAGTGATGTTTAAAAAGATAGTTTGTAGCTTTGCAACTCAAAAAAGACAAGTATTGGGTGTCTCCTTAGATGTTATTCTATCTTTACATATTGTTGAAAAAAATCAACAAAAAAGATTAGCCCATTTTTAATAGTGTATTTGATTCTGTGTAACACTTGTTTTTAATTAGTCTTCCTATTTTCGTAAATGTCCCTTTATCGATTTAAATCATGTAAGTGTGCTTTCCCGTGTCCAAAAGTGTTTGAAACTCTCTTTATTGACTGTTGTTTGACTTGGTTTATTTATATCATCCGTCATGGACGAAAATTAGGGAACCGTAAAGGAAAGTAGAAAATATCATGGGTAATAATAGGAGGAAGGGGAGAAGTAAGGGCAACAAGGCAATGCCGCTGTAAATGCTAGGGATAATGACAACACTTCCTCTATTGCCTGCACAAAAATTAGGGGTGTCATTGTCAATGATGTCACAATTAAAGATGGATAAAATATTGTCTCTATTTTTAACCAAGCAGTCGGTACTAAATTTAAAAAGGTGGCATGTATAAATACAAGCTTCAATTCTTTAACCATAATATCAAGCTTGTAGTGACTATCGAGCCGACCATAGTAATTTGTCGGTTGCCTAACTTCATGTTGAAAGATTCAATAAGTGGTTAAAAGTAAAAAAGGATATATGTGGGCTTTGGTATCCGTAGAGCAAGTGGGCTCAGATTGCAACAATAGCGTTTTGTTTTGGAACCCGCTGCATGGTAAATTAATACGGCTGACATGGGTTAAATTCTATCCAGATAATCCGGTAAACTTGCTCAACGACACAAAGAACAAATATGTATTTGTTGGTGGGTTGGATATAACGATAAGTTTAAAAACTTGACAAATTACTTTAATTTTTTGCCAGTTTTGACAGAGTAAAAATTGATGACATAAAGACTTTAGCTTCTAAAATCTACCCCAAAATCGATAAGAACAGTTCTAAGTTTGAACTGTCCAAAATAATTCTTGATGCGGACTGTTATTGTTTTCCCAAACTCCAATTAACAGTGATGAAGCCAAATCATGGGTGGCTCAAGATATTAGACAAAGTTCTAATAGAAAAACTTAATTTTAAGAAAGTAGATTTAATTAGCACATTAATAATGTAATCACCATATATTTAACTCGTTTATCTGAATCAATCGTGTATATTTAATCATTAACAATATTTTAAGGACTTGATATTTAAAAAGACCAGTTTGTAGCTTTGCAACTCAAAAATTTAGAAAAGTGAACTTTAAATTAATATATATATGAATGCTATTAAAAAAAAATTATACTAGCATTTTTTTAGGTATTGACTTTAGGCCACCAATTTAATAGAGTCACCTTGGAGCCACATATCATATCACTGATTAGCACAACATTCCTGCATTGCATAAGCAACAAGTATTGGGTGTCTCCTTAGATATTGTTCTATCTTTAATGATTGTTGAAAAAATCAACAAAAAAGGTTAGCCCATTTTTAACAGCGTAATTAGTTGTGTATAACACATGAGTTTCAGCCCATTTTGCATAAGTTCGGGTCAATGAGACTGGGCTTTATAACCTCAGCTTAAAATAGACTTGTAAAATCTTGACCCAACCTTTCTTAAATGAAGACTTGAGGTAGATTAGATCGGTCTTGCGGCTTAAGTTCATATTGATAACTCTAATTGAAACGTATATTAATATTAACCACCGCTAATACTTTGAGACGACAGCAGTTTTGAAATAATAACAACATAAAAAGTAAAGTTAATCTCTTAATGAATAATTAACCTTATTGATCACGTGATACTTTCATTTTTCTATGCTCATCGACTTGGATTGACTTTGAAAAACAGTATTTCAGAGTCAAACGTAGAACCTCTCCCCTTAACTGATGCCACCACGCATGCACCCCCCAAAATTCTCCACATTTCTTCCCACAATCTCAATAACATAACCAACTTCGCAACAACTTCTCCTTTTTAAACTATCAAATAAACCCCTCAATTCTTATCTTCTCATATTTTCACAATTCACAAGCAAAGCAATACAAGGCTTCACTTCTTTCTAGTCCAAATACAAGACGACCTTAGCTTCTTCCTTCTCATGACTTTCTCGAAAGTTTTTCTCTACTTGGTCTTCTTCTTTTCACTTCATTTCTTCACTGCTCTTTCCACTGACTTCACTGTCAGTGGTGACAAAGGATGGGCTGTCCCTCAAGTGAAAGATGATCAATTATACAATAAGTGGGCTGCAAAGAATAGGTTTAAAGTTAATGACACCTTAAGTAAGTGCATCATCTTACCAATATTATTAATCTTAATTTGCTTTATTTTGATAGTAGGTTTCATCCAACACTATGATCTCCATAAATGTATTAGTTTGTCAAGAGTTTTATTTTTGAGTGATGCTTGTAGTTTTACCTGTAAACTACAACTCTACACAATACAAGTCTGCAGGCTTGTCACTGTAGTCTTGTAATTAACTATGTTTTGCATGTTCTTAACCCATACTTGCTATAAATCAAACTTGCAATTAGTGTTAAAAAGCGAGTTAGTAGCGTAAAACTTCTTTACATTTTCAACATTGTATTCGATCTTTTAAAGAGTTGGCTGGGCTTTTACTATCAAAATTTATGTGTGCCAATGTGTAGGTTTTGAGTACAAAAAAGACTCGGTGTTGGTAGTGACTCAAGAAGAGTACGAGAAGTGCAAGTCAGCACATCCGGTTTTCTTCTCCAACAATGGGAAGACCATTTACAAGCTGGAGAGACCTGGTTTGTTCTATTTCATTAGTGGAGTATCAGGACACTGCGAGAGAGGTCTCAAAATGATTGTCAAGGTTTTGGAACTAGAAAGTCCACCTCAAGCTTCAAACCAGACTACTACTGGAACATCATCTTCACCTACTAGTGGTTCATCTCATTTGGCTAACGTTGTTGCTTCTCCATATGTTATGGTGTTTGTGGTTTCAATCTTTGGAGCTCTACTTATGTAGTTTTATAAATCTTGACATCCTTTTGGTTTAGAATTAAGTTATGTAGTGTGATGCAAGGGCAAGACTAGCTAGGTGGTTTTACGTTTTAGCAGTTATTATTAGGAGTATTATTTTCGTCAACTCTTGGTACTTATAATTACTTAGTACAACATTGTTATTGGAATAATAAATTATTTTGCTTCAGTTAAAATCAAATTAAAATTTCTTTATCTCTGGTTTTCATCTTCCAAAGTTCTTGTCCGCAAATGAAACGTTTTAAATTACCTAATCATAATTTATTTTGTCAACAAGTTAATTTACATTTTAAAAAATTGCTTCATCCGCCTCAAATTATTTGTCTTCTTCATTTTTACACGTTCCTTAAGAAATCATTAATGAGGAGAGATCATTGACTATTTTACTCTTATTTAGTCTTCATTGGTATTTGAATAATTATAATATAGTGAGATCGACGACTATTTTTAGAAAAAAAGACAAATAATTTGAGACGGAAAGAGTATACATAAGTTAGTACCTGAAAGAAACATCTATCTCCCTTTTAGCTAACAACGTATGTATTCAGAGCTACGCTTAGAAATTATAGCATTATCATACCAGATTTGAAGTGATGACAGTCATAAAATGAGGTCATGGCTAATTTCAAAATTATCCGGTGGCGAATATGTTCAACAGTAGGAACTACTAAAGTATTAAAGTTCAAAATTAGCTTTTCCAAGAAAATACTCATATAATAAAGTTATTAAACAATGGCCAGTGCTGTATACCAGATATGGCAAGAGAGGAATGGTAGGATATTTTAGGGGAAACAAAGGGAAGCTGGGATAATCACAAAACAAGTCATACAAGAGGTATTCTATAGATGTCACATGAAGCCAAAACTGTGGGGAAGATTACAAGCTCTCAACAATTATCCAGGGAGTTAGTAGGAGTAGAGTAGAAGTAGAAGAGCATCTGAATATCAGCTGGGAATGCCCAGGCTGAGAATATTAGATTGTCTTCTGTTAGTTACTGGACTGTAATTCTCACTTTGGTAATAAAAGTTTTGATTAGTTACCAAAAAAAAAAAAAAAGTTATTAAACAAAAAAGAAAGAAAATGAGCTAGAGAGAGATACGAGCGCGTGGTAGGATTAAACTGCTCCATGAGGAAATACTTTTACCATGTCAATTTTTACTTGGACATAAGACGATTTTGATGAAAATTCACTTTTACAAATACTAATTGGAGAATTAGCGTTTGCAAGATAATTGAAAAATATCACAATATAGGCATAGCAAATCCCTAAACATTCACTTCTTTTTCTTCTCCATTTCTTTTGTGTTAATTGATTATAGAAATAATGCATTCTAGGTGGCACTAGGAAAAAGTAGTGGCCAAACATTCTGCTTTGAACTCTAGGACACTATTCTGGAGTTTACTATTACCAGCTTCGATGTCACAGTACTGTGGTCAGTAAGTTTCAAATTCCTGAAGACGATCTTTATGTTTTAATTCCATAATTTCAAACTCACTTGCTGCAGTTTGACCAATTGTACAAGATGCAAACTATGAGACACGGTTTTGGAGTTTTCAATTGCAGCACTTCGGACTCGTGTGACTATTTTTCAACCACATTGCAAATGCTGGCTATGTTTTAATTAGTAATCCTATAAATCAAATTTGGCTATATTCCAATATTATTTACTTTTGGGTTTTTTACACAAATATACAAATTTTCACCCTTAATTACAAAAAAATAGCAATATTTCTCTAATTACAATGCATAGCATTATTTTTCCTAACACATTTAACAATAATTCACACATTTGACTTTCACTTCCTATTTTCCCCAAATTAAAAATTAGCTTACTTACTTTATCTCTCATCACCTCACTCCCACCACCCCTAACACCATAACCCCCCACCCCAATGCCGTCACCTCCGCGCCACCACCATTACACCCACCACCTCAGCGCCATCACCCCCATCTGAAACGGGGTGATGAGTCCCTTCTTTAATATAGATAAAGATTCTGTCATCACTATTATTTGGTGCAAAACTAATGGCTTCAGTTATAGTAGTAGAGTTTCCACTTCCATCATCTGCCACCATAATCACATGATCATTCTGGTCATAATCATCATCAGAACTTTGCAATATGCTTCTGTCCTTAGAAGATAAAAGCAGATGTCGCCTATTTTTGGTCTCATGTTTTTTTACAGAGTATTTAGACAGCATTGACAGAGAATTGCTGACATGCTCGTAAGTACTTGTCAAAGAATTAATAAGAGTGGATTTTATTGGACCAGTGGCTGAATTTAAGCCTTTTAAGCAAGTAACTTTGCTAGTCAAAGCTGCACTAAGAAAAGCTTTTGCATCAGCTAAATTCTTGGAGTTATAATTAGTACTACTGATTCCAGACACAATATGATACAATCTGAAACGACGTTGAAACGGTTAGATACGGTGCTGCACAAATAGTTGAAACGGTGTAGAAACAGTTAGATACAATGCTGAAAGGGTGCAGAAACAGTTAGAAAGGGTGTAGAAACAGTTAGAAACGGTGCAGAAACAGTTAGAAACAATTGAAACGGTGCAGAAACAGTTAGATACGGTGCTGCAGAAACAGTTGAAACGGCGCAGAAATAGTTGGATACGGTGCTGCAGAAATAGTTGAAACGGTGCAGAAACAGTTAGATACGGTGCTGCAGAAACAGTTGAAACGGTGCAGAAACAGTTAGATACGGTGCTGCAGAAACAGTTGAAACGGTGCAGAAACAGTTAGATACGGTACAGAAATAGTTGATACGGTGCAGAAATAGTGAGATTCAACGAGATACATTGAGGATAGATGAGGAAAAGTGAAATTGGGGAAAATAAGAGGAGTAAAAGTGAAATTTGGGGGAAATTGTGGGAGGAAAAGTGAAATAGGGGGAAATGGGAGGAGCAAAAGTGATAGTGGGGAATATATAAGGAAGAATGTAAGGGTTTGGTATGTTATGAGAAAATATTGCTATGTTTTTGCTATGTTTGTAATTATCTTGTGTTTTACTCTATATAGGGTAATTTTACTAAAATATTGCTATGTTTGGTAATTAAGCTCTAAAACTTGTACTTTTATATAAAAAATCCTTTACTTTTGGTAGAATCTTAAGGATGTACGGGGAAAGTGCATGAGAGCTCATTTTTGCCAGTGATTTTTGGTTTGAGGTTTTTTTTTTTAAAATTGATTTTGCATGAGAAATCACTTTTTGGAACTTCAATCCTTTTGGGTTGAACTTCACACAAGTTCTGCCCACAAGGGTTGAAGTTTAACTTCAGCTCACCACAAGGATTGAAGTTCAAACTTCGTCCCACAAGGGTTGAAGTTTACGGCATTTATGCATAAAAGTTCAACCTTTACGGATTGAAGTTGAACTTCATAACTTAAGCATGAAGTTCAGCCCACAAAAATAGAAGTTTCAAAAAGTGTTCTTTCATGTAAAATTAATACAAAAAATGACTTTAAACTAAATACCAGTGGCAAAAGTGGCCTCTGGGCAAAATTTTTACGGCCGTACGACATAAGTTTTTCCTTTTACGAAACAAGTTTGCATAAGTATATAAGTACTGAGGGGTCACGTTTAGGGTTTTGCTGTTGTCTCAATTCTCTCACGCCATGGCCGAGCTCTGCCGCATGTCTCAAACAGTTGAAGAGATTGTTAAAAAACCGAAAATTTCTCGTACTGATTCCATGGATCCAGCGTCGCAATTGCCTGATCATCTTCTCCATTCAATATTTTCCTACCTTAGAGGTAAAGACCTTGTACGTGCCAGCCTTGTTTCCAAGAATTGGCATCGTAACACACCTTCACATGTTGCTTTAAACTTTGATGAATCCCGTTTCTTTAAGGACACTCCAGTTGCATCGCAGCTGCAGCCACGATTACATAAACATAACAACTTCTTGGACTGGCTCCGCTCATCTTTACAAATTGAGACCTCGTTAAAAAAAGCTGAGAAGCGGATTTTGCGCCTTCAATTTAGTTCTCATGAGAACATCTACGGTGTGATGAGAATGATGGACCAAGAGTACGATTTCCATGAGGTGTATTTGATATTTGGGGGTTATTTCTTCAACAATTTGCCGTATATTTTTCAGTCAACATGCCTTACTATTCTTCATCTAACTTGTTGCCAACTTGATGAGCATGTGTTGCATGGTGTAACAAAATTTGTTTCTTTGCAAGAGTTGAAATTGGATGGCATCCAGTTATCTGGAGAAACTCTAACCAAGTTTATTACTAAGTGCCCTTATATTAAAGAACTGAGAATGAAGAATTGTCTTATACTAACGTTTGTAGTATTACCTAAATTAAATCATCTGGAGAAGCTTTATGTGGAGCAGAGAAGTGCTATTATTAACATACAAGTAATTGCTCCAAGTTTACAAGTATTTCATTATATTGATAGGTGTGTAAGCAGTATGGCATCTGCTTGTACCATGGATATTCGTAGCTGTAGGATGTTGAGGGAATTTCATCTCGAATGCTTTAAGTTTCCTGTTGGTCTTGGTCATCAAAACTTCTGTTTGGGTTTTCCTCATCTTGAAAGTTTGTTTATTGGGCGTTGTGTGACATGGAAGCGTGTCAATATTTTGAGTCCATCGCTCAGAAACTTGAGCTTAATGTACACAGAGCTATACAACAAGTCAAGAACAAGTGTAATTTCGGCTCCCAAATTATGTTCTTTCCAATATGCAGGTAGAACATTTAAATCATATTTAACTCCAGATCATCATAGTACAAAGCTTTTAGAGCCCAGCTGTATAAAATTGGTTCCTCAAATGGAGAAGATCAATAGAGCTTGGTTCCTCCAATTGAGAACTCATCTTAAAAAATTTAGCAACTGTACTGCATTGGCCATACTCATTGGTGAAGAGGTACATCTTCTAATTAATCAGCTTTGTGGTTTCTAATTATTTCCATTATACTGACGAGTCATCTTATTACCATGCATGAATGAGGAAGAACACCGCTACAAATATGTCTTGTATTGACAAACGTGTCCAACGATGGAACAAACTAAGTGGACGACGAGGAGTTCCAATGCAGCCGCTCCATCATATCGAACAGTTGAAGCTGTATATGATGTTCAAAGTTCCACAGGAATCCCATGGAAATGTGATGAAATATATATTTGATAACTTACTTTGGATGTCTCATCCAAACATATTGACTCTATCAATACCTACTAGTTTTACTGCACTTGCACTCGTAAGCATATACATACTGTTTTTAAGTTTTTCCGTTTTTCTCTTTGATAGCTTATTTGCATCTTCTTTTGTTTCAAATATATTTTCAAAAATATTTTTCACTTGCGTACGTCTAATCTTCCCAGACTCCACTTATAAGATATCATTGGATATTCTTTTGTTGTTGTTGTAGTTGATCATTTGCTTATTTAATTTGCACAGGGAGTCTGCAAGAAATTGTTGAGCAGAGGGGAAGGCAATTGTTGCTCAGATACTCAGCAAAAGTGTTGGCGCCATTTCCTTAAAAAATTCGTGATCAAGGAACTAGAAGTTGATAATAAGCACAAGCTGACGAAGCTTATTGTCGTACTTAGTTGGTACTCAGGAGTTCTGTTATGTGATTAATTAGGCTAATTATGGTAGGTTACTTAATATTATTTATGTTATTTAGTTATTAATTTAATAGTAATAGGTTATTTAAGGTTATTAGGTTTCTTTTATTCCATGTTATTGATTTATGTTAGAATTTTTGTTCTATTTCAATTATTTCAATTAGGACTCTCTAAGCTCTATTTAAAGAGCAATATCTAAAAGAATAAAATAAGCTGAAATTTGACAAAACTTAGAGGTCTGAGAATCTCTCTCTCAATGAGTCTTAAGGTTAGAGCTCCCTTTGACGAGCCTAAGGTGCCCTATTATCTTCACCGTCCTGCGACTCGATCCCGATAATCTAACAAGTTCATTAGTTAGGTCGTTTTTTTTTCTACCCGTCACTGAATTTATATATGTTTTCTTACTTTAATTAGATTAAATTTGGTCCGGCCATAGCAATGGAAAAATTTTAAATTCTGGAATAGTACTTAGTTCTATGAGTTCTTTTAATTCGTAATAGTTAGTTCTATGGTACTGTGCAATTCACTAGTGCTTCCATTTCTCTTCAAATGGTTTGTAGTGAACTCTTAGCACGGGTTAATGTTCAGTTATGTTTATGTCTTTTTGTCGAGTGGACAAAAGCTGCTTAGCTTATCAACCTTAACCCTATTAAGGATGATATGTGTGGGTGATTTACAACTTTTTTTTTTTTTAATAACCGTGGTGCCCGAGCTATTTTGCGTGCACCTCAACTAATTCCACGGGTATCTCATAGCTCCACTAAATACCTGGTAACTTTGTTTATCAAGGTTTGGATAGATAGAAAGAAATCACCTAGTAGGCCATATTTTGGACTTTTGGTCCAATTTTAATTAGTTGTTTTATTGGTATTTGACTATTTGTTGTTCATTGGGCATAAGCTTTAATTAGTTGAAATCCTTCCAATAATACTATCTTTGTTGCCTACAACTTATGAAATATGCAAAACTACAACTTAACCCTAGTGGGCAACAAAGACGATCTTTTAATAATCTTGTGCCCACAAGGATAAACAATAATAGGACATTCTGGCGTGTTCTTTTACCTTTAGCCTTAATAGGAAAACTCTTTAATTTTCAACCATATGCCACTAGGGATTGGTATACCTTACTGGCTGGACCTGATGATTGCCAAGAGCTTCCCCTTATGAATTCCGACGATTGCAAGGAGTTTATCTGGTGAAGGGCTTACTGTTAAGGAGTTTACTTGTGTGGCCAGAAGTATTAAAGGAGCTCCAGATATGTACATTGAGCACAAATGCTTGCAAGATCTTGCTCGTTTAAATTTTGGGCCTTCTATCCAACTCCGGATCCAAAACGTAAAAGTTTCGCGTGGGAGCCTGTTTTGTACGCGCTAATTGATCCGTAGTCACTACACATAAAATTTGCTGAAAAATTAGTAACCTTCGGACAAGTACCAAGTTTTTATACTGGAACTTTGAACATGTTAGTTCAAAGTCCCGGTATAAAAAACTGGGATCACTTAAACACTAATTATAGTGGGACTTTGAACATGTTATACATGGACTATATATATATATAAAGCTCTAGGGGGACTATAAATATGAATCTCATTATAAAATAATGGGACTTTGAACATGTTAGTTCAAAGTCTCAGTATAAAAATCTAGGACTAGTCTGGGATGTTTTGCCAACGCTAATGGAGTGTAAGTGTGCCCGCAGATTTTTGGCTATTCCTCAATTAATTTTGAAATAGTAGATAATTCTCACTTAGCGTGTCCAAAAATGGATACACGTCATATTTTTCCATCCAAAACCACATACTCAAGGGATTATGAGCCTGTTTCGATTGGCTTATTTTAAGTGCTTTTAAGCTAAAGTAGCTTTTAAGCTCAAAGTTGCTTATGATTTTAAGCACTTCTTTTTAAGCTAAAAAAGTACAATAAAAAGCTAAAAGCTAAACCTTTTTCCCAACTTTTATTTTTGGCTTAAAAGCACTTTTGAAAGCCAATTCAAACACTCTCTATTACCCCGCATAACCAATCCCAACCCTTATCCACTTTTTGTAATCATATTTTATCTTTTCTTTCTTTTCCTAACATATTTATTAGAAATAATTTGATTATATAAATATTTAAAAAATATAAAATAAATATGTGTGTATATATGTGTATAGAAGCTATATATAAAAAATATCAATCTATTTATATGTCATATTTTAATTATAAATTAAATTTTAAATATAAATGTTGTGGCTAGATTATATTAGTGGTAGGTGACTTTTTAATATGATATATTAAGGGCTATTTAAACAAGGCTAACATCTGAAATTTTAAAAGAACTAACAAACTTTTGTTTGGGATTGTCAATTTAATTGGAGGAACGTCTCTTTGAACTTACTGTTCTTATAGTATTAACTTTACGTGTTTTCCAATGGAAAAAGAAAGGGCAAGACTTAATTGTTCCTCGGGTTTGACTACCATCAAATGGTATATTTTGGGGGCCAGTGATAATATGAAACGGGAAAACAACAAAACGGTGAAGAAAGTAAAGTAAATTTAAGAAAAACTAAACAGCAATGTAGGGATGGTAAACTTAAATTAAAAAAGACTACTATAAAATACACGTAAGACAAAGTACATATCATAGATAAGTTCTAAGCCTCAGTGGTCATTACAATAAAATCTAATGCTAATTAAGTTTTGGTATAAATGCTGGAATTGCTGGAAGAAACAGAAAAAAGTTTAGAGCTTGTGATTCTCATTGATCACATCTCTTAATAGACGAAGAATTTTCAATCTCCTAGATCAATCTTTAGTACGTAGATAGTCAATAAAAATGAGAAATTACATATTGCGTTTTAGTCTCAATGTCGCGGTCCTTGGAATCTTCATCTTCATATCCATCTTTAATGTTGTGGTAACTGTTGCTGATGGATCTGCCGCAGGTATAAAGATATCATTTTCCTACTTGGTCCCTGCATATATATAAAACTCAGAGTTTTTCTTTCTCTTAGAATCGTTTTTTCATGTTATATTTTACTACTATATATATTCTCTAAAACAACATTTCGCTATAACATCAAGAAATATATCCGCCTAGACAACACTTGTACATATCGGTTTAACTGTATAATAATATATCGACTAGTAATAATCTTAATATTGCCATGAACCTTTGTTACTTTGTGATGAATAGATGGGCTATGTGACCAAGTGGATTGTGGAAACGGGAAGTGCGTAGAAGGAGGAGGTTTTCTTGGATTGGGATTCGACTGCGTTTGTGATCCTGGTTGGAAGAAGATGCAAGTTGGCCCTGTTACTTTTCCCACATGCAATCTTCCCAACTGTAAGTCCCTTGCATATATGAGTATATTTTTAGCGCATGTTTTGCCAATTTTTTGTAGATATGTTTATTCTATAGAAAAATACTTTAGAGTTGTATTAATTTGCATTTGGTAAATGAAAAACTTTCGTTTTAACAGAAAAATAGTTTGAGTTAGACCAATATTCAAAAAGAATTTTCTTTTAACTGTTAAATAGTAAAAAAATAATCATATTATAAAATTGACTTTAATCTTTTATATTATTTGAGACTTTACTTAAGTAATAAATTAATTAAAATGTTTATCTATTGTTTTAAATTTTGTGAAATCTGCGGAAAGAAAGAACGGGGAAATAATGAAAAAAAACAAGTCATGGTTGAGAAGGAGTAGCAACACTAGTTTAATGGTCCATTCTAATTGAACCAAATTCGAGTACTCTTGTGAACAACATAATTTATCGGCAAAGATATTTTTGTTTCGAAAAAGTGTACTAAATTTCGTGCTTCTAGATAGCTTCTTAATCTCAGTAGAAAGACTGCTTGCACTACTCAATTAACATTCATTTTTAGGAAAACACCTTGATCTAAAAGGAAGAAAAAAAAGTATTTGACCAAACAAGCTACTCTATAGTCTCTATTAGTGTTGTTTTAATATTAGATTATTAGTTAATGATAACGTTTATATGAAATTGCAGGCACGCTCGATTTGGGTTGTGGAAGTCAGGCACCCTCGCCACCTCCGTCTCCTCCAAACTCATTATTTAACATTTCAGATCGTAATTTCCCCTATCAACTCAATGCGTATCTTCGTTTTTTTTCTCCTTTATTTTGTACAGTGTATAATAATAGTACTAGTAGTAGATTCCGTACTGATGTAACAAGTTTGTATTTTTGTTATTATATGAACACTAAGGGTGAATATCACAAAGTAATCTATTTAATTGTTTAAATCTCACAGCTTGCAGTTTAGTATGGTGTGGTAATGGAAAATGTCAAGCTAACGGGACGGGACACTACTGCCAATGTAATGAAGGCGCTACCCATTACATGAATATGTCTTCACTACCTTGTTTGGATGAATGTAAGTTTTATATTCCAGCTCAATTCTCTCTTTTCAACAAATAAAGATTGAAAATTTTAAACACCAATTAACATTGAATATAGAATTTTCAATTTGAGACTTACGCTCAAGAGGATGATTTGAATAGTGTTCTTCTAGCTATCTCTTAAATACAAGGATTATGTTTATCAGTTCTAAAGAAACAGAGGCGCATAACATGTGTCTAACATTATATTTCCAAAATTGGAATTGCACCTCTATTCTTTATTTTGAAAATCTCAAGTGTCTAACATGTATTAAAATTTAAAACTCTTTAAAAGTATTTTTTTCTTGCAACACCAAAATATATTTGTACCTAAAAGAAATTCCCTTTATGAAACAGGTGTTTTCGGATCAGATTGCAAAGGAGTAGCGCTGAGTCCCCTGCCAAGCCTTCCATTCCTTCCCTCTCACGGGCATGGTAATTTAACCTAATGTTCTTTCTTAATTTTAGCATTTTTGGTGATATAATGTGTCTATAACATTTACTATATTGGTTAGAGACAACACTAACATATTAGAAAATTCCATCTTAATTTCTAATTTCTACTATAATTTTCTCGTTAGACGATTAATCTTTCAAACTATAGTACTTAATAGAAACTCTATCAGGAGTCATGCATGGCCCACATCAACGCCCTCAATTCTCTATCTCTTCCCTGAATGGTACGTCAAACAAGAACCTCTGCTCATTTTTACCTTGTTTTTTTCCTTGAAATAGTTTCCTTCAGGGAAGTGTTGTAATGCCTAGAACTACGGTTTGCCATGTCTCAAAGATTGAGAAGAATAGGGTTCTGTTTGAGTCTTATCTAATATTCCTCCTGACCAATTTCGCCTCCAGTTAGAAAGTAAAAGGATTCAATTGTATTTAAGTATCATTCCAGTCCTCATTTTATATGATACTAATAATATACTGAAGTATAACAACAACATACCCATTATAATTCCATTAGAGGGGTTTGGGGAGGATGAAGTATACACAGGTCTTACCCTTACGTTATATAATTATTATATTTGCGCAAAAACAAAAAAAATCCTCAGCATCAGCAGGAGTAAATATCATTTTTGTTGTTGTTGCTGCAGTCCTTTAACGACTAATGATCTAAAGCTTTTATGCCTTTTGTTGTATAATGAATAGATGGACCATGTGAACATGTGGATTGTGCAAAAGGAAAGTGCGTAGAAAATGGAGAATTTTTGGGACTGGGATTCGATTGCGTTTGCGATCCTGGTTGGAAACAGTTACAACTTGGCTCTATTACTTTTCCTCCATGCAATATTCCCAATTGTGAGTCTCTTTCCAATTTTATGCCTTAAAATCTTAACGTACCTCGAATAATAGTTAATAATAAGGTAACTGTGAATGTGCAGGTACGGTTGATTTCGGTTGTGGGGGTAAGGCACCACTGCCACCTCCGTCTGCAGTCGCACCCTTTAACATTTCTAACCGTAAGTTACACTGTTCTCATCAACTTGTTAGCGTGCCTTTATTTTTGCTTATTAATTGGTAGCTAGTAGAATCGAGCTTCGGAGAAAATGGTAAAGCTGTTTGCATGTAATCTATTCACAAGTATGAACTGTGAAATCGGCAGCTAACCCTTGTGCCAGACTAGACCGTCTATATTAGGTGTAATTTTTCTCTAAACCCTGCGTGAACATCGGGTACTTTGTGCAACGACCTGTCCTTGTGTAATTGGTAGCTAAGTAGTTGAATCCGTATTGATGATGACACATTGTATAGTTGTAGTTTTTTTTTTTTTTTTGCTAAGATGTAATTTTGTAATTTCTTTTTTTCGTATTTTTGCTCTTTCGTTTTCTCACAGCTTGCAGTTTAGTATGGTGTAATAATGGAAAATGTGAAGTTAACGGAACAAAACACCATTGCCAATGTGATGAAGGCTCTGAGAATTTGATGGATGTGCCAGAGCTACCTTGTTTCGATCAATGTAAGTTCCCTTTTGTCGACCCAACACTCTCTTTTGCAATAAGAAGTTGAAAATTTTAAATACAGTTCTCTAATATGAAAACCAAACTTTCTGTTTAAACACGATTAACAAAAAGTAGAAAGTTCAAAGGACAACTATGGTCAAGCAACTACAGAGTTAAAGACAAAAAGAAATACTAAGAAATAATGTCCAAAGTACCTCTATTCCTCAATGAGTGTCCATTTTCTTTTTACTTGGCCCAAAATAAATGCCGCTTTAGAAATTCAATATAAAATGAATTTTTTTTTTCTAATTTTATCCTTCCAAATAAAGAGATAACAAATGATTAATAATTAATAAGCAAGGGCAATTAAGTAAAATATACGTACTAATTAATATTTTTCTTATGGAAATGAAAAGAGAAAATGATCACCTATAATGAGATGGAGAAAACTAAGGGTCATTTCACTTTTTTTGTGTCCCAAAATAAGTGCAAAATTTAACACATTAATGCCAAATTACCTATTTTTACCTATATTTTTATTGCTACGAAGGAGGTTAAAGTGATGATTTATTCTTTTCACGTTTAACAATGAAATAAATAAGAAAAATTATGTAAAGTATATGTAGTAGTTAATACTGTTCTTTACGGACGTGAAAATGAAAAAAATAACACTTGTAATAAGATGAAGGCAGTAATATGTTTAAATGAAATTTCAGCGATTTAGTTAAAAAAAATTACTCTGTCAATGCAGATAACTAAGATCCAGAGCAAAATTTCTGTAATGGTCACTCAATTTTGTGAAATTAATCACTAAAGTCACTTTGCTTTGGTTGGTCCCGAAAAGATTACTCAACTTAGAGAAAATATCTCCAAAAATAATTGTAGTCGGTTTTTGCACCATCAACCACTAGAAGTGTGACATATATTTTAAGAATATCTGTATATTCATGCGGGTCCCACTTTATTTTCCATGTATGATTTTTTTAACATTAATAAAAGTCCCAAAATATGTGACCCTAAATCCATTTATTTTTAGGGTAGAAGCTTACAAAGCATATTTTTACTTGTAGTTACTTTTATCAAATTATTATGGAGAATGCCACTGCTGGATGACAATCAAAGCTTTCATTTTGTTGAGTACGATGTGCATAATTATCAACTACTCATGGTTAAGATGGAAGAAATTCTAGGAGCACTTTAGTGTGTGAGAAGCTTAACTTCACTAGGCACGGGCTAGCGAGCTATAGCTTTGCTCTAAAAGAATTAGTTAATGCTGTAGCTTTGCTCTAGAAAAATTAGTTATATATTAAGTTCATGGAGGATGGTTGAGTGTTGCGATGCTAGTATAGATATTCTAGAATAATTAGATAATTAAATATGACATATGTTAACCTAAAAGTTGTTTAATGGGTTAGGATCACATATTTTGGGTCTTTTATGAATGTTAAAAAATTTTTATATGGCAAAGAAAGTGGTACCTGTAGGAATATAATAATTTTTTAAAAAGTCATGACACACTTTCGGTGGGTGATGGTGCAAAAATCGACCAAAATTACTTTTGGAGATATTTTCGTTAAGTTGAATGACCTTTTTGGGATCAATCAAAGGAAAGTGACTTTGGTGATTAATTTCACAAAGTTGAATGGTCATTTAAGAAATTTCGCGTGAGAGCCTGTTTGGCTCACGCTAATTGATCCGTAGCCACCGCGCGCAAATTCCCTGAGAAATAGCCAGATCCGGAAAAGTCCAGGTATAAAGTCCCAGTATTTTATACCTGGACTTTTAATATGTATCCCAAGTATAAAATACTGGGACTTTGAATATTTTATACTGAACTTTACTGGGTCTTTTAGATAAAACTCCGATCTTTGCTGAAACTTTGAATAAAATTCCAGATTTTTTGACTGGAGTTTAGTTCAAAGTTTCAGATATTTATTCTGTGGCTAACCTGAGTGTTGTTAACGTCAAGAGGTTGTAAGTGTGTGGGGGATGTAATTTCATTATTTCTCAATAGATTGTAAAATTGTGGACGAAACTCATTTATGGCATCCAAAAATGACTACGGATCAAAATTACCCGAAATTTACTCCTAACATCCATATTCTCTATTGTCAATTAACACTGAGTCTCAAAGTGTCAATCGTGTTTTTTTTCATACAGGCGTTGAGCAGCAAAAAGTTTTGAGTGCCTAACTGAATAATTATCCTGATTGAAACAGGCGTCTTTGGAGCAGATTGTACAGGACTGGTGTTGGGTGGTGACCAGCCGAGCCCTCCAAATCCAACCCCTCCACCTCCCAAGGATGGTAAGTTAACCTAATGCTCTTTCTTAATTATTTTATTAGCTAGGTGAGATAGATGCATTTACCACTTTTATTTCGTAAATAGTGACAACCCTAACATGTGATATAAAAGAAAATTAATACTAGTACTAGTATATTTAGGTTTAAAAGTACCAATTACTCTTCCAATTTTGGGGAGCGTGAGGTTCTTGTGAAATTATTGGACTTTATAACGTTGAGCTAGTTAATGTTCATAACTTCCTTTGCTTAGAGAAAAGGTTTAAAAAGTAAAAAATCTTACTCTATCAGGAGTTGAGCATGGTCCAAATCAAAGCCCTCAATCCTCTTCCCCGAAGGGTAAGTCAACCAATAACGTCTTTGGTTAAAATAATATAGGTTCTGTTTTAGTCTTATTAATATTCTCTTTTTATGACATAATTCCTATTTAAAAGTCAAATAAAACCTTCATCCATAATGATTTATTCAATATTTTAAATATACTTTAGCTGTTAAAAATCGTGATTTAATAGTTTTGCATAGATATTACATAAGTAAAATTTATCTTTTTAAAATTGAAATATTTGATGCTCAAATGCACAACATCTCATCTAGAAGTAATAATTCAACTAGTAATGTGTAGGTTGGACACACGTCATGAATTCGAACTCGGTTATAAATAAAGTTTAATATTTGATGCATATGTCGTTGACCCTCATTCGATTATAATTATAAAGAAAAACAAAATAGAGAAAGGTTTCGGTCCTAACAAGGGCTAGACCGAATTAGGGATGTATCATGTATGTCTTTACTAGATCCTAACTTAAAAAGGGTTGTAAAAGTTGCTTCTTGGCGGCTGGCAAATTTCATACAAGAGCGGTCAGGGCTTTAATAGTGCAAAAACATTTCCTAACAAGACTTTTTTTTTGTTTGTTTGTTTGGCAGGATCAAATGACGCCCCTAAGGATCCTAACTGTTCGAGGAGTCTACGTGCTTTCAGTGTTTTGGTCCTAATTACGATCTTTCCAGTTTTAGTATATATATAGATGGTGGATTGTATTAGAGCTAGCTTATATTGGTGTGGATAGTGATCAGAATAATTAAAGGTTGTCAATAGAATTAGTTATTTCTATTAGACAACTTTGAGTATATGAGATCTAGCTGCTTATTCTCTTTTCTATTAATTGTATACGTGGGCTGGTTATTTAGTAGAGACATAATATACTCTTCTTTTTTACAGCACTTGATATATAGTAAATAGTTTTTGTTGTTCCTTTTTTAGCGTTTGTTAATTTAAAAGACCAAAAATGATAGTACTAGGAAGAAATTAGAACCAAATCAGACTAAGAAAGTCACAGAAAAGATATTGCTTGTATTCACACATGAGAATTCAAAGCCTTCATATCCAAAGCAAGTAGTGCACTTACTTTTAGAGCCCGTTTGGTTACGCTTAAAAGCACTTTGCTTTTAAGTTCAAAAAAATCAAAAGTCATAAGCTAGGTAATTCCAAATTATTGATTTTGGTTTAAAAATTGTTATGGTTTGACCAACTATTTTATCATTTTATCCGCTATATTTTTTTCTTATTTCACTAATACCTTCACTAACAAATGCCCTAGATTATATCTTCCTTTTCTTTTGTTTGTTTTAAGAATATTTTAATCATTTAACTTAGAAACATCTCAGCAATTTTATTCCATAAGTTTCAACACTTCTATACAAACAAGTAGGAGTAACTGTTTATTTTTTAGAATAAATTCAAACACTTAAGAAGTACTTTCAAGCACAAGTGTTTAGCTTAGTGTGTTTTCTTAAATAAGGATTTAATCAATATCCTTTGTTAAATTAGTTAGACTTTATTATAACATTTTAATTTGGTCACGCTATTGAAAAGAATAATGATCATTTGTCATATTTGAAACTGTATCGTTAATTCTGTGGTCGCATCTTTTGCAAATATTGCGTAGAACATTGTTTCTATAACTAAACAAACGATCATAGCCAAAGGAGCAGGATGATGGTCGGCAGCAAGTTGTCTATAATTTGGATTGACAAAGTTGCCGCAATGCAAAAGTGTACATGTCCACAACGTACATTCCAATCAAGTTCCACCACTATTCTTGGTGACAACCAATGCTGTGGCTCTCAAAATAATGCAAACCATAATATTTCTGCCAAAAGAGTACAAAGAAATCTAAATAGTTTAGTACCAAGTAGCTACTATAGTAGCCAGAGAAACACAAAAATTAAGAAAAGAAAGGATGGGATCCGGCAGTTGTGCTAATGATTAAGCTCATTTACACAATAGCGCCCATATCCTCTGCTGTGCACATTTGGTCGTCAGTATTTCGTCTCCAGGAATGTCTATAAGCTTAAACACAATAACTAAGACAAATTTGTTTTGTCAATAGCTGAGTATGAGCCCGTTTGGGTGGGCTTATAAACAGCTTATTTTAAGTGGTTTATAAGTCAAAATATGACTTAAAAGTCTAATTTTTCAAAAAATAGCTTTAAAGCCACTAATAACTTATAAGTCCAAAAAATTTTAAATTACCAAACATATATTACAAACGGGCTCTATGTCAATATCTGGAGCCATAAGCGGCAACCAATCAAGGAGCACGCTTCTAGTCTTGTAGCCAGATATATCCTATTTTTCTTGAGTAATATTAATGGAAAGGTTCAGAATAGGAGGATTAGAAAGTGAATTTTGGAAGATTGTTATCAGCTTTTAGAATTGTGTGATATTTTGTGCTGTTCAAATTCGGCGGTGGCGGAATATTAGATAATTATTTAAGTATTTTATATGCAAGTAGAAAGGATAAGAATCATTCCTTGCCGCACAAAGGGTATCGTATTAATTATTAGGAAATTATTTTGTTTCTACACATTTTTTCTATTTTAATAATCTTAAAGCTTCTTGGCATTTCCATTGGGTCGTCCGTCACCATATGTTTTTTTTTTTTTGGTATGATTTATTTATTTAACAAAAACAAGAAAGTCCACTATACTATTGGGTGAAATTTATTTTCCACCTCCTATATTATTATTTAAAAATTAGGCACCTCTCACAGGGAAATTGATATATTCATCCTTTTATATAATGTCTATGTGCCTCTTGTCACTTTCGATCTGATTTACTACTTTATACTTCGATAAAATTTTGAACTATATTACTCATAAAACATATAGTTAAATTGGCATTATAAATTATAATTAAGTTCATGTAGAGTATAAGTAGAAAAGCATTTAATTTTATCGATTCTATTACTATAAAACATGTCATCATTCTGTATGATGTAATTTTAATATTAAGTGATTATTATTGTAATTTTTTAAATAATATATATTATAAAGACACATACACACATCACATAGACACACACACACATACATTATTAAAAGTATTGATTCCATTAAAATTATATTTTTAAATTTAGATCTATCTTTAAAAGTCATTTAATGTATAACAAAGAATTGTTCAGTAATTTGTTATCAAATATACCTCTAACTAAAAAGTACATTTTTTCCTTTTCTTTCAAATCTGATTTTGTAATTTTTTATTTATATTTGTTGTCATTATCAAGATTACTGATACAAACAATTATTCTAATTAAATCTTTTATTTTTCCAACATTACATATGCTTAAAATCTAGTTTTCACTTTTACTTCATTAATTAAATTTGTTTATTTTATAGGTAAGTCGATAATTAATATAGATTAAATATCATAATGTAATAAAACAGTAAAAATAGACACATTAATAAATTAGCGGGTAAAATCGGTACATTCTCAATTGAGAAAAACGATGGAGAACGTCTGTTATTAAAAGTTTGAGGTGGTATTTAATATTTAAATCAAAGTTGGAGGATGAAAGTGATTTTCATCCCTATAATATTAGTACAAATTCAAAATGCATTATTTAGATTCTTAATAAATGTATGAACGTGAGCATATGTTAATGAATATGTCAGAATTTTGTAGAAAACTTGGGAAAAAGGCATGCAATGTTTGACAAGAAATAAATGCTGAAATGAAATGCTGCTTATCTTAATAAACTAATGCGTCTGCATAGCTTTATTAGAAAAATAGAAATCACATTGGAAGCTTTCAAAGGATGTTTTAATAAATCTCCTTCACTTTACTTGTGTCCGAAGGGGGGAAATTATCTAGATTTGAAGAAAAAATTCAAAAAGTTTCATATCATCAATAAATTAAACCGTTGAGTTAAAGTCACGTATATAAGGGAACAAAGCACCACTACGATATCCAGTACAGCTATTTGAAGGACAATGACGACCCAAAAATTGGAATTTCTAAATCGTATGGTTCATTCCTAAAAAGGAAATGGAGAATTGACCATTCACGTAATAAAATCAATTAGATCCAATATTGTGTTTTTGGTAGGCTCATATTTAGACATTGGACGGACCATTTTCTATTTATTGACTAGGACACTTCATCCAATAGGTCAAAACCCATATATTAGGCAGGAGAAAACAGCGTTTTGGAAAAGTCATTATCGACGGGCTAGACTTCACCAATCATGGAGGTTGGAATCATCAAGCACTCCACCATTCTTTTTCTTTTTTATTCTTTTCAAATTCAGCCAGAGGTCTTCGAGCCTTGTTACGGACTAAAGTCCTAAAGAAAAGCGACCTAACATTTCAATAAGCAATGCTCCTTGGCGGAACTATGTACATAACGGGTTCAATTGAACTCATTCATTTGAAAATTATACTGTCCAAAAAAGTTTTTTTATTCTTTTTTTTTGTTTCTTTTTATTTTTGTTATATACATAGAATTGAATCCCTTGACAAAATATGCGAGTATAGTGATAAAGGGTGTTTAATAATTGCTTTAGGTTACAAGTTCAAACCCTAAATGTGACATTTTAATATTTCTTTAACTCCCTTGCACCACCTACCGTGATAGTCACTACTCTAAGCTAAAAAAGTTTCAATTATAGGCTAAAATTAATCTACCTATCAAGAAATTCTTCATTCTTAAAGAATTGAAATCTGAGACTTGATCTTGTTATCATTTATCACTTCATATTCCTTGATCAGGGTTACTGCAACCTTCTTAAAAACTCAACAACTGCCATATAGTAAAGTAAGATTTTTCTTTTTTAACAAAAAAAGAACGGTGCAATTACGGATAATATTTGATGACTGCCCATTATTACCTCTATAATTTCACCAAATTAAACATGGAACAAGCATTATGTCTAATTGAGATTATCAATGACAAATTTTCTTTATTTCTTGTTTATCGGGAAAAAAGAAAGCTAAAAGAATAAATTGAGTGAAGCTCTGTTAACAAAATATCATGGTTCTTTCTCAGTAATTTGAAAACCATCGATGTCCACAAGAAAAATAAACGACTACTATATGTTATTAGGAGTGCGTAATCTATTTATTAGCGAATTATGCACCATCTTAATTCTTATGGACGCATTAGATCTAATTAATTAGGCAGGCGATTAATTGTTTAAGTTGTATATTGGCTTTAGATGGTAAAATAGGGGAGTGAAGGTATGAGTAGATTCGCCACTATATTTTCTATTAATGAAGTTGCATTTTTTTCTTCAAAAAACCGACTTTCATATCAAAACCTACCTTAATTAGTATCGTTTACTGTAGTAATATTTGACAGTAGCTTTCAAAACTTCCGTTGTTTATACTTTCCGTTTGCAATTTGAAAAGTTGTGTAAAACATAAACTTTCAATGATACCGGGTTTAGTAAATAGATTCATAAGGCAACTAATAATTGGATGAATTTTGAAAAGAGGAAGGGATTTGTAAAAGGCTTAAATTTATTCTTTAGTGGTGATTAGGACTGAGAGGACTTATAGTGTTTTAAATATCGTCCTTTTATATATATATATATATATATATATATATATATATATATATATATATATATATGTTTGTATGTATGTATGTCCACCATATTTTGACCGAATAAGTATCTATCTAATCACCTTTTAACTTCTGTATAACCTTTCAGGAGGCAAAAACTAAAGCAGCGATAGAAACAGTTAAATTTAGCTGCATAGAATGTATTCTAATCATAATTAAGTTTAAATCTCTATTAAAAAATAAAATATTAGCTGTTCAAAAGTAGCAACTTCTAGTAAAACAGAGAAGAGAAATTAAAAGACGCTGATTGCTAGTTAAAGGGCTGATGATTGCCAATTTTTAGTTAATCGTGGTCCCATAATCCACATTATTACTTGGGGTTTACCGACATCTATTTAATTAGCAGTTTCTGTGCATGATTATGATGAAACACCACAAGTGTACTACTAATGATGTCACCTGGATGTTAAAGTTAATATTCCCCATCTACCTGATAGTAACATGAACTAAAGTAGTAATTAGGTACTCAGAATTTTAAAGTGTTCCATCTACGGATGTCTTGGTAGGAATGTTTCCTCATTAATTTACTCCCAAAGAAATTGAATTTGTCAGGTCAACAAATTTAGAATATCAAATACTACTAAAAAAATAGATTATTTCTGTTACGAAACTGCTAATTAATTTCGTAGCTAAATATGATTTTTTTCGCTATTTGTCATATTCCATCATTTGCGTGTCGTTAATGTCGTTGTAGCTAATACCAGCATCCGACGTCAAAACCAATTTTTTGATCTAATTATATGATAAATTTTAAATATAAATATTATGGTTAGATTAATTACGTTAACCCACAAATATTCTCCCAGCCCATCTGGAGTAATGTGACTACCATTATTTACGAAAATCCTGAATATTTCATATCGTCCACTTGATTATTGCAGGAGCTGCAGCAGCCATGCAATTTGAATTGGATCTATGCAAACGTGAAGGTAATCAGAACCCATACAGTAGGAAAATAAAGATAACTCACTCACTGCTTGGAGTAGCCAATAAATAGCTAGGTTGCAGATCTGCTAGCTGCCTAAATACAAAAAATATACCATATCAATTTTGTGTTGACATTGTGTGACAACTTCGTCAAAAAATTTAAACTTATAGAATTATTATGGGTTAAATATGTATTTTTTTTATAATAAGTAACGAAACTCCGAACATTTTCTTGATCCCTTCCCCGAAACTCATGAATACATAGGATACTTCCAGAATTCTGACATTTGCTATAGATATACATCAACCGATCGATTTGAATTTGTATCTTTAAATTGCAACCGTTTTCCCACATAGTAAATTTGCTTTTATTTGTTTCTCTTCTTGCATTTGAAATTATCATGTTTCATAGGACAACAAGTGTACATGTAGGCGTCAATAGCTAAGGTTAGGAATTTACTATGTTCATCCTTAATCCAGGGGGTATATAGCCTCAAGGAAGTTATCCTAAAATTGTTAAGAGTCCAAAACACAAAAGCAAATCCCAACCTAACCACGTCTATGCCACGTGAAGTGCATATGTAACTAAGGTGGTGATTTTAATTTATTCATGTGTCTTTGTATTTTGGATCCCTTTGCACATGCCCCCCCTATCCATGGCTGTACCACTAAGTGAGTAATGAGCAAAAGATTGACACTCTTAAGAACCATTTGTTCTCTATATGTTGTGTGTTCACCACGACCACACAATTTTATGGCCGAGGAACACAATAGAAATAGGATCATTGTAAACTTGTTGTCTAACGTAGAATAGAAAAAGTTGGAGACAAAAGTACACTAATCAAACAAGAAAACTAAAAAAATGACAATTAGCCACTGCTTAAAGAAAATCAATGCATGGTTATTAAAGAGGAGATATCTAGCGATTGGAGATTTGCCCCACTGAGTAAGATGGGACAAAAGACACAAAATCTAACCGCGAAATATTAAAAGTGACTTTACTGCTTGTCACAAAGATAGAAAAGAAAAACAGCAATAATAATACTCAAAGTTCTTTTTATTTGATGACAAAAATACCCTTGCATGCATATGATTCCAATAGAGTAGTCATTCTACATCAATCATGAACATCTGCATGTACAGGTCTTAACAAGTTCTTGAATCTCATGGTAGCAATATTATATTGCAGGTCTTAACAATTTCTTGAGTCTCAGCCACCAGGGTTTTTCTAGATGAATGCCTTCGCCAATACCGAAAGGGCAAACTGCAGAGGTTGTGGGAATGAGAGGGTATTGTTGTCAGTTTGATAGGCCAATAGGAGTGGGGTTTGAGGCATTTGCCTGAGTTGAAATGCCTTAACCTTGAGTAATTTGATCAATCTTATGCCGTTTGCTTTTCCTAGAGGAGAAGATGGTCCATTCAACTTTTGTTTTTTCTTTTGTCCAATGATAGTCCATCCTTGCTCAACTTTCATTTCTTGTCCCCTTCCTTATATCGACAGCAACACTTCCCCAAAACCACTAAAAATTTACAGTCTTTCATTTTTTGTATTTCTTTCTTCCCAGCATTCGTTGTCCCATCCTCATCCACCACCTCTATATATACATCCTTTTGCATCATTCTCTTCACAACGCAATACTTCACTCTTCTTCTTTCTTATCCATTTCTACTTAATTTAATTTCCACTACAGTACATTATAAGCATTTGCCTAGCGAAAACAATTATGCCTTCAATAATCTCTGATAATGCTCATGTTCATCAAAAACACCTTGACTTGTACACAATAAAAGAATTACCGGAATCCCATGCATGGAGATCATCATCATTAGATCATGATCACCCTTCTAGTGATTCATCATGTAATGTAGAATCTATTCCAATAATTGATCTCAATGACGAGAAATTTTAAATTACCAAACATATATTACAAACGGGCTCTATGTCAATATCTGGAGCCATAAGCGGCAACCAATCAAGGAGCACGCTTCTAGTCTTGTAGCCAGATATATCCTATTTTTCTTGAGTAATATTAATGGAAAGGTTCAGAATAGGAGGATTAGAAAGTGAATTTTGGAAGATTGTTATCAGCTTTTAGAATTGTGTGATATTTTGTGCTGTTCAAATTCGGCGGTGGCGGAATATTAGATAATTATTTAAGTATTTTATATGCAAGTAGAAAGGATAAGAATCATTCCTTGCCGCACAAAGGGTATCGTATTAATTATTAGGAAATTATTTTGTTTCTACACATTTTTTCTATTTTAATAATCTTAAAGCTTCTTGGCATTTCCATTGGGTTGTCCGTCACCATATGTTTTTTTTTTGGTATGATTTATTTATTTAACAAAAACAAGAAAGTCCACTATACTATTGGGTGAAATTTATTTTCCACCTCCTATATTATTATTTAAAAATTAGGCACCTCTCATAGGGAAATTGATATATTCATCCTTTTATATAATGTCTATGTGCCTCTTGTCACTTTCGATCTCATTTACTACTTTATACTTCGATAAAATTTTGAACTATATTACTCATAAAACATATAGTTAAATTGGAATTATAAATTATAATTAAGTTCATGTAGAGTATAAGTAGAAAAGCATTTAATTTTATCGATTCTATTACTATAAAACATGTCATCATTCTGTATGATGTAATTTTAATATTAAGTGATTATTATTGGAATTTTTTAAATAATATATATTATAAAGACACATACACACATCACATAGACACGCACACATACATTATTAAAAGTATTGATTCCATTAAAATTATATTTTTAAATTTAGATCTATCTTTAAAAGTCATTTATTGTATAACAAAGAATTGTTCAGTAATTTGTTATCAAATATACCTCTAACTAAAAAGTACATTTTTTCCTTTTCTTTCAAATCTGATTTTGTAAATTTTTTTATTTTTGTTGTCATTATCAAGATTACTGATACAAACAATTATTCTAATTAAATCTTTTATTATTCCAACATTACATATGCTTAAAATCTAGTTTTCACTTTTACTTCATTAATTGAATTTATTTATTTTATAGGTAAGTCGATAATTAATATAGATTAAATATCATAATGTAATAAAACAGTAAAAATAGACACATTAATAAATTAGCGGGTAAAATAGGCACATTGTCAATTGAGAAAAACGATGGAGAACGTCTGTTATTAAAAGTTTGGGGTGGTATTTAATATTTAAATCAAAGTTGGAGGATGAAAGTGATTTTCATCCCTATAATATTAGTACAAATTCAAAATGCATTATTTAGATTCTTAATAAATGTATGAACGTGAGCATATGTTAATGAATATGTCAGAATTTTGTAGAAAACTTGGGGAAAAGGCATGCAATGTTTGACAAGAAATAAATGCTGAAATGAAATGCTGCTTATCTTAATAAACGAATGCGTCTGCATAGCTTTATTAGAAAAATAGAAATCACATTGGAAGCTTTCAAAGGATGTTTTAATAAATCTCCTTCACTTTACTTGTGTCCGAAGGGGGGAAATTATCTAGATTTGAAGAAAAAATTGAAAAAGTTTCATATCATCAGAAAATTAAACCGTTGACTTAAAGTCACGTATATAAGGGAACAAAGCACCACTACGATATCCAGTACAACTATTTGAAGGACAATGACGACCCAAAAATTGCAATTTCTAAATCGTCTAGTTCATTCCTAAAAAGGAAATGGAGAATTGACCATTCACGTAATAAAATCAATTAGATCCAATATTGTGTTTTTCGTAGGCTCATATATAGACATTGGACGGACCATTTTCTATTTATTGAATAGGACACTTCATCCAATAGGTCAAAACCCATATATTAGGCAGGAGAAAACAGCGTTTTGGAAAAGTCATTATCGACGGGCTAGACTTCACCAATCATGGAGATTGGAATCATCAAGCACTCCACCATTCTTTTTCTTTTTTATTCTTTTCAAATCCAGCCAGAGGTCTTCGAGCCTTGTTACGGACTAAAGTCCTAAAGAAAAACGACCTAACATTTCAATAAGCGATGCTCCTTGGCGGAACTATGTACATAACGGGTTCAATTGAACTCATTCATTTGAAAATTATATTGTCCAAGTTAGGTACAAAAAAGTTTTTTTATTCTTTTTTTTTTGTTTCTTTTTGTTTTTGTTATATACAAAGAATTGAACCCCTTGACAAAATATGTGAGTGTAGTGATAAAGGGTGTTCAATAATTACTTTAGGCTACAAGTTCAAACCCTAAATGTGACATTTTAATATCTCTTTAACTCCCTTGCACCACCTACCGTGATAGTCACTACTCTAAGCTAAAAAAGTTTCAATTATAGGCTAAAATTAATCTACCTATCAAGAACTTCTTCATTCTTAAAGAATTGAAATCTGAGACTTGATCTTGTTATCATTTACCACTTCATATTCCTTGATCAGGGTTACTGCAACCTTCTTAAAAACTCAACAACTGCCATATAGTAAAGCAAGATTTTTCTTTTTTAACAAAAAAAGAACTGTGCAATTACGGATAATATTTGATGACTGCCCATTATTACCTCTATAATTTCACCAAATTAAACATGGAACAAGCATTATGTCTAATTGAGTTTATCAATGACAAATTTTCTTTATTTCTTGTTTATCGGGAAAAAAGAAAGCTAAAAGAATCAATTGAGTGAAGCTCTGTTAACAAAATATCATGGTTCTTTCTCAGTAATTTGAAAACCATCGATGTCCACAAGAAAAATAAACGACTACTATATGTTATTAGGAGTGCGTAATCTATTTATTAGCAAATTATGCACCAGCTTAATTCTTATGGACGCATTAGATCTAATTAATTAGGCAGGCGATTAATTGTTTAAGTTGTATATTGGCTTTAGATGGTAAAATAGGGGAGTGAAGGTATGAGTAGATTCGCCACTATATTTTCTATTAATGAGGTTGCATTTTTCCTTCAAAAAACCGACTTTCATATCAAAACCTACCTTAATTAGTATCGTTTACTGTAGTAATATTTGACAGTAGCTTTCAAAACTTCCGTTGTTTATACTTTCCGTTTGCTATTTGAAAAGTTGTGTAAAACATAAACTTTCAATGATACCGGGTTTAGTAAATAGATTCATAAGGCAACTAATAATTGGATGAATTTTGAAAAGAGGAAGGGATTTGTAAAAGGCTTAAATTTATTCTTTAGTGGTGATTAGGACTAAGAGGACTTATAGTGTTTTAAATATCGTGTATATATATATATATATGTTTGTATGTATGTATGTATGTCCACCATATTTTGACCGAATAAGTATCTATCTAATCACCTTTTAACTTCTGTATAACCTTTCAGGAGGCAAAAACTAAAGCAGCGATAGAAACAGTTAAATTTAGCTACATAGAATGTGTTCTAATCATAATTTTAAATCTCTATTAAAAAATAAAATATTAGCTGTTCAAAAGTAGCAACTTCTAGTAAAACAGAGAAGAGAAAAGACGCTGATTGCTAGTTAAAGGGCTGATGATTGCCAATTATTAGTTAATCGCGGTCCCATAATCCACATTACTTGGGGTTTACCGACATCTATTTAATTAGCAGTTTCTGTGCATGATTATGATGAAACACCACAATAAGTGTATTACTAATGATGTCACCTGGATGTTAAAGTTAATATTCCCCATCTACCTGATAGTAACATGAACTAAAGTAATTAGGTACTCAGAATTTTAATGTGTTCATCTACGGATGTCTTGGTAGGAATGTTTCCTCATTAATGGCGGCCTTTACTCCAAAAGAAATTGAATTTGTCAGGTCAATAAATTTAGAATATCAAATACTACTAAAAAAATGGATTATTTCTATTACGAAACTGCTAATTAATTTCGTAGCTAAACACGATTTCTTTCGCTATTTGTCATATTCCATCGTTTGTCTGTCGTTAATATCGTTATAGCTAATACCATCCGTCGCAGCATTCTACGTCAAAACCAATTTTTTGATCCAATTATATGATAAATTTTAAATATAAATATTATGGTTAGATTAATTACGTTAACCCACAAATATTCTCCCAGCCCATCTGGAGTAATGTGGACTACTAGTATTATTTACGAAAATCCTGAATATTTCATATCGTCCACTTGATTATTGCAGGAGCTGCAGCAGCCATGCAATTTGAATTGGATCTATGCAAACGTGAAGGTAATCAGAACCCATACAGTAGGAAAATAAAGATAACTCACTCACTGCTTGGAGTAGCCAATAAATAGCTAGGTTGCAGATCTGCTAGCTGCCTAAATACAAAAAATATACCATATCAATTTTGTGTTGACATTGTGTGACAACTTCGTCAAAAAATTTAAACTTATAGAATTATTATGGGTTAAATATGTATTTTTTTTATAATAAGTAACGAAACTCCGAACATTTTCTTGATCCCTTCCCCGAAGCTCATGAATACATAGGATACTTCTAGAATTCTGACATTTGCTATAGATATACATCAACCGATCGATTTGAATTTGTATCTTTAAATTGCAACCGTTTTCCCACATAGTAAATTTGCTTTTATTTGTTTCTCTTCTTGCATTTGAAATTATCATGTTTCATAGGACAACAAGTGTACATGTAGGCGTCAATAGCTAAGGTTAGGAATTACTATGTTCATCCTTAATCCAGGGGTATATAGCCTCAAGGAAGTTATCCTAAAATTGTTAAGAGTCCAAAACACAAAAGCAAATCCCAACCTAACCACGTCTATGCCACGTGAAGTGCATATGTAACTAAGGTGGTGATTTTAATTTATTCATGTGTCTTTGTATTTTGGATCCCTTTGCACATGCCCCCCTATCCATGGCTGTACCACTAAGTGAGTAATGAGCAAAAGATTGACACTCTTAAGAACCATTTGTTCTCTATATGTTGTGTGTTCACTACGACCACACAATTTATGGCCGAGGAACACAATAGAAATAGGATCATTGTAAACTTGTTGTCTAACGTAGAATAGAAAAAGTTGGAGACAAAAGTACACTAATCAAACAAGAAAACTAAAAAAATGACAATTAGCCACTGCTTAAAGAAAATCAATGCATGGTTATTAAAGAGGAGATTGGAGATTTGCCCCACTGAGTAAGATGGGACAAAAGACACAAAATCTAACCGCGAAATATTAAAAGTGACTTTACTGCTTGTCACAAAGATAGAAAAGAAAAACAGCAATAGTAATACTCAAAGTTCTTTTTATTTGATGACAAAAATACCCTTGCATGCATATGATTCCAATAGAGTAGTCATTCTACATCAATCATGAACATCTGCATGTACAGGTCTTAACAAGTTCTTGAATCTCATGGTAGCAATATTATATTGCAGGTCTTAACAATTTCTTGAGTCTCAGCCACCAGGGTTTTTCTAGATGAATGCCTTCGCCAATACCGAAAGGGCAAACTGCAGAGGTTGTGGGAATGAGAGGGTATTGTTGTCAGTTTGATAGGCCAATAGGAGTGGGGTTTGAGGCATTTGCCTGAGTTGAAATGCCTTAACCTTGAGTAATTTGATCAATCTTATGCCGTTTGCTTTTCCTAGAGGAGAAGATGGTCCATTCAACTTTTGTTTTTTCTTTTGTCCAATGATAGTCCATCCTTGCTCAACTTTCATTTCTTGTCCCCTTCCTTATATCGACAGCAACACTTCCCCAAAACCACTAAAAATTTACAGTCTTTCATTTTTTGTATTTCTTTCTTCCCAGCATTCGTTGTCCCATCCTCATCCACCACCTCTATATATACATCCTTTTGCATCATTCTCTTCACAACGCAATACTTCACTCTTCTTCTTTCTTATCCATTTCTACTTAATTTAATTTCCACTACAGTACATTATAAGCATTTGCCTAGCGAAAACAATTATGCCTTCAATAATCTCTGATAATGCTCATGTTCATCAAAAACACCTTGACTTGTACACAATAAAAGAATTACCGGAATCCCATGCATGGAGATCATCATCATTAGATCATGATCACCCTTCTAGTGATTCATCATGTAATGTAGAATCTATTCCAATAATTGATCTCAATGACGAGAAATTTGCTATGGAAAAGATGGGCCATGCATGCAAAACATGGGGTGCATTCCAAATCATAAACCATAACATATCCCAGAGACTACTCAATGATATAGAGGCAGCTGGAAAGAACCTTTTTTCCCTCCCTATGCAGCAAAAACTAAAGGCAGCTCGTTCTCCTGATGGGATCGCTGGGTATGGAGTGGCTCGCATTTCATCTTTCTTCTCTAAGCTCATGTGGTCTGAAGGGTTCACAATTTTTGGTTCCCCACTTGAACACGCTCGCCAACTTTGGCCACATGATTACAAGAAATTCTGGTACGTACTTTAATTTACTGTATGAGTTTTAGTTCTCATGCACGTATAAATATACGTAGGTAAACGTTTTCGGAAAGCACGAAATTGCACTTCTTTTAAAGTGACTAAAAATCTACTGCTATCACTTCGAAGTAAATCCAAATTTTAAATTTTGAGAGTCAACTTTTAAACAAAAGTTCTCCCCAAAGAACTAGTTTATTTAATTATTGAAAGTTTAATGATTTTTCACGTATATATTTATGATCTTAATTAATAAAAAAAATGGTTTTTAGTTGAAAAATGCTCCTTTAGTTTTACGATTCACGATCAATAAAAAGATTAGGAATACACAACACTGATAATCAAATCCACTTTTTTGTTCATTTTGTTGGGTCCTTTATATGCATTAGTAACAACTACTGGTCATACTGTTTAATTACAACTTTTTACGTCACAAACTAATCTCTTTTCTCTTTTTTCCTTTTAATTTTTCAGTGACGTAATAGAGGAATACGAAAAGGAAATGGAAAAGCTAGCAGGAAGATTGATGTGGCTGATGCTTGGGTCACTAGGAATAACCAAGGACGATGTTAAATGGGCCAAAGCTGGATGCTCTGCCCTACAACTTAATTCTTACCCGGCATGTCCTGATCCGGATCGAGCCATGGGTCTTGCAGCACATACGGATTCTACCATATTTACTATACTTCACCAAAACAACACAAGTGGTTTACAAGTTTTTCGTGAAGGCAATGGTTGGGTCACGGTTCCACCACTTACTGGTGCATTAGTTATTAACGTAGGTGACTTGTTACACATATTGTCAAATGGGCTGTACCAAAGTGTTTTACATCGAGCGGTAGTGAACCGAACACGACACCGTTTATCGGCAGCTTATTTATATGGTCCGCCATCAGGGGTAAAAATTTCACCACTGTCAAAATTGGTAGATCAAGGGCACCCTCCAATGTATAGGCCAGTAACATGGAGTGAATATTTGGGCACTAAGGCCAAACATTTTGATAAAGCACTTTCGTCCGTGCGGCTTTGCGCTCCTCTTATTGGCTTTGCCAATTCTAAAGATCATAATAGTGTCCAAGTTGGCTAATGTGACTACCAGTTTCCTTTTCTTTTTTGTATTTTCATTTTTCAGAAAATATTGTGCTTCTTTTTAACCATTTTTGTTAATATTTGAGAGAAATAAAAAATAATATTACCTTTCTTTCTGTCTATATGTCCTATTTTAGGTGTAATCGATTGCGTACTTCATTGGTTACAATTTATGTACTTAGGCATGTAGTTTAAGAACAAAAAAAAATTTACTAAAACTTTTGTATTTATCAAAGCTTGTTTGTCACTATGGTTAAACTGAAGTTTTAGTTCAAGTGCTCCCAAATATAAAACTGTCATTTTTATTAGATGAACTCAAAACAAATAATACGACCATATATACAAACTGGACAAAAGGAGTATGATATAGTACAAAACTAAGACGATTGGTTTGACATTGAGATCTAGCTACACTAGGTAATATATTGTTTTGTTGTTTTTAAAGTAATAGAGTAGTACAAAAGATCGGACAAGATAGAGGCGAAAATAAGAGTTGGTTCCCACAGAAATGGGGCGCTTAGCAGACAAGAGACTAGAAGATAAGTTAAAGGTCAATCATATCATTAAAAAAAGAGAGATGCAAACAAAGAAACAGCCTCTGTTGGCGTTTCTGTGGCTGTGTGGACAGAGGAAGAGGGGAAGATAATGAGTTTGAAACTTTGAATATTAAGGTAAGAGGACACAAGAACAGACATGTTTTTTAGGCCCAGCCTAAATTTGAAAGTACGCAGTACGAAATCCAAACCGTAGGACAATGTACGATAAGAGTAAATTAGAAAATAGAAATGGTTAAATCAAAAAACAAACATTAGAACAAGATTATGACGGAAAAGGGCAAATCAATGTTTCCATGACCTATAGAGTAAGGATCTATAGTCCTTAGCAGAATGATAGCAAGAATTACGCAAAACAGAAGAAAACAAAAGCCCACCATCGTGAGCACCAAAAACACAACCATGGTGGCCATGTTTGTCATTTTTCGTCGTAATGTATTCATCTTATGTTTCTTCTTCGTGTCTTTCTCTATACCCCAAGAATAATGTTGGCTGGTGGGTGAACTCTTGGGGCATTTTCTTAGTGAGGATGGGATAGCTAAGGATGGTAGTCTCTAGTCTTATCTCTCCAACATGGTTCAGCATAGCAACATCTGAAACCATGTGCTTTTTCTCGACAATATATATGGATAAACTAAGGCAACCGCCCATCCAAAATAACCACATGCCTTCTTTGTCTTCACACTTCACTCATGCACAAACTAGTAAAGGTTATTGTTGAATGTAAAATGACCCATTGCACCGAGAGAGTTTCTGCCTTTAGCTTCAAATGATACACATTACCTTCTACGCAGTATATGATATTATTTTCTTATTAGTAAAGTTCTTTCAAATCGTTATTTTAATTTGAAACTTCTTATATTACTTTTAATGAAAATATTCGATCATATAAATGTCAATTATGTCATGTATACATATATAAGGCCTCATATTTCAAAAAATCTTTATTTTTTAAATTCATACCAAGTCGAACTAGTATTTCATATATTGCAACGAATGAAGCACTATGCTAAGGAGTATGTAACTGACGACTGTGTGAGCTGCATACGATCAATTTCTACCGACCCTTGTGCTCGATAACAGATCATGTGTACAAATGGAATATTGCGCCGAAATTGTACTTGTAAATTTAAAATAGTGCGTTAACAGTTTAGGCATGTTGATTTTGCGGCTTTGCGCCCACCCTGGTTCATAATCAATTTTTACCGTAATTTTTAGTTCAAGTTGATTTTCACAATAATGAATGTATTACTATAGTAGCTTTTCCAGCAGACAACCTAACGTTATAAACGAAGGAATTTTTTCAAAACTAATAAGTTTAAGACTTTACAGAATTTATTATTACAATGATATCGATCGAGCCTCTGTGAATTTATCATTAAGAGGGAAAACAACTTATACGGTAGTAGATTTCAACCAACTTGTGTATTAGCCTAAATCGGATGAGGATAACAATTGAATTTGTACATGATTTACAAGCAATCTGTTGTATCAAAGTTGGTAAAAGATAAGTAAATTAATAGAAATGTGAACACAAAGTAAATGATTTCAATATAATCTTTGAGATTGCAATTTGACAGGTAAGAGATATTTAAAGGCAGTATTTTTAGACAATTAAGAGCATTAATTAGCATACTCATCCATGTTTTAATAGTGGGTTGCCCAGGATTTCCCTCATTGAATGTTGAGATCATGGGTGGAAATCGTGGAGCGTCTCTTGTGCTGAAATTGAACCAGCTTCCCGAGGCTAAATTTGTTTTGCCTCGAGATGATGAGTCGCTTGTTCTCTGAGGCGATCTGATCCCGTGGCTCACAAATGATCCTGATCCCGATCCCGATGTTTCGCCTCGGAGACCACGTTATCAGCTTCGTAGTCAATCTTGTGAGTTTTGCACAATACGTCTCGAACCCTATGCTCGAGCCGCCACGTGTGCCAGCTATATTTTGCCCAATACAGCTTGTCACTTCCGAATTTCTTTTATATTATTGTTATTGGTTGTTGCTCTGCTCGATATGTGAGAGATTCATAAGATTTCCTTAATCAACATATATACTAGTATTTAGTATTTACAATTTTTAAGTTCAGATGACTATATGTCGGATTTGCCATAATTTTAAGCCGTAAAGATGTCTCTAATTGTCTCCTTGTGTCTAAGCAGAAAATCTCAAAAATAGCCGGCCTACTATTTGTAATTCTCCAAATATGACTAGTGGCCAGTGGCCACACAGCCCATACACACTAGGCAGACAATTGAATTCCTATAACACCTAGTAATACATGAGAGGAAGGAACATACATGTCCTATCATTTTTCGCAATCCAAATCCTTCAGTATTCCATTAGCTGACCAAGTTGATAAAGTTGTCTTATTACATGTCTGAATTAAGAAGCGTAGCCTTCACTTTTCTTCTTCTTCTTTCTATTTTTCCTTTTCGTCTCTTTTCAAGTTTCTGGACAACAACGTTAATAATTCAACAGAACTGTGAGTTGTGACCTTTACTTTTAGGAAGTATTTCTTGAACGATAATATTTAAATACACGAGTTTTGTTTGCTTGTGGGAACTTTTTATTTAGCCGGCCTCTTAATTGATCATTGAAGAGTTGCAAATTTCGTTGTGGAAACGTGTATGACTTATAAATTACTTCACTTATTACGAAAACCAAAAAGAGCTTAAGAAAAAGAAAACAAAAATATCAGTACGTAGTTTCTTCAATTAGGTAGTAATTTAATCATTTTCAAAATTATTGTGACAAAAATAACTAATTCAATGCTTCTTTCATCAAGTCGTTGTAGTATAGTGGTAAGTATTCCCGCCTGTCACGCGGGTGACCCGGGTTCGATCCCCGGCAACGGCGTTCATTTTTTATTTCTTTTTCTTTGTATGGGCGCAGTGAATTGAACAATTGTTAGACTTTTTCCTTAGTTTTCCACCTTCAAGAAACCATTTCGATGAAGTATTTTTCTTCCAAGTGGCACTAATTTTAGCATGTTCTTCAATGTGCCTAGCAATAGTCATTTTGACATACGAATATATGAACATTATTATCAATAGTCATTTCATGGTCAAACACTCGGTGCTAAGTTTGGTTAAATTCTTGAGAAAAAAAATAAAGCAATATAGAAGATCACAACTCAAATCCATCAAAACAAGATACATCTGGACGACTGGACTCTATGAAATAGAAGTTAAAGTGATCGCTGGAGGATTTATCTTACAGGATAGATTCTTTTAGATAATTGTGTGCCTCAAAATCAGACAGGTAAAAGCATATTTGACGGAAAAACTGGATATAAATTGCTCAAAATGTACATACAAGTCAGTGTTCTTTTCTTTTTTTCTTTTTTTCAAGAGTAATCTCACTCAGACTACACCCTGATCTTTCACATGATTATTGACCCCTGCCGATACAAGTTCAGCTTCAAATGCTTGAGAAGGTAACTTCTCATATACTTGAGTCGACCCAACTGGTAGAAGGTTGATCTTGCCCAGTTTAAGTGTTTGGCTAAGCTTCTCATAATTCCACCTCTGCTGAATATATACTGCAACTGCAAGAAGAACTGCAGCAACCGGTATGGCAATGTCCCCGAATTTGGTGTAAAAATCAAACCGGGGGTTGACAAACTCATATTCCTCGGAGAAATAGGGATTGGGAACAGGTGACCTAACGAAATCATATACATGAGGCAGAAGTCTAACTGATGTAAGCCCAATATAATACAGCTTTCTGAGTGGTTTGCAATGGATCTGCCAGACAAGGTTGCCAATTACTTGAGGAAGCAAAAAGAAATCTTGGATCAGACCCACGTACTCCTCCAATTCAGTTTCCCATTCTCTCAAGGTGTGAAAATTTCCAGTGGAATCGACAAAACGTTCAGCATGAAGAGGTTTTTGGCTAGTATTAAAGGAGTGAATAATGAGAACAGCGGCATATCCAACAGCATGTATTAGCAATGTGCTCAAAAGTACCCATTTGTCACTTGGCACACGATGTGGTTCAAGAGGGTCCCTTGTCATTAATCTGATACGGGATCTCCACACCTTTTGGCTGAGCCTCACTGTTACTAAAAAGGCAACAAGCACAAGAACCTTGACAGTATAATCAATCAAACGGATCCACTGACTGTGATCAAGATTGTCAGATGGAGTCTCGTTCATTTCGGCACCCATCATTTTGAATAAAGCCTCTGCACCTGTGATCAAAGGCAGGCTGTAGCCAAGAGCTTGGACACCAAGCATGGTGAGCGAGACAGAAGGAACTGATTCTGCATTATCTCTGATGTAAAATAGTTGGCTGAAAATGCAAAAGATTGCCAGAGAAAGTGTTAAGATGCGGAGGATGCCCTCTATGCCCCTGCGAGAAAGAATATCTTCTCGCTGCTTCCTGTACATTATGGGAAATGTGTGAAGGGTCACAGGATTAAAATAGAGTGGATCATCCTCATTCCTTTGACTAGATACGGAGATTTTAGCGGTTGGATTGACCAACCAACGAGCAGTGATTGGTGGATATTCTATAACCACCTCAACTAGACAATCCAATCCAGCCTCAAGGTCCATGCTTTCTGATAGAATTTTCCAGGAGGCTCGAACATCCCTGCAACCAATGAGGTACATTTTTCCAACAAGCGGATCATACAGCCCCTCTACAAAAAGCGAAGAGATGTTGTTGTATGCCGTTCCGGTGAGACTGAGTTGAGCAGAAACATTTAGGAGAAGCTGCTTCTCACTGTATTCAGCCTTAGAATGATAAGTATTATCCTTTTCACTGATTGAACCATTTGACAAAGGCCCAAACATTGGACCAAGAGAGAGAATATCCATTTCAAGATCAAATCTTTGGTTTGCTGAATCAGGGATTTGATCTGCAAATGCTGATGTGTGAAGAGTGAGATCTTCAGAAAGAATTGATAGGCTGACGGGAAAAGAATCTGCATCTTCCAGTTTTGGGAACGTCAACAGTGATTTCTTAAACATTGAACCAATGTTGAAGGGCTCATTTTTCTCAAGGACTGCAGCAGCTGCATCGATTTTGGAGTACTTGTAGTATGGACGAGAAGCAGTATACTGATCCCACAGCTCAACAGGGCGGATCAGTTTCTCAAATGATAAAGGGAAGTACGGCTTACTGCTTCCATCAATGCTGGAAAAATGGCCAATAATTATGCTCCTTTGTGCTATGGAAAAGGACAACGGAACATACAAGCAGATTCGAGAATCACAGTTGCTGCCTTCTGCACCAACAACTCCACGGCAACCAACCATACAGAGCTGTCCGCTGGAAGATTTCCAGATTCCTTCAGCAGAAAGAGTCATGTTATTAAGCCCAGTCCTCTGTGCTGCTGTGAACTGATTCTCAAATGGAGATACCACTCTAAACACGGAAGAGACCCTTGTCAAAGTGACATTATCTTTTAAAGAACTTTTATCACATCTAACATCCTGAAGGACAAGCTTGACATCCTTAAAACCCCCATCCGTGGCTTTTATCTCCATATCTGATTTAAATGGACCCAACTGACTGCAAAAATCATCTGTACCGTTGCATTTCCAGTTTGGCACAACGGTTAAGGCTTCTTGGTGAGTGAATCTTTGAAGAATATAACAGAAGTCAAGCCCTTTATATGTATTTAGATCAGTACTCAGACCATCTTTGTACGGGTAAGGATCACAAGCTTTCGACACAAACTTTTCAGATCCAAATGCATACTTTGAAGAAGTTCCCAGCCAAGACGACATATGAACTCCATCAAAGTACTTATAACTGGACTTTGGGTTTAAGCTTTTCATGGTTCCTAGAATAGCTCTATTTGTCAGTGTATTAGTTCTAGGATAACGAAGCACGAGTAAAATCCGATCATCTTGCATAAGAGGTGGTTGGTTAGTATAACCAGATTCCTTGACCCACTCCCATGGATCAGTAGAATCTTGTTGGCGAGAAGGCAACATGGTAGTCCCTAACAAACACATCACTCTTTCCCCTTGACTTTTCTTCGATTCAATGTATATTCCTTCAAAAGACACGGAAAGCTGGGAATGACCAGGCCATATATCAAAATGAGGACTTCTCTCATATGGTTTACTCGAAAACAAACCATCTAGGGTAATACCAATCTGCAATATTCCGCTCAAACTCACAGACTTCTTAGACCGATGGGCACGATCAACATCAGTAACCCAAAACGACACCAAGTTCAACGGAGATCTAAGATCCGACGACTTGTTCAACATATCTCTATTATCAAAAGGCATTAAAGAAGCCCCATTGGACACTTGCCACCAATCTCCATTCAAAAAAGACAATTCTTGTTTTATACTATAGATTCTATCATCATCAGGTTTCAATTCAGAAGCAGGAGCTAAAACAAAAGCACATTCTTTCTTAACTTCATCAGTTCTTTCATATTTATAATTCATTGAAGTTCTAGTCCTAGGTCCTAACTCTCCATCTACCATGTAAGAATGAACACCACCCATCAACAGCATCATCAACCACACAACACTAACCACTTTCAAACCCATAACAGCTAATCACTCTTTAATCAATATTCAACAACAATCCCACAAGTGGGGGTGTGGCAAGTGTGAGGTGTACACAGACCTTACCGCTACCTCGAATGAAGTAGAGAGGCTGTTTCCGAACTCTTTAACAAGATTCAAGTATTAATTGAAAAACAAGATAATCATGACTAAACCACTTTAGAATAAAGATGGAACTTGCTAAAATTGATAACACCAACATAAAAATGGAAACTTTATTAAACTTAGACAAATCTTGGTTAAGCAAGTGTACTAACCTGATAAATCAGTGCTAATGGCTGTATGATTATGAAAAAAGATTAGATGGTGACAAAAAAGGGGGTGATTTGATTATGATTAATTAGTAATTAGGGGTAAGTAGAGAGAGTAAGGTATGAAGTTGAAGTCTAAGCTAACTGATGATGGCGACAGTAGTAAGACCTATTGTTAAGTCAACCTTTTTTCTTACAAGACGTGTCTTTAACTCCTCTAATCTTTGTTCTTTTTTGTTTTGCTTGGAAATATAATAATTTGATAAAATATTTTTTTTATAGACCAAAATGTATGTCATGTTATAAAAATAAGAATCTTCCTTATAGGAAATTAACTACTAGTTACATGTAATTAAGTATCAAGTCACATTTGAATCTCAAGGGCGGAGAAAGAAAGGTGAGTTGAGTAATGATTTTGTTACTGCAAGAGAATGTGTTGTGATTCATAATATTTGAAGATTTCATATCATTTTTGGAAATCTTTGAAATCAAGTACTCCTTATTGTTTGTTGATTCTGATGTCAAATACATTTCTTTATCCTATTTATAGGCGAAGAAAGATTACTTTGCTTCAACTCCAAAAGGTTAAGAGGTGCTAAGTGTTAACAATTTGGTAGAGAAAATAAATGTGATTAGAATAATAAAGGAAGCAGTTTTATATATGCACTTTCAAATAAGCTATTGATGCTTGTATTTAGATAGTGTGCCTACATTATATTTTTTTAGGGGGTCTTTTTTTCGAACCTTAAATGATCGCAGATACTTCGGACAACAAATTACTTTTTTTTAATGTTATTTGCTTGTATTTCGCGCAAAGTTGAGACTCCAAGCAACTTAATCGGCTTTGCTTAATTATTTAAAAGTCGAAGTTGGTAAGAGGTACCACAATTGCTTAAGTACTTATTTATTACTTATTATATTATCAATGTGTTTCCCATGTGTGACAAATCATTTGTTGTAAATGTAGGCCAATTTGTAAAATATTCGTTTGAACGGGTGTGATGGACATTTAAGCGTAGAAATTTTGATAGCTTTAGTATCACCTTGACCTATGTGACTATCCTATTTAAAAATTTATCCAATTAGATAACATTTACTTTAGTTATCTAATTGTGTTTGACACAACTTGTGCAACATTATGTGTCTATGTACTTTCCAAACTTGTTGGATTAAGATATTCCCTTCCATCAGCTTGCAGTTCACAAGGGCAAGTTTATTGACAAGAACCAAATAGGTAAGCAGTTAAGTGAAGTAAATAAATAAATTTGGCGTTAGATATGAGCATCTAAGTTGGTAAGCAGTTAAGTAAGGTAAATAAGTAAGCAGTTAAGTAAGGTAAATGAATAGTAAATTTGGAGTTAGATATGAGCATCTAGACCCCGTCAACCAACAACCTGGATCATTAATTCATCGAGGCAGAGAGGAGAAATCTTATACTTTGGCTGTGATTCATAGGCAATGACAATAATGTGTTTTTGTTATGTCTGAAAACTGACCTAAAGAGACAATCTTCAGTGCCATACATGTTCTACAGATATTTTATTCGACATGGCATCTGGAAGATTTTTAACATGGAAAAATAGCTCATCACATAAAAGCAGAAGATTTAAGTTTATGTTCTAATACTTGAAAATCTGTATCATTTTTGCATCAGCCTCTGTGTTAGTATAGCTGCAAGATAAACAGGAGTTACTGTAACCACTGGAATACTTGTTCCACATGTTCAGAGGATGCAGTTCCTTTCTAATAAATTGCAAAGGACTATAAGCCTGTTCATGATAGAGGTGGTTCCAGAATGAGTATTTTGCTGAGTGGCACTGTGGAAGTGTGCTAGCTAAGCACAAGCATATTTGTGAATCATATCATTCAGAGTCAGTCTGCAGTCCCATTCAAACAACCACATAGAGCTTGTCAGAGGAAGAATCTCATGTTTTTTTTAATAAATGATTGGTCCAAAAAGATCAATTCTTGCTCCTGAATAGATGCAATTCTCCAGAGAGCTTATAGAACTGAAGAAGTGATCAAGAACTCAATATACAAGATCTGTCCTGTATGTCAGTAAGAAGCCTAGAGAGTAAACTACTAATAGCCAAATGAACTCTATTGTAAATACAAAGAACTCTATTGTATTGAGTACATTTCTCGGGAAAATCTGTTTCTTCCACAACAAGAGTAAAGCCAAAGTTTTGAGAAAGTGTGCAGATCTACTCAATCGCCTAGAGGCGCATTAATTCTTCAGAAATAAGCTCAGATTGCTACTATATATTCAGACACTCCACTAATCTGAGAGTGTTATAGCTGGATTAGAGCAATTCCTTAGTTCAATTTCATTTATAGGAGTTTAGGTTCATTCCTTTAGCCCAGGGTCAATCAACTAACATGCAATAAATATCAATAGTCTCAGATGCTGCGAGCAAGACACATAACAGATTAAAAAAAATGCAGAATCTATTATCCCTTTTCAAATTGCAATGAATATCAAGGATATGTAAATTATGAAGGATAGTCTCTCAAGGAACTAGCACAAAATAGGTATACTAGTAATGCAAATGAGCACAAATAATTTCTCGACGACATCTATATCTTCTGAAACTTCTTACGGATTGAGACTAGTTTCATCAATGTCTGACTTGGAGGTAGATCCTCGGGTACCAAAGCAGTCCAAATGCCTCAATTTCAACAGCAAAAACAGGACAATACCGCATCCAAATCCCAGAGCAGAACTAGACCCCGTCAATGAGACAGCCGCACAAACCAACATGACAAAAGATTCTTCCTTTGAGTTCATATCCCTTGAAGCCATGGCCAATTCTATCCCAGCAAACAACAAAAGTACCCCAAGTATCCCAATTGGAAACTGACTCAAAATCCTCACAAATGAACTCCCAAATACTAAACCAAGAACCAATTTTCCCACTCCAAGAAACGCCACTGATGCACCACTCCTCCCACCAAATCTATATTGTCCAGCTAATCCTCCTGCCCCATGGCAACATGGCATAGCCCCAAACCAACACCCCACCAAATTCATTAATCCAACACTCACGGAAACTCTTGTAGCTGACACATCCTTTTCTGGAAACAAATCAGCTGACAGTTTGCATACTGCAATCACTGAATTCAATACAGATAACGGAATCTGAGGAATCGCACCACGTAAGAAACCTGTCTTCCAATCTTCCCACGTGATTTTCAATACATGAATCTTTGATGGACCAAACTTAATATCATGAATAATTGAAGGATCACGCACGAAACATAAAATCAATCCCAATAAGAACACTATAAGTGCTGCTGGAATTGCTGAAAATGTTCTTAATCTTCGCCGAACTCTGCTCTGATCACGGCCATTCGTGCTAGTACTAATATCTTCATCCTCTTCATCAACAACTTCACCGGACCCGGTGATTAATATAAGAAAAGATATTGAAACGAGAGCAAGGATAACGCCATCAAGACCAAGCCATGCACGCGGAGTAGTACTACTAGCTTTTGTAGTACTAGTAAAATCTTGATTATAACGAATGTATTTAATAGCAGAGAAGGCAAAAGAAAGGCCTTGAGAAAGCTGAACGCCACGAACAACAGGGAGAGGGATAAAGCGGTAGAAAAAGGACATAAGACCAGTGACTCCAAGGAATAAAAGGGTCCCAGCAGTGGTGATTCCAGCGGCCGCGATTTGTGGAACAGTAAGATGAGGTGATTCAGAGACTGCAACAGCAGCAATGGACTTCATGGGCTGAACAGGCATAGGGATACCGAAGAGTGCACCAGTTATGATGTTGTAGAATGCAGTGAAGATAAGTGTAGTGCTGAGATCAAGATTGGACACTAATGTGAGTGCTAAGACTATAGGGATATATGTGCCTAAGTCGCCCACGGAGCCGCCAAGTTCGGAGAGTAGGGAGGTTTTCAGGCGGAGTGAAGTGGCGAATGGAAGGGTGGTGAGGTGGCTGCGCCACCAGTTGCGGTGGAGGAGGGGTGTAGTATGGTCATCAGAAGTTTGCTCAGCCATTTTGCTTGTTGAAGAGAGGGACTTTGATCATAGATAAAAGAGTCAAAGAAGTGAGTAATGCGCGCCCACAAACGGAAAATGAAGACTTCTCCACTAGTAATAACTGGGAAAGGTTGGAATATACTAATATTCCAATTAATAGATGAAGTTAGAAAACAATAAATAATTACGTAGTATGTTACTATGGTTTAGATTTGAGAAGAAATGTTGATATTTTTCATGTGTGATAACATGGTAATGTTGATAGATAAATATCTGAACCACATATTTTATAAAACAGCAAACAAGGAGTAAGAAGAAGTCAAGTGTCGAGCTCACATTTATTAATGATTTAATTCCATTGTGACCACCTTTGCACAATCATCTCTTCCGTGCACGAAAAGTCGAGCAAAATTGTGACTTCACATTATCTAAAAGGTGTTGCGTTTGCAACATCATCAATGAGATGCCCCTCTATCCTTATTTTATTTGATAAATGATGGGTTGGTAAGAGTCTTTTTAATAATCCAATCCAAGTTAACCGCGATAAGTAAAGGGATATAGATGAGAATTGTTAGAATCTCGAGGAAAGGTTTGGACTTAGAGGCCATTTGGATGAGCTTAAAAGTGGCATATAAGCTTATAAATTAATTAGTAAATATTTGTTAACTCAAAAATTATGAATTTATAAGTCTTTGTGTGCTTAAAAAAATTAAAAATGACTTATAATCTGCTTAAAATAAGTCGTCGAAAGTGTTATGAGATCTGCAGATTTCCAGCAAGATCTCATAAATTTTCAACATATGGCCCTTTTGCACAGCAGTTTAAGTTTGGGACACTTACAAAAATATCCACAAAATCAAAAATAATTACAATCACTACCCACTACTTTCAAATATTACTCATACTACCCACTAAACTATTTACCCATTCTACCCCATCCAGACTTGTATACCATAGTTTATGCAATATACCATAACGGTATACACATATAACTTATAAGATATAACAAAGGTATACAGTAATAAATGGCCCTCCAGACTTTTATACCATAATTGATGCAGTATACCTTAAAGGTGTACACCTATAAGGTATAACAAAAGTATACAATAATAAATGGGTAGGTTGGGTAAATACTTTTAATTTTATGGGTAGTGTAATTTTTAATATGTATGACTTGTAAATACTTTAAATTTCATGGGTATAGAGTGTAAAAATCCCTTTAAGTTTTCTCCGTTAAAATTTATGCAATAATGGCCTCATTTTATCAAGTTCTTGTAAAAATGGCCTTTTGGCGTGCTGCTCTAACACTTTCGACCCATGTAAGACAATTTTTTAACTTTTAGTCCCAAGTCACCAGAAGATACTAGAACTCCTAGCGAATCACCAGGCCCCCCAGGAACTTTTTGAATTGAATTCTTGGGAACTCGCCAGGAATTTCTAGGGACTTTGGTGAATGAGGCTATAAGTTAAATAGTTTTTGGTGCGAGACTAGAAATGTATCATGACTCTAGAAGTGTCCTATTTCTGTAAATATCCCTGATTTATTCGTGAAATTTTAGCTGTTATCGGGACACGTTCAATGAGTTTTATCCACCGTTTCAAAATTAATTGAGAAATAGTCAAAAATTCGCACGCACACTTACGCTTCATTAGCGTTAGGGAACATTTCAGATTAGTCTTAGTATTTTATACTGGGATTCAAAGTCTCATTATTCTATATTGGGAATCATGTTCCTGAAGCTTTAGATAAAGTCTCATAATAAAATACTTGGACTTTGAACTAACATGTTCAAAGTCCCATTATATTATACTGGGATTCACACAAGTTTTACGGACCGCCAGAAGCATAATTATGGGATTTTTACACTATATTTCATGAAATTCAAAGTATTTACAAGCTCTACCCATTAAAAATTACACTACCCATGAAAATAAAAGTATTTATTACTGTATACTTTTGTTATACCTTATGGGTATATACCTTTAAGGTATACTGTATAAATAATAATATACAAATCTAGATATGAGTGTATACTTTTAAGGTCAGGACATGTAAATAATTTATGGGTAGGACTTGTAAATATGGATTTATGGATAAAGCATAGAGGTGGGTAAATATTTTGATTTTGATGGGTATTTTCGTAAACTTTCCCTTTAATTATTTATATATTTTGATTGATTTGCGAAAATTAGCTGGTAAATTTTTAACCGTCCGAAGTTTAATTATTCATATATTTTGAGTGATTTGTGAAAATTAGCTGGTAAATTTTTAACCGTGGGCTATCGTAAAAAGCTTGTGATGAGAAGATAGTTCACCACTTTTGACAAGCTTAGCATAAATTGAAAATTTGGGTTAGTCTTGCACAAATTTAGAAAACGGAGATAAAACAAACAACTTGCTAAATTCACTATCCAAGCAAATCACCCCTATTCTTTCTTTCATTTTACAAAACAAAATATTTCCAATGTCCCATTTTGTTTGTCATACTTTCCTTATTAATCTGTTTCAAAAAGATTGTCATATTTCTGAATTTAGAAACAATTCAACTCTTAATTTACTTTTTGACTCATTTATAGTCACACAAATATCTTTGGCTCATTTTAGACCACAAGTTTCAAAAATTTTCCTATTTTTATTAAATTTTGTGCCAAGTCAAACTATGACGAACAAAATGGGACGGATGGAGTACTTAATAAGAAAAAAAAACACTAGAGCGTGTAAGACATAGAATCTAGCAGACCTTCACATGTACTTGGTTGGTTTGTTAAAAGGAACTTTTCACTTTGACTTTTTACTAGGTAGATTTGTACAATTCGTTCAAACTCAAATGATGACCTGTTCTACAACGTTCCATTTCTATGACCAAATTACCCCATAATTTTCAAACATGCAGACTCCAGCTCAGCTAATAAAATTATCTCACAAGGCTAACTTTGTCAATTCACATACTTTAATGTTGAACACCTGAACTATATAAATGTGCTGTTCTGGAAGTAGGCCAGCATATCTAGCCGTTACACCTTTCACATAATTATTTAACTTTTTTAAAATTGACATGACCGTTGTTGGTCTATTCTATTCTTTATCAAATTCAACAAATCTAGTAGTTCTCAGTTCAGTTCAGTTCTTGTTTTACATATTTCATTTTTCTTCAAGAAAATAAAACAAGCATCAATGGCTGGTGATCTTGTTTTTACACCTGAAGAAATGGTTATTGACAAAGGTCTAGGATACCCAAAAGCCTATGCCAAGATTTGTAAAGACAAAAGTTTTGGCCCTTTCAGTCATGGCCCTCCTTTCACTTTCACTCCTTATGCTCTACCACAACATGAGGTAACTTAAAGACTCAATCTTTTTTCAAGATTAACCATTATTTTTCAGAATGAGGTACTTGGTATTTGAAATTATATCTGCTTCACCGAATTTGATTAATTTAATGTTGTATGGATTACATAACCTGGCTTGTTCTTGTTCACCGTAAAGAGTGGATTTATCTGTTCTGTTGGAACTTTTTTCTCCCAAAATTTGTGTTGAGTTCTCATTGTATTTGTGGTGCATATGATTTTCTAGCTTCTAATGGTAAGCTAAAGTGACATTAGTAGGTATCTATTTACCAAAGTGGATATATCACAATTAGAGGCGGATCTAAAATTTAAACTTGATGAATTCAGCCTTTATGTCCTCATAATTCAATGCACTTCTGCAATTATAAGTTCGGATTTTAATTTATGTTGAAATTTTGTACATTGCATCCGACTCACTGTTAATTTAAACACTGTGAATGTTATCTAATTTGATCATTTACCTGATCTTGGAAAACAACAGTGTCCCAATTTTAATTTCCTTTAGAACAACTGAACCTTAGAAAAGTACTCCTGTTCTTTTTTATGTGCTGTCGTTAAGTTTAATCATTGTTATTTTGATTTCTAAAAGGTTTCGAGAGCCAAGGAATTGGATGACATGTTCCCAATCATTGATCCTAATGCACAACCCAGTACAAGGCCCAAGATATTTTTGTCTCTTTTGTGGAAGCAACTCAACCACCTTGGGTAAAATTGGATTGTGATGCAATTCTGTTTATCCACTATGAAGTTTAAGACATGCTTTAAAAAGGGGTACTGATTCTTGATTATAATTTGAACTTACAGGAATGCAGGATTTGATCCTGAAGTATTTCGAGTAGACTCATATGGCAATGTTCTGTATTATCATGCTGATTCTGCTTCACCTCTAGCATGGGAAATTGATCATTGGTTTCCTTGCTCCAGTAATGACTCACCACCCTTCTGCATAAATAGTATTCTGTGCATTTAAATGAGTTTTGCCTTTCTGACATTGGATGAATTTGCAGGAGGAGGACTAACTGTTCCAAGCAATTTGAGGATAATGCAGTGGCAAGCATGCAAGAAAAAGAATAATAAGCTGGAATTCCTTATACCCTGGTGGGATCTGCAAGTTGGTATATCAATAAACCAGTTCCTGTCCATATTTGCTATATCAAATTCAGATTTCAGGTTGGTTGCTGTGTACTTGCTTGAGTGCATTTTCCAGTTTCAATGAAGAATGGTGCAAATATTAGGTGCTAACTGTTGTTATTTTCAGGCGTAGGGCGTTTACATGGTTGTTTTCTGAAGGTGAAAGTGAAGAATTGAATGCCACTCAAACTGTTGATTCACATGTTTTTCCTCAGCATTTTGTTGAATCAAAGGAAAAAATTGGCCTGGCTCCAGCTGCTGTGGTTCTTAGTCGAAGGGAGTCTTTTGATTCTTCCTTGGCTCTGAAATCCTTGGATGTGAATAGAAGACCAAGATCAAATACCCCTATTATAGGTTAGTCTCCAAATATCAAAGACCATTACCTGTTTCTTGGTTTTAATGTCTTGTTAAACTTGGACAAGTGAGACTAAAATTTTGTTTCTTTTGTTCTTTTTCTCTTTTGTGACAGCTTGTAAACGATCAAAAGCAGATCTGAAAGAAAATGAAGACCCAGGCATGGTAACCAACCCATACCAGGCTATTGTGATGGCTAGAGATTCTCTGAGACAGAGAGAAGAGACAGCAAAGATGCAGGCTGAAATACAGAGATTAGATGATGAAGTTGGTGAACTAAAGCAGAAGACTGAGGAGGAGAGAGCAGCTGTACAGGATTTGGAGCTAATCCTTACAAAGAAAAGGAGGAGAGCTGAGAAGTGTCGACGACTAGCTGAGGCACAATCTTCTTATAAATCTATGCTAGAGAAGATGATTCGAGATGCCATGCACCAGTAAGATCAATGAGAAACATGTCCACTAGAAAAATAAACATCATGTGGAGTTGTGGACTTTGTTATATGTAAAATAGGTGTATTTTGATTATTTGCTCTTACTCTATTGGTTTATGTTACTTGCAGAAGCGTTGTGTATAAAGAACAAGTGAGGTTGAATCAGGCAGCAGCTAATTCCCTTATGGCAAGACTTGAAGCTCAAAGGGCAATTTGTGATTCAGCAGAGAAAGAGCTACACAGGAGATTCAAACAGAGAGAAGAACTCGAACAACAGATAAGACCTGAGTGGGACCAAACAAGAAAAAGATCTAGAATGGATGAATATCCAGATGGAGAAGATGATGAGAACGCTCTTCTCTATCTGCCGGGCAGCAGCTCAAGGGCAGAATTGGAGAGAGATGATACGAGACTTCTATGCTTGCCAGGGATGAAGTCCAAGGACACTATGCATAAGGAATTGAGAGTATTTTTGGAGGAGGAGCAGAAAGCATATGAGGCTAGACTATCATTAAATGGAGGACTGGAGAAAGAAACTCATCACAGAATCAGCATGGGAATGCCCCCTGAACACAGCAACAAGGCTATTGAGCAGGCAAAGGATGAAACTTATCACAGCAACAAGGCTATTGTGCAGGTAAAGGATGAGGGTCCAGTAGCAGAGAAGGTTCAAAATATAGAAATACAAGAAGAAGGGATAACATATAACGCTAAATTTCCCACATTTCATGAAACTGAAAGGGAGGAGGAGGAAGAGGACGAAGATAGCAGAAAGCAACGTGGGAAAGGAAATGTTGAAAAATGGCTTCAGTTGCTTTTGGAGAACTCTCAAGAACCTACCGACTTTAACATTAAGAATGCTGAAGAGAATGTCAATGGTAGCAGAGCTCTTAATGCAGGAGAAGATGAAAGTAAGGAGATTGACAGCACGATAAAAGAGCTGAATCGCAAACATCCACAGAAGGAGATGAAGAAATCCAACGCTGAGGAGTCGGAAATAGTAGCTGAGGATGTAAAACAGTTGCAGAAGGTGAAAAACAAAAAAGAAGCTGTCCAACACCAAGAAGAAGCAAAAAGAGAGGAAGTTGTTGAAATGGCAGCACGGAAATCATTATCAAACAGAGGATTTTGGAAAAAAGAAGAAAGCGCTGAGCATAAGGGTCAAAACACACCATCCAGGAATCCTCCTCCTCCCTACCGATTATGCCCAGAAAGAGGCAGAGCGAGTGATGTAGGTTCTGCTTCTAAGGGAATAGGGAGATCTAGCAGCTGCGAAAGAACTGAAAGGAAGAGTGAGAAGGAAAGGGAAAGGGAACTCTTGAGGTCTGACAGTGCCAGGTTGTTTAGGCGCATCCCATCTTCCCCATCTCTCATCTTTAGTGGCATGAAAAAGAGAGTGGATTGCATAGGGAAGAAGCCCTCAGTTGTTGGTGATGATGGTGATGAAGGTCGAGTAGGAGGCAACTGGTTCTTAAAATCATCCATCAAAACAATCAAGAAAGCAGTGAAGATATAAGCCTGGTCTATCTAAGTTCGTATTGTATGCTTGTCCTATTATTTGTGAGTGTTGGCCACGCTTACCACCAAATGAGTGTGTAATGGTGCTTGTGCTTGTGCTTGATTTGTTTGTATAATAGTGTATTATTCTTTTTGAAGGATGTGTAATAACAGCTTGTTGTTTGATGTAAAAGATCTCCAGTTAACTGGCTATAAATACCATTGAGATGTTGGAAAAGATGCAGCCAGTGAAGGGTGGTCAGTTGAACGCCCTTCACCGAAAACTTTGCCTTGCAGTGAAGATAAAAGCCTGATCCAGTTGAAATGCAACTTTTGAACACCCCTCTTCCTATAACAGCTTGTTGTTTGATGTAAAAGATCTCCAGTTAACTGGCTATAAATACCATTGAGATGTTGGAAAAGATGCAGCCAGTGAAGGGTGGTCAGTTGAACGCCCTTCACCGAAAACTTTGCCTTGCAGTGAAGATATAAGCCTGATCCAGTTGAAATGCAACTTTTGAACACCCCTCTTCCTACACTTGTCCCTAAGGATCAGGTGACCTATCTTCTACATGCTTGGTTATGTTTTCCTAACACAAGCAGAACGAAAAAAAGAAAAACAAAGCAAATCGATGCAGTTATAAGAGGAACATTCTTGTAATTCTTTCCGTTGGCGATTTTGAAAAGAGAAGTAGTTTGCTGAGAATATTTGCGATGAGTTAAAGTCTCTCAGTCTACGTCTAGCAAGTCAGTTAGAGGAAGCGGCAAAAAGATACATGGCCTGAATGCACAATAGTGCTTCATTCAGATTAAATACCACAGGCTAAGTAATAGTGAAATAATGCCCTTACGCTCCTCTACCATATAGTGTGAACACATGTATGTTTCCCTGACTTCATTAACTTTAATGTTTTTTCAACAAGCAACACATGTATTACAATGACAGGCTACCCCGCTCATTAAAAAAAAAAAAAAAAAAAAACCCCCCCGCTCTTTGAGCACACAGTCAGACCACCAAGATATACAAGTTTCTAAATCCACTTCGCTAAAGTCAACAAAGAACTAGGCGTGTATCTTCAAGTATGAGAACAAGGTATATGCTATATAGTATATACAGTGCATCAGGCATCTCTAAGTTGAGTATTACAAAATTTTCTTTTGAGATTGTAAACATTTCACAGTATTCTAGCTTTTGAGAGCATTACCACAGGGGAAATAAACATGCCTGCGGCCAGTTGATGTTGTCCGAGGAAGCAACAGACGCGCAGTGCCAGACTGTGGATGAGAATTTGCAGTCTACCACATTATTCAATATCAGGGACAGCACCTGGCTCTGCCATTCACAAGCAACAGATCTATTTTGTCACCTGAGAATCGATTCTCTCGGGTTATGAGTTTTAAGATTCTCCCAAGTAGTTTTCATCCCCACATGTGCATCTTCCATCCTTGAAATGATGGAAATGCTCAGTATCTCTGACAGAAATCTCCCTTCGAACAACCTCAGAGATAAACTTGATTGTCTTGTGACAACTCTTGCACATATAGAGATTCTTTGTGACCCATATTGGTGTCCCTGGAACAGTATTTATAAGCCCAAATGCAATAGCTAGTCTCTCACTGTGCCCACAAAAGATCTCGGCTTTTGAATCTTCAACTTCATTTACTGTATATCGTTCTGATTCACTAGAACCTGCTGCTTTCATTTTCTCATAGAATCCTTCCAAAACTGCATTGATTTCCTTCATTTGCGGGTGGAAATTTTCACCGCTAAGGAATGCATGTACATTCCCCTTTACTTCTATCCAGCTGCAACCAGGATCAACAGTCAGTCCTTTTTCTATCATAATCTTCCTTAATCTCGCAACTTCATCCCATCTGCTACTATCAGAATAGAAGTTGCATAGGAGAATATAATACCCTACACTTCTCTCATCTGCTTCAAGAATATGTCTAGCAGCTAGTTCTCCAAGTTCAACCTGCCTGTGGATCCTACACGCATTTAATAAAGCCCCCCAGATAGCAGAATCAGGCTTTACAGGCAATGTTAGAATAAAATCATAAGCATCCTCCACTAGACCTGCACGGCCTAGCAGATCAACCACACAAGCATAATGCTTAAGATTCGGAACTATACAATATTCACTCTCCATGCTATTCAAATAGTCACGGCCTTCCCTAACCAAACCAGATCTACTACAAGCACGTAACAAAGAAATGAAAGTAATCTCATCCGGCTTAACTTTTAAAGTTAGCATTCCATTGAAAAGCTCAATTGCAAGCGCACCTTGCCCTCGCTGAGCATAGCCAGTCAGCAAGATATTCCACGCAGTAACATCCTCTTTCTGCATATTAAAGAGATTCAGTGCAGGGGCCATCCTTCCACACCTCACATAGAAGTCAAGAAGTGCATTGGGCAAAAATCCATGCAATGTCATTCCATTCCTCAATACGTATGCGTGTATTTCTTTACCACACATTAGTGCACCAATTCTAGAACATGCAGAGAGGACAGAGACTAAGGTAACAGAATTAGGATCCTGATAGAGTTTCATTTGTCTAAATAAATTCAAAGCTTCCAAACTGCGATTATTAATCCGAAGACCAAGTATGATAGAAGTCCAAGATATAACATTTTTATCGTGTATTCGGTGAAAAATCTCCAACGCTTTCTCAATACAGTTGCACTTAGAATAGAAGTCAATCAGAGTGTTTGAAACAATCACATATGCAGTAAGTCCTCTCCTTTCAGCTAGTTGATGAAGCTTAACACCCATTTCTAGAAGGCCTAATGAAGTGCAAGCAGATAACACAGAGGCAATAGTAATCTCATCCGGCATAACACCTTCTCGCTCCATCATTTTGTACGTTTCAACAGCCTTATCAGGAAACCCATTACTCTCATAACCTGAGATCATTGCAGTCCATGAAACTACATCTTTACAGTGTATCCTCTCAAAAACCATCTCTGCTTCCTCCCAATTCCCAATAGCTGAATAAAGTTGAATGAGAGAATTGTGCACTGAAACATCACTATAAAATTCCATTCTTGACACATACCCGTGAAGGGCCCTACCTAATCTCTCATTCCCTAGAGCCTCACAAGCCGAAACCACACTAGTCATGGTCATCAAATCCGGGAAAACCCCAAATTCTCTCATCGTCGAGAACAACACCAACCCTTCCAAAAACTCACCATTCTCAAAATACCCTGAAATCATAGCATTCCAAGAAATCCTATCTCTTTTACTCATTCCATCAAACAATATTCTCGCATTACAAACATCACCACATTTCACATACATAGTAATCAAAGAATTAACCACATCAATTTCGGACTCATACCCGAATCTAACTACATGAGCATGTATCTCCCTACCCATTTTCCAATCAGGCAAACCACCACAAGTCCTCAACACACAAGGAAAAGTATACACATCAGGTCTAACACCAACCCACAACATCCTTTGATACAAGACTAAAGCTTCATCAAAGTACCCGTTTTTTGCATACCCACCAATCAAAACATTCCAAGAAAACACATCCCTTTCTTCCATTTTCCCAAAAACATACCAGGCATCACTTAAATTACCTAACCTAACAAACATACTCAACAATGCATTACCTAACCTTAAACTCAAGTGGGTCCTACAACTAACTATGCAAGAAAATGTTTCAATAGATTCATTAAATGCCCTTTTAAATTCACAAAGCCTAGCTAAAGAAATAAATGTTTCTTCTTCAATATTACCATGTTGGTCTTTTATTGATTTTAAAAAGGTTAAAGCTTGGTCAAGTTGGTTATGGAAACACAATTGGATAAGGTGGGAATTTGGGTCAGTCGGAAACAGACTCTCCACCTTGGTAGGCGTAAGGTCTGCGTACACCTCACCATCACCTGACTCCACTTGCGGGATAACACTGGAATTCTGGTGATTCTTTTTTAGGGAAAAAAGGTGAGATTTTTGGAAAATATGTGAAAAGTTTAGAGATTTGGAAGTATGGAATTTGGAAAACTGAGGGGTGGGTGGGTCTAAAGGGAGGGAAGTAGTAGGGGTTTTAGAAGAGAGTGTAGTTGCCATATTTGGAAGGTGTAGTAGAAAAGGAGCATGATTTTTTTGGTTCTTGCAGGGTTTTAGGAGATGGTTTAAACGGCTATCCAAAGCCAATAGCTGATAAGAGAAATTGTGAAAATCCTTAAAAGATATCGTGGACATGTTGGTATATTTAGGCCAATCATTTTTAGGTAATGATGGTAGTTTTCAACTGATATTTATTATTGGGGTAAATTAGTGTTTCGAGATGTCAATGTAAATTGAGATTTTATTTCAGTTTGATATCTCCACTTACAAGACTCGCCTTTAGCTTTCATCTCGGTAGATGTATTATTATACATTTTCCCAAAAGAACATTCATTTATTTCTTTCTTTTCCGTTGACTACGACCATCGAAACGAGAAGGCCCGGTGGAGGGCATTTAGGAAAGTCGGGTCGGTTGAGTGTCTTCATTGAAGTGATGGTACATAAAAGATCTAACTTAACAACAAGACGTCATTGGCTCATAATTTATCTTCCAAACCGATTATAGTAAATAATTAGATATTGGAATTAGTTTTTGCACTATTTTTATTTCATTGGACAAGTACGTTGTCTCCCCACTCAAATTCATTTTCTTTTCCTTTTCAAGGGTTGTTTTAACATATTCGTGACAATTCAGAACTGTCTATTATACCAAAATTCACAAAGCCCTTTCTCTTCTACAATTCTCCCCTTAAATATTCACAGTATTCCAAGAAAATTATAAAAAAAAATAAAGAAAAATTAATGGTGTGAACTACTGGGGCCAAAACTTGTTGATGTCTCGTACAATATATATCGCCCTTGGACACTGCACACTGGATGCAGTGTAATCTATTGAGTAGTGTAAGCATTGCGAATAACTGGTGCACATCAAGTGCGAGATTAATAGTGTTATCAAGAGTATAATTCTTTTCCCCTTTGACAGATCAAAGAGCACATTTATATATACACTACATGCCTTTAAACATGATGATAAGGTACAAATAAATTTTCTTAAAACTTTTCTCCTTTTCCTGGGACACGAAGTACCTAGGAGGAGAGGTAAGTGACTTCTGCACATTCAATGCAGTCTATTTAAGTATTAGTTCCTAGAATAAGTGATTGATATGCTGATCATCAAACAAGCATTGCTCTTAAAAGTGTAATAGACGTGCATCAAGTGTATGTACAATAGTGTTATCGAGAGTGGAATTATTTCTGCATAAAGCAAATTAGATAATATATGTCTTATAATGACATGACAATTAAGATACAAGTCAATTTTCTTTTTTCCTTTCCGAGGTAAGAGGAGAGAATAATAAGTAAGCTTTTGAATCTTAATTAGTACTACTATTATACTATAATTCTGCATTGACTGATAACCTGCACCTATTCCAAGCTCATGAACCCTTAGGACAAAGATTTCCTCCACTTGTTAGGAGTTCTGCCTTTAACAAGCCTTGTCTTCATATCCATAGGAGTTTGTCTTCCATATCCTACATCAGTTTCTCCATCAACATCTCCAATAATTTTGTCTGCCTTCACTAAAGAAGGTATGATAATCTTCTTCCAGCTAAAGAAACTGCCTCTTTTCTTCTCCACCAACTTCTCAATCTGTCCTTGCATGATCATACACTGACTCTGTAGCCTCAGAACATCTTCTTTCAGCCTCTTTATCTCCATGTGTTGAACATTCATTTCGCGCTTTGACATACACCGACCTGGAACCTCACCTAATCCCTGCTGATTGGGGCTTCTGGTGCTACTAAATGAACCACTCCAATCAACTTGCTTGTTGAGCTTTGTTTGTTCGGATAACAGAACTTGAATTACTGCTCGCACTGGCAAACGTTCGTTTTGTGCTGCATGTAGGGATGCCTCTGCCGAAAGCTTTCTGCTATCAATCAATCTACATAGACTTTTTCTATCTTGTTTTGTCACCCCTGGATGCGCCTGCCATATTTTCAAGAGTTTAACTTGTATACACCAATAGTGTAAACAAAATTCACCATCATATAATGACATGTAATTAACAACAAAAGGTAGAACTAGTAACCTGAAAAATACATAAAGTAACCTTTCGCAAGTTACTTAGACTGATTTCATTGCACTACCACTAAATATAAGTTAAATCCTATTCTCAACACTAAACCATTTAGGTACATTTCATTGCGTAATTGAGTACTAACAAACCATCAACGCTCGCGTGGGCTTGTCGGTTATACAATTTGAAGGAAAACATAATTTTCTTCCATGATTCATGAGATTGACTGAAGCTACAAGAAATGCCAAACTTAGGATAAGAGTAGTTTCTATCTTGTCAGGGAAAATTTCGACAATACTTCAATGAGTACCTTCTCTACTTGGACTCTTTTGCTATAGGAATCTCATACTAGGGACAACACTAAAACCCGTATCCCTAAAATCTAATCTAGGAAAATAACCACTCAATAGGTTATTTTCCTTTTTACAACTACAGAATACGGGGTGATTTGCTTTGCTTAAATTATGATGATTACGGGGTTTGTTTTAACTAGAGGTTGTGGATTCGAGCCTGCAAATAGAGAGCATTTACTACTTATAAAGGGCATTGGTGTGACTGTGAATTAGTCCGTTAGTGAATTTAGGATAACAAATACTTAAAAGAAAAACATATGGTGATTAAGCACTAAAATCTGGGAGAAGGAATTTTTTCTTACTTTGAGGTAGGTATCAATGGCTCTGTACAAGCCATCATCTGCAGCACGAGCATGGCTAGGAAGTGCACCAGCAAGATCGATAAACTCAGACAATGTCAAATTTGCATCAACAGCAGCTTCAGCTAAGTAATTATCCAAAAGTTTAGCTACTTTAACTAAAGCAGCACTACTTCTTACACCTTCATCCAAATTCATGAACCTGTTAACCAACCTAAGAACAAGTTCAACATCTAACAATGTCCCACAAGTATGACTAAAAGATGGAATCATTAACTCCTTTAAACTAGCCTGGTCAAGCTGCCATGATATCCTTTTCTCCAATTCGACACGATAAGTGGACTCAACTGCAACCATATTTGCAATTCGTAGCAGCCTTAAGAGGAAATTGCAAGGGATTGCATCTTTCTCTGGTGGAAGAATTCCAACCAATGCTTCTACAAAGAACCTTTTCTTCATCCATAAGGCCGTGACACTTTCAGGCGATTCTTCGGAGTCTTTTGAGCTTAACACTTCTGAACCTGTTGAAAAAATAAACTAGATTCATCTCAAGTACATATGAATTTTCTGTTCTTGCATTATATGGTATATATGTACGTAACTGAATTAAGGGACATGTACTAGACTAAGTATATGTTACAAGAATTCTTATAAATACCTTCGCCAGTAGAAAGGTCAGGAAGCCATTTAGAAGCATAGTGAGTTATAATTGAGCCAATAAGGTCAGGACGAACACCTTTGGCCTTAAAGCCTGAAAGTGTCTTGACAAAGTAGTCCATGTCTAGGATACATGCATCATCGAACCAACATTCAGCTGATGAGAAATGTGATGATTTGCCTGCAAGATTTCCGGGTTCCAGCAATGCTAGTTGCTTCATTTTTGGAGTTCATGTGAATACTAGAGTAATGCTAGTAATTCATATAAATGAAGGAAATTTCTGACCAGGGATTACATTCTTGTTGTTACGTGAGCTTGTTACCTTTAGTGGATAAAAATTTGTTAGGGGGTGACACCACCACATAATGTTGACAAGGTCGTTTTATTAGTTAATTACAAGAATACCCTTGTCAATGACCAGATGGAGCTGATAATCTATGAGTTCAACTGAATCCAATATTTTCGATACATAATATAGATGTATATGTTATTCTAAACTCATAATTTCATAAAGTTCAATCATAAGTTTAGTGCTAATATCGTTAAATATTCTTTCTTTATATTTAAATCATATTGTCAAACTTCGTTATATTTAAATCATGAAGCCGCCCCTATCTTGAGAAGATGGTGTTTCAACCGTTAGTGCCTTGAACATGGGTGACAAGTGAGGTAGGAAGGAGGGATAACAAAAGATAAAAGAGAGGGTGGTAGGGGTAGGAGGGGGGGGGGTATTGAAGACAAAATGATAGACGTTCAAGTCATTTTCCATCCTCATGTGGGAGGTTTATGAATTTTGTTCTCTAGGCAGCAGAGAATAAGCCATGATATGTTAATGTCACCTCCCAACGGAATATTTGCATTAAATTTATTTGTCGCCCTTCTTTTTCACACACACTAATTGGCTTCTTTGTTTCTTTCTCTTTTGCTCGCTGGAATTGGATTTTGATGACAATATTATACGTAGTGATTAGTGATGGCAAGAACACTGCGGCATAATTGGGGCTACAGCTGAAAATTGTGAACGATAAGGAACGAATGGACAATGATTAAAAAGTACTATGGTAGATGGTTACGTCTGCATCACTTAGAATTATCAATGGTTCCAATCTGTACGGAGAGTGATTTCTATGGTTACTAATTCGTGTTGTGGTTTAATTTCGAACATTTCAATTGAGTAAATCATTCCTTTCGAGCATGTTTTTTACTGCAGATAGTTTCACCCTACCAATTATTTCCGTCAAATCTAGTGTTTCAATTCATTAACTGTTGCATTGAGCTTAAATTTGGTTTAGGTGTTTCTGGGATCTAGTTTTATGATCTGAAATGAAGAGATTGTGCAACAGTTTTATAGGTAAAGTTATTTGGTCCCTGAAAGTAACTCTTCTGTTGTAAATCTTCCTCAATTCTTGTTTTTTGCAACTATGTCACTATAGCTACAGCTATTTGCATCTCAGTAGTGTTATCTCTTCCCAGCATGAACTTGCTGAACATCTGTAACTAGCATTCTAGTTCCAGGCTGCTACCACATAAATAACAGGATAGAAGAATTTTGGACCATCATCAACTTTTAATTAGTTTATACTTTATACTACATTGTGCTTGAGAATTTTAACATGTCATTATTACCTTCATTTTTATTTAACCTGCTTAATTTCTTTTAAACGTAAGAGCTCTTGTTACCATCTTCAAAAGCAGAACGTGCAAGTCAAAATGAAGGCTAATCAAAAGGCAAAACCAGAACAAACAATTTCAAATAAGAATGAACATGGGATAAGGAGAAGTGTTGGCACAAGATTATCCTGCTTTCCATGCCAAATTTCAAGAACAGTCGGAGGTTCTTCTTTTCAAAATTTTCACTACACAATCTTGAGTAATAAAAAGTACTCTAAGACAGCTCTTATTCAGGAGATACGAAGCATCTTTATATAAACAAGAGGTTCAGCAAATTGCATTTTATCATGTAATCAAAGATCTGAGAGCTGTAAAGCTGATTGATTGGAACTACTTCAATAAGCTTACATCTAAGAGCTGCCGAGTCAGTGACATTCTTGTCTTCTATTCGTATTTATTTCTATCGAGTAATAGCAAATTCCTACAACCAAGGTAATTTTGGAAACTTCATTCAATAGTTGAACTTGAACCTGCGACCAGTATGCTTCTCCTATTCGATTGTAAAATTCCTCCTGCTTTGCAGGATATCTAAACAATGACATTACACATTCCTTGGAGAGGAGGATTCAGAAGAAGTGCTAGCTGAGTCACCTTCTGTGGAGCTTAGCGACGAGCCACTTGTAAGAGAACCATTTCCACTTTCATCTTGTGACAAAACAGGGATCTTCACAGCTGCTCTCTCCAATTCCTTCTCGAGCTCTTCCTCACGACGCAATGTAGTGAATTGGCTATCTAAAGACCTGGCTGCTCCCAACCATGCAAGGACAATTACTAGTAGCACACCTCCAAGGTAGGGAGTTGAGTTGGCAAGCGAACCAAAAGTCAAAATCATGAACTGCTGTATCAAGGCTCCTCCAGACTTTCCCAGTGGATTGCAGACAACATCAATTGCTGCCTTCCCTTTAACCTGTTATAAGAAAATACTTGAACTTAATTTTCAGGAAAACATTCGGCCATGAAGTAACACCCTGGTTTCCCAATTAAAAATGTCCACGCAGAGGAGTTGTCAGTCACATCTACAGTAGGTATGCAGTCATCCAATATAAAAGGCTTCGGCTTTACATGTTTCATACATTTAATTCCTAGATGAAGGCACGAGTATATTTATGCAAAATTTCAGCAGTGCTGAGCTCTGACAGCACCATAGAGCACTAATATCAATACAACTTTAAGATGCAGTAAAATTAGTATGTACCTTGGTGTCCTCATCTAAAGGAATGTAGGCCATTTCTTTGCAAGGATCGAATAAACTGTATTTTGCACTCTTACTGAAAATGTTCTGCATTGCACCCACATACACAGCTGCTAGAAGAGGAGTTATCCCAAACTTGGCAAGAGCAGGGGCAAGGGGGTCACCAAACAAAATCAGGGAGAAGAATCCAACTCCAGTAAGTAGCAAGACTGTGGGTGTTATCTTAGCTGCTGTTCCCCAACCATATTTGTCAAAGATCCACTGGCTTAGAAGCATCATTGAGAAAGTTGCTATCCCAGTGGCCGTAGAGAAGTCACCCATGAAGGAAGAGTATTCGTTTGGGCTTGGGTACTGCAGAGTTGGTAAAAGCCAGAATGTAAAAAACATACCGCATGTTCAAATGAGAGACAAACTAGAGTTCACATATATGATACAACAGGGCATATATCACCAAGTAATAATTTATTTATTTTGATCGGCAACACTTATTAATAATTTACCTGAGCTTTGAGCTTTGACTTCCATGTAACCTCAACAAGGTTGATACTAATACCGTATGCTACGACTAAAGTTGCAAGATCTCTGATATACTTCGAAGAGGCCAAAATTTTCAAGCTCTCCATCGTACTCAAGTTAGGCTTCTCCTGCAATACAGATTTTAGTCAGAAAATGTTAATAATACAACAACTGTTATCCTTTTACATGAAAGTAGTTTTGAATAATATAACCGGGTAAGGGCAAAAGTAATGGTTTATCAATGAATAATGATTAACTAAACAAAGAGGTCCTGTATCAGCTTGAAACTAACTGATAAATGGGGCCATTTTTCTGCTAAATTTGATAGATGGTAAATAATTCTTTTGCTGACTACTCCTTTCTTTTTGTATAGCATTCATTTGAAGGGAATCAATAGTAACATTATGGCTGGTTACCTTCTTCTTCTTGCTACGGGTCGGTAGAGAAACATTGTGATTCACCCACCAGTAAATGCCACAGATTGCAAGACCCATCAGCACTACAATGCTCATCATTGCTTTCAAGGAAACGGCCCAACCATCAACTCCAGGACCCAACGATTTTCTCAAATTAGAGAAGTACTTCACTGTACGACCAGAGAAAATAAGAGCAACATTTGCTCCAAGTCCAAACAAAGGATAGAATCTTTTAGCCTCATCAACGGTAGTTATCTGCAAAATAAAAGCATTCAAAATATTTAAAGGCAGCTCAAAGGTAGTATTTTCTCCTAAGTAAAGCTCAAGCATCGATAATGAAGATGTATTGATGATTAGACCAAGGTGATAATCGGCCCTTCAAACAGATGTAAAACAAAAGAGCAGGTGATACCCAACCTAAGCAAATTTATAACTGGCTACGACAAAAAGATAAAACATAGACAAGATAAACATTGACAACGTAGTTCAGCCTACAGATTAGCAATATATTAGCATAATCGCAATATAACCAGTCAACCATAAAGCTGGATCAACCTCTGAACTCTTAACAGTAAGCAAAAAATCCTAAACCACCACATAGGCACATACTAGCATAACCTTGTAACGTCTCTAGCCCCGCTACCGGAGCCTACTCATTCGAAAAATAATAAATACTTTTGTACCATCTAATCCTATATCAGTTTAAAGAAAGTTAATATCACCCAAAAGTGCAGCAGTTTCAGGAAAAGCTGAAAAGTGCAAATACTATGTTTCACTGCTTAAATTAATATTAGAATCTGACAACAGAGGATTAACCACAAATAACAAAACATAACCTTGGCAATGATTAACAATGCTCAAATGAAACATCCTAGAGCACAAAAAGACATTAGGAATCTCAATATTCAGCTAAACAGCATATAAATGGAATATACCAAGTTATGCTACCAACAACAGTATAATAATCAATGTTGGGCTAAAACATCCCAAAAATACTTTTAACATGGTGTGATAAAGTCCGCTTTGGACCAAGATTCCTACACCTTATGTAGCTTATTTTCTTGCCAATTTCCGGTGTCGGACTTAGTTCACACACACAACTATCAGTTCTAAAAATAACCCACAAAAAATGATGAGAATGAACATATAATTACCTGATTAGCAAACCCCCAAAAAAGCACTGAAACCACAACACTTCCCCAAAGCTCGGCCATGACATAGAACAAACAGAAACTCCAGATCCTCAATATAGCAATAGGTCCAAGAAACCTTGGCCCAAGAACATTTAAAAGCTTATCAGCTAAAGCTGTAGGGTGAAAATAATTACTAAGTGGATACAAAACAAACCCAAATGCCCCAAAAAAGGCAATAAAAGGAAGGATAACAGTATAGAAAAGAGCTTGTTTTGACAACACATTAGCCAACTTTGTATACAAAAGCATAAAACCAATAGCCATAGGCAAATTCACCCAAGTTTTCAAGAAAGGTATAATTTCAGCACTTGACCCTTTAGCTGTTACAACTAACACATCCTTAGTATCTCTAAGAATAGTATAATTAAAAAGTATACAAAAAAACATAGCCCCAAGGGGTATAATTTTTTTAAGGGTCAAAATCTCAATTCCCATAAACTTAGGTGGATCACTTTCACTTTCACCAAGAAGTGGTACCCCATCAGCAGCAGCAGCTGCCTCTGCTTTACAAACTGGTAAAAATCTCTTCTTTGTAATAAAGGTTTGATTTTTTTGAAACCCATCAAAAGATAAAGATAATCCTTGAATTGGCTTAGTTTTGCAAGAATTAAAAGAATTGAATCTTTGCCTTAAACCACCTTGAGGTAATGGGTAAAATGCCTTGGTTTTGGGTTTTAAAGGTAAAGAAAGTAGCCCTTTTGTTTGTAATAAAGCTTCCATTTTTATTACACAATATCTCAAGAAATTCAACAATTGTTAAAAATTTGAGCTTTTTAATGTTTGAACATGGGAGATAAGGTTTGGGGAAGAAGAGTTTTTGTAAGAGAAAGGTTTAGAGAAAGAGGTGCAAAAATATACTGTGTATAAATATTTAACACTGAAGAACCAAAACCCTTGAATGAGTCTGAATTTTTTTTAAAAAAGACTAAAACATAAATAAGGAAAAGTAGCAATAATAGTTGAATTAAGTATAGTAATTTGCTTTTTATGTAAATAACTTGCTAATAATAGTATTAAGAATTTTTTTTGACGGTAGGTGGGTAGATACTCTGTGTCAAGTTGTTCACAACTTCACAGTGCACACTTTGGTAAAGTGCACTCAATTGAATATCCAACTTGCAAATGATGCTGAAATTTTACTGGTCACTTGGCCCCCAAACCAAAAAAAAAAAGGCTTTACGGGAACTAGCCTCGGCGCTCGCTCCGCTGGCGGGGCACTAGCAAGACGCCTTGAAGCTGATGCGTGGAGTTAGTTCTATTAGGATTATGCCCCAAGCGTCCGTCTTTACATCCCAAGCATGCCTACGCTCAGCGCTCGAGACTCGTTCAATATCTATATATTTATTCTATACAAATGATAAGGGTGATTATCACAAGGGTAAAAATACATAATCAGTATTTATATCATCACTTGTTTCTATAAGCTTGTTTAGACATTTTTAATTTTCTCAAACTTTTTATATATTTTCTATATTTTTCTATGTAATTTATGATACTTTTTAAACTTAAAAAATTAAAAATTAGAATCCATGGAGCTTACAATGTATGTCTCGGGGTGTACGCCTCAGCCCCATGATAAGCAAGATGTCTCGCCTCACGCCTCCGCCTTTTAAAATATTGGAATGGAGAAAAGCTTTTTATTGGAAAATCTTGAAAAAGAGGTAACAATCACATTTTAATTTTTTTTTAAACATTTTTTCGAAAAAAGAAATAAAAACTGAAGTTTTCAGTTCCACGTGGCAATATTTTCTTTTATTTTAGCTCAAAACAAAATGGTAACTTTCAAATATTTTTCCCTAATTTCATTAAGTTAATGAGAAGCTTTTTCGTGGTTACAAGCTTTTCCCTTAATTTTGGGAATTCTACAATTCTTTACTAAAATTTCGTGTACATTCAAAACTCAAAAGTGGAGAATCAGGTTTAGATACTATCAACTATTCCGAGGTTACCCCCTCAAAGTGTCACAATTGTCAAAATGGCCCTTTCAAAGATATTTTCTATCACAAGGACGTGCACTTTTAGTACACAACAATCCAGCTTTAGAACTTAGAAGTAAAATGTCTCATTCGCAGTCATAGATGAAGGCGAGAGCCAACCGAGTTCATTTTGACCGTGAATTTAAACATATAATCTTTAAGTTTTTTGTAACAATGTTTATATATTTAGAAACTACATAAAAAGTACTATAAGTCACAATAATTAATAATTCAAAATATTTAAAAGATATATGAAATTATTACGGTCAAAGTTAAACTCGTTTGATTCTCGAAATCCGAACTATGACAACCATTTTGGAACAGAGGGAGTATATTTTTTTATAATTCGAAATTGCCCATATTAATATATAGTAGAAGGCAGTTTACTATATGCTATTTGACAAACCCTAAACAGCTAATTTGATTAGATTCCACCTTCTTAAAAACAAGAACCCTGAATTAATTACATATGAGTATTAGTTTCTAGGACGGCGGAAGAGGTACAACAAGAACAATGCCAATTCTTCTTATTCAATTCAATCTCTCCCACTCCTTCCCTTTACTAGGGCCAACATTTTAATATTATAGCAATCGAGTACTCCATGAATAACGAGCTTTTGTTACCTCTTTTCCAAACCTTCTATACGTCTCTGATAACTCGCATTAAATCAAATCAAATAACTTGACAATAAAAAATACAGAATTGTGTTAAGAATATACATATATAGTACTACTATTCAATCATGCCTTGTATTTTAAATTTGATTGAACACCCATGCGAGTCGTAGGGGAATAGTCAAAGCTCAACTCCATACTCTTCCTACATAGGAAAATTAAAACCAGCTTGAAATCTCTACTAATTCAGGTTTCACACTTTTATTTGATAATTTCTCCTTTTTCTTCGTAAGAACTTTTGTTTGGTAACTATTGAGAAATCAACACGTGACTATCATCAGCGATAGAAACTTAACGAAATAAGCACGTTTATTAATTTGCTGTACGTTGAATAAGTATCTGACTAATTTTCTGCACTTTGAACAAAGTATTGGTCAGAATTTTTTAATAGGCGTAATCGTGCAATGCATACTAGTACGCTGACAAGTGACAACTACTTCTCTTAATATGGCCACCAACTCATGACTCACGACTTGTAAACACACCTTAGTTAAAGCAATGCAATATTTCACGCATATTATCAAGTTGACGCCTTGCAACACCAAAGCATACATCTTCTAGGGCCCAACCCTTTACAAGAGTCGTTGAAGTTATAATTTATAACAAGGAATTGTCAGTATATATAAAAATATAGGGTTAGCATATATTAGAATAACGAGTTGCAAGTTGCAACCAGTGGCGGAGCCACATAGCTCCAAAGGGTTCAACTGAACCCCTTCATCGACAAATTACACTGTAATTTAGATAAAAATTACTGGAGTAGTATTTTTATGGTACATATAAGCTATTGAACCCTCTTAAAAAATTAAAAAATTCTTGTAAAGTGGCAAAGAGGTTAAAAATAGCTTTGGATCATAAATTCAAATTCAAAATATGATATTTTTGAACCCTTACATAAAATCCTGCCTCCGTCTCTGATTGCACCAGACCGTGAATTGCCAGTATATGAGTTTGAACAACTCATGTCGAGTGGAGAAGAAGCATAAGTTAGGTAACCAAAAACTTCACAATTCCAGCATTAATTTCGACCAAACTAACTTTCCTTATCATAGCTTAAAAATAGCTTACATGCCTAATTTCCCATGTCGAAAACCCCAAAAATATCTGACAATTAACATGGACTTAAATGAAACAGGAGAACGTGAGTTCTAGCAAAACTCAATACCTATAAACAAGTAGTATATAGTACTCCTAATTGACAAGTGAGCTGCGATTTTATGAAGTAACCAACAAAAATAACGAAAGGTAACGAAACAAATTGTTTTGAAATAATAATAAAATAATAAAAATCAAGTCATTCACAATAAATTCAAAACGTAATATAGTACCCATTTCTAGTTTAAATAGCAGTATTTTTTTATTAGCTTGTTACAAAAATAAGGATTATCTTCCTAATTTAGAAACAAGGTACCTTCAAAATTTCTATTTTATCTTTAAAAAGGTAATTTATAATTATACAAATAATTATAATTTATTGTAGGCCAAAAAATTTAAAAAAACAATCATTTCTTTCATAAAATTGTGCCGACTCAATGACAAACTGAGAAAAGGAAACAATTGTTTTGTTTTCTTGTACTTCATTAGGAAATTTTCCATCAGATATTTTAAAATGAACGACGAGGTAGATTGTGTTAATTAGGTGTTGGACAAGCTGGGCCACAGGCTTAAAAAAGTTCATAATCACAGATTCTCATGACATATTCTCTCTTTATATAATTTCCAAATTTATGCTGTGGTACTCACAAAGTCACAAGCAATGGCTGATGCATGTCCACGAAAGTATGGCAATTTGCAATTGGGCAAAATATCAAGAGAATCAATCTTTCAATCACCGTCCTCGAGACTTTCAAAAAGTGAGCCCAACACGTGACCCCATTTTGGAGCTCCAGACAAAGTTTACGGTTGCTTCCTATTGCACCAAGTACTCACCATTTTTGTTTGCGGTTCTTTTTGCGTCCAAGAAAGTGTCAGCTCAGAAAATTTGACTCAATTAGAAATGTTGGTAGGTTGTTAGAGTACCTCTTATTTTTAACATGACAAACACTGCTAAATTCATTGTTAAAACAAAGAAGAAACATGATCACGACACAGAAAGGATGAAAAAAAAGGTGACAGACGCTAAATAGATTCATTAAATTTGCTTATGCTATTAAAAAATAGTAAGTGTAATAGCACTCCATACCTACTGATTTAATTCACCTTCAATGGCCCGTTACTAAAATCACAAGCGTCCCGTGAGCAAAAGTTTCCAAGTGCAAGGCAATAGAAGATTCAAAGCAAGTACTAGTACGAAAAATAGTATTGCCAACAAAATTATATTGGGACTCGGATAAATAATTTATATCCAGAGTCTATATATTAAACCAATAGATATGTACTCTTTCCGTTCCACTTTGTTTGTCTAGTTCGGATTTTGAGAATTAAACTAGTTTATTTTTCAGTAATTTTTATATATATATTTTAAATATTTTGAGTTGTAATTTTGTTGTGACTTATAGTATTATTTATGTAGTTTTCAAATATTTAAATTTTATTTAAAAAATTTATATTCAAATCTACGGTTAAATTTAAAAAATTATAACTTTCGAAAGAGTAACTATGACAAACAAAATGGAACAAAATAACATATTGTTTTATATAAACTTCTATGGTATGCAAGGGTGCGAATATGGGTTTGGTAGAAACTTACTACTCTTATGTACAAAAAATTATTTGTCCTCTACGTTTTTGCACGCCTCTTAAAAAATTATTAATGAGAAGGGATTATTGATTATTTTATCCACGTTATTATTTTCTTTTCAATAAATGTGATCTTTAGTTGTATTTTTAAGAACAATAATTATTAAGGGTAAAATGAAAAAAATATGAAAATTTTTACCTTGAACTACTCCTAACTAGACAATTATTTTAAGACGGTTATTTTTAGTAAGAATGACAGACATTTTGAGACGAAGAGAGTAATATTTATACAATTGAAATTGTTGTCTTCAAAAACTGAAGTTGAATTTAGTTGCATGTAAATAGTGTCTCCCTTATACATTAGATTAGATAACATGAAAGGTTGGGGTAGTTGTGAATTGCGGAAATAAGCACATGCCATGTCTTGAAGCCTGGGAAAGGAACCTTTTGGGGTACTGAGCACCAATCTCAGATTAGCAGCTGCAACAAAATGCTACTGCTAGTATCATTCCCAATTCTTTGTGTATGTCCTCTATTAAGTCAGCACAGGCAGCCACCCCTTCCTTCTTGCCTTGCTCTCCACGTGCCTCTCCGATATTACTACCTCCGTCCCAATTTATGTGGCGGTGTTTGACTAGGCACGAAATTTAAGAAATAGAAGTTGACTTTGTAAATGTTCAAATTTACCCTTGAAAAAGTAAGAAAGAGAAGATTGTAATAATAAAAAAGTTGTTTGTGGCTTTTAAAGTAAGTAGGGCCCTATAGGGGGTAAAATAGAGATAGTGCATTAAATAGTTGACAAATAAGGAAATGTGACATTCTTTTTGGGACAGACCAAAAAGGAAAGTGACACATAAATTGGGACGGAGGGAGTAGTATTTTCTATTTTCCAAAGTGACTGTATGGACGCCCACTACTCCTATTTATAAATTATGATAGAAAATCTTCAACTTATAGGAGAACAAGATCTTACGGATAGCTGCTATTCCTCTTCATTCTTTTCTTCAACTACAAAAATTCACAAGAGAAACCACATACAAAGAAATAATACTAGTGGATCGTGCTAGTTACTTCTTACTATATAACGAGGATGGTCAAATTATGTAAAATAAAAATGCATAAATTTTGTAATAGAGTCCAGCTTTCTTCAGGCTAAATTTGTTCAATTTGTATCTTTCCATTGGTAAATCTAGATTAACTAATTGCTTTCATATTGCATGCATCAATAGATTTACTGAATCATTACATTGTAAGACATATTTCCAAGATTGGATATCATATCTGAATAAAAGGTGACTTAAGTCTTAGCTATGATATGAGCCAATGGGAATAAGTATTAGGATAGGATGTATACTGGTTTTACTGGGCTAGTCTTGTGAGAATAAAACAGGAAAGATGGATTCTCTTATTGCCCAAAATTGGATTGCTTCTTTGGACTTGGATCAGTAGGCTCACCGTCCATCTGAAAATAAAAGCAAACACTGGCCCATAACCCATTCCTATGCAACACACTCTCACTTGTTTTGATCACATTAAGACTCAGCGTTTATCTGTTTGATTGCTCAACGATTTACTAGTTTCGTGGGTTGTATATATAACTGGAAGTAGCTTGACTTGTGCTGCTATCAAAGCTCCTCGCATTAACTCCAAAAATTTGATCAGGTAAGGTTTTAGAACTCAATTGAGAATTGATTAATCTTACTGTTCTTGCATACACTTTGTTCTGGCTTCTACCAACCCATTAACTAATCCATCTCCTATTACACAAAAGGTGAAAGAGAAAAAAACTCACAAGTGCCAATTGCTAATTGCTAATTTGTTATTGAAACGTCAAATATTAATATCTTCGAAGTAGGTAACTGAAAACGACATTGCAAAGGGTCATTTGCATTTTGCGGTATGTGGATGAGGACTTTGTACATGGAACAATAACTTTTCTATACCTACTCCTTACCCCTCCAAACCCACATCCAGAACATTATCCTAAAATCAGGTTTTACCAAGATTGTCACTAGCCAACCCTCTACCATCGTCAAGTCTATCGACCAACCACACTTTAAAACAATTAAAATGTAAATAGACGCGGCACATTACCATTCCTTTATTTTTTGGGGTGACAGATACTATCATATATGTAACTAATAAGAGAGAATGTCTCGGTCGAATAACAGATACATTACCTTCTTTTCTGTTCTTCTCAATATATTTGTCTTAAAGGATATAGTTTGTCAAATGCAGAACCAGTCATCCACCAAATCAGGTGTCAACTACCAAAGAATACATGATTATGTAGATGTCAAATACGAAGAGTATCAAGCAGAGCCATTATATTTTGGACCATACTTCTCAACCCTCTCATCGATCCAAACCCTCATATCAGCTAAGACTTGATTGGCGGCCTCATCAGGCTCCCCTTGGATCAAGGAGTGAGAGAATCCTTCATAAATTTTGAGGGTCTTGTCCTCACTGCTTGCCTTCTCGTACAACAATTTTGAGCCAGTAGGGCATGCAAGACCATCTGCGGTACCATGCGCTGTAAAAAATGGAGCAGTGACCTTGTGAAAATTGTTCTGGACATATTCACACTGCCTGGCAATCTCCCTCATAGTTCCCACCCTTGGCTGCCCTGTATATCTCCTGGGATTGCTTGCAATTATTTTCAGTTTCTCAGGGTCTCTGATAGCCTTGCCCACCATTTTGTTGTCCGGCATTGCCGCCCACGTATCGGCAAGTCCAAATAGGAGTCCATACATGAATAAATGTATCTGCATTTAAATAGTAAAGCTCTGAATTTGATACTCCCTCATCCAAACCTTTTAGTCCCCTTTGTTTCCAAAGAGGAAAATTTTTAATCATGATTTTCAGATATAGCATGTTTTGTAAAGAAAATTTACCTTGAGCTTAACTCAATCCTAAAAGCTAGTTTATAAAAAGACAACATCTCATTCCCTCAACCAATGCGAGACATTCTAACATCTTCTCCCGATCCCCCCCTCCTAGGCCTCATGTTCAGGACTAGACATCTAACAACAGGACAATATAACAGGGGGCGAACATTGCATAAATCAAGAAATAAATCTAGGTCTAGCTTTGACACTATATAAAGAAAATGAGACATTACACCTAACTCAATTTCTAAAAGCTAGCTCGAGACAAAATCTTATTCTCTCAACCAATGTGGGACAATCTAACATGATATCATATTAAGAACACTCTATACCCAAATTCTATTCTCAAAATGTGAATTAGTATGTCTAATTTAAAACTGACAAATGGATCAAATTGAACAATCCGAAAATAAAGTCTAATGTTGGGTTATAAGAGTATGTAGCAGTCCTATTCACATGACAGTGGCAGGTAAGCATCATCTAAAGGGAGAAAATGAGGAGTCTAAAGGGGATCAAGTCATCTGATCTGAACATTTAGATCAAAAGGAAATATGGTAGACTAATTAGTCTTCCTTAAATTGGTAGAGTAATTCTTATGAAAAATAAAAACATGCTCACATTTCGCATACACTTTCACTTGAATTCAAAATCCGATCCACAGCCATTTACAGTGTCCTTTAGACCCTTTATCCGCTTATAAGTGGATTCGAACCAATGACACAAGGTTTCTTAGTCCTATATTCTAAATCCCAATTAGCTGAGCTATGTGAATCTCTTTCACTAAATTTGTTAGTGAAATCGCTAACAACTAATTGAAGAACCATAATGACATATGGTGGTGATGGAGTGATGCAACACGGTATAATATGCTTGTACTACATCCATATTAGCAAATCAATCCAAATTAATTGAAAGTACTAAGTACAAAGAAAAGACTACTTGAAACTAGCAATTTATTAGATCGTGTTTGACTCGATATAGAGTCTAAAGTAAAACTATTGAAACTAGAAATATCTGTGGCTCATTAAGGATATAATGAGAAATTCAAAGTTGAATTGTTACTGAACATAGAAGTATATCTTCTCTACTTTTAACAGACTAACAAGGATAGAGTGTCATATAAATTGGGACGGAACTAGTACCTTAGAAGGCTTCATAGGCTCAGGAATGACGAAAAGCGGGGCAGTAAAGATCAACCCAGTCCAAGTATCCGGATCCGACTGAAAATACATTAACAAAGTAGCTAACCCACCCATAGATTCCCCTAACAAAAACGCAGGCAAATGTTTATACTCATCACTTATCCTTACACTTTTAAAAAAGTACAAGGAAGCAGCAGCAGTTTTGTTCAAGTCACCAAGGTAACATCGTATACCGTCAGACCTTCCATGTCCTAGCAAGTCAGCAGCAAAAACAGCGTAACCCCATGTTGCATAAGTAATACATATTTTCTGAAATAGCCAACCTGTGTCTGAACCATAACCATGTGTCATGTAAACAGTTGCTTTTGGTGATATGTTTGGGTCAAGTGGGAGAAATGATTGTGTAAACAGCTTGCCATGGGGTGTTTCTACGTATGTTTTGGTGTTGCGGACACCTTGTGATGAGTAGAATTCTTCTTCGGGCATGTCACCCCAGTAGTTTGCTGGGGGGGTGGGTGTTTCCGATGACATTTTTTTTTGGTGGGAGTTGAGTAGGTGGGGTGGAGATTGGGAGTTGGTGGGAAATTTACGTAGAGATTGGTTTCTTTTTTTGTGTTGGTATAGTTGTGTAATGAATTGAGATTGGTGGTCTTTATGAAAGTGTCACTTAGATAATGTGTATATTGGTAGTTGGTGGCTCTATTATAATCCAAAGTTGTTTCACCAACCCTTTTGGGGAAAATTCGCGAACACACAATTTTTATTAGGAAAGACTCAAAATGTATAGTTGTACATGAAATTCGAACTAAAAATCTAAATCACAAATTGTTATTAACGAAATTCAAAACTAATATATATTTATATAAAAATAACTTTTTATTTATATATATAGTATAATTTTCGACCGATGAGTAGGTAGGTCTGCCTTTAAACATGGAAGCTTCCCCCACCCCCTCCCTCCTTTATTAAGCTCTTTTAGGTCTGTTTCAGTAGAAATATTGAGTTTATGGACTCATCTTGGGGGTTGGTGAAGGGAGTAGGTGGGATCATTTTACTATTATCTTCCCACTATTACAGCAACATAATTAATTTTCATAGTCGAACAAGTTGTATGAGTTATATATATCCATTTAAATTCACCTCAAACGATTTACTTAAATTTCAAACATACTTATTACTAGTTATAAAAATAAAATATCACTAGAAGAATTTTTTTGTTTGTTTTGAAAAATAGTATTGCAATGTAGAAGTAAATCACTCTCAATCTTCTTCTTTTTTTGTAACTCCCTACTCATTTTGTGTGAGACATTTGTTTGAATACTGAGCTAAAAATGGCTTTTAATAATATAAAAGTACTAAAATTCCTTTATGATTATCAACAATGAAATAACACATCTTAAAAGAGATCTACATGTACTTCCATCTCTCTCTTTCTTGGTTAAAAAGCCGATTTTATATTAAGTGAAGTCTCAACATTTATTATCAGAAAGAATAAAACAATATAAATATTAGAATCAGTACATAATTGCTAAATACAAAAAGGTGTCTTGAACATGTTAAGAAAAATGAAATCAACAATCGCTGTACAAGATAGGAAAATTGCATTTATTCCTTGGTAAGGTGAGTTAGCTCTCATTTTTTAGCCTGAATTAACATTTTTTACATTCTCCTTCACCTGACCTAAAATTCCTTTGAGATTGGACTTTGTGGAGTTTTCTTAAGCTTGCTTTCTCTCTTATTTCAATTTTTTTTTTTTTTTTTTTGGGGTATTGATATAGGGGAGGAGTTTTCATTCTTTTAATCAGTGAAGGAGAAAAGGAAACTTCCACGAGTAATGAACACTACCTAACAATGCATGGAATCCGCATCACATTTCTAATACGAAATTATGAAACGTTGGTAGGTGAGATGTGTAAATCGATTTTATATATTGTGGAATTTGAAAGATATATTTTAACATTAACTAAATAACCGGAATCATGCACCACACGAAATACAGGAGTCTGCATTTTGCAAAGTGGAATATTCATTAGAGATGGTAATGTGAAAGCACTAAGCAGATTCAACAAAATTTTACGACTCTGTCGCTTTCCAAGAGACGAAATTGGAATATTGAAATGCTTTTACACAGTCGAAAAGTTAGGTGATACACACAGATAGAAAAGGGACTCCAAATTCTTGTTAAACATATTCAGGTTTTTGTGTACAAGAAAAGAAAAGCTTCATGCAAGTCCTCTTTCTAGTAGAAATGTCCCTTTTCGTTGAACCACATAGTTAAACCAATAGATTTGTCTCTGTGTTTTTTTATCCATCAAGCTGTACTAAGGATACATCTCAACAGTTTTATGTCAATTACTAGAATAATAGTTTGGTTGCTGTGAGAATCAGAAAAATACTTTAGTTGACTTTAGAGAGTATTGTCTTTTATGTGAGAGATCGAGATCGTGGACTAGTAGCCTGTTTAGAAACTGGCATTTTAAATGTGTACTAAAATCCCGATGCCATAACTAATGGTAAATCACCAAGACTCGCCACAATTTTTGTCACCAGGTCTTTGGTTTACATTTCGTATTAAAGTTGTGGTGATTCGCCATGACTCTCCATTACTCGTGTTACCAGGAGTTTGCTTCTATGATCTATTGCTGCGGTTAAAATTTAAAAGATTTTTTTAGGGGGTCGAAAAGTCAAATAGCGACCACTAAAGTATGAAAAGTTTGTCAACTAGGCCTGGCTCGTGCTAAGGGTAATCTTTAACCTCGGCAGGAAAAGTTTTTAACTTTTAGACTCTTATGGTGATCTGCGACTGCGAGGAAGTTTTTGAAATGAATTTTCGGTGAGTGCTATGAGTCCAGGAGATGGGGCTAATAAGGGTCAGTAGTATAACACTGTGCTGAATTGTCCTATTTCTGTAGATATCCTATTTTTGCAAATCTCTCCCTGTCTAATTTTGGCTCATGATAATGATGATGAGAATTGTCTGGCTTTGCTAGTTTGGTTAGGGGAGAATTGCAGTACTATGACACGTAGGCAATGATTTGCCTTTTTATCTCCATAATAGTAGTTTAGCACTCTGCTGAATTTAATGAATAAATTGCGGAGGGAAATATCGAATAAAATCTTATAATGACGTGTGTATCCCGCCCTTCCATTCTCGCAAGTAATGCCTAAGAGATAATACTAGTCTTTTACCCCCTCTTGCATAGACAACACTTATAATTTAATCTCTTCTCACATTCTCCCACTGTCCCACAAAATTTAAATTATTGTCTGACACTTACCCCTTTAGTCTCTTCTTTCATTCTCGCAGATAATACTTGTCGTTTGATCTCTTCCTAAAAGGTAGTACTTGTCGAATGATAACTTGAAGTATTGCATATAGAAGAAATGGAGGCTATTGTACTAAAACGATCTTAAATGGATACAAAATGGTTGTACCAGTTAATTGTGAGGGGCAATTTTCAAAACTATGACACCTTAGGCAATGGGTTGCCTTATTAACCTCGCTTAAAGTAGTTTTACAAAAATGATCTCACTAACTTGATAAGTGCACCTACGGGGGCAGCACTTGACCTTTTATCTCTGTCAACATTCTCCCCAGATAACTTGAAGTGCTTGCAGGCAGCACTTGCAATTTATACTTGAAGTGTTTCCCCCGAGAAAACACTTGTAAATTTCTAATGTGAAGTATTGCCTATCAATGCCATTTTACTAAACTATTCTTAAGTGGGGAGAAAAAATCATAATCAAGGATAAGGAGGTACAAGTAGTGAAATTCTTTGAATTGAGAGGACACATGGTGAATTTTTTTGGGACAATTATATATAAAAATGACAAAAAAAAAAACACCTATTTTGCTACCTAACCTGACATAGAACCCCCTCCCTTTTTTAAAATTTTTCTTTCACTCTATAGCACCCCTATTTAAAGAAAAAAAAAAACCCTAGCCCTCATTTTTCCTCTCTTCTCCTTTTCTCCTTCACATTTTTCTCTCTTCTCTTCCCCATCAAACCTAACGCCGCCGCCACCCCCAACCTTTTCACCACTGCCCCACCGTCATCTCCTCTCCCCCAAGCCACTGACGTCGTGGTCACCACCACCACCGCTGCTTCTTCTTCGTCTCGTTTTCTTTTTGTTCTTTTTTTTTTTTTTTGTATAACAATGTCGATTTTCATTGTATATCTCGGTTAAAACTCTGGTGAGTTTGTTTAAAAAAGTTGTTTATCATATTTCTTCTTATTTTTTCACAATTTTCATAAGTATCCGTTGAGATCTAGTTTTTTCTAAATTTTTTTTAGATCTAGTGTTTTTCTTGTATAAAACTGTATAGATCTAGGATGTTTGTTAAGCTTTTGTGTAAAAGCTGCCCGAAGCACTGTTTAAAGTCAGTTTTGCGATTTATACACTTTTATACAAGTTTATACAATTCTGTAAACATGTATAAAAATGTATAAATCTGTATAAGTACGCATTGACAGTGTATAAACACATTTTATGTATTTTAAAATTTGTATAAAGTTGTATATGCGTGTATGAATAATGAATAAAATTGTATAAATTTCAGATTTGTGCACTTTTTATGGATGTTTTGTATAAAATTTATGTTTTTTGTGTATATTTTTGTATATTTCTTCTTGCATACACAATTTTCTATGTATTTACATGTATAATTAATTGAAAGATTTAGGTGCATAAAATTATCAAAAAATAATTATTTAAACAAATCCACAAATAAAATAAGCAAATCCGGTGAATTTTTGGTTTTCCGGCCACCGGCGGGCGGCTCAGTTTATGGTGGCGGGGAAGTGGTGGGGGAGGGTGAAGGAGTGGCTCCTAGGGTTTTTAGTTTAAATGGGTGCTATGTTATGTAATTTTGAAAATAAAGGGTGCTATGTTGTGTAATGTAAAAATAAAAGGGTGCTATGGATGAAATGTGACCCCTCATTTGTAATTTTGTGTTGTGGGATGTCTAGTTTTGAAAATTCCCCAATTTTTTTGTTTGGTTATGGTTCTAACTACAAAAAATAGGGCCCATTTTGTACAAGTGGACCTATTTACGATCCTTTTTATTTCCTTTCGATTTCTAAATGCGAAACTCTGGGATTGAAAATTGTTAGTGGAAATTATTAGTTTTCCATAATGTTGCCAAAGTGTATTTACGTTCTCCTTTTTATTAGTTTTTCCTCCAAGTTATACTTTGAGTAGAATTAGAAGTTGGAACAAATTTATAACAGAAATGAGTGTAATTAGTTAACACTAAGCAGCTGTCTTAATAAGCGAAACACAAGACAAGTTGGTGAACATAGGCTTAGTAGATTTTGAAATATGTACGTCCAATTTTATCTAGTAGTGGGTGGAAGTGGAGCACAATTTGCCATAACCTAGCAAAAATAAAGTGTTTCACTTATTTTGTTTAAACTGTTTTTCCCAACTGGTCAGTCGTTAAGGAATGTTGGTCCTTGGACTAGTCGCACTATTTAATGAAATTCGATCCTACTATTTTTGGATCCAAAGCACCTATGATCATTGGTAACAATACTCCTCTGTCGGGCGTATGCGATTGGTAAAAGCTTCATATTTTATTTTCACTTAAGAATGGTTTAGTAAAAACACATCAGTAAAAGCTTCATGTTTTATTTCATGCCAATTGTAAGTTCTCCACAATGAGCTTATTCCACAAGGACCAAACCTATTAAACATGCTTGAATTTTAATAAAAGAAATCGCAACATAAGTAATACAGTTGCCCAAAAAGAAAAAGGACAACTGTGACACTGCACATAAAAATGCGTGTACATTGGGGGTGAAAAATGCAAAGCTCTTTGATCTTTACATCTGCAAGGAATCGAAATGATTGGGTTTTATTCCATTTTTTAGACAGCAATATTGAGAAAGATAGTGAATATGCAATGACAAATATGGGAATTAAAAATGTGAAATCCTGTAAAGGAAATATTCACTCCCTATATTCTGCTTAAAAGTTCACGAGAAGAGACGTACAAGGTGCATTGGCCAGCTTTTGCCAATGCCGATTAAGATACCAAATTTAGATATATTCTACCTTTCGGCTATTGATCAAATTTTATTTATTTTTGAACGATCAATGTTATCACAGTTCTACTTACTTGTCACTTTTGCTATCAAGATTTAACTTCACTAGGCTAGTGATCAACTTTTATTTATTTTAAAACACAATAAAGGACATGTCCAATAACTATATATTAGAAAGAAAGGATCTCTGCAGAATAACTGAAGTAGAAATTTTAGGTTGTTTACTCTATTTGAACAAACAACTTTTAAAAAAAAAAAAAAGAAGTTAAGTTATACTAGTACTCTAGTAATTAGCACCTCAAAGGATTTTCATTCACCATACTTAATTAAGAATCTCTTAAAGTACTTTAATCTTCGAGACAACAAAAATTATGAAAAGATGATATCATGCGTGGTAGGTATAGTCATTGATCTTACTTTGCTTTATCAATTTAAAAGTTAAAAATAGGCTGCGCATGCATGGTTTGATAACAAACGACATTAGTTGTTACAATCTCATACTCGAAATAACTAAGGTCACCATATGAATATTGGTAGCCGTTATGTACAGTAATCCAATGGATATTATAATTATTGTTACTACAAGTATTTTTTAAGAGGAAAAAGAAATCAACGATAGGGAAACGTCAAAGAAGAGATCAAGAAGAAACTGATGAGAAAAAAGTCCAAAATTGCAGACACGGCCTGATCCTAAATTTAATTTTTGAACTTTTAAGATTATGAAAGGAACTGGACACTGGATACTCTCAGCAAAAGCCAAGCAATGAAGAAACAAATTCAGAATATTTAATCACTTGGAAAGCCAAGCAGTAGAAATTTCCAAATGTCAACGAAAGTGAATTAATTTGTTTCTTTATTGCTCCTATATGTTATGAAGAATCATGGGTCAAGTGAGATGTATATTTCGCAGTTGATCATGATTAAATAATATATATATATATTTATATTTTTAATTTTAGCTATTAATATTAACTTAATTAGTTTGATGTAGATATCCAATATGAATAACTACTTACCGAGTTATCGGTTATCTATAATGTTCTTAAATAGAAAGACAGAGAAAAGAATAAGAACTATGAGAGCGATCAAAATAAGCAGTAGATATAAAGTTTAATTAGACAAGCACTTCTATCTCATGAAGTTTGTGGAACTTGCAGACATGCCATCCCTTTTGTCGAGCAATACAAAGACTAAAGAGGACCATTTAGCATCAGCAATCTCAGTTAAAAGCATGGGTATGTCAAGTATACCAATGGGTTTATAAGCTGGCAGTTGGCCCTAGCTCCATTCCCATCTGTCCCTAATGTAATCTCCAGTAACAAGTGGCCAATGGCGGGCCATTAGGTACAGGAGCGAAGTCACATTTTAGAGTTCATAATTCTAGTCATTTTAAGTTTGGGAGTAATACTTAATAGATATATTTTTCAAAATAAATATACATGCATGGTTTGACCAAAGTTATGGGGTTCGACGGAACCCGTCGTAGAAGGCTATCTCCGTTCCTGATTAGGTAGCTCTATTTATTCAAACTTGGGACCTTAGAGAAATACATATCTATCACAGAACATGCTTTGCTAATTATTTCCTATTTCAATCTCGCCGTAGATGTTGCGCACCCTCTAACCCCAATAAAACAGACCTATTCTGATTGCGCACAGGTTTTCACTAAAATGTTTACAGTATTATATTGAGTTTGATATAGGAATACTAAGCAAGCATAGTTTGACTTTTCTGAAATTGAGTGGGTATTGAAAAGATGCAAAGTCAAGTTTGGAGTTATAAAATAATACAAATATCTTACATTTGTTTGAATTGTTGGAGAATTAAAGTATTTATTTTCTTAACAAACAGGAATTTAAAGAAACAAATCAATATTTTTGGTACATCAGAATATTCAAGTTACTAGTAATAGTATTGAAGTCATTGTTTGTCTTCCACAAAGAAAATAGACGTTGGTTGGACAAAAAAGCATTTTTTTTTTATTAGTATCATCATTGTTATCCATGGAGTAGAGACCAAAAGTTTGAAAGTTCATAGCAATTGAAGATGGTCGTTTATTACATCAACTCGAGTATGTAGCTTTGCGAGAATCAATAGAACTCTATGCTTTTGATTTCACTTGATATACAAGTTTAAAATTGTAAGCAAAATTATTACTTATTTATTTGTATATTATGAAGTCGACTTTTAACTTCAAATTCTCTATTTGTAAATTATACTTATATCCAAAGTTTTTATTAATTTGCATTTCATTATTGTTACTTGTTGAGTTCAAATTTCACGAGAATTTCTCTCATTTTGAATATGACATTGCGTTATCAGACCCTACTTGTGAAGATATATTAGTTAATGTTGTGAATCCTTTGATGGGCTGGGCAAACAGCATTATAGCAAGACATTTATTGACAGGTCTGGACTTGAAAATATTCTGATATGGACTCAAAGAACTAAACCACCAAACAAGAGAGTGGATATCACCTGGACCCGGATTAGCTCGATAAAAAGGGGCATTGTTCAATTGTAGGGATTATCCAAAAATGTGAAATTGCTTAAGAAAACTCTAGTCTCCTAATCCCCAATTTTATCTATGCCTCTCTCCCCCCTTCCCAAAGTTATCTTACCGATCTTATATCTATCCTTTATCCATATCTTAATTTCCAGTTTATATACTAAGTTGTAATCGTTTGAGTTATCAATCCAATTAAGTGCTTGTATTCCATTGTTACTGTTCCATTAATTTGAGCTAATGTAGTACTACTTGTTACAGTTAATTTTTTGTTGTTCCCCCATTTTGAAAAAAAAAAAAGAGTCAAAGTTCATGGAGTATGTGATAGGGCCGTTGTGACTTGAAATGGTAAAAAATTGCAGAACACCTTGATCTTATTAGGGGACAGATTGTACAGATTAAAACGTGACATAGAGGCAGATGGGCCCCCGATTGAGACGTGATAATAATAAAATTAAGATTTTTTCTGTGTATTTTGCTACTAATAGTACTATACATTTCTGGTCCCGACCACGATCTTCTGCCAAAACTGCCATTCCAACGGTCACGTTCTACAGCGGCGCTACCTTTGAATTTCAACTCATTTGCCCGGTGGCGGATCCAAGATTTTAAAATCGTGGTGCTCGCCGGAAAAAGTTTTGGTTGAAGAGGTAAAAAGAAATTTAGTTATGGGTGCTCACTCAATATTTATCTAAATTTTTAACTAAATATCTATATAAATATACTAGATCTAACTAATGACAATGGGTGTTTGAGCACCACAATGAGCCATGTAGATCCGTCACTGTTTGCCCCCTAATTCTCTAGCACTCAATTCTTGAACCTAATTATGATAATGTGATAAGCGCATTATACAGGAGTACATTTTATCATTAAAGAGCATTTCATACTATATAATACCACTATTACTTAATTTATCACTGAATTATGTAATGTGATAAGATATGTTATTCATGCGAGCCTGGCAATTTCAAGTTATATGTAACCAGGCAGTCTGTTTTATTCTCCATTTTGACTTTTAAAATTGTGGAAAGTAGTTTCTGCCAACTAACAAACATTCTAGTACTTATCATTCTTAAACAACTGGTGTCTTTCGTAATGTAATAATGAATTGAAGCATCTTATATTCGAACTCAGAAAAGACAAAAAGTAATTGACATATTAAAACAAATTAAATAATTACACTTGATTATAAATGTATCACCTAACAACATGTTTGTCCTTTACCAGCTAGAATCTCGTTGTAAGAAATGGATTGAGGATGGTATAGATAAGTCATCCCACCTTATTTCAGTATTTCCTTTATATACAGTAGAAACAAGTATAAAAAAGAAAGCTCGGTGCATAAAGCATTATGTATTTATGCAGGGTCCGAAAAATGACCCCACCCCCAAAAAGTGTGATATATGCAGACTAACTTAATAAAAACGTTAGTGACTGTTTCCAAGGCTTGAGAATCCACGACCTATAGATCATATGAATACAATTTTACCGATTGCTCTAAAAAACGAATACAAGTACCTTTATATTTTGATGACTTTAACTACTTCTTGTCGTTAAAAGCCTTTATATTTGTTATGAATCATGATATCCAATGCGTGGTACAAGTCTACTAGAATGCTAACCATTCCAAAGTTCTCAGTCCAAAAAAGGAAAAATGAAAAAATTGGGGGAATCTAAAAAATAAATATACAGAGAGTAAACACAATCTTTGGGATGCACAAAAGATACGAGTAAAGATATTGGCAATGCATTTCCAGGGAAAAAAAGCTGCCAGGTAGGTAAATGGGCCAGGGTTAACGAATTCCAGCAGTGTCAACTTTTCTAATTACTTTCTTAGCCTCCATAATATAAAAGATGGAAAAAGAAAGTCTATATAGGAATAAAATCACAGTATTTCAATTCAGTAAGATTGTTTGTCTTCCATCTTCTTTCATTTCATAATTCATAAGCTCATTCCCATCAAAAAGAGAAAGCATTATGACAGCAATGCAGTCTACATGTACAGTTAATCAATAATCAAGAGTCATAGAATAAACAACTACGATTTATCATCCAAATAAGAGGGAGTCGATTATATAAATCTTCATGAATCACGTATTCACATTTGGTAGTGCTAAATTAATAAAATTAAGATGCCAAATATATAACTACAAAATTAAATTCCAGTAGACATATACAATTATTACTTCACAAATAACCTCTTTTAATAATATGACTATTATTGTCTGATTAGACTTTTCAGCCGAGGATCTATCGAAAACGGCCTTTACACTATGGTGGGATGCATATATCACCCTTCTCAGATTTCACTAGTGAGATATCACTGTAAATAACCAATACAAACAGAGCATTTCATATCTTAATTCTCAAAAATATAAGGGGCTAAATGGGAAATAATAAAAAATACAACTCAACAAAATAAAAGGGAAGAGTGAGAAAGCGAAAGCACAAACCCCCGGCGACAACTCCAGTCCGCCTTGGTCTCTTTTTAAAATTCTCCTCATTTTCTAGCCAACTAGAATTACAAATTTACATGTACATGGCCGTTGAGCAGCCATAATTATTACTTACGAATGGCTTCTAATGGAAAAGGAGGGCTAGAAAAAGTAAAGAGATGTATAAGGACCATATATTTTATGGTTGTAATGGTGGCGTCACTGCTGGTGTGTTCAGCACCGTTAGTGGTGGTAATAGGAGATGTAATGGTACCTAGTTTGTTGATTTCAAGGTTCACGTGTGTTACATGTTACAGTTTTAAAGAGCATTTGCAAATATATGCTTTTAAAACTTCCTTAACAGATATTCCTCTCGTTTCTATCCTGAGATCTTTTATCATCTTTTGTACGTGCTCTTTTAACACTTCTCTTTTAATTTTCATTTTTAGAATTTTTACGTTATCCGATCATATTTACTTGTGGTATCACGTAACCTGCCTTATTTTCGGACGCTTACATGAAGATATATACTGTAGGTGAACTGAGAGTGTAAATTTTTTGTGTATAACTGAAATGCATATAACATAATGTTTATTTCTAGTTGGAATTGATGTTTACTTTTTACTGCATTTGTTTCATTTTACGGGAACTTTTATGTTTTTCGCCATTTAATTTTACTAATTTTTAAAGCTAAATTGGATAAAATTAATTTAATTTTTGAATTCAAAAACTATATCAAAAATACTATAAGTTGCAACTCTCGTATTGCTATGTTGAAAAAATGCATCTTAAAATGTTTGAGGTTCACATAAATTGAAATGGTCGGCAAAATGTTGGTTAAAGTTCTTATAGTTTGACTCTTGAAAAGCGAAAATGTTCAGATAAACTGAAATGAGGAAATTAGTTATGTTATTCTGCTATGTTTCTCTGAGAAACTGATTCATATTAGTTCTGTGATAACAGGTGTTTATTCTATGTGTAATGGACCAGCTCTTTCACATGGACCATATCTCGGAACTGTTACCCTATGTTCAATTGTATCAGTTGTTCTTCTTTCAGTAAAAGCTTGTGTTTTCTCTGAAAATTCATACCTGGAGGCTGAAGCATCTTCATATTCTATCACAAACCAAAAGCTTCATTTGAAAAAGTCATGGGGGATGCCTGTGTTGTTTCTTACATCCATAGTCTTTGCACTTGGACATATTGTTGTTGCCTATAGAACAAGCTGTCGAGCTAGGAGAAAACTCTTGTTTCACCGGGTTGACCCTGAAGCTGTAAGTTGTTAGTACGTTTTTGCCTTATAGTTTGCTTAATTTATTGGATAGTTCATTGTTAACATGGATCCGGCGGTTCATTATTATGTTACAGTCAGACATCTCTATAACAGTCATCCTCTATAGCAAGACCTTGTTATATCAGTTTAGTTTTCTTTGGAACCAATTTCTCATGGTTTGTTGTATTATATTCTATAATAGCACCTTGCTATAATTTTCTGGACAAACGACGCCGTTACAGAGATGTCTGATTGTACATATTCTTTGAAATAAGCAAACTCCTTTTCCTAGATAATGTTAAACATGTGAAGATAATTACCAGTGTTGTGAAGATGCAATTTAGTGGAGCCTACAAGTTTGTAACAATGATCTATTTAAAATAACAGGTCCTTCCATGTAAAGTTGTTTTCTCTGCATATCATAAGGTTCCACGGTCTCCAACTCCTGCAGCTGGCAAATTATCAAAATGTGATAGTGAAATGAGGAGGAAACTTTCAGGATCGGCTCGTGAGGAAGGGGAAATCCCTGCCAAACTGCTTGCTGATGTTGACAGTTTATTCGTCTCTTGCTTAGGGGTTACTCTTCATTACAAACTTAGGTTGCCTGGATCACCTTGCCGTTCCATGTTCACAACAGCCTACGTAGACAGACCATTGAATGTTTTACCAAAGGTGGATTATTGTATTCGTAGGAGCCACAGTAGTCATTTTCATGTGAACGGTCTCTCCACACCTTTGTTAGATGGTTCTCAGACTTCTCCCACCCTGTCTGAGGGGATGCCTAGTCTCAACCTAGATGAAATTGGTGATGCTGATGAAGTAAATGGGTCGGGTTCTCCTATCCCTATACGAGATATGGAAGGTAATGATCAGTTTGGGATTGTTCTGGTGCATGGTTTTGGTGGAGGGGTCTTCTCTTGGAGAAATGTGATGGGAGTACTATCTCAGCAGATAGGTTGCGCAGTCACTGCCTTTGACAGGCCAGGATGGGGGTTGACATCTAGGCCCTTTCGAACAGACTGGGAGGAGAATCAATTGCCTAATCCCTACACGCTTGATGCTCAGGTAATGTCTCAGCTTTCTATTTTATGTTTTAATGGACCATTTTGTCAAATTTAGCATGAACCCAAACAAGAGAGGTGACAGTTAAATTTTCACTTTTTCAGGTTGACCTTCTTCTTTCCTTTTGTTTAGAGATGGGTTTTACTTCAGTTATACTTGTCGGCCATGATGATGGTGGATTGCTTGCACTAAAGGCTGCACAAAGAGTCCAGTCATCCACAAATTCTATTAATGTGAGTGATCAGGTTGTGCGCTTTAACGAGTATGGTTAATATAAGTGTTGTCGTCACTTGATGAATTGGAATAAGAAAGATGTCAGTAGACCCACCCCCCACCCCCACCCCCCCCCCCCCCTCATTTTTTTTTTTTGCTTCTACGTATGTACTTAGTATCCTAGAGTAATGTACTGAGGTGAAACCTTGTGTACCCTCAGTTTTAGATGTGAATTGCTGATAAACTGTGCTTCCTCTCCAATTTATTATAGAGTGTTCATAGCTTTGACAGTTTTATTTGCCTTCTATGTTAGGTTAAGATCAAGGGGATTGTATTATTGGGTGTTAGCCTGTCAAGAGAGCTTGTTCCTGCTTTCGCAAGAATACTATTACGCACTTCACTTGGAAAAAAACATTTGGTGCGTCCTCTTTTGCGTACAGAAATTACTCAAGTTGTCAATAGACGAGCATGGTATGATGCAACCAAGTTGACAACCGAGGTTTTAAGCCTATACAAGGTATGCGTGCTTATACTTGAAAAATTGATTGTGCAAGAGAATATCTTCTTTTAATTGACAATAAACATCTAATGCAAATTTCATTTCTGTGTTTTCTGTTTACTGGGAAGAATGATATCTATAGCCCTTCTCAATGTAGACTCTTTGTGTCTGCTACTTCTGAACACTTATTGTTGAGCGGATTTAATAAGAAAAAGAAGGGTTGATAATCAGAACTAGTAGAAGCTCCTAAAGCATGAATATGTATAATGCTCTGGATCATCTGATATGTGCCCAGAGCTGAAATCATCAAAGATAAGATTGATGAAACTTTTGGGTACCTGTTTGAAAAGGTTGCTGTCAATGTATTCTAATATGCAAGAAAAAAGATGGATTCTTATCATAGATAAACAAGTGTTTGTGGGTTCAATTTTTTATATGGATGAACTGAAACCGTTGTGGAAAAGCTATAGATAGTAATCGTTGCCTCTTGTAGCATGCAAGATGCAGATAGTTTATGACATAAGTTACAACGCCTATGGTAGGATTATATTTTATAGACATTATCCATATCATTGCTCCTTCTTTTGTGAAATGGTTTCAGCTCCTCCCTTTTGGCATTTTTACACTCTTCATATGCATCAGATTATCTTAATTTTTCTGCTCGTGTGTGTATTAGGCACCGTTATGTGTGGAAGGTTGGGACGAAGCACTCAATGAGATAGGGAAACAATCGTATGAGACAGTACTCTCCCAAGAAAATGCAGCAGCACTGCTAAAAGCAGTTGAAGGTTTGCCAATTTTGGTCATTGGGGGAGCTGAAGATGCACTTGTACCTATAAAATCCGTACAAGCTATGGCGTCAAAACTTGTAAATTCTGTGAGTCATCTCTATCTATATCTCTCAGCAGCTGTTGTGTATTGTATGTCATTTTGTGAACTTGCTTCACGGAAAGACGAAAGATATTAGACTGTCTATTAAATCAAATATCTATTTAATGTACAGAGACTGGTTGCAATATCGGGGTGTGGTCATCTTCCACATGAGGAGTGTCCCAAGGCATTGTTAGCTGCTATGTCACCATTCATCAATAGAATTTTAGTTGAAACAACAGCAATAGGAAGCTCCCTGTCAAGCTAAACAGCACCCTGTATATTTATCTCTAGCTTTCTTTTTAAAAATTACTCAAAAGGTCGCCCAATCTTTAGGCAGTATTGCTGATAGAGCTCTATCCCTTGGTCTTTGTAGTGTTAATTTAGCGATTCTTAAGCTTGTTTTACTAGTTGCTGTTATCCGCCACATAAGGAGTGGAGAGATAACTTCGCTTTGTACATTTTTAGCAGAAAAGTGTAGTGTATTTTCTCCAAGGTGGATTTCTCTCCACCTTTCCCCATCACGTGACTTATTATTTCCTGAGAAACTATTGTTGACTAAAAGAGCAATTGTTGTTCTTAGATCATGTCTTCCATCATTATACGTGTCAACAAGTACTTAGTCACTTTTAATGATTCATTGTAGTTTGGCAAGTTTTCCAGCTACAATAGTTTTCTTAATTCCATTCTCAACGAATAAGTATTGCAGAAGTATTAGGGCTTCAGCTGACTTTGGTGGCAAAGAATTCACAAGAAGTGCGGTAAACTTTCTGATTAGAACAAAATATTTTCTCATTTAGAACTCAACATGATTATGGAAGCAAGAGTTTTAGTTATTATGGTTAGCAAAAATTCAATACAAAGTATTAGAAAGTTAACTTTTTAAATTATCTGAATATTCTTAACACAAACATAAGTTAAGTTCTTTGAGCACATGAGATCTTTGTAAATCATTTTCTTCTATTCAAGTACAACTAACCGGTCACACAGACCAGTTCCTCCATTTTCCAATTTTTCTCTTTAATTCACCCCAGATCCCCCAGATCCAAAACAAAGTTTCCGAGTATTTCAGCATTCTTTTGTAGTAATACTTAAATTTTTCATGCATAAAATTTAAGGGAGTGCCAAAAACGCGTGGGAGCAAACCAAGCTACTTTAGTGGAGATTTTTCTTTTCTTTTCAGGCAAAGAATATTTCAAACACCAACGAATGCAAGTAAAACAGTACGTATCACATGAGATCTGCTGCTGCTCATTGAAAAGACGAGCACAAAATTGCATTTCCAAAACTTTGCCTTGTCAAAGTTAACTTTTTCATACTCCTATTACGTTCTAGGTCTGCAGCAATTCTGGCTTAGGCCTTCATTTTTTCTAATCACAGTTTCAAATTAAGGACAACATGAACCAGAGAAGAGAGTCGAATGATGACTGAGGATCACGGCAATTGTATAACGCAAACATTGGCAAGCATTTTCAAAGCTAAAATCTTTTATTTCATAAGCAAAAACCCCAGAGGTCAAGCTATCCAAGAGGCAAAACTGTATAAACCCTTAAAAATCTAATCAGGCATCAGCTGCCTTCTCCACACCATCAATCTGCACCTCTTCATTCTTCCTTCCTTCTGAAACATCCAACTCCTCAATCTTTTGGGTCACCTCGCTCACACCATCTTTGGAATTTGCAATAGACCCATTTGCAATAGAATTTTCCTCATTCTGACCAAGAGGGCCGAGCTGCCATATTCTAATAGTCCCATCTTCAGAGCCTGATGCATAAGATTCACCTCCTGGAGAGAACCGCAGGCAGTGCACAGGACCATGGTGTCCCTTGTTACATCCTATGTTAAACAAAAATAGAACATAGAAGATGGTTAAAGCTTGAACCAACTACTAGAAAAAAGGGCACATCCCCCAAGTTAGTTACGAAAAAGAGACTACTTGATCAGAGCATGAATAGCAAGAATACAAGCAACTCAAATTTCTAAACATTTACAAGCCCCAGGGCACCTACCAATCTCCTCTCCAGTGTGAAAATCAAAGACATGAACCCACATATCTTCTCCTCCAGCAATGAACCTATTACCAAACTTAGGTTCCAAGGAAGCAGATTCAACTTTGCAAGGCAAGTCATAGCTCTTCACCAACCCAAAGCTGTATATAAAAAAGAAAATTCAAAACCCGTGACAAACATTCTATATTTACAATTTTTGTGCTAGTAAATAACAAAGAAGAATACATACTGGTTGGCGTCCCAAAACTTGACAGAAGAACCATCAGCAGTTGTTATGTATCGACCATCCTGACTTACTTCAGCACTGGTTACTGGAAACTTGGTTTCAAGGGTTTGAACAACTTTGCCACTCCTCACATCCCATAACCTAGGTTACAAGAATTCCATCAAAATTACACTAGTGAACAGAGCGATGCAGGAACAATGGGACAGAAATCAGCATTCCCTTACAGGTACTCATGTAGGGGAGAGAAAAGTTCATGACAAAAATATGAACACCATATGCATGGCCTTTGTTCAACTATTCGGTAATTTTTACAATGAACCACGCTACAAATCCAATGACCTATGGCTAAGATGACGGGCATCTAATATCAAACATCTAAGCCTTGAAATTCAAGTTTTAATAAGTCATGAAGAGTTGCTCGGTAACAAAAAGAAGAACAAGAAAGAAAAAAGTAGTACAACTAGAGTCATCAAACTCTGAACAATTACCTCAATCCACCTGCATCTCCAGAAGAACTCAATAAAGTTTGATCACTGTGTAACCAAGCAACTGTCCTAACTGAACCAGGAGAACTGTCGATTTCCCTTGGAGGTGCATCGAGTCGGTTTAAATCATATATCCGAAGAATTTTTTCAAAACCACCAGTAAGTAGCAGTTGTGTATCCTGCAAAGTAGTCAGACAATAGTTCACATAAACTATCGAAACACAAAAGATTGAATACATAGTTCACTCAAAGCCTTAAACAATGTGCATTCTTTTTTACAATTAAAAATCTTTGCCGTTTCATGGCAGTGGCCACTTATGACTCAGCTGCATTCTCTGCTTAATTTTCTTAGGCTAAAATAAGGAGACTTTCTATTTCTATTAGCACGTAGTGGCGTGGCCTAGCGGTCAATGAAGAGGGATGATAACCAAGAGAGACAAAGATTCAAATTCCAGCAAAATAGGTGATCTTTTGCACTCTGTCCAAGTCTTGGTTATTCTGGCCAGAGCTCGGAGGTAGGGATGATAACCAAGAGAGACAAAGATTCAAATTCCAGTAACTTAGGTATTATGCACACGGTGAAATGATCGCGGAGCATGCAAGCTGACCTAGGACCTACCCTTAAAATTAGGACTTCCTATCAAACCCCTAAAGTTGATTTAGCTAGCATTGACAGCACTGGAAGTCGAAACCAGAAAGACGCAACCTGAGAAGGGTAGGACCTCTGAAAACACAAATGTAATCTAGCAAAAACTCAAAGGTACCTCTGAAAACGCACATGCTCGAACTATGTGCTTGTGGTCAAATGAATGTAATACATCCCCAGTCAAAGCATCCCACAATTTCCTGAAAAAGACCAACACGAAACTTAAGTAAACAAAAGGATACATCATGTATATATACACACACACATGTCTGCTATTAGATAATTGTTAATAAATGTGTTTAACTACTGCCAAGTAGTGTCAGCCAGTTATTCTACAATTGTACTTCTATTGCTCTACACCACTTCTCTATCGACTGATATCAGCATAAAAATATGGTAGCTTCAGTGCTTATTTCCAAATTAATGAAATGCAGACACTAGATAACATACGCGCTAAAATCAGCAGATGCAGATGCAGCACGTAGAGCATGTTTATCCAGACAACAACTCCACACAGCTCCTTTATGCCCTTCAAATGTTCCAATCCAGTCTCCAGTCTCTCCATTTCTCAACATAGGTGTAGAATCTACATGACCGAAACATTTCAGAAGTTACGAATAATAACAGCACGGAAAAATATTGTAGTAAATGGACATATCTTGGAAGGAAAAGAGCAACTGAACAGAACATTGAGAACATCTTAGTTAAAAAGAAAAAAGATCTGCTTTTGCTTGCGCTCCTGCACCATGGAGGTGAAACATCTAAGGCTATTGAGAAATCACATGTGGGTTCACCAATCATTCTGGCCATCATAAGCTAGAGAATAAGTTGACAATGATAGGCCTACATACAATGGCTTACCTGAATATTGAGAAAATAAAAATAAAATCCAAGGGCTGCAGTATACCCAACATTCTATTTACCAACAATTTGAGTATATGGTAAGAACACTAGGCATAAAATTAACTTAAGATGCCAATACATGCCATGCCCACACATACCATAGAAGCATCAGCTGAGTAACATCTTTGATACAATTCCCAACTTTTATAACATCTGCAAATAATTGAAGTATTTTCACAGCAACATCTTGAACTTGAAAAAGACAGAGCACATTCTTCAAATTCTCAATTACTATGACGATCGGAATTCCTTTAGATTCAACGTCGATTTATACTTCTTGGTACATTCCCTAACCTCTAAGCATATACAAGAAATCCTAAACGTCAAAAGGAAGGCCATAATACTACTATATTTGCTCCACACAACACACAGTGGTGGCAAAGCTAAAGGTAAAAAAGGGTGAGGAAGCTTCTAGGTCAAGCTTGTTGCAACTTCTTGTATATAGAATGCTTTTATACATGGGACATTTTCTTTTTAATATGCTAGCTAGAAATCTTAGCTCCGCCATAGAGCACGGACACAAAAGGCAATGAACATACTATCGAGCATACAACGACTATATTGCCAAGAACCTATGACATAATTAAAGCTGTGCCTAGCTCATATTTAAGATCAAACGCTTCACTAACAAAAAGGGAATAACAAATAGTATCTAGAGAATCAATTACCCTTGCTGGCACTGATGAGGAAGAATCCATCAGGAGTAATCGGGCTGTAAAACAGATCAACGACGGGCCGAGAATGCCCATGACAAACAAGTGGTGCCACTGCTTTCTTTTTATCCATTCTAATTTACCCAATTTAACAAAAATCCCTAATAATATCTAATCCAAATATCAAGGAGAAACCCGACCCAACCTAGCGCCGAATATTATAGAATTCAAATTAATAAAAAAAAAGTCCCCAAATGCAAGAAACTGACAATTGCCTTTAAAAAAAATTGAATCTTGCTCTAAAAAAAGATCTAAAAATCAGAATGATATATAGACATATATATATATGTATAGATTTGTAAAATAGTTGGGGAACTGGCGCGATTGAATAAAAGGTGGGAAACCCTAATTTTGGAGATTTGATCTTGATGGATCCACACCCCCTTTTCTTGAATAACCCTATCAAGTACTAAAATATAAAAAGGGAAGCCCTAAAGGATAGTGAGATCAGAATTATTATTGGGGGACAAAATTAGATATAAAATTAAGGAAAAAAATACAAAAAAGGAAAAACTATAGAAAAATTAAAAATAGGACTAGTTACTGAACTATAGGGCATGGCGCAAAGAAGGTTATGCGGCAACAAGGTCTAATATAAGCCACTGCCCCGTGTTCCTTTTTTTTTTTTTTTTTTTTTTTTTTTCTCTCTCTTTTGGATTATTTTTGTTTGTTGGAAAAAAAAAAAGGATTATTGTTATTTTGGATGATTTGTTATTTTTTCGTTCTAAAAGTATTTTTGACCCGTCAACTTGGGTTGCTAGATAAAGGATCCGTTTGTCTATGAGTTGTTTTTTCCTTTTTTCAATAATTTTTTGGAAAACTTGTTTGTCCATGAAAAACTGTTATTTTATGGAGATTTTTTCAAAAACAGTTTTTATGTCAAAACACAACTTCTAACTTTCAAATATAATTTTTCAACTCAACTTCAAAAATCCTTTTTCCAAATTTTTTTTGATATTTATGGCCAAACGGCTACAAAGTAGCCACTAGTTAACTACTAGTATTGTTTTTGTTTCTCATCTTGTGTTTAGTACTCTCTCAGTTCTGTTCTAAAATAGTTGTCTTAATTTGATTTTTCGCGCAATTAAGAAAATATTATAAGACCTTTGGAATTTGTGGACCAAAATAAACTATACATAAATATGTGGATATAAAACATTTCATTAAAGGTAAAGTAGAAGTTTCAACTCAAAAATATTTTTAAATAGAAAATAATGACATCTATTTGAGAACGGAGTGAGTATTCATTTTGCACCTTTGACTAATTAAAATTTAGAAATTCTTTTACTATAGATAATAGAGAATATCAATAACGATTTTATTCATATTATTCGAACTCATAATCTTTAATTAAAGATAAAGCTATTTAGCGTCGTACTTTGTGATGATTTTTTCTAAGAGCTAACGTTTTTATAAATTAGACATGCTCCAATGTGCAATTTATGTCTTGAAATATTTGTCTCACATTAATTTCAATAAATTAGACGTTATTTATCTCGTATATATTAGGCATAATACATAGATAGCCCTTTGAAGTTGCTCCAATTCTCACTTAAACACTCATACTTTCGAAATGATCAGATAGACACTTCTACTTGACACGGGTGTATCTCCTAAATACTCGTGTCGAGCAGACCTTATGCGTGAACAACAATTGCGGTGACATGAGTAACGACCAAATCAAATAACGGCACATGTAATTTTTAATAAAAATTTGAACTCTACCTTTAAAATAATAGTATGTAATTCTTTTTAAGTTAATAGTATAAGTTAAAAATTCCACTTAATTTATCTCCTCCACACCCCTAGCCCCTCTTCTAATCTTTCCCTTTTCCCTATGTCATCTTTCTCCTTACAAACTCCACCCCCACCATCTTCCTCGCCACACGCCACCCTACCCCCTCCCCTTGGGGCTCCTCCTCGTCCTTTTTCTTGTGCTGCAACTGTCAATTTCTCCATTGTAATTAATTACCTATTCTTTTTTTGTTGGTGTTCACATTGTTTGAATTTCTTCCAAACCTAAAACCAAAGAGGTTAAAATAAAATTTGTACTCCAATAAATAAAGAGGAGAAAGAAATACAAGAAGAACAGAGAAAATAATTGGTCAATCAAAAATCGATGGAGACGAAAATGGAGGAAAACTAATAGAGAAGAAGATGGAGGAATCAAAGGTGACATCACTATGCGGCGACCAATTCTTTTGATATCTTGGACTGTAAATTGAATTTGCTTGAGTTTTCCACCTGTGTGAGGAATACTTTTTGTTATTTAATTGAAATTGAAATAAATCCGACGGGTCAAACATCATGTTTGAATGTAGTGTTTCTATATAGCTTCTCGGGGAGTTTCTTTTGGTTTTGAGAGAAAAAAAAAAGTTGTTTGAATTATTTTGAATACTAAATTTATGTAGTTAGATGTTGATTGTTAATGACATTGGATGTTGATTATTAGCGGTAGAATTGGTAGTGATGCAGGTGGTGTACTGATTGTGGAAGAAGGTGGAAATACTATAGTGGGACCCACACGGATAATTTAATTTAATCTAAAAAGAAAAAGGCACAAGGGCCAAATGGTCACTCGCACTTGTCCGGTTTTGCCATAATGATGCTTATACTTTGCAAAGTGTCAACCAACCCTTTCTACTCGTCGAAAATATGATTTTTAAACCCTCCCGCGCTGATGTGTCTAGGAGGTTGCTTATGTGGCAAATGAGCGTGAGCCACACGGCTTTTCAATGCGTGGATCAGAAAAAAGGCACTACCAACAGTTATTTTTTGGTCTTTTCAAGGATTTTCACTACCAAATCCTTCACCTTCATTTTTTCCTTTGTCATTTGCTTCTTTTTCCTCAATTTTCTTTCCTTCTCCTTTATTCCTTATTATTTTCTTACCCTATTTTTTTTCATAAACGATAATCAATAAAAAATCCTAATTGCTAAATATAAATTGACTATGTGTCTGTTAATCTACTAAAAACTCTAATTTTTATAACAATTCACACATAACAACTCATTAAACAAATCAAAAATTACAACGGGTTAAAATGCTTACCTAAAAAATGGGAAATCTTCAAAACCTGAAGAACTAATCCTCTAACTTGTTGTTAATAGTTTAGAAGATCAACTTTGTGGGTTAATCGACGCGTAAGAATGGATTAATCGGCAGGATAAGAGAGGGTAAAAGTGGGGTGCGACTTTTTTGTTTCTTGTTTTTACCGTCGATTTTCAGTTTCCTTTTTGTTTTTACGAGTAAAAAATTAGGTGGCATGTGATATGGCCAACTATCTGACGTGGAAACCACCTGGCCGCATTTGTGCACCACGCTTAGGCGGAAGAGTTCAAAAATTATGTTTCAAACAAGTACAAGAGGCTGGTCGACACTTTGCAAAGTAGAAGCGTGATTATGGCAAAAGCGGACAAGTACAAGTGTCTATTTGACCCTACTGCCAAACAAAAAAACCAAATATTAACAACTCACGCACTCAAGTTTGCATGAACTACACTTACAATGCCTTGTCATTAGGAAGGGTTCACACGACACACTGAGAACAGCACAAGGTGTCTATTTGATCACTAAGTTAGTTCAAGTGTCCAACTGGAAATTGAGGCCAACTTCGATGGGCTATCTATGTATTCCGGCTCAATTTTAACATCTAACTTTCCTCCTCTCTCTACATCTCCACTTTCCTTTTTCAAACAAAAATGGAGCTACTTCCCTTTGGGAAATACTCCAGTTCAACACAAAGAACACCACGAATATTCATACTGTTAGTATTAGCAGTTATAGTTCTTGGTCTAATCCCATCATACCATCCATTTAATTGGTATCCAGCAGGTTTAATAACTACTCCAGCTGAAATATCACCTACTACATACTATAGTGAAGACCAAAAAATAAAAGTAAAAGAACCTGAGACGTGTGATATTTTTAAAGGTGAATGGGTATGGAATCCTGATGGTCCATACTATACAAATAATACATGTTATGTGATCCAAGAACATCAAAATTGTATGAATTATGGTAGACCTGATACTGATTATTTGAAGTGGAGATGGCAGCCTAATGGATGTGAATTGCATATTTTTAATCCGTTTCAGTTCTTGGATATGGTTAGAAATAAGCCTCTAGCACTTGTTGTTGATTCTGTTGGTAGAAATCAAATGCAGTCTTTGATGTCTCTTGGCCCGGGTACTAATTTCTTCTTTATTCTTAATTTTTTAATTTTTTTTTGATACTGAGCTTGCTGATCTATGGTAAATTGCTGCTCTTAAAATATAGATGATCTCATTGCGTGAAATTCTAGTTTAGATTAGCTTGCTAAATGCACTTAGTTTGTTGTTGGAGGTACATTTTAGTGTTGAGGTTGAACTTTGTTTCAAAATTTTGTCTAGTTGTAAAATGCATAGCTTGTGATGTGTTGGTTAGACACGATAAAATTCTGGTAAATTTGGTATCTAAATAGAGAAGGTTAATGGAGTTGCACATTATGCCCGAATTCGAGTATGCCAGATTTCACAGTTACATAAGAGAAGGTCAAGAGTTGTTTCAAGATTTATGGTAAAGTTCATGAAAGACACCATAGATGGGTCAACGCTTATTTGTGGCCAGAAGAAGTTATGAAAGGTAGTGAAATGTATAGGATGTTAGGATTAATGGGGAAAAATGATTATGAACAGTAAATTGGAGGACTGAAAATGTAAAGTGAGTACTCATCTCAAAATGGGCCATGGAATAATTCCAACCTCGTGAATATAAATGTTACTACGATGTCGTTTAATCGTTTCGAACTTTCCAAAGCAGATGCCAGTCTAGTCTAGTCTAGTCATAAACCATTATCATTAAGATATAGGGATTAACCATTTAATTACAAATTATTCAAGCTAATAAGCTCTTAACTTTTCCTTATGTTTCGTTCTTCTAGTTTCTTTTAAGGGTAAAAAAAAGTAGTTTAATTAACAGTGTTGTTTCATTCTGCCAATAATATTAAAATTTTCTTATTTCATAATTCATCATCCCTCCAATAAATAAATAAAATATATTGTATTGGGTGACAGGGTGGAATTTGTTATACTATATTGCATGTTATAGCGTATTTGGCATTGCTTTTCCAGAGTCAAAAGTTTTTTTTTTTTTTTAAAAAAAAAATACTTTTTTAAGAGTTTTGTGGTGTTTGGCAACAAGAAGCAGTTTTTCTGCAGTTGGGGAGAAGCTACAAATATATGCTTCTTCCAAGAAGCAGCAACAGAAATATTTTTTCAAGACAAAATTATTGTCACGCCCTAAAAAATATTTTATTATTAACTGCGCGGGTGCGAGTTTATTTATTTAAAGGCTCGTGACTGGTGTTCAAAAAGGTACAAATTTATTTAGAGAACTCGGAGTCGCCACTTGACATAGTTTAAGGTGTGCCAAGTCACCAGAAGGTACCTTGGAACACCTTTGACTCGTCTAATGGTCTGCGTTTAGAGATTCGGGTAAGGTTCTCAGTTGACTCTCGGGAAGGTATTAGGCACCCTCGAGTCCTGTGCCGAGCACAGTTGCTTTATTGTCGCAGTTTTAATTTATTAAATATGGTTGTTATATTTTATCGTTCATTTAAAGTTACGCTTTGATTGTTCGAAACCGAAATCGCGTCAAGTAACCCACAAGGTATACTTGGACAAAATTTATATATTTTTGTTTTTTTTTTTTTTACTTTTTGCCTAATAAGTAGATCACAAATCATACTTATAATTGCCTAATCGAACTTACATCCTATTATTTTGCCTAATCATTACACCTTGGGTGGATAATTAATCATATCAAAATAAAACACATTGACCAATTTTAGGTATGAAATGAACGACACAAATGTTTAGCATTTCTAATAAACTTGTTATTAATGAAGACTTGTGGCCATAAGTTAAAATGCCATTTAGAAACTAAACTAATTCACAAATTATATACAATATGATTATGCTATTTGTGCTTTCAAAGGTTTGCAACTCTAGGCTAATTTTTGAAGTGATTTTGCACCAAATATCTCTTTTCCTTAAACAACTTTAACGTTTTTTCAGATTTGCAGGAATGCACCAGTTTGTAAAAAAGGGCCAGATTTGAGTGGATTTGCAAAAACGTACAAGTTTGCAAAAATAGCCAGATTTGCACCTTTAACACCAACTGTGCACTTATACCTATTTTTGCCTACTCATTTCAGCATTGAAATAATTTTCAGAATTTCCAGATTTGCAAATATGACCAGTTTGCAGAAATAGCCTTATATTACAGAAACGGCCAGAATTCAACATTTTGGTTTTAATGGTTAAATCTTAAGTTTGCCTAACCTTTACATGCTGTCCGGATTTTCATACATAGCTAAAATAATAGATGAATTAAATTACACAAATAAACACTAAATATTTCCTAGTTTTTCACAAATAGCTAGTTTTAAACTAGAATAAACTCATAACAAAAGGCATACAATAAAGGGTTTTAGACATTTTTTACTTCATTTTTTTTTTCATAGCCAAAATGATAAAATATACAAGGTAAATTGTGTTTACCTTGTGTAGAAAAACTTCCAAGCTAGTGAAGCAAATGAAATAGCAAGAACCCAACCAAAGCGAGCAAACTTGTACCCCAAATCAGCCACTACAACAGCCCCTTTTATACCTTCTATTCAAACTTTAAACCTTAAGATTTATGCCCCAAAAGACCTTAGATGTAAAGGCTTTTGGTTCTAAATCTAACTCTTAAACTCACTAATTTTTTCAAGTGTTTTTTGCTCACTCTTTTTGTGTAAATTTCAGCAAGTTGTTTTGTATTAAAGAGGGTAGTAAATGCCTCTATTTATAGCTAAAAGGTGGGGCTAAAGGGTGGGGTGTGGACTTGTACAAAAGTACAAGCCCACACCCTACACTTGAGTGCTTTTAGTCCCATTTTTCAAGCAAAAGTACAGCAGCTATAGCCACTGTTACAGCCACCTAAAACTGTCCTAAAGGGCTGAAATAATGCAAGTAGGGTCCTCTAAAAGGACCCCCAATACTCATTACATAACTAGAAGGAAACCAAGACCAAACTAGACAACTAAATCAGCCCCAAGACTAGCTAAATGGATCAAACTAGACTTAAAACTAAACAAATTGACTAAACTAAACCAAAACTCAAGACCAAAGCGAGAACAAACATTTAAACTAGTTGCTTTCAGATTCTGGACAATTAAACATGCTTTCAAATTCAGTTCCCTTTCACATTCATATAGGAATCCATGACAAACATATGCAAACAACTTCGTACTCATGGTTCGATAATTATTGAAAACAAAGGGATTCACTTCTTCTTGAACAAAATACTTAGAAAAGATCATAAACAGATCCTACATAAACTACTATCAATCCTGCACATTAGGCTAAATTAACGCACTTATTTGAGACAACAGGATACAGGATATTTCATTTTTATGCTACCACTAAACTAAACATGGATTCTTCCTAATTGAAACACCAAAATCAATACTAAAATTGAAAGAATAAGACCAAGATCATCTTGCCTACATTGTCGCCAAAGCTGCTGCCATGATTCGCACACTGCCTCGCCATTGTCCTCACCGCAGCCGCATCAACATAACCAGTACAACCGCTGCCTCGTCGTCACAACGAGCTATTGCCTCGCTCGATTTATCAACAAACGTCACTCATCATCACTGCCTCACTAAAAACAGCCCCTCCATCATCATCGAGTCTCCGTACCAAACATCACCACCACTGCCTCCGTTACAAAAATCAGAACAGTCCCCCCTCCCCTCACGGCATCAAACACATCACCTCCATGGAACCAAAGCAAGCCCCGCCACCATAACATGACCCCCAAACAAATCATCACAGAAACAGAAAACAAAGTAAGAAGGAGAAGAAAAGAAACGAAGAACAGAAACGGGAAAAAGAACAAAAGAAAAAAAAACAGAAAAAACAGAAACGGGGGCAAAGGGGGCGGGGTATTTGGAAACGGGGTACAAGGGAGGTAGGGAGGAGCAAAAAGAAGAGAAAATAACAAGAAAAAACTCACCGGAAAAATTACAAAGTGGCCGGATTTTGTGTTTGACCGCACCTTTGACTGTCGATCTACGAAAATCCGCTATGATTTTGAAGAAACGGAGTTGAGAAATGGAATGGGGGGGTCGAGATCTATAACATAGTGTATTTTGGAATTTTTTTCCGGTGGAGGGGCTGAAATTTTGGCATGGTGACCCCAAGTCATTGAGACTTAAGGGTGTGTGTGGTGTAAAAATGGAGTTTGTACACTTATAAAGGAAGTAAGGGGAAGAGTGGGAACCGTTGGATCAAACTTGATCCAAGGGCTGTGATTGCTCAAGACTTGGACGGGCCAAGAGTGAGAACTGGGCTGTGGGCTAAACATTGGGCTACTTATTCTTATACAAATGGCCATTAAAAGAGTCTATACTTAACAAAACATACACAATTAATCGTAATGTAAACCACATAAATTCACGATACTATCACAATTAAAACGTAGAATCACAATTAAACAGATAACAAGTAATTTTTGGTAATTTTCAATTTTTTAACGTCCTAATTAAAGACGAAATTAGTTAGAACAAACAACAGAAGTCAAGAAAAAATTGACGAAACGTTCTATGAATCTAATACGACTATTTTTAGCATTTTTTTAATTTTGTGTGCCAAAATTAGGTGATTACAGAACGTAGAATCACAATTAAACAGATAACAAGTAATTTTTGGTAATTTTCAATTTTTTAACGTCCTAATTAAAGACGAAATTAGTTAGAACAAACAACAGAAGTCAAGAAAAAATTGACGAAACGTTCTATGAATCTAATACGACTATTTTTAGCATTTTTTTAATTTTGTGTGCCAAAATTAGGTGATTACAGCTGCCCCTCTTTGTTCGGGAACACGAAGAGTTTTCGGACAAAGAAGTAATCGACAACTAATTTTGGCTTTTCGGTTCTAGCCGAGAGCATGCTTTTCAAAACGGTGACCGTACCTTGAATTTCGGTTCTAACCGAGAACAAAGTTACCTACATATCCCCGGACTAAGGAATCAGGTCAGTGTAGTTCCTTACGTGCGGTAGCTGGGACTACCGCATTCAAACAGACACTGGACTCACTAAGACTCACTAAGACAAACCTAGACACTCTAGACTACTTAAGACAAACCAGAGGCTCTTCTAGACACACTTGGGGCTGATACTAGACACTCTAGACTACTAAGAGGCTGTCGCTGCTGATTACTGGTCGCTTGCTGGTGGTCATTGCTTTACAAGGAATGGAAATACAAGGAAAAAATGTAAAATTACAATCCCTAGCCTAAATCTTCATGCTTCCCTGAGGTGAATCTTAGCTTGAAAGACAAACTCCGTCACCCGTTGTATGGGCAGGCACCATCTGAAACTTGAAATGGTCGCACTTGTTTCAAACAGGTCTTGACTTGAAGCTGGGGATGGTCGCTATCTTCGAGCAGGACTAACTTGAAAAAGGAGTGGTTGCTATCTTTGAGCGCAAATGACTTGAACTACATGTGAGTGCTATCTTCTAGCAAAACTGACTTGAAAGGAAAATGATCGCTATCTTTTAGCAGATCCTGACATGGAAAGGAAATGACGCTATCTTTGAGCTAAAACTGACTCGAAAAGGAAATGATCGCTATCTTTTAGCAGATCTTGACATGGAAAGGAAATGACGCTATCTTTGAGCGAAAACTGACTCAAAAAGGAAATGATCGCTATCTTTTAGCAGATCTTGACATGGAAAGGAAATGACGCTATCTTTGAGCGAAAACTGACTCGAAAAGGAAATGATCGCTATCTTTTAGCAGATCTTGACATGGAAAGGAAATGACGCTATCTTTGAGCGAAACTGCCTCGAAAAGGAAATGATCGCCATCTTTTAGCAGATCTTGACATTGAAAGGAGATGACGCTATCTTTGAGCGAACTGACTCGAAAAGGGAATGATCGCTATCTTTTAGCAGATCTTGACATTGAAAGGAAATGACGCTATCTTTGAGCGAAACTGACTTGAAGAGGAAATGATCGCTGTCTTTTAGCAGATCTTGATATGGAAAGGAAATGACGCTATCTTTGAGCGAAACTGACTTGAAAAGGAAATGATCGCTGTCTTTTAGCAGATCTTGATATGGAAAAGAAATGACATTGTGTTTTAGCGGGAATTGACTCGAAGAGAGAATGGAGTTCCGTCTGACATATAGCGCAACTATCCCGGTTCAAGTAGTCCTAGCTCTTTCTTAGCAACATAGCAAATGTCACACTTACTTTCTGCATCGTGGATACACCCTGTTTCGGATCTTGCAAATAAGCTTAGTGACTCTTGTTCTATTCTTCACAGTACTGTGGGATGAACAACGCTTAAAGCTTCTCCCAAACATATCCACTCTTCATGATACAATTTTGGTATGTCGTCCTTCCGGCCTGATGTGCCGTGCTGGGCTCCAATTATCAATGTTGATCATGACTTGCTGAGAACTTTCCCATTGCCGAGGGTGTGCCCTGCTCGCTGGAATTAAACCTGAATCCTGAAAGACAGAGTTTTGCAATTTTTCTTTTGTTGCTCATGTGAGGTTAGCGCCGAAAGGGCGAGGAATTAATGATGAGGCAAGATGTACAAAATGGAATAAAAAAGTTTAAGGGCGAAAGTCGTTTGGACAGGGAACGTCTTTCTGAAAAGGGAAACTTATCTGGCAATATACTGGCAGCCTTGATGATCATGACATGTATCTTGGATGACCTCGTCCGACCAGTGCCACTTGTTTGTTGAGAGTTGATCCACGGAAGATATCAAACCATAACCAAGTTGAGGTGACTCTCAAGTCGACTAGTAGCGCCCTTTCGGGTTTTCACCAACTAGCCTCTCTCTTTAATCTTTTTCCTCACTGTTTGTCTTGCGGCGCCTTCTCAGGTTTTCACCGACAGGACTTCTTTCTTTTCTCTTTTTTTCTTTCTTTTTTTTTCAATTTTTTTTTTTCAATTCAATTTACAACACCAACATCTCTTGAAAAATGTGAATAGATGATACAAAAACGATAGAAGTTTGTTTTTATTTTATTTTATTTATGAAATAAAATAAAAACAAACTTCTGCCCCAGTTTAGCATGAAAAGGGGAATCTAAATTTCCTTTGATGTTGGCCGCAAACTTGGAGGCAAGTTTTGCGTCAATATGAACAGGGAAAGAGGAATTTTTTCTTATTGCGACCGCACCAGAATGGTTGCCTACGTATCCTTTTGAGAGGAATCAGGTCAGACGTAGCTCTAGGCAAATGCCCAGGTTTCTTTTTGATGCTTTTCAGTTTCATTTCATCTTGGTACAATTACATTGATTTCAACTGAGAACATGCCTCAAAAGTACAACGTTCAAAATGCTAACAAGGGATACAATTTGGGATAGCAAAAGAGAATAAAAGTCTTGCATTCATCCTGATTTGAAAGCCATCTTGAAATCAAATGTAGTACCTCTTGACCGCGTCTGCATTGACGGGTATTTCAGTTGTCCTGCCTTCTGGATCTGTAAGGTACAAGGCGCCATTTGGCAATACTTTCTTTACCAGGTATGGCCCTTGCCAATTTGGAGCAAATTTCCCTCTAGCTTCTTCCTGATGAGGAAAGATTCTTTTCAAGACTAATTGCCCTTCTTTCAAGTCGCGCAGGCGCACTTTCTTGTTGTAGGCTCGGGCCATTCTCTGTTGATACAATTGACCATGACAAACTGCATTGAGCCTCTTTTCATCAATGAATGACAACTGCTCCAATCGGGTTTTGACCCATTCTGTGTCCTCAATTTCTGCTTCCACAATGATTCTGAGGGATGGTATTTCAACTTCAGCGGGTATGACTGCTTCAGTTCCGTATACCAATGAATACGGGGTTGCACCTATGGAAGCGCGCACAGTTGTGCGGTAACCAAGCAAAGCAAAAGACAACTTCTCATGCCAATCACGAGATCCTTGTATCATTTTCCTAAGGATCTTCTTGATATTCTTATTGGCTGCTTCAACCGCACCATTTGCCTTTGGTCGGTAAGGTGTGGAATTTCGGTGCATGATCTTGAATCTTTCACACACGTCATTCATTAAATGACTGTTCAGATTTGCCGCATTATCAGTGATGATGGTACTTGGGATACCAAAGCGACAAATAATATTAGAATGAACGAAATCCACCACAGCTTTCTTGGTCACGGACTTGAGAGTGACAGCCTCAACCCATTTGGTGAAATAATCTATTGCAACCAAAATGAATCTGTGCCCATTTGATGCTCTTGGTTCAATAGGCCCGATAACATCCATCCCCCATGCTGTAAAAGGCCATGGGGCTGACATTGTGTGCAACTCTAAAGGAGGTGAATGTATCAAATCACCGTGTACTTGGCATTGATGACACTTTCGCACAAAAGTAATGCAGTCATGTTCCATGGTAAGCCAGAAGTATCCTGCTCTGAGTACTTTCTTAGCTAACACGTGCCCGCTCATGTGGGGTCCGCAGATCCCCGAATGCATGTCATTGAGAATTTTCGTGGCTTCGGTTGCATCCACGCATCTTAACAGTCCCAAATCGGGTGTTCTTTTGTACACCACCCCTCCACTCAGAAAGAAACCACTTGCCAGTCGTCGAAGCGTTCTCTTTTGATTATTTTCTGCCGTTGGAGGGTATGTCCCATCTTGAAGGAAATTCTTGACATCAAAGTACCACGGCTGACCGTCAATTTCTTCTTCAATCACATTGCAGTATGCATGTTGGCTTTGGACCTGAATCTCTAACGGATCAATATGGGCTTTATCAGGATGGACAAGCATTGAGGCTAATGTAGCCAATGCGTCAGCCAACTCATTATGTATTCTGAGAACATGTCTAAACTTTAGAACATCAAACTTTTGGCGAAGGTCGTCCATACACTGCTTGTACATGATTAGCTTAAGGTCTCGAGTTCCCCATTCACCCTTCATTTGGCGTATCAAAAGATCTGAATCTCCGATCACCAGCAATTCTTTGATGTCCATGTCTAGAGCCATACGCAAACCCATTATGCATGCTTCATACTCCGATGTGTTATTAGTGCAACTGAAACGAAGTTGAGCAGCTGCCGGATAATAATGTCCCGTGGGAGAAATGAGGACTGCTCCAATACCATGGCCTTTTGAGTTGGAAGCACCATCAAAGTACATTTTCCATACATGTTCTTCTTCAGTAATCAACTCTTCAAGCACATCTACCTCCTCATCGGGGAAGTAAGTCTTCAATGGTTCATAATCATCATCCACCGGATTTTCAGCCAAATGATCAGCTAAGGCTTGAGCTTTCATTGCAGTTCTGGTGACATAAACTATGTCGAATTCTGTGAGCAGGATCTGCCATTTTGCAAGTTTGCCAGTTGGCATTGGCTTTTGAAATATGTACTTCAATGGATCCATCCGGGAAATCAGATAAGTGGTATAGGACAAGAGATAATGTTTCAGCTTTTGTGCAACCCAAGTTAGGGCACAACACGTCCTTTCCAACAAAGTGTATCTGGCCTCGCAATCTGTGAACTTTTTGCTCAGATAATAAATGGCCTGTTCTTTCTTTCCCGAGGCATCATGTTGCCCCAGTACACAACCAAAAGAGTTTTCATTGACTGACAAGTACAAAAACAATGGTCGGCCAGGCTCGGGCGGAACCAAAACAGGAGGATTTGACAAGTATTGCTTGATCTTGTCAAAGGCTTCTTGGCACTCCTCGGTCCATGCAATTGATGCATTCTTTTTCAACAACTTGAGGATCGGCTCGCATATTGTGGTAAGTTGAGCAACGAACCTACTGATGTAATTCAACCTGCCTAGAAAGCTTTTAACATCCTTCTTGGTTCGAGGCGGAGGTAGTTCTTGTATTGCTTTGATCTTTGCGGGATCCAATTCAATACCTCGCCTACTAACAATGAAACCCAACAATTTTCCAGCAGGCACACCAAATGCACACTTGGCTGGATTCAGCTTCAGATTGTACCTACGGAGTCTTTCAAAGAACTTTCTGAGATCTCTCACGTGTTCTTCAGCAGTTCTGGACTTGATGATCACATCATCCACGTATACTTCTATTTCTTTATGCATCATATCATGGAAAATGGCAGTCATAGCCCTCACGTAGGTTGCCCCAGCATTTTTCAAACCAAATGGCATCACTCTATAGCAATAAGTTCCCCAAGGCGTAGTGAATGCCGTTTTGTATGCATCATCTTCATCCATCTGGATTTGGTGATATCCAGCATAGCAGTCAACAAAGGATTGTATCTCATGTTTGGCACAATTGTCTACGAGAGTATGAATGTTAGGCAACGGGAAATTGTCTTTGGGACTTGCCTTGTTCAAATCTCGATAGTCCACACATATCCTTGTTTTTCCATCCTTCTTAGGAACCGGAACAACATTTGCAACCCAAGTAGTGTACTGAACCGATTGAATCACTTTTGCATCCAACTGTTTCATTATTTCATCATGGATTTTCTTGATCATATCAGTCTTGAACTTCCGTTGCATTTGTCTCACTGGAGGGAAACCGGGTTGAATTGGCAATTCGTGGACTATCAATTCAGAACTCAAACCCGGCATCTCATCATATGACCATGCAAAAACATCTCGATATTCAAAGAGCACTTTTCGAATATCGTTCTTCACTTCAGGTAGAGCATACATGCTTATCTTGGTTTCCCTCACATCATCAGGGCTCCCAAGATTAACATCCTCTGTATCAGCCAAATTGGGTTTAGGCTTGCCCTCATGGCGTTCAACTTCCAGGCCTATCTCAAAATCTGCCTGTTCCCCGTCATATTCGATCTCATTAACAGATTCCTCAATGTTTTCTTCATCACTTTCAACCTCAACTACGGTTATGGAGCCAAAATCGGATTGCAGTCCCTGGATGGACGATAAGTTCCTTGAACATGTCATGATATCAGGACCAGCAGATATATCACTACAGATAAACAAAAATAGAATAAAATTAGGAATATGAACAGAGATTGATGTAAAGCTTGGCTCTTGGCCTTTCATTAATGAAAAAGGGTTTGAATTACAAAAGGAAAGATGAGCAAAATAATACACTTGGCATACAACCCTTAGAATATCCAAGTGTATTCAAAAGAAAACTGTAAAACAACAGTCTACCAAGACCCCTTCCTGATGGGGAAGGGAGTTGCATTCCAGTTTGTCAGGTGCACGTCCGGGCCAATGTACTGAATTGAAGCATTACTGGAGCCTTCACCCGGCTGTACCATGCAGATTTCAAAGATGCCACCTAGATCAAATGGTGCCTCCTGATTGTCTTCCACTGTGTTGACATTTGTAGCGACAACCTTTGGTTTCATAACATAACCCACAAAAGACTGAGCGAGACACGGAATTGGCTTTGGGAGAGACCAAACTTCCGACTTCTTTTTCTTTGCTTGCTTGCGATCAGCTGCTTTTGGCTTGAACCCTAGTCCCCACGTGCCTTGCACACCATTTGGATAAACTGGATTTACCCTGCCTTGTAGTGATGCTCCCAAGCCCTTTCCAAATTGGAAACCATGCTTTAACATTTCGGATGCCATCATTATAGACGTCTCTGACACTCTTGGGATGGGTATGGGCTTCCCTTCTGTTACCTTTTCCACATACACAACATCGGAGGTTTGATACATGATGGTCGGGCGTGTAGTGACGGCTTCAAGGGCTGGTACGTCCAGGCTATTGTTAAACTGTGAGTCATCCTCTCCATAAACCACGACAGCTTGATTATCCCAAGTAAACTTGACCACCTGATGAACTGTGGATGGTACTGCACAAGCCATGTGAATCCATGGTCGGCCCAGTAACAGATTGTACGATGCATCCGTCTCCATGACTTGAAACTCAATGCTGAAGGTAGCGGGCCCAATGGTTAACTCAAGATTGATGATGCCCAATGATTCTCGAACTCCACCATCAAAAGCACGAACAGCAGAGGAACTTGCCCTGATTTTGCTCATATCCAACCTTAGACTCTTCAATGTAGACAGAGGGCAAATGTTCAATCCCGCGCCACCATCTATTAGAACACGTGTGACATAGGAGTCTTCACACTTGACTGAGACGTGAAGCGCTCGATTATGACCGGTTCCTTCTGCTGGCAGCTCCTCATCGGTGAACATCACACGATTAGTCTCAAATACTCTGCCAGCAAGTGATTCCAGATTAGCCACAGTAGTTTGTTCAGGAATGTAGGCCTCATTCAATATCTTCAACAGTGCATTGCGATGTGCTTCAGAGTTCATAAGCAGAGACAAAAGTGATATCTGAGCTGGAGTCTTTCTCAGTTGCTCGACGATAGAATAGTCTGTCGATCTCATTTTCTTCAAAAATTCTTCAGCTTCTTTCTCAGACACCGGCTCTTTGATGGGTCCTTGGTCTTCTCGACCTGGCTTTGCCTTTCTCAATTCTTCCGGGGTGAAACATCTCCCGGACCGAGTTAGACCATTTACATCTGCAGCAACCTCCATGATTTCTTTCCCGTTGTAAGACACAATTGTTTTGTTGTAGTTCCAAGGAACGGCCTTTGTACTTTTGACAGGGAGTTGCGCTGCTTGAGTGATGATAACCGGTTCACACTTCTTTGCCTTAACCTCGAAGACCGGAGCTTTCTGGCATGATGCCCCTTGCACAATAAATACTGGTGCACTGTCATGAACCTTTTCCTGCTTTGCAGCCGGAATTGTGAAACTTGGCTCAACAGCAGTATCTTGCTTTGCTTTGTTGACAACAGACGCACTAGACTTTTCCCTGATTACAACAATAAATGGCTCAGGGCCTTTGATGTCTGGGGAGGGACCAACTGCCACAATCTGCTTGGCGGCTTTCCCTTTCATGTCCTCTTCTATGCATACCATCCCTACCATGTGTACGTTGTTTTGAACATCATGAGCTGGTAAGGGATTTTGATTTACATTTTGTGTTTCATCCCCCACGACTTTTATCTGGTTGTTGTCTATCATTGCCTGGATTGCCCTTTTGAGTTCCCAGCAGGATTCTGTGTCATGTCCAGGTGCTCCAGAATGAAACGCACAATGGCGTGAATGATCAACTCTTCCATTGGGGTTCACCTTCCCCGGGATTGGCTTCAACAGATTGGCTTGCTGCAACTTTTCAAACAAATTAGTGTAGGTTTCCCCCAGTGGGGTGAACTGCCTTTTCTCTTGTTGCATGTTTCTTTGTTGCATGTTTGGACGAAAACCCTGCGGACCTCGTGGTCGATAAGGCATCTCCTGGTGAGCCTGGAATTGAGTATGTGCCTGTTGATTGTTATATTGGACTGGAGCAGGGGGTGGACGCCACTGTGGACCAGATAGAGGCTGAGCATAAGATGCTGCATTTACAGGGAATGAGAACTGCGGCATGGCGAATTGTTGGCCGTGAGTTGGATAGAATTGTTGTGGCGGAGGTGCCTGAATATACCCTTGACGGTCGTTGTATCTCCCATCATTTCTTCCCGGTCCAGGACCAACCATTGCCACCTCGTCTTTTTTCTCTTTCTTCTTCCCATAAGTACCTGACCCTGATTGCAACGCTTGGGTCGTGGCTCTCAAAGCTGTTTGGCTCACAATCTTGCCTGCTTTGATTCCTCTCTCAATCATCTCCCCAATTTTTACTGCTTCACTGAATTGCTTCCCAAGGGCAGAGGCCATTGCTTGGTAGTATGTTTCGTCAAGTACTTCGACGAATTCTTCCACCATTTTATCGTCTGGGATCAAAGGGCTCACACGCGCCGCCTGTTCGCGCCATCTATAGGCATACTCTCTGAAGCTTTCGCCTGGTTTCTTTGTGATCGTCTTCAAAGAAGAACGATCAGGAGCAGCCTCCATTTTGTAGCCATAATGATTCAGGAAAGCGCTGGCCATGTCGTCAAAGGTGACCCACTTGGAAACATCTTGTTGCACAAACCATTCTGTGGCCGGTCCTCCCAAACTGTCCGCAAAGTACGCCATCAATAATTCGTCCTTCTCGATACCCCTCATTTTGTTAAGGTATATCTTCACATGGATCCTCGGGTCACTTTGTCCAGTGTACGGATCGAATTTGGGCACAACAAAGCCTTCAGGCAATGGCACATGAGGGAATAAGCACATGTCTTTGTATGAAATACTTGCTTTACCCCCTTGCCCTTGTATGTTTTTCACAGTTTGCTCCAGGCTTTTCAATTTTCGAGCAAAGTCAGCCTCTTCTGTTTTCCCCAATCTTTCGACATCAGCATGTGATTCTGGGTGGTGTCCATGATCATACGACTCAGTGGGGCGGAGTACATTACCCCGAGTTTGGTCGAATTGTTGATCACGAGCCCTCAACTGTGGGTCGCTGTTTGACCTTTGCAATGTGTGTCCTGCAGGAACAGTGAATACTGTGGCAGGAACTTGGGCTTGGCCATGTTGTCCATGTTGTGGGAATTGTGCCCCAGGTTGTACAGTAGAGGGCCCAGCTATGTTGTCAGTTTCTGGATGTGGACCGAACCCTGGAGGGTAACGGGGGTCTTCTGCCATTGTAGATTGCCCTTGCCCTGGTGGCTGAGCATTCGCCGTGAAACCAGCAGCACCTGGCGGAGCAGGAGGTGCCTGAACTGCCGACAAGTTACGGACCAGTTGCATCATCATTTCTTTCATGGCCGTGAAATCCTCGGCCATCTTAGCCTGTTGTTCAGCCAAGCGAACCAGCTCAGTGTTCTCAGTTTCTTCGGCCATCGTTGCTGGAGTGTCTTCTTGAAGAGGTGCTTCAAACACTTCTAGAACAGGCAGTGGTCCCTTGATTCTGGTGGAATAGGAATGTGGGGCCAGCACGGCAGTTGCTCAAGCTCTAAACAAATCAAAACACGTTAGTGCAACAAGATAGCATGGAATATGAATTTGCTCGTCGGCCTGAACAATGCCTAAGGTCGTTATGCGTCATCCCAAATCGGTTTAGATTAGATCCCCAAGTGTATTATTTGATCTCTTTTCTCTTCTTTCTTTTTTTTTTCTTTCTTTTCTTTTCCTTTCTTTCTTTTTTTTTTTTTTTTCTATTTTTTTTTCTTTTGAAATCCGTCTCTCCCCAACTTGGTCAGCATAACAACCTTTCCTAATCGCATGCAACACATAGAATGCTTTTTTCAAACAAGTCTTTCCCGGGAAGTGGGTCCCGTTCAGACAACAGGTAGTCAACCTAGACAAGTGCAATACCGGTGTATCGCACCTCATTAAGTCGGATATGATGCAGATAATTGGGCCTAAAGGTTTAACTCTAGGTGACACAACTGACTCAGTTGTCTAGACTGGCTGAAAACCCGGTGGACAAACCGGGCGGAAAGCGTATCAGGGCCATCCGGAGACAGTGTGTCCGGCCTAAAACCCCGTCACGCCTTCCTCCTAAATCATGGGCAATTTAGTAAGAAAGTCCCAGATGCCACAAGCAATCTGGTAAGTGTACGTGTGTGTGTGTTTCAGAGACTCAGAGGGTTGCGGAGGAAGACAGTTTATATATACAGTTCAACAATATCAAAGCAGTAACATTCAACTTTTTCAGGTGATAACGGCAATAAAATAACAACCAAATATTTAATAAATTAAAACATGCGACAATTTATCAAAGCCGGAGATTCTAGTTTTCACTAATTTCCCCAGCGGAGTCGCCAAGCTGTCACGCCCTAAAAAATATTTTATTATTAACTGCGCGGGTGCGAGTTTATTTATTTAAAGGCTCGTGACTGGTGTTCAAAAAGGTACAAATTTATTTAGAGAACTCGGAGTCGCCACTTGACATAGTTTAAGGTGTGCCAAGTCACCAGAAGGTACCTTGGAACACCTTTGACTCGTCTAATGGTCTGCGTTTAGAGATTCGGGTAAGGTTCTCAGTTGACTCTCGGGAAGGTATTAGGCACCCTCGAGTCCTGTGCCGAGCACAGTTGCTTTATTGTCGCAGTTTTAATTTATTAAATATGGTTGTTATATTTTATCGTTCATTTAAAGTTACGCTTTGATTGTTCGAAACCGAAATCGCGTCAAGTAACCCACAAGGTATACTTGGACAAAATTTATATATTTTTGTTTTTTTTTTTTTACTTTTTGCCTAATAAGTAGATCACAAATCATACTTATAATTGCCTAATCGAACTTACATCCTATTATTTTGCCTAATCATTACACCTTGGGTGGATAATTAATCATATCAAAATAAAACACATTGACCAATTTTAGGTATGAAATGAACGACACAAATGTTTAGCATTTCTAATAAACTTGTTATTAATGAAGACTTGTGGCCATAAGTTAAAATGCCATTTAGAAACTAAACTAATTCACAAATTATATACAATATGATTATGCTATTTGTGCTTTCAAAGGTTTGCAACTCTAGGCTAATTTTTGAAGTGATTTTGCACCAAATATCTCTTTTCCTTAAACAACTTTAACGTTTTTTCAGATTTGCAGGAATGCACCAGTTTGTAAAAAAGGGCCAGATTTGAGTGGATTTGCAAAAACGTACAAGTTTGCAAAAATAGCCAGATTTGCACCTTTAACACCAACTGTGCACTTATACCTATTTTTGCCTACTCATTTCAGCATTGAAATAATTTTCAGAATTTCCAGATTTGCAAATATGACCAGTTTGCAGAAATAGCCTTATATTACAGAAACGGCCAGAATTCAACATTTTGGTTTTAATGGTTAAATCTTAAGTTTGCCTAACCTTTACATGCTGTCCGGATTTTCATACATAGCTAAAATAATAGATGAATTAAATTACACAAATAAACACTAAATATTTCCTAGTTTTTCACAAATAGCTAGTTTTAAACTAGAATAAACTCATAACAAAAGGCATACAATAAAGGGTTTTAGACATTTTTTACTTCATTTTTTTTTTCATAGCCAAAATGATAAAATATACAAGGTAAATTGTGTTTACCTTGTGTAGAAAAACTTCCAAGCTAGTGAAGCAAATGAAATAGCAAGAACCCAACCAAAGCGAGCAAACTTGTACCCCAAATCAGCCACTACAACAGCCCCTTTTATACCTTCTATTCAAACTTTAAACCTTAAGATTTATGCCCCAAAAGACCTTAGATGTAAAGGCTTTTGGTTCTAAATCTAACTCTTAAACTCACTAATTTTTTCAAGTGTTTTTTGCTCACTCTTTTTGTGTAAATTTCAGCAAGTTGTTTTGTATTAAAGAGGGTAGTAAATGCCTCTATTTATAGCTAAAAGGTGGGGCTAAAGGGTGGGGTGTGGACTTGTACAAAAGTACAAGCCCACACCCTACACTTGAGTGCTTTTAGTCCCATTTTTCAAGCAAAAGTACAGCAGCTATAGCCACTGTTACAGCCACCTAAAACTGTCCTAAAGGGCTGAAATAATGCAAGTAGGGTCCTCTAAAAGGACCCCCAATACTCATTACATAACTAGAAGGAAACCAAGACCAAACTAGACAACTAAATCAGCCCCAAGACTAGCTAAATGGATCAAACTAGACTTAAAACTAAACAAATTGACTAAACTAAACCAAAACTCAAGACCAAAGCGAGAACAAACATTTAAACTAGTTGCTTTCAGATTCTGGACAATTAAACATGCTTTCAAATTCAGTTCCCTTTCACATTCATATAGGAATCCATGACAAACATATGCAAACAACTTCGTACTCATGGTTCGATAATTATTGAAAACAAAGGGATTCACTTCTTCTTGAACAAAATACTTAGAAAAGATCATAAACAGATCCTACATAAACTACTATCAATCCTGCACATTAGGCTAAATTAACGCACTTATTTGAGACAACAGGATACAGGATATTTCATTTTTATGCTACCACTAAACTAAACATGGATTCTTCCTAATTGAAACACCAAAATCAATACTAAAATTGAAAGAATAAGACCAAGATCATCTTGCCTACATTGTCGCCAAAGCTGCTGCCATGATTCGCACACTGCCTCGCCATTGTCCTCACCGCAGCCGCATCAACATAACCAGTACAACCGCTGCCTCGTCGTCACAACGAGCTATTGCCTCGCTCGATTTATCAACAAACGTCACTCATCATCACTGCCTCACTAAAAACAGCCCCTCCATCATCATCGAGTCTCCGTACCAAACATCACCACCACTGCCTCCGTTACAAAAATCAGAACAGTCCCCCCTCCCCTCACGGCATCAAACACATCACCTCCATGGAACCAAAGCAAGCCCCGCCACCATAACATGACCCCCAAACAAATCATCACAGAAACAGAAAACAAAGTAAGAAGGAGAAGAAAAGAAACGAAGAACAGAAACGGGAAAAAGAACAAAAGAAAAAAAAACAGAAAAAACAGAAACGGGGGCAAAGGGGGCGGGGTATTTGGAAACGGGGTACAAGGGAGGTAGGGAGGAGCAAAAAGAAGAGAAAATAACAAGAAAAAACTCACCGGAAAAATTACAAAGTGGCCGGATTTTGTGTTTGACCGCACCTTTGACTGTCGATCTACGAAAATCCGCTATGATTTTGAAGAAACGGAGTTGAGAAATGGAATGGGGGGGTCGAGATCTATAACATAGTGTATTTTGGAATTTTTTTCCGGTGGAGGGGCTGAAATTTTGGCATGGTGACCCCAAGTCATTGAGACTTAAGGGTGTGTGTGGTGTAAAAATGGAGTTTGTACACTTATAAAGGAAGTAAGGGGAAGAGTGGGAACCGTTGGATCAAACTTGATCCAAGGGCTGTGATTGCTCAAGACTTGGACGGGCCAAGAGTGAGAACTGGGCTGTGGGCTAAACATTGGGCTACTTATTCTTACACAAATGGCCATTAAAAGAGTCTATACTTAACAAAACATACACAATTAATCGTAATGTAAACCACATAAATTCACGATACTATCACAATTAAAACGTAGAATCACAATTAAACAGATAACAAGTAATTTTTGGTAATTTTCAATTTTTTAACGTCCTAATTAAAGACGAAATTAGTTAGAACAAACAACAGAAGTCAAGAAAAAATTGACGAAACGTTCTATGAATCTAATACGACTATTTTTAGCATTTTTTTAATTTTGTGTGCCAAAATTAGGTGATTACAATTATCCTTACTAAAAATTCATATTTACCAAATTATCCCTCATTAATTAACCATATCTCTCTCTAATAAAATTATATTTTTCTTTTTCCTATTTTTTTCCTATTATATACTTTTATAAATCTTTCTTACTCTTAGGACTAGTTTTTATTTCTACTCAATAATAATTGGATCTCCTATTCTTTAAATTATTTTTTAAAAGTACGTAATTACTAGAAAGTTTTAATTCGGTTATCACTTCGATTTAACACTATCTTATGTTCTTCAATATCTTAAATTTATATATTTTACTTTATGTTTTACATTTTAACTAATAATTTTTTTAATTATATACTTTTATGACAAATATTTAAAATTATTATTTTTTATTTTTGTTAATCCAAATGTAAAAATAAATTTGGATGTTCTTTTCGTAATTTAACACTCAAAAGTGTTTTTCGTAAAGATTAGCCAAACACAAATTATTTATATACTTCTCCAATGAGTTGTCCAAACACAAACTGTTTATTATCCAAAAATTTTTTTTGACAAGTATTTATGTCAAAAGTACTTCTCAAATTAAGCAGTTTTTTGCGGCAATTCCAAACAAGCTCTTATAGCCTGTTTGGCATTGCTTCTCCAAAGCCAAAAGTGCTTTTTTTCAACAAAAGTACTTTTTTTAGAATTTTGAGGTGTTTGGCAACTAAAAAAAAGTACTTTTAGGTAGAAGCAGAAGTAGTTTTTCTGCTGTTGGGGAGAAGTTACAAATATCTGCTTCTTGGAAGAAGCAGAAGCAGAAGCAGTTTATTAATTTTTTCAAGACAGAAATATCCTTACCAAGAATTCATATTTACCATATTATTTCTTATAAATTAACCATATCACTCTCAAAATACAATTATATTTTTCTTTTTCCTATTTTTTTCTACTACGTACTTTTACAAATCTTCTTCCTCCAGGACTAATTTTTATTTCTAGGTATTACTATCAAACGTATATAGGATGTCCTACTCTTTAAATCATCTTTTAAAAGCAAGTGATTACTAGAAATTCCTAATTCTGTTATCACTTTGATTTAACTATATTTTATGTTGTTCAATAACTTAAATTTATATCTTTTACGTTATGTTTTACATTTAACTAAATAAATTTTTCTAATTAAAATCTTTTATGATAAATATTCAAAATTATTTTTTTATTTTTATTAATCCAAATGTAAAATGAATTTGGATGTCTTTTTCGTAATTTGACACTGATAAGTACTTTTTGTAACGATTAACCAAACACAAATTATTTATCAAAAGTACTTCTCCAATGAGTTGTCCAAACACAAACTGCTTATTATCCAAAAGTACTTATTTAAAAAGTACTTATGCCAAAAGTACTTCTCAAAATAAGCAGTTTTTGGCAGCAATCCCAAACAGGCTATTAGTCGTCAGCAAACTTTTGTTCTCAATATTTGTATTGGGTAAAAATCGACTCGCGATGATTCGCCCCGGTCAAGCAAGTTGACAGCGACCGAGCACGTGACAACAAGCCAGAGACCGAAGCTAATAAGTGGGTCACCGAAGTCAGACGCCGAGGTCATCACCGAAGGCGAGCCGTAACCTGAGCTTCGGTGATGTCTACCTCAACCGAACAACAAGGCCACTTCACCGAGGTCACATATATGCACCTCAGTGAATCGCCTCGGTTCCAGCGGCTTTGCAGCCCACTAACCCTCTCCATTAATTCCAAGAACGTAGGTCAAAGCACAACTGATAGTGGAAAACGTGGGCAAGGCTATTAGACCTATAAATAGTAGTTCATTTTGTATAACGGGCATCCAGAAATATATACTGAAACTCTGCCCAAATTTGTACTCACAATTATATATTGAAATCAAGTCATTCTTCCACATTTACGTCTACTTCGTGCATTTATTTAACTTTGATACGAAGATTTGCTTATATTCGAATCCAAATTCGATTTGTAATCCTAAAACTGGTTTAGGCCCATACAAATTGGCGTCGTCTGTGGGGATATAAGCAGAAACGCTTTGTTCCAAAGTTTCACGTCCTTTTTCGTCAAAGCTTACAATTCAACGACGTTATGGCTGACAACAGTGATAATATTAACGAACGGGCTGATGTTCCGTCGAGCCAACAGCCCGCATCACCAATGACAACCGAAGAGTTCCAAGCTTACGTTATCACTGCATTAAAAGCTCTCCAAAATAGACAGGATGAGCAAGTTAACATCAATGCTGAATTCCGCGCCTCGTTGGAAGCGAGGAACAACGCAGCACCGAATGGCACCCAGCCTTCGGCTCCAGGTGGAGGCATCCCGCCCTTCGTTACTACGGGCGCGATAATAGGGGGACCTCACAACGGAAACACGTATGGGGGTTTCGGGAAACGTACCAACTGCAACACCATACTTCAGGACGGTTCCCACTGTGGCTGAAACAACATCCTCGGTCGATGTCGAAAGGTTGAGCAGGAAAATTAAAACACGCGTTGAGGCTCGCATCGAGGCACGCGTGGAAAAACACCTCGAGAAGCGTGCCGGGGTTAACAAAAGTTGAAGATGATCTTGATATAGATCAATACAGGGAGCTGCCCTTCAAGCCCGAAGCGGCTCCAGCCCCAACCCCCAAGAACTTCAAACTCATGTTTTTGAAGAAATATGATGGGACCACTGATCCCAGAGAACATGTAAGAGAATACATGGTCATGGTAAAGAGCAACGACTTAACGGCAATAGAGGTCGAGTCGATGCTCTTGAAAAAAAATTGGCGAGTCCTTGGAGAAAGGGGCTCTGCGTTGGTACATGTGCTTACCAGCGGGGTCGATCTCCACCTTCAAGGAAATGTCCAGCGCCTTCGTCAAGGCACACACCGGGGCCCAAAAGATCCTCCAAAGAAAGGAGGACATATACGAGGTGAAACAAAGGCCCGGTGAGCCACTTAAAGAGTTCCTTGAGCGCTTTCACGCCGAGCGCATGGAATTACCTCGGATGGATGATACCCTGGCCATCATGGCATTTGAAAAGGGTATCAATATTCGCAATTCTGGCGCTACCGCCGAATTGCGGAAGGAGCTCCAACAATATCAAATTTTGACATGGGAGGATCTGCACAATCGAACTTACTCCAAAATTAGATTGGAGGAAGCTGAGTTCAGGAATACATCCTCGAGGATCTAGTTGTGGAAGGAAAAGTGGAAGTTGGGAAATGTCTCCTGAAGTTCTTGCTCTGGCATCAAGAGTGGGAGAACCTAATCGAATAGGTGGGAGCAGCGGTGGTGGCTTCACAGCAGCCCGACCAACAGATCAGAAGTTTGTGATTAACAGGTAGCATGAAACTGGATTGAATAGTTATTGGTTCTTGGAGGTGTGGTATGTGGTCATTCGACCTGCATGGTACTGCTGTGTATTATCTGGGGCTTTGTCTCGAGGGGGTGTGAAGTGAACTTTGTGTGATGTGAGCGCTACATTTCCTTCCTAAATTTGTGTTGTATGTGTGGAAATAGTCAGTGTAATATAGCTCTAGCTGGGTTTTGTTATGTTCATATACATCATGGTTTGTGATGAATATCTTTACACACAACTATCAGAGTTTATCAGCATTTGCATGTGTAACAAACGTCTGCTGCATTATGTTTTCAGCAGTTTAGGTCTAGAGTTGCTTCTAGCCTCGCAAAATCATAACTCTGTTCCTTCCGTACACCGGGTGAACTGGAGTTTGAAGAGTTGTTTCAAATGTTCTCCCAACTCTGTGCATCTACGAGGCGATTACATGAGTAGTTAAAGGAATAGAAGAATGGTTAAAGTTGTTTGTACATTTACTCTATTAGTTATGTTAAACAATGTACATCTCAGTTTGGGTCGAGGCGATTAAATCTCATAGTACCCCAGTCCGGCAACCCTCAGGTCAACTGGTAAAATTGATCAAAACTCAGGGTGGTTTCATCTGTGATGAAGTAAACACTATATGATCTTATAATATATGAAATTTACTACTTTCTCGGTTTTAGTTTATGTGATAACATTTCTTTATTAATTTATTAAAAAAAAATAATTTTTTAAATTTAAAAATAATTTAATTTTAAAATTACTCATTTATCCTTAGTGAAATGAGTTATTATGACACAAATATTTATGATTTTATTTTTAGACCACAAATTTTAAAATTATCACATGTAATTTTTTTAATTTATTAGGAGTACTAGGTAACACTAGTAAGACAATTTTAGCCCTGAATAGAAACGTAAAAATACATCAAAAAGATTATACAGAAGATGAATAATTGTGAACACAAACAATTAAGTAGAAGAAGGCATAAGGCCCAGATCTCCGGCGTCGTGGCTGATAAGCAGACGCAGTTCTGAGTCGTCTTCCCCATAATCGTTCTTCGCCATCCAGTCCCGATCCTTGTTCACTGGTTTTGTCCCCTTGTTCTATGATACCTGACTATTTCCTATTTCTATCATATTTTTTATTTGTACTGCGTGCTTATTTCTGTTTACTTAGGTAATATTTAGTTTTTGTGTCGATATCTGCTATTTCTCTCTAGCCGAGGGTCTTCCGGAAACAGACTCTCCTCACCCTTCCCAGACCCCACTTGTGGACTACATCTGAGTTTTTTTTTTTTGTTGTTGTTCTATGATACCTGACTATTTCCTATTTTTGTTATTTTAAGCTAAATTTAGAATCTCAGAATGTGAATTTTGGTGCAGGTAGTACGACTCCCCTAAATTCGAATCTTGTCTGACTTCCATCTAACCTTCAGCCGTTTGTGTAATTTGCTTTCTTATCTGTCCTCTTCCCTTTTTTTTTTTATATAATTGTGTACTCCTATCTTATTTTTCCAACTTTCGTAAAATTGGAATGTCAATTTTAGCTAATTTTGGTATTACAGGCGTGTTTGGTATAAAGGAAAATGTTTTCCTATCCTAGAAAATAAATGAGGGTGGGTTGGTAGCCATAGGGGTGGGTTGCTAGCCATGGGGGTAGGGGTGGGGAGGTGGGTAGTTGAAGGTAGAGGGTGTGGTGGGTAGTTGAAGGTAGAGGGTGTGGTGGGTGGTGGTAAGAACAATGAGTGTGAATTGTTTTCCCTACTTTCACAAGGGAAAACATTTTCTTAAAATGAGTTGTTATTAAAAATGTTTTCCTTTGTACCAAACACACCCTATATCTGCCAATTTTTTCCTTCTGTTGTTTAACCTTTTCTTTTTCCTTTTTGAATTGCTTGCTAGTCCTATCCTTCTTTTAGTCATCTTTGGTTTGATACTCTTTATCCTGCTAGTTGGCCTACTTTGAACCTGATTAGTCTCATCAGAGCTAGTATGCTCAATTTCTCACTTATAGTTGCTGCAAATCTGAATATGTCCTAGCTTCTTTCCTATTATAACCTATGGTTTTCCTTTAACTTCTGAATGGATACGTTGGAGCTGAAAAACGATATGCATTTCCAAAATTCTCATAGCATATATGCTCTATCAGCTCAGCTCCACACATTAGTCTTCTATTTTCCTTTAAGCAGTTTTTGCTTCCAGGCTAACCGAGGACTATGATCGACAGCTCATATCGTTGATCATTGCAATGCGATTCTCAAGTTTCCAGAAGGAACTAAGACCAGCTGGGTTTGTCTCTGCTCAGTCTCCTATCGTACTGTTTACATTGTCAATTATCTACAAAACACTATAATGATCTCCCCATCTCTTTATGTTTGTGGATTTCACTTGCAGAACAATGAGCAGTTCAAGCTCTTTGGTCCTTTGTTGTACAAGTAGGATGTTTGCAAGCACTAGTTCTGTGCGAGCAGGTTCCATGTGCTTTAAAACTTGTTTTGGGGCTTTCACTTGTAGTACATTAAAGAAACTGGGATTATCTGAACTGCAGTATCGTAACGTGACGACAGTGTTGACAAGAGATCTAGATTCTAGGCCTGATGAATGGTTCAACTATGCAGCAAAAAGGATTTCACATCTGTAAGTTTTCAACTATCCATCTTCCATTGTCATCGCCATTCACCCCCTGAATTAATTAATGAAAGATTTGATGGGTTTCGCTCTTCATATTATATTTCGTTCTTTCCTTTTCAGTTATCTACTTTGCCTGTACATAGAGGAGCAGACAAATGTTATAATCGGACTTTTTGTGAAGGACCTCTCAGTGTAAATTTACCAGCTAAGCCTCCCTTTCACCCTCGACATGTCAGAAGTTGTGCTGTCATGGGCAATTCTTGAGACCTCTTGAAGACGCAGTACGGGGAGGAAATTGACAGTCATGATGCAGTTATACTAGACAATAGCCCCCTGTTAGCGAGGTAAATTAGCCCTTTGCCCATTCAAAATTAACATGGTTTATGAGTCTGAGCATTCTTAAGGACATTTTGTCATGTCCGAGTCCAGTTTGAACATGACGGGTATTAGGCATGACAAGAAGCACTCTAGGCACATGTGTGAATTATTTGTTTCATCTTCCGCTGTCTAACCATTTTATAATCATCCTCTGTGCATTTCCTAATTTATTTTATTTTTTTGAAAGTTGGCCATCAGACACTTGTGTTCTTCGTGCCTCTTGTCTAAGAGATTGGCTTTCTTTGTAGGGTGTAATATTAGTCAAGATGTCTGTTTTCAATTTTTTAGGGTTATTTTTCTTGAGGAAACAAGATAAATAGTTAAAGTATGTCGATACTGCCGAGGATGGTTGACACTGATGTGTATATGAGGAGCCGGTCAAAAGACTTCTATTGGATAGTATATACCTATCATAGGTATGGCAAGTCCCTTCCCGTCCTTACCATCTTGGACATCCTGTACAGATCTGGCACCCACTTAGTACCAGATTTCGTTGTCAATAGAGTAGTCCTACTCAGTCAATCAATTGCACTTCAATCTGGGACTAGTTGAGGTTTGTTATATTAATCCTCATTATGCTCATCCTCATTATGTCTATTCAGACCCAATTTGTTCAATACTATATAATTTGTCTTTCCGGGAAGCGGGTGTTATCTAAACTAGAATTCTCTATCCAGTATATACTCTTACGTATAAAACAATTAGTTATACCCTCTTGTTTTAATTTATTGTACACTTCCTTTTGGGACGTCCCACTTAAGTTGCTTGGATCTTTTAAAATGTCACCACACCTGTGTCGGATCCTCCAAAAATGCACTACTTTTGGAGGATTCGACGCGCATCTAACAGTATTTTCGGAGGATCCGAGCAACATAGCGTCCCACAATGTTTGAACACCATTCTTTGTACACTGCTTTCAAGAGGCCAGATTCACTAAAGGATTCAACTTTTAAACTTTGACGTGATGTTTCTAAGTAACTTTTCGAGTTGGATTAGTCCTCATTCTGTTATATCTGGCTTATTCTTAAATTGCTTATGTCATTCCCCGTGTTGCTACATGTATTTCTCCCCATGAAATACTTGTAAAGCACATATGTGCTACTTTTATTATTTTATCATCTCCATTTGTCTAGAGAATAGCTAGCTCTTAGCCTTGTGTATGATATATTAAAAGTTGTTTTAGTCCAGCTAGAAAACCCTTTTCTAGGTTACCTTTATGTTGATAAGTCAACCAGAACTTTGTTGTGAAAATAACTGCATATAAGCATGTTATGCCAAGCATGTTGGCCCGAAGAGAGATTCCGCTTTTGTGACTTGAAACATGATCAAAATTCTCAATGGTTCTGGTAAATTATCAGAAAACTTATTTATTTCCTGAACATTTAATTAACACTTTTTATCTTCTCTGTTTATCTTTTATTCAGATTATCATCATGCTTCTTCCCATGTTTCCGTTTTCCTATTTGATATCCAGACAGAATAGTGCCTTAAAATCTTTGATGTATGCAATTAACACTAAGGGCCGTATCGTCAACCAAATACAACTACTGTAACAATCTTGTTTTCCTAATTAAACAATTCCATTCAGCATCGATTACTGGTTTTTGAGTATGATATAATGTCTGTAATTTAAGGATTTTGGTCTTAATGATTTTTGTCCATTTTTTCATTTAACATTTCTGTTAGACTTAGTGTTTGTTTAGTTGTTTTGTATTGTTTTGGTTTTTTATAGTCTGTATCTTAATTATTCTCTACTGTTCACCGATCCATTCTATTCTTTGTACTCGACCCACTTAGTGGTATATATAAAGGAAATGCTTGCAATTGGTATTAGGTACATATCTCAAAATTGGTATTAGGTCCATGGGAAAACTTTAATTGGTCTGCTAGAGTTACCTTTAATTTCTGAAAATGCGTGGCCTTTTTTCTCATATGAATTGGCTCTCATATTTAGGCCCTTGTACTTAAAATTATTGGGTTTTTGACCATGTTGACTTATCTTAGGAATTCAAGTTAGTTCGTTAGGCCGTTATGTGAAAAAGGGCAAACAGAATTTTAAAGCACATTTAATTTCTCTCTCCCCAAAAAATAAATAACTTGCACATTTTTAATTTCTCAGTTATAATTTTATTCCTTTCAAGATTCAATTTCAAGAAATCTTGAATCTTTTCTTAACTATAAAAGTAGTTCAAACATTAAACTTCAATCACTTTCTTTACTACTCAGTATATCCTTCAGAAAAAATAATCAGTTTATTATTCTCCCTAGTCTACTCAATATATCATCATCTTCAATGGCAACTCAGCTTATTTGTGGTGCCTGCAGAGCATCAAAGAAAAGAAATGTATGCCCAGGGTGTTGTTTTACTGAATTTTTTCCTTTGGAATCGTATAAGAGGTTTGCAATCCTACTTGAAATATATGGAATTGCTAATTTGACCAGAGTCTTAGATCATGTACCTCATGAGCAGTTGAACGTATTTTTTCAAGATTTGTACCTAGAAGCTGCATACAGATCGCGCAACAAAGTCGGCGGTTGGCCTCGTCTGATGAGAAATGTAATTAGAGAGAAAGACTCGACCATAGCCTACTTATTGTGGTGAGTTTTACGTCTTATTTTTTTCTTGTTTGTTCTTGTTAAATCACTTTCTTTTCTTTCTCTTCTAATTTGTACATTTTATATGGACACGTTATAATATTAGATGTTTTACTGTATGCTCTAAGATTGTTTCTTGTTAATAAATTTAGATGTTTTACTGTATACTCGTAAATAACATTTCTTGATCATCACATTATAAATTTTTGATTTTTTACTCTACTCTAGATTGTTTCTTGTTAAATAGAAATAATAAATTTCTATTATAAATTTTAGATGTTTTACTCTATTTATTATACTCGTAAATAACATTTCTTGATCATCACATTATAAATTTTTGATTTTTTACTCTACTCTAGATTGTTTCTTGTTAAATAGAAATAATAAATTTCTATTATAAATTTTAGATGTTTCTCTTTATACTCGTAAATAACTTTTCTTCATCATCACATTATAAATTTTTACTGTACTCTAAGATCATCACATTATCTTGGTAATGCTCTGGATTGTTTCTTGTACTCTTGATTGTTTAGGTTATTTAAAATCCAACTCTTGTTAAGTTAATTTCTTGTACTCTAAATATTGTATCCCAGAACAAAAATGACTATTCTTAGATCATCTTTTTTATTACGTAAGATGGGTTCTTGGTAATACTCTGCATAGCTTATTTAAACTATTTGATTTCTTTTCTAGCCGACCATTCCCTTGTCCAAAGAATGTGTGAATCATTATTCGTCGATTTATAATCATGCTAAGACATTCCCTTCTATTGTTCACAATTGGCAGGCTCCTCAGAGGCAGCCCAGCCCCTCACCGTGTTCCTCCCATGGCAGTAATTCCAGCTTTCCTTCAGCAGCAGCAACTGAACCAACCAATGCAGGGAGGAGACTTTAATCCAGCTGGGCTAGGGCTTGAGCATATACCTCTACAAATGCCTAACCAGGCTGCTGGAATTCCGGATATCCTGTTAAACTTAGAGCAGCAGATGCAACTGTATCAGGAACCTGGAATGCCTTGGATTTTTCCCCAAGCCCAGCCTCAAGCCCAGCCTCAAGCCCAGCCTCAAGCTGGAGGTAACTTTCACTTTGGAGGACCCAATCCAGGAGGCAACTTTCAGTTTGGAGGGCCCAATCCCCGAGGACCCAATCCAGGAGGCAACTTTCAGTTTGGAGGGCCCAATCCCCGAGGACCCAATCCCCGAGGACCCAATCCAGGAGGCAACTTTCAGTTTGGAGGGCCCAATCCCCGAGGACCCAATCCAGGAGGCAACTTTCAGTTTGGAGGGCCCAATCCAGGAGGACCCAATCCAGGACAACAACCAGGAGGTTTTCACCCTCATTTTGGAGCACCTAATCCTCAGCCCAGAGCTTTTAACAATCAACAAGGAGCTGCTCACTTAGGAGGACCTTATCCAGCACAAGCGCAGCAAGGAGGTCAGTTTCCAGGACCCAATCCAGGCGGTCATGGTCATGGCTATGGGGGTTGAAGGAAATGCTGCTGTTCAAGCGTCACTAAGCGTAGTCTTTTATAGTGCATTCAAAATTGATTTTTCTAGTTCTAGGATATTAACCTGTGGATATATTTCGCATTATGTTTGGCCTGCTTTCTGCGCTACCAAGTTATAGATTCAAATGAACTTGTATGGATAAAGAATATGAGGACACGTGTCCCTCTAGTTATGACACGTTATTACTTTTTTTGTTTGTCATTTGCGACATCTGTCCCGGTTTTTTACGTTTCCCATGCAGCCACGCGTATTCCCAAAAAGGCCTTATTTTGTTCTCTCTTATGTTTATTTAACTATTGTTTCATTTGTTAAATTTGATTCTTCGAGTTAAGTTTCTCGAAATACCTGTACCAGTTGTAAATAGCATGATCTTCTTTAAGAAGAAATTTAGCTTATCCTTGTTCATCTGCTATAAATTCACCTCACTCGCTCTATTCTGTTTTAAATTAGTTAAAAATATTCATCCTTGCAAGATTCGGGGGTAAAACTAAATTACCATGGGAGACCTAATTAGAGACCATGGAAAACACTTGGGGCTTTGTGCTACATAACCTCCCCTAAGTCTTCAATTAAAAAAATAATTTTCAAGTTTTAAAAATTGGGTAGATGGCCAACTCTTTTTTAATCATGATTAAAATTTAATCATCCTTTAAAAAATAGAAACACTCCAACCCTCTCAAGTTCTGAATACGACAAAATGGTCCATTTTCATAATTTCTTTTTTTTTACTAAAAATAAAAAATTTCTTCCCCCAAAATTCACCCCCCCTCCCCAAAAATTTCCCACCCCGTTTTAGCTCGAAAACAGACCAAATTCAGTATTTGAGCTCACAATTTGTTTCAATCTCTTACAAATCTTAGTTCCATCTTCCTTATTTCACTATCCATTTCATAATTTTTGTTTGTAAGAAAGCTCGATAATTTTTTTATTTATTTCGGAGCAAAAGCTTTAATTTTTCGATTTTGTAAGGTATTTCGTCACTGTGTTTGGTTGGGTTTAGCTCTTTCGAGATATGTGTTGTGTTTTCTTCATCTAATAAGCTTGCAAATCTTTATTTTGTTGCTTTGACGCTGCTCCATTACAGGTCTGGTTTTCAGATCTGTGGTTTGCAGATCTGCTGTAATAGTTTATCATCAACCAGGTATAGTCGATTGTAGACCTTATCGCAATTAATAGACCATTGATTGGGCGCTATGCAGTAGTGGATACTGATTTCTAGGATCAATGGGTGGAGATGGCAACATATTTGCTTGACATTCCATGACAAGTGCAACGGTACATATTCTCTTAAAATTAGACGCTATGTATGACAAGTTAGTTAATAACGTCATTGAACGTAGTTAATTAACTTGCTACCGACGCGTGGTATCCATTAGATACATGCTTAATATTGCATCTATAAGGGAGAAATAGTTCGTTCATTCATAAAATAATAGTAATATGTGTATATTTCTCCTTGATGTCGCTAGTAATAGCAGTAGACCTATTTTAAATATATTTATTGCAGAAAGGTTCAAGACTTCTAATTTGAAACAAATAAAATAAATATATATTTAAAAGAATAGTTGCATTTTACTAAATTAATAATTAATTATTGAAAGTTTATTAATAGATTATTGTAAAAAAATAAGATAATATAAAGAAGGACTACATGTGAACACTTCAAATTTGATACTATAAAAATAAATATGTATTCATAAAAATACTAACACTCTACTAAATATATAATCAACTACCTATGATTTATTCATAGATAATTATAGAATAAAAATTAGTTAAAATTAAGAAGGATGACGCATGTCCATTTCAAATTTGATACAAAAAAAATATATATTCAAATATCAGAAAGGATGACATAGTAATTTTTTTCATCAATCATTAATATAATGTCGTTTGATTAATAAAAGATATACATTCAAAGAAAAAATAAACACTTTGCTAAATTAATAATCAACCATCCTAAGCATGTTACACATGTCCCATAAAAATTGATATAAATAAACGTAAAGAATCATTTCAAAAAAATATCAATTTTGTGAAATAGATAATGAACCGTTCTAGGTATATTAACATTTGCATACATTAAGACCCAAATAAACCTGGTTCACCAAATGCACCACTGGAAATGGTTGAAGAATCTCTACCAAATTCACCCAATCAACCAAACTAGACGTTTGTTATTGGTATATTTTTTGTTGTTTATGTTTTAACGGTATAGACCGTTTAATTACGTAATGTTGCTTCAATTTGTAATATTAGTTTCAGTTGTATTTTGATTATCCACAACTGTGGTCTATTGATATTATTCATCTCCATGTTTTAAGTTTTATGCTGTTGTAATTTTGATTGTTTACCAAGTATAGTCTATTAGATAAATTGTGGAAACATAGGAAAAATGCTCAGAGTTAACAGTAATCAAACCAATAAAATAACTAAATTACTAGAGAAAATTACTTTCACATAAATAAAATTAACTAGAGCGATCATCCCCATTTAGGTATTTACAGACTAAACTAATTGGAAGATACGAATCAACCTCTATTTGGTCTAGTGTACACTTTTTGAAAAGCTGTGCGTTGAAGTTTTACCATTCAGGATATTCTCACGCGCGCATTTGGCATTTGGTTTTGTGATGTTTGGGGTTTAGGGTCTACGGTCTATGCGCTTGGGGTTTAGGATCTTTCAACGTTATGAATAGTAGCATTTTAAAATTGGAATAATGAAATATTTTTATATTTACTACTTTGAAATTTAGAAATTTTAGTTTATTTTATATTTTTGCGCATCGCGCGGGTACTATACTAGTTATATTAAAAGGAGGGTAGCAAGCCTATAGAAAGTAGCTAAGTGTCAAAGTAGTAGGAACCACTTGGAAATTTTTGATAAATAAGTTATTTTTAGTTAGGTGTAGTTATTTTAATTACTTTTGAAATTTGAATTGAAATTTTAAGCAATTTGCTCCATGATGGACTTTTAAGCCTTCTCCTCCTAGAGAAATTTTACTACATGTCTCACACGCCACGTCATATTTATGTGAGGCTCTTAATTTTTTGACAAGGGGATTCATGATGTGGCGTGTGAGACATGTAATAAAATTTCTCATCTTAATATATATATAATATAACTATTTTAGATTTGAAATGATTTAAATAGAATTTGAATTTAACAAAACAAAAAGAGGAAAAATTGCTAAGTTTTAAAACCTGTAAATCACATTCTCCCTAAAAATAGGCCTTACCCTGGGTTGGTTTCTCTTACATACGTGTATTTTAGTAAACTTTTGCCTTTTGTATTACTCCGTATCTATTTGAATACGAGTTTCTGACTGTGTAGGACTCAAGCAATATGAAGAATGGTTAAATGTTTATGATTTGGAGTAAAATGAAGTGAATTGATAGTGAAATCAACCAACAAGGAGCCACGCCATTAATTGCCAAGGCCTTGGATTAGTTGTGAATGAAATATGGAGACAAGAAGTCACGGTCCGGCCATCGTAAAGCCATGATTCAGCCATGAAGTTGAAAGCAGAATTTTGCTAGTGCACGGCCCAGGCATCGTAAGGCCATGATCCAGCCGTGAGGCAAATTTTCTAGCGAAAAGTGGCGAGGGGAAAACTTGTCCATAAGTTTGACACGAGATTTATAAGGTTTTCTAACCTATTTTCTGCCCATATCTTGACTTTGGAGAGCAAGACCACCATTGTTGAAGCACTTTGGAGCTTGGAAACGCATCAAAACTATTGGAACTGAAGAATCAAAGAGTTTTTCTCAACTTTTCTTATTCTCGTTTCCTATAGGTGTTGCTTTGACTATGAATTCATTATTGTTTATTATGAGTAGCTAAATTTATACTCTAGGATCTTGATGAACCCGTTATTGGGGGTAGTTTTGAGTAACTCCAAGATTGATTGATAAAATATTCTATTTATTTTGCTGTGTTTTTATTGAATTCAATTGTTAGGCCTGCAATTGTTTGTCCTCTTTTTGCTTGAATGATCTTGGGAAAGACGTTTGGGTTAGGGTCAGTCAAGTAACATTACTTCAGGTTATGATAATGGATTATATAAGCTGATTTAGAGTCATTATTGGGATATCGTGATTCGACTGTGGCCTGAAATTGGACAGTTCTTAATGGTCTTGATTATTTTGGAAAAAATAGTTCAAGAACGGTGTTGTTAGAAGTTGGGAGACTCTAGCGAACAAGTTTAAGTTCAAGGCCAATAGAATAGTATCTCGTGCAAGTTTGGAGTGAACTCAGGACTAAACCAGTAACTGGGGAATTCATTATCCTAGGCTTTTTAACATTTGCAAGTTCATTTTTTATCGTTCTTAGTTGATCTTAGTTAATTATTAGTTAAATTAATAGTTCATTACTTGAAACATTATTGTTGAACTTTGAATCTTTGACTATTAAAGTTACTAGAACTTGACGTTGCTCCCTGTGGGATTCCACCCCGGACTTGTTAAATCGAGTTATATTTGCAGCAACCGCTTATCCTTTTTAGGACGAATATTGGGCGTGATCAAATTTTGGCGCCGTTGCCGGGGAGCATCGGTTTAGTTTGTAGTTTTCAAATAATATCTAAGTTTAGAAATTTAAGCAATTTTTACTTTGGTCATCTTGATTCTAACATTTTATCTCGTGTTGAACATGTGTATGCCCTTGAGAAGTTCAAGATCTGCTGAACTATTTCAACCGGATCCAGAAATCGAGAGGGCATTCAAGGCCTTGAACAGGGCCAATAAGAACAAACATCCACCAGTTCGACAAGAAGTAGAGATAGAAGTTGAGATGGCTGACAATGCAGACGCAACTCTGTATGACTGGGCTCAACCCACGTCTGATAACCTGGCAACTGCCATTGCTGTGCCTGCCATTGAAGCAGAGAATTTTCTGATCACAAATACCATGTTTAACCTGCTTAAAAAAAGGGCAGTATGCTGGGAAGAACATGAAGACCCACAACTACACCTTAGGAATTTTCTGTCTGTATGTGCCACACAAAAGCAAGCTCCTGTGTCACCTGATACTATTAAGTTGCTGTTGTTCCCATTTTCACTCACTGGAGACGCAATGGCGTGGTTGAATTCATTGCCAATTAATTCCATCACTACGTGGGATAGGTTGGTTAAGCTGTTTCTGAAGAAGTTCTTCCCGCCAACAAAACTGCAGGTTGAGTGATGAAATACTGATGTTTAGGCAGAAGCCTTTGGAGTCAATGCAAGAGGCTTGGCGACGATTCAAGGGGTTATTGCTTAAGTGTCCTCACCACGGGATTCCAGAGCAGATGATGGGATAGAGGTTTTACATGGGTCTGAATGACAATTTGAAAGCAAATGTTGATGCTTTCGCTGGTGGAGCATTCTTGAGCAAAAGTTTTGCAGAAGCTAGACAATTGCTAGAAACTATGCACAGAACTCGGGCTGGTCAACAAGGGATTCATCTATAGCACCAATTGTTCATTCAAGTTGTAGTTAATTCAAATTCGTCAAAAGATGAGCAGATGGCTGAAATGATGATTCAATTGCAATTGTTGATAATGAAAATTGATGAAATGGGAACTAAACAAGTTCATACCCTCGATGCTACAAATGGTAGATTATGTGCCCCGTGCGCTAATCAACAGGTACCTAATCCAGTTTACAATGAGATTGATCCTCAGACTCAGGTTTACAATGAAGAGATCAGTTATGTGAACAACTATTGCAACCAGAGACAAGGAGCCCAACAATGGGGACAACAACCTCAGCAGGTACAGTATCGACCTGCGGCACCATAGGGTCAAACAGTTCCATACCAGGGGCAAGTTGGGTATAATCAGCAGGCCCAGCAACAAAGATATGTACCACCACCACAACCAGCAACAGTTCAAAAAGATGACAGTTTGGCAAGAATTGAAGGCATGTTTCAGAAGTTGATGGGTAATCAAGGCAAAATGCAGGAGTAGCTGACAACACATGACACTACTATCAAGAACACTGAGACACAATTGGGTTAGATTTCTAAGGCTTTGAGCAACAGACCCCAAGGAGCTTTGCCTGGTGATACTATTGTAAATCCTAAGGATCAAGACAACAAACAGTTGATGGCAGTGAGTCTTAGGAATGGCAAAGATTTAGATAGAGAGCAAGAGCTTCAGCAGGCCAATAATGATGATTTGTAGCCTGTACCAGTCAGAATAGATATTGATGAGCCTCTTAATTTGACAGAGGTGGAAGTTCAGCATGCACAGATTGAAAAACATAAGGCAAAAAAAGCTGGGTCAACTCTAGAAGTAGAAGCAGAAAAGGCACCTGTGCAAGATACTTCCATTGTCAATGGGAGGAAGAGACCATCTCCTCCCTACCCTCAGAGATTGGCAAAGCACCAGAAAGAGGATCAGTACAGTCAGTTTATACAGATGCTGAAGTAGATTCAAGTGAATATTCCTTTGATAGATGCAATCAAGAAGATGCCCGGATATGCAGAGATGATGAAAGACTTGCTATCAAGGAAATTTGATTTTCAGGATTTAGCTACTGTTACGCTGACACATGCTTGTAGTGCAGTTGTGACACGCCCCGGGGCTCAAAGTTGACAGACCCAGGCAGTTTCACCATACCCTGCACCATTGGCAATCAGACATTCGGCAGAGCTTTGTTAGATTTGGGAGCCAGTATTAACCTGATGCTTCTGGTTATTTACAAGAAGATGGGCATTGGCAGAGCAAGGCCAACATCTATGAGCCTGTAATTAGCTGACAGGAGTTTGAAACGACCTGCAGGGATCATTGATGATGTACTTGTGCAGGTTGATCGCTTTGCATTTCCTGCAGATTTTGTGATTCTCGATTACCAAGTGGATAAAGAGACCCCCATAATTTTGGGGAGGCCATTCTTAGCTACAGGGAAGGCTGTAATTGATATTGAGATAGGAGAGATGAAAATGAGATTAAATGATGAAGAAGTCATCTTCAGTGTGCAGAAATCCATGAAAAGACCCAGCGAGTTTGCAAATTGTTCAATGGCAGAGCTTCTGGAGTTAACTGATGTTATAGATGAGGTGTATTATCCTAATGATTCTTTGGAGGCATCCCTCCTAAACATGGATATGATTAATGGAGATGAGTTGGCAGAGTGGGTCTTTGCACTTGAAGGACACGGTTACTGGCATAGGGAGCCCAGGTTTGAACCACTCAACCTGGCTCAACGGGCAACACCACCTGCCAAGCCCTCAATTGAGGAACCACCAAAGCTGGAGCTTAAACCGTTGCCTCTACACCTCAGGTATATGTTCTTGGGACCGAATTCTACTTTACCTGTTATTATCTCATCCTCTTTGCTAGATGTGCAGGTAAAACAATTGATACAGGTGTTGAAAGAGTGCAAGCAAGCTATTGGGTGGACCATTGTTGATATAAAAGGGATTAGTCCGACGACATGTATGCACAAGATTTTGTTGGAGGAGGGCAATAAACCTTCAATAGAACCTCAGAGAAGGCTGAATCCCAACATGAAGGAAGTAGTGAAAAAGGAGGTAATCAAGTGGCTGGACGAGGGCATCATCTTTTCTATATCTGATAGTACCTGGGTGAGCCCCGTCCAATGTGTTCCAAAGAAGGGTGGGATGACTGTAGTAGAGAATGAGAATAATGAGCTTATCCCTACCCAAACAGTTACTGGCTGGCGTATATGCATGGATTATAGAAAGCTGAACAACGCCACCAGGAAAGATCACTTCCCACTGCCTTTCATAGGTTAAATGCTAGATAGATTGGCAGGGAAGTCGCACTTTTGTTTCCTAGATGGATACTCGGGGTATAATCAGATTTATATTGCCCCTGAGGATCGTGAGAAAACCACTTTCACCTGTCCGTAAGGCACCTTCACTTTCAAGAGGATGCCGTTTGGGCTTTGTAATGCGCCAGCAACCTTCCAGAGGTGCATGATGGCTATCTTTTCTGATATGGTGGAAGACATGCTAGAGGTGTTCATGGACGATTTTTCTGTGGTGGGAAATTCGTTTGACGAATGTTTGATCAATTTGAGAAAGGTGTTACAGAGATGTGTTGAAACCAACTTGGTCCTGAATTGGGAAAAGCGCCACTTCATGGTACAAGAGGGGATCGTGTTGGGACATCATGTGTTGAGTAAAGGGATTGAGGTAGATCGCGCTAAAGTAGAAGTAATTGAGAAGTTGCCACCACCTACCTCAGTTAAAGCAGTTAGGAGTTTCCTTGGTCATGCTGGTTTTTATAGACGGTTCATCAAGGACTTTTCTAAAATTGCTAACCCTTTATGCAAACTGCTTGAAAAAGACCATCCGTTTGTCTTTTCTGATGAATGCAGGTTAGCGTTTGAGGAGTTGAAGCAAAAATTGGTGTCAGCACCTATCATTGTGGCACCTGACTGGCAAGCACCTTTTGAGCTTACGATATAACAAAGTATACCCTTTTGGTATACCGTATACTCTTTCGGTATATTCTTTTGTGTTTAAATCAAATTGTGCGACCTATCGAGCAAATAAATATTTCAGTTTTTGTTGTTTTGAATCAAGTATACCTTTTTAGTATACTATGCTCTTTTGATATACCCTTTTGTGTTTGGATCAAAGTGTGCGATGCTACCAAGCGAATAAATATTTCAGCTTTTGTACTTTTGAATAAATTATACCCTTTTGATATACTGTATACTCTTCCGGTATACCCTTTTGTATTTGGATCAAAGTGTGCAATGCTACCGAGGGAATAAATATTCTATTTTTTATTTTTTTGAACAAAGTATACCCTTTTGGTATACTGTATACTCTTCCGGTATACCTTTTGTGTTTTGATCCAAGTGTGCGATGCTACCGAGCAAATAAATATTCCAGTTTTTTATTATTTTTGAACAAATTATACCCTTTTGGCATACTGTATACTCTTCCAGTATACCCTTTTGTGTTTGGATAAAAGTGCGCGATGCTACCGAGTGAATAAATATTTCAATTTTTATTTTTTTGAAAAAGTATACCCTTTTGGTATACTGTATACCTTTTTGACCGAGTCTTATATCGATTTATGTTTGTCATATTAATTGATTCCTTTATCATTGGTCACTAACGTCTCTTTGTGAGATTTTGCGATTGCTAAGTCATTCTCTTATAGGTTCTGGCTGATTCGGATAAATGATACACTTCTAGACGTTACTGATTTGCGAACAAAGTACTACACTGATCAAGGCCTATGCTAATATTCTAATTTGAGGCTTACACAACGAATTGACGGACGTTATATCAATTACGGCTGAGGAGAATAATTATGCACATTTATTTGAGGCCTATACAATGGTTCGAACGTGATACTACATTTGAACATCCCAATTCCCGTGTCCCTAAAACAAATAGGCTATGATGACTTGTATGAGCTGTAATTGCAAAACGAGCCGGCGATTGAGTGGTGGGACCGGCACTTGGCATGGCAACACGACCGGCCGGCGTGTTCGCAACCGTATCGAACGTCCCTAACCTCTAGCCGAATCATACATACCTGAGCCTACACTTTTATAAAAATCTCTTTCCCCTTTATTTTAAATTATTACTATTGTTATTATTATTATTATTATTACCAGTATTAACATTATTATTGTCATTACTTCTTTATTATTATTTTTGCTAACTTATTTTTATATTCTTTGCGAGGCACATTTGGATGAGTAAATCTCGAAGACGACACCCACAGAAACACCTTTCTTATTTACATTATTTTTATTTAATCATAATTATTTCATTTTGACATACTAACTAATTTGTTGCATTTTGCTAGGTACAATTCTCATAATCTAAATGTCTGAACCGGGCCAAGTCCAAAGAAAAAAATAAAAACAAAGGGCACAAAACGGAAGCTAAACATAAGGTTATGAGAAATGTGGAGGAAAAGGATGGAGGAGAAGGGCCGGTAGAATTAAGAGACTTGAGCTTGCAGGCAGCCATGAAATAAGCAGGAAAAGTGTAACGAAAGTCAAGTAAGATAGACAAGGGCATTCCTTATAAACGTGGAATCCTTTTACAATAAAAACTACTCCAATCCTATTAGCAATCAAATTTTATTTCTACTAGGAACTTATTAGATTCTACTAGTTCTTTGACATAGTTATAAAGCAACGTTTAACCCTATTTACTTCCTTCATGTTTTTATTAAAGTATTACTTCATCTGAGTATTTTTTTTTAATCATCAATTTATCTGTAGCACGTGATTATTTTGACTACTGCCATTATTACATAATTATTTGATTTGTTTTATTTAATTTATGAACTTAAGCAAAATCACAATTTCATAAAATTAATTTTCTCTCATATTGTACTAATACTACTAGTTTTAGTTAAATCATCTTAAGTAAGATAGACAAGGGCATTCCTTACGGAACGTGGAATCCTTTTATATCTCCAATCCTATTAGGAATTACAATAGCAAGTACTCCAATCATATTAGGAATCAAATTTTATTTCTACTAGGAAGTTATTAAATTCTACTAGTTCTTTGGCAAAGTTATATAGCAACGCTTAACCCTATTTCTCCGGAACAGCATTATAATATATTCTTTCTCTGGTCACAGCTAGCGGCAGTCGTTGGCCTTCTCTAATAAAGTGAGTGCACTTGAAATACTTCTCTAATTGCCGTAGCTTTCTTCAGTACTTGTTCTTGTTTTTTTGTTGTCCTGTACTATGGTGGTAATGGGAACTTATACCGTCCAAGAGGAAATACTTACGGACATTCTCAGCAGGCTGCCAGTGACGTCTCTTCTTCGGTTCAAGTGCGTTTCAGAATCTTGGAACACATTAATCTCTGAACCTTACTTTAAGAAGAAGCATCTTAATCAAGCCAACAACCAACTGAATTCCCAAAAAATGCTTTTTAGCGGAAGGTCCCTTGAGGATAATACTAGTTACTTCTACTGTTGTGATTTATCCTTGCTTGATCAGCATGTTAAGGATATAAGGAGATTTGATTGGCCTTTAGATTCTAAACTATGCCAGTTTATGACAATCTATTGTAGTTGTGATGGCTTGTTCATCATTGGGATTTTTACTAAGTTTGATCAGCAAGAGCCTCCAATACTACTGCTATGGAATCCTTCCACAGGAGAATCAACAGTACTTCCTCATTCAGAATTAAGGCCACCAGAGGAGTCTACTTACGGATCTAATTACGGCTTGGGATATGACTCTACTAGTGATGACTATAAAGTCCTTAGGATTGACATGTCTGTGTTTGACGATGAACACGAAATCATGGCATTGAAAGGTGGTTTCTGGAGAAAAATTGATGAAACCTCAGGTAGGACGAATACATGTTTGTTGTCTAGTAGCGATTATTTGGTATTTGTACATGGAGCATTTCATTGGTTTGGTGTTTTATCAAGGTGGCACTGCGTGATTTCATTTAATATTTCAGATGAGATGTACAGGCCTATACCATTTCCAGAGATGATGTACTTGCTCCCTTTGAACACGTCGATGAACATTCAAGTTGATGTGGGCGTATCAGCGTTGGGAGGAATGCTTTGTGTTTATCATAATGACGAGAAAGATTTTAATGTATGGGTAATGAAAGATTATGGTAATAAAGAATCTTGGACGAAATTGTTCACCATACCAAGTAACGGGATTCATTGTATCATACCGATATATAGTTTTTCAGATGAAGTGCTTCTAAACTATGAAGAACCAAGAACTGCATATAGGATAGTATCTGGTGGATCACTTGGATTTAGCAATCGAATATGGCATGATATTGATGCAGTTACCGTTGATTGGGATGGTCATCTTTATACAGAAAGTTTGATCTCTCCGAAATTGGGTCATTAAATTGTGTGTTGGGCTGTTGGCGGTCTAAATAATGATTATGGCTCTAATTACTTACTATATTACCATCTACTGATGTAAAACGGAGGCATATTTAAAAGCTGTTAATCTTATAGTAATAATGTTATCTATTGCTTGAGAATTTTTAGTTCCAAAATTGATTTACCAACTCTGTCGGCTTGTTAACTGTATGTTCTCAGAAAAGTGATGGAAATCATTCGAATTTATTTGCTATGAAAGAACTGGTTGAACCCCTGGCTCTTTACCTGCAATTTGCTTTTCCTAACTCTTGTTCAAAAAATAAAATTGTACAGTTTGCCTTAGCTGCATTCGTGCAAGTGCCGACCTACCCACACCTGATACATTGCGACATGTCTAGGGCCAACATGCCAACTCTTTGCCATCGTCCATGCCATGTCGATGGTCTAGAAGCGCAACAGTAATCCTTTGGAAGTCAACCTAACATCAATTAAAACTAAGATAACCATCTTAAGGTAAAATCAGCTGATTTTGTCAGACATTAAAGATGGAAAAACAAGAATTAATTAGGGTGTTTTGACTTGATGTGTTCGACGTCAACAGACTCATTGACGAATTTACGCTAATCAATCTTAAATTCTTAGAGAAGAGAAAAGGCGGTGTCTAATTTCCAAGCCAATAATCAAATAAGCATAACTTTCTATATATATATATATATATATATATTTTTTTTTTCATCTAACATACCGATATATAGCTTTTCAGATGAAGTGCTTCTAAACTATGAAGAAACAAGAACTGCATATAGGATAGTATCCGGTGGATCACTTGGATTTAGCAATCGAATATGGCATGATATTGATGCAGTTACCGTTGATTGGGACGGTCATCTTTATACAGAAAGTTTGATATCTCCGAAATTGGCTCATTAAATTGTGTGTTGGGCTGTTGGCAGTCTAAATAATGATTATGGCTCTCACTACTTACTACTATATTACCATAGATTTTTTTACATAAAAGTACAAATTTTAGAGCTTAATTACCAAACATAGCAACATTTTAGCAAAATAATCCTATATAGAGGAAAACACAAGTTAATTACAAATATGGCAAAAACATAACAATATTTTCCCATAACATACCAAACCCTTACATTCTTCATACTATTTCCCCACTATCACTTTTGCTCCTCTCATTTCTTCCTATTTCAATTTTCCTCCCACCATTTCCTCCAATTTGACTTTTATTCCTATCATTCCCCCAATTTCACTTTTCCTCATTCTATCCTCGATGTATCTCGTGGTATCTCACCGTATCTGGATAAGATCAAGCCACGTCACTTTTCCGCTAAACTTCACTCCACTCCTCGGTTACCTCGGTAGGTTACCGAGGAGTGGGGGGACTATCTGTATTGGGTAAAAATCGACCCGCGATGATTCGGCTCGGTCATGCAAATCTTAATGACCGAACACGTACCAACAAGACAAACGCCGAAGCGATTGAACAAACCGCCGAGGCCATGGCACCGAGGTAGCTACCGAAGGCGAGCCGTACGCTGAGGTTCGATAACAGCCACCTCGGTCAAACAGCGGGGCGTTACCACCGAGGTCATTTATTCGCGCCTCGGTAAATCCCCCGGTTCTTGCGGCTCTGCAGCCCATTACTTTACCCCCACTAACTTCTCCATTTAATGTCAAGATCGTGGGACAGGGCACTAGCTAATGGTGGAGAACGTGGGCAAGGCTCTTAGGCCTATAAATAGTAGTTCATTTTGTATCATAGGGATCCAGAAATTGGGACTGAAACTCTGCCCAAATTTGTACTCACAATCATAGAAATACAGTTAATTATCCGCATTTACATCTTTTTCGTGTGTTTGTTCAACTTTGATACTAAGAATTGCTTATATTCGAATCCAAATTCGATTTGTAATCCTAAACTGATTTAGGCCCATACAAATATATCTGCATAGGATTAAATTCTCACTACTAGAATTTATTGATATTCCGAGGGACTGTTTGGAGAGGGAATTCCTTCTCCTCCAAACATAAATTTTCACTCGCCCGAACGAATAAAATAAAAAAGTTGACACCGGCTTGGGAATTCCCTCGCCAAACTGCAGGACAAAATTTTCACTCTCCTGATTGGAGAGGGAATCAGGAAAGAGAAAATTACAATTTTCATTGCTTTTATTGGAGAGGGAATTCCCTCTCCAATCAGGAAGAGAAAATTTTCTCTTTTCTGATTCCCTTCCTCTCCAATAAAAGCAGTAAAAATTGTAATTTTCTCTTTCCTGATTGGAGAGGGAATTCCCTCTCCAATAAAAATACTCAGATCTGCCAAGTAATTGGCGAGGGACTCCCCTCTCCATGTGATAAATAAAAACTACTTCTTTCCTTGCCAAAACACACAGCACGCACAACTCTCTTTCTCCCCCAAACATACGCACACCTCTCTTCTCCCCCAAACAAAATCCCTTTGCCCGTCTCCAACTCGGCTCTTTCCCCGGCTATTTTAATTTTTTTGCCGTTCAACCCATTGCAAGCCCATCCCCATTAAGGTAAATATTTTTATTACACTTTTTTATGCTTCTATGATTGTTATTGTTATGAAACCCTATAATGAATTAGTTTATCACATAAATTCGTGAAATAATATTGTGGATAAATACTTGAGAATTGTTAGCATTATTGTGATTTGAGAAAAAAATATAATTAGGAAGTTATTGTAGTTGTAAAATAATTTGGAATTAGTTGTTTAGCCTTATTTAAAAAAATTTAGAAATACTTGTTTAGCCTTAGTTTAACCTTAGAAAAATAATTTGGAAATATAAAGTCTTAGAAAATTATTGAATAATTTTTAGTATTACTATCCCTCAAATTTGAATGATATGAAAATAGTTGTAATTTAAAAATTCAATTGTGCATAATAGTGGTTGATTAGTGATCGAGGGAAGATTTAAACTTGAAAGTTGGACGTGTTTAGGATTGTTAAGTACTTTAGCGTTTTATTTGTTTGTGTTAGTTGGTATAAAACATGTGCGTACACTTGTTTAATTATTCGGATTAGATTGATTGTGGTATTTAGAATGTTTTGAGTGCTTTGGTGATTTGAATGCGCAGGTATATATGCATATATATGTTGTTTTTGCTATATATGATGTTGTTGCTGTGCTGCTTCTGTGTTGCTGCATATGTGTTGTTTCTGCTATTGTTGCTGTGCTGCTTCTGTGCTGCTTTTGTATGGTTACTGATTTTTGCGTTTCAGGACACTATATTTGGAGAGGGAATTCCCTCTCCAATTGCCTTTTTAAAAATATTTTTAATGAAATTGGAGAGGGAATTCCCTAGCAAAGTGAAATAAAAATATTTAATTTTTACACTTGGAGAGGGAATTCCCTCTCCAATTCCCTAGCCAAAACTGAATAAACAAATATATTTCACACTTGGAGAAGGAATTCCCTCGCCAAGTTGAAGAAAATATTTTTCTCTCTCCTGCATTTGGAGAGGGAATTCCTTAGCTGTATATTATCTGACACAATAAGAAAATTGGACTGACACAACAGCTTGAGAAGGAAGCCAAAAATGCTGTGCTACGAGCCGTATTCCGAGGGACCACTTGCTAGGGAATTCCCTCTCCATCACGCGTTTGGAGAGGGAAGTCCCTCTCCATTCTCCCTCGTTAAAACATTGATTTCTAGTAGTGTCTAATTAATTCAGTAGTAATTTTTACTAGTAAAATAGTGTATTTTTCACCGAAAGTCAATGGGGTTCGGTATTGCTTGTCCAGTCTTATGAAAATTGTTTTCCGCAACATTCTTATGTTTGATAATCAAAAGTAAAGCAGGAGAAAAAGTTGGTGTGAAAGATTCTTCATTCCTAGCCAGAATATAATTTATAAATAATATATTAGTGACGGGACAAATTAACAAAACTTATTTAACAACCTGTAGAAACATATATAATCTGGCATAATTTGTACGGTTGTGCCAGTCACAAGTCCTTACAAATGAATGTTATGCAAGTACAGCTCATAGAAAAACAAATGAATGAAACATCTATGGTGATATAACTAAGATTTTCTTCGTCATCATGGAATATATGTATATTATATGATGAATCGAAGCCTCTAGATTTATTACCCAATCATATGTTCCAATAATATTTGTTAAGATAGCGGCTTGTGATTTTCCTCCTTGTGACTTGTGAGTGTAGACGGTAAATAGATAAGCCAAGGTACTTCTTGTATTTTTTTTTTAAAGTTAAACTTACTTACAAGATGTAGAATTTACAATTCAAATGATATTAAAAATGAGATATTGCCCTTTTCTGCACTTTACTGTGTAAATAATATTGTTCTTTTGTCTATGATCAAAATATAACAAGGTTCCAATTTAGGTGCGGATGCAAAATTTTCGGATTCATCATCTACTATATATATACACTGCGATTTTCCGACAAAAGGGATTCAGATGAACCACGCTTCCTCCCTAGCTTCGCCCTTGGGTCCATAAACCATTGGAATTCCACAAACTATTGTTGGTTGTTCTCACACACCTTGTTTGAGAGGGTTTTATTTGGTGTATATGACCTTGTAAATTGGCCAAAGACGACGGCTCTTCTGAGCTTTCCTTCCACTAAACTATCGAATGTGCGACAAGGTTCACTACATTAACAATGCAATGACATTAAAACATATTTGGTCAAGACAGTATTATGATTAAAGTATACATAACACAATCTTAATCTATGAGAAAACATAAAATTATATCAGGTCGTCATGCGTGACCTTCGAGTTCTTAACGCCTAATTATTTTAATTTGTTTTAAACTAATTTAATTGTTTAAAGCACAAGAGTACAAGTACTTGCTTGGTGTTTAAGACCCCACTAGCAAGAGTGACAAACTCCTGGCTGTTCTTTTAAGTAGCCTGCTTCTCTAAACGAGCAATGCTACAAGTCACTGACAACTTTTGTTTGAGAAACAAATAACACTCTCAGGAAAAACTTACCTTTCAAAATTTCCAGCCATTTTCTAGGAAGAGTGAGACTAATATTAGGTAACTAATGTTTCTTTCATATGCTACAACTCATCATATAGTCCATTTAATATTGAGGAATTGATGAATGCATGTCGTGTTTTTGAAACTAGAATTTATTGAGATACAGCCCCCTAGTGCACTAATTATTCTTGTTCTGGTAAATTTGCCTTTTTAAGCTCATTTCTTCCTTTGTCTGTCCACATTTTTACCTAATTAACTAAAGCAAGTCTCACGTGAAGAAAAGATGAATGCATGTCATGTCTTTGATTCTTGTAGACATCTAGAGTTTAGTGAGATACATGTCCTGTGTTCTGTCTAGAAATCATGCGATAATATATTGGATTAATAACTATTCCTTATATGTTTTGTTTATTTCTTGGTTCACCAGAGATGAAGAGTCTTGGAACTCCATTCCAAGGCATTGCAGATGATATTCGAGGACGAGTATCTTGCTACAAGCAGGATTGGATTGCAGGAATTAGATCCGGAATAGGGTATATATATAGTTTTTAGTTTTGTACATGACAATTTAAATGTTTCTACAATCTAATCTAACTTCTACTTCTGTCGTGTATGCTAGGATACTGGCTCCAACTACTTACATATTTTTTGCATCTGCTCTTCCTGTGATTGCTTTTGGAGAACAACTGAGCAGAGAAACAGGTTTTTGTACATTTCAAACTTTTAATGTCAGTTAAGGGTCACATACAGTTCTGATCATTCATTTTTCCTATCGACTTGATTTGCATGTTAGATGGGAGCCTGAGCACTGTGGAAACCTTAGCTTCTACAGCTATTTGTGGCATCATTCACTCCATAATAGGAGGGCAACCTCTTATGGTATTAGGAGTTGCAGAACCTACTATTATCATGTACAGTTACCTGTACAAATTTGCTAAAGGGAGAGAGGACTTGGGACAGACACTTTACTTGGCTTGGACTGGATGGTATGTTAGAATATTTTCAACTTTCAGATAAGGTTGTTTCACAGACAATACATTGTTCTTATATTCAGTGATGCAATTTTGCAGGGTTTGCGTCTGGACAGCTCTCATATTGTTTCTTCTAGCAATATTTAATGCCTGCTCTATCATCAGTAAGTTTACAAGGATTGCTGGGGAGACCTTTGGCATGCTTATTGCAGTGCTTTTCATTCAAGAAGCAATTAAGGTATTCTAACTGCAGAAACAGGATTGTTTTTAAAGATATTCGACTCTTGGTAACATCTAAAATAATGGAGTCTTAATCAGAACACGTTTGTGTTGTTTTGTAGGGAATAGTGAGCGAGTTTAGCATTCCTAAATCCGAGGACCCAACTTCAGAGAAATATCAATTCCATTGGCTCTACACAAATGGGCTACTTTGTATCATATTCTCCTTTGGACTTCTCTTCACGGCCTTAAAGAGCAGGAAAGCAAGGTCATGGTGGTATGGCACAGGTTTGTAATCCAAAAAATGCGGTATCAATATGTTGTCATTTCATGAAAATTTGTTTCTCTAATGATCAGAACATTCTTTTCATATCAACTCAGGCTGGATAAGAAGCTTCATCGCTGACTATGGAGTTCCTTTAATGGTTCTTGTGTGGTCGGTTCTCTCATTTGTTGTGCCAAGCGAAGTTCCATCTGGTGTTCCTAGAAGGCTCTATAGTCCCCTTCCATGGGAATCTGCATCTTTATATCATTGGACTGTCATGAAGGTGTGAAAATTTGTGAAAGGCTCCTTCTTCAATTAGTTCATGAGAAACCTTGAAGTTTAACACATAACTCAACTGCAGGATATGGGGAAGGTTCCTACAGCATACATATTTGCTGCCCTGATACCAGCTGTGATGATAGCTGGACTCTATTTCTTCGATCACAGTGTTGCTTCACAGATGGCACAACAAAAAGAGTTCAACCTAAAGAATCCTTCTGCTTATCACTATGACATCTTACTCTTGGGATTTATGGTATCTTATAATCTGTGGATTTCTCTTACCTTTTCTAACTATTTGTCGCTTTCAATAATCAAAACCACTGATACTGAATGATACTTCACCTCAGACCTTGTTATGTGGTTTGATTGGATTGCCTCCTTCAAATGGTGTCCTACCACAGTCCCCTATGCATACTAAAAGCTTGGCAGTTCTAAAGAAACAGGTAGACATAAAATTTGTGGATAGGAGTTGTGATACCGATTATCTGCCTCTAGTGCTGCTTCTTTGAATGCTAAACACTTCATGTAATGCTAACCAGCTGATTCGGAAGAAGATGGTTGAAAGTGCAAAGGATAGTATCAGGCGAAAAGCTAGCAACTCTGAAATCTATGGCAACATGCAAGCTGTGTTCATAGAGATGGATAGCTCGCCTCTTGTAAGTCTATCTTATAAGTTGCATGCTATAGACATATCTAGACTAAGTATGAGATTTATAGAATCAATCTTTCTTGCCTATTGCAGAGTGCAGTAGCTAAAGAGCTGGAACACTTAAAAGACGCAATAATGAAACATGAAATTGAAAATGCAAATGGCGAAAAGTCACATGGTATATTTGATCCTGAGAAGTATATTGATGCTTACTTGCCCGTTCGAGTCAATGAACAAAGAGTGAGCAATCTATTACAGTCACTACTAGTGGCAGTATCAGTAGGTGCTATGCCAGTGATAAAGAAGATACCAACCTCAGTTCTTTGGGGATATTTTGCCTACATGGCTATCGATAGCCTCCCAGGAAATCAACTATGGGAAAGAATCTTGCTTCTGTTCATAACCCCTGGCAGGAGATTTAAGTAAGTTCTCATGTGGTATATGATCATTGAAGATAACAAATACTACAGTTTCAGATTAGCTAAAAGATTACTACAAGTAACCGTCCTGAAAAAAGTTGGAGTAGTAATCTTAGAAGATGAGTATGATGCTGGCTACAACTAACATATTAAAATATACTGATAGTGTTAGTGTATATTCTTCAATTAACCCGAGTGAGCATGATGGCAGGGTCCTTGAAGGGGTTCATGCATCATTTGTGGAATCAGTACCATTCAGATTCATTGCAATATTCACGACGTTCCAATTTGTGTACTTACTGCTGGTCTTCGGAGTCACTTGGATTCCTATAGCTGGCATTCTCTTCCCATTGCCATTCTTTCTCCTAATAAGCATAAGGCAGCATTTGCTTCCCAAGTTGTTCCAGTCGCGTCATTTGCAAGAGCTCGATGCAGCAGAATATGAGGAAATAGCTGGTGCCCCTCAACGTGCACTTAGCTTTTCTTTCAGGGTATCCCAAAAGTGTCAATGTTCTTAACTTTGAAATTTTAAAAAGAAATTTATCAGCTTATAAACTGTTAAATACTTAATGTTATTAGGAAACCGGGGCAACTATTACTGGAACTGAAGAAGGAAATATAGAAATTTGTGATGCTGAGATTTTTGATGAACTTACAACCAGCAGAGGAGAGTTGAAAGTTAGAACTGTCAGCTTCAGTGAGGATAAGCGCCCACAGGTACCTAACAAATGAATTTTATTATTACACCTAAGGGGTAAAACATGTGGTCAGTGACATCTAAGTTCTAAAAAAAAATGTTTTGAACTTGACATTTACATTGACAGAAGTTAATGCCAACTTTGCAGGTTTATCCAACTGCGGACATAGAATCTGAGTGAGGGATTTGGATCACTTTTTGAAAGGTGACACAATACAGTGATGAAACAGGTGTAGGATCTTGTATCAGTTATGATGCAATGGAAATTAATAGCAAAAAGATATCAAGATTCAAGATATCATTGGCTGTATATTCTAGAGGACTTTGTAATGTTTTGGGTTGTATCACGGGTATCAACATGTTATATGTCCATTCATGTATAGTGTATAATGCTTTAAATTGTAGGTCTAGCATGAGAATGAAGTTTATAGCAGTATATTCTACAACTAAGCAGACATGGTTTGAGAATGTACAGTGTTTGCTTGATAGTCTAATGATCTCAATGATTATTGATTCATTGCTTTAAATCTAAGTTACTCGGACTCGGGTGCGGGTGTCCGATACGGGTGCGGATCTAGAGGTCGGATCCTTCATGATCTATATTTTAAGATTCGGGGATACGGATCCAGTTATGGATACAGGCGTGGGGATTCGACTAAAAAAAATTCAATAATCTAAAAGTAGAGTTATAAAACCTAAATTATGAGATATTATGTCAAAAACTTGAGGAAAAAATATTGATCATGACATAGAAGTTTCTATATACAATAATACAAGGTATTCTATTTCCTTCAATTTCCCGAGACTTTTGTTTTGATTAAAGAAATCATTGAATCTGTCCAAAATTTCTCCGTTGATTTTGGTCAAAATACCCAAAATCAGTTGACCAAATCGGGTACGGATCCCACACCCACACCCACACGGGTGCGGCACCAAAATGAAGAGTCCAAGTAACATAGCTTTAAATTAACCATGCTTTAGATACTATTGCCTACATATAATTTGTTACTTCCTCCATCTATAAGTTTAGTGTTGCATTTGACAATATAGTTTGATAGCATGAAAAGATGACGTGGGATAATATTGGTTATGTTGTTGTTGCAGCATTTCGGCAAAAACTTAACATAGCCATATTATAACGCACTGAATGAGGAAAAGCCAGCATTTGGAATGTTATAGAAGAATAGCCATAGCTTAATAAAGACAGTAGATTTTGCAGAAAAAGCCACTCGAATTTTAAGAAAATTAGCTGCGGCTGCAAAATGTGAAGTCCCATGAAAATTTCTTGGAACTTTGAATAAATCCCAAAAAAATTGTCTAGAGGTTATTTCAAAAATTCAAAAAATACTCTCGATATTTTAGTGGTTATTCTTCAAAAAAAGTCCCGTATTTTAAATTACGACATAAACTTTATAATTGCTAACTGTTTCTTGTTTAACGATTTAACAAATGGTTATTCGTCAAAATTTTCCCATGAATATGTAACAATTTCACTGGGCAGCCTACTTTACACACACAGTTTTGTTTTAACAACTTTTTAAAAACTATTTGCAATTATAGTCACATACCTCCAAACCATCAGGGTTGACGTTATGCATTCAAATTCAGATCATAATATGAAGTTCACTTAAATTATATTGTTTTAAAAAGTGCGAAGTTTAGCTCAACTCCAAAATAAAATTCAAACCTTTAATTCAAGTTGAGCAAAAAAGAAAAAAGAATAATTAATCTAGCTTTTTGAGCTTCAACCTCAATGATTTGAAGATAAGTAAAGTAGCCAGCTTTTGCAAAAGTGCACATAAAAGTGACTAAAACTGTAAAGGAGCTGTAAATATAGTCTATTTGTGCACTTCCTCTTTGAGAGGAGACCGTTTTCGCTGACTTCAAAAGTTTCGATGTTTTGTGTGAAATAGACAACTTCGGCGTCATTGTTGCAGTTTTGACCTATGCAAAAATTCTAAAAAAATAGCTCCCATCTAGAAAAGTTGTTTGCGACGGATGGAGGGAAATTGCTACCGATCGCAAGGACTTTGCTAATTAAAAGATATGACGATTGTCATGAACTTTTTTATGGGAGCCAAATTTGTAAGACTTTTCTTACGCAGGTCTAAGTGGGAATGGCCACAATAGGGGACAAGCTGCGGGAAGCGATACTTAGATGGTTCAGTCATGTGGAAAGGAGGAACACATATGCCCTAGTGAGGAGATACGAGAGTTGGCGGTGATGGGTCTACAGAGAGGTAAAGGTATACCGAGGAAGAATTGGGGCGAGGTGATTAAGCAAGACATAACACAACTTCAGATCACCGAGTACTTGACGATAGATATGAGAGCATGGAATTCGGGAATTAGGGTAGAAGGTTACTAAGAGCCCGTTTGGGTAAGCTTAAACGTGGCTTAAATGCACATATGTGCTTATAAGCCCATTAATGGGTGTTTGGTAATCCAAAAAATCATGGGCTTATAAGCACTTAGGTGCTTAAAATAAGCCGAAAGTGAAAATTTATGATTTCCTAACTTTTTTGGTTTATAAGCAACTTTTGGCTTTTAAGCTGATTAAAATAATCCAACCAAATGGGCTCTAAGCATTTTCTCTCCTTTCTACGGAAAAATGGTTCTAGTCTGGGGTTTTAGAGAACCTTACTATTGTGATCGAGTCTTTCTATCTTTTGAGTCATTTTTATTAGTATTGTGGCTGCACCTATCCTTCTAGCTTAAGCCATTGGATGTCATTGATTTTCCGTCTTTCATTTTATTCTTGCATTTCTCTTTTTGTTTTCCCTCTTCCCTTTCCAAATATTTTTTCAAAATTTTTCTTAAACCGAGGATCTACCGGAAAATAGTCTATCTACTTTAAACGAGATCAGGATAAAGTCTGCATATACCGCATCCTTCTTGTAGGATTACACTAGGTATCTATAATTTTTCCTTACTAAGAGCCATCTTTGTGACAAGACGCCAGAAGGTGTCCAAATATTGTTATGGTCTTTGTTGCGTGAATTCTCCAGATGTGAACCTACATCTTAAGCCTTGCCTTCTAGACATTAATTTGAGCAGACTTGTCCTGGGGTTTTGACTTCAACATTGTCCTAACGTGCATTTGTATCGGAATAAGACAGAATGAGCGTTTGATCTCTGAAATTTTTGCAAAATGCCTTACATGACACACTCATACCATACTAAAGATGGGAAATTGCTTACATTAGACACATGCATGCGGTTGTAGTATTTTACCTCCCACATCACTTCTTGTCCATTTCTAAATGCACATGATGTTTATATCTCCTAATCGATATACATATAATATTATAATGAATTATGCATAAGTTTACATACACCAACTAGTTTTTGTTTAAGCAATTGGTTGAATAGTTATACAAATTAGCTTCTCTAAGACCCATTTGTTTATAGTTTTTGGTAAAAACTTACCCGCATCAGTGTTTACATCAAACCAATAAATGCAAGCCATGTGTATTGAAATACATCCATCTATTACTTAATCATGGTTAGATGATATGAATTTATACCTTAAATTTTAACTACCACGATTAGTTTGTATGGTTTGGTGTAAACACCGGGTGCGGATAAGTATTTACCGTTTTGTAGACAGTTATGGGGTCAATTTTAGGAGTTTTTTGGAAAAAGATTGTTTATTTATAAAACTTGACAAATTTTGAAAAATATATTTTTCCACTCACAAACTTCAACTTTTTTTTTTCAAGTAAAATGTATGTCCAAACACAACTTCAAGTTCCAGATTTTCTTTTTCAACTCAATTACAAAAACTCAAATTCCCAGATTTCAATCGATCTATATCCAAACGCTAGCTAAATTAAAAGGCTTGGAAATCACTTGGACGCTAATCATGGTATAAGATTAAGAACCTTTGAAGAGGGACCGAGGGGGACCCTGGGGGAGGGTTTTACTGTCCTGATATCAAAATCAATTGTGGCGTTGCACATAGGGTTGCCTCTGTTATCAGATCTTGAACGTCTCCTATTCCCGATTTCTCTGATTCATTTCACGTTCTTTACTTCCCTCTCTATTGACACGTCCATTACGTATAATTATTTTATGTCTATACTTATTTCGAAATGAGGAGAATATAAGGATTTGTATGAAATTAAAATCCTACACATTAATAATATAAGTGAACTAGGGTATACAAAATTCATTTTATTTTTCATTTGTCATTATCCTTCCGCAATACGCATACAATATTTCTATGAGGATAATCATGTCATGCTGTGTTTAATATCTTTGACGGCAACCACCTTCCTAAATGAACCAAAGCCCAACATTATGCTGCCATAACCATGTGCCCAAGGCAGGCTACCATCTTGTCGAGGTTCTTTGTATTCGTTGGTTATAGATTAATAAGACGAAAAAAAGAGGGAAATTAATTCAAGAGAGAGAGAAGTTGATTGTAATTTAACAATATTGTTATATTATTCTTCTGAGTAATATTGAATTTTACCAACGAAACGACCATGTGTCCGTTTGGGTGAGCTTAAAAATGACTTATAAGCTTATAAGCCCATTAATATAAGTTTGATAATCTCAAAATTTTTGAACTTATAAGTCATAAGTTGCTTAAAAGCCACTTTTTAATTTATAAACCACTTAAAATAAGCTGTTTTTAAGCCCACCCAAACAGGCTCCATATTGCATTATTTACCAACATGAATATAAAGTAAACAACATTTGGAAAATATTAAGAATAGCACATTAGTTGTTGCATGAAAATTAACAAAATGAATTAAATCAAGACAAATATGGGAGGAAAATGCCACGATTATTCTCTGGTTGACTATTAGATAAGACCTTCCCTTGACTCTAATTTCGTAAGATTGGAATATAAATACTTAACAATAATTATTCACTTAATTCAAGATATACCATTTGCCTGATACTAATCATGGCTGTCATCGAACCGGCAAAACGTGCAAGATGCTTGAACACAAAACCATCTGCTTAGATTGCTTTCAGCTTAAACCCCCGATTATGGGGCAATATATTGTCTAAATTATTAAATAATTAAAGCATTTTACAACCCAACATTTAAAATAATAGATGAAATCAGAAAAACCTTTATACCTTTTATTATTCCTTTAAAAATGTTTACTTAAGTTACTAGACATTATATATTCCGACATTTTACGATTAGCAAGGATATATTAATTAGTGATATTTAATTAGTTAATTTTTCTTTTCTTAGTTGTCTTTGTTCCTCAGCAAGAGAAGTGCACGTGCAACCTACACACAAGTCACAAAAGAGCAATATATTGGTGGCAGATACGTTAATTTCTTACATGTCCAGGGGCATTTTCACCAACAGAAATTCATAAAAGCCCGTCGAGGTATTTGTGATTTTCGTCCATATCCCTCTCGTTCTCTTTCTTTCTCACAATAACCTCTACGTCTGTAACATTCACACAATATATGAAAATGAAGAAACCAGTAATATTGATACTGTTTCTTTGTGCCACCTTATATGTCGCTTCATCTCTAAAGGATGGTAAGTGTTTGGTTTCTCTCTTTTTGTTTCAGTCACTGGATATATGCATGATACTAATAGATTACTTATCTTATTTTTCGAGTTAGAACTATTAATAGTGGATATTTACCTTTTAAATAGCCTTTTTAAGTAAGTTTATAATACAAAGTTGACTCATGCTTGCTCGCAATTCAACAACTACTTGCTATTAGCCCATTTTGAGTTTTAATTTGTTCTGCTAGACTAGTTGTGAAGTTGATCTGTAGGCTGTAGCATTGATAGACAATTAGAAGATAGATGTACAGCCATCCGTTGGGGACAATTTGACGAATTTGTTAATTCAATCCTGAATATACTTCTTGGGATACTATGATTTAATTATACTAGCAAATAGCAATAGGGTCGAATACATAGCTCTAAACTTAGCGTTCTTCAATTTACGGCTGTTTCCTAGATGATTTATTCACAAATTAAGAAGAACAATAGTGGTACTCCTATGAGAATCACTGGGTTGTCAATCTCATCTTCATTCTCATTTGTTGAGCATGTTGATGGGGTACGTAAGTTCAGGAAAATAGTCATATTTCCACTTCATATTGCGTAAAAATAAGTATAGTAATTAACTCAATCTCCGAATAAAGGATACAGCTTACTCAACAATTCCCTCCAGTTTCTTTATTACTAATAATACCATTTTGATTTTTACCACGTGTCACCGATTTGTACATTAATTGGTCAGATTCTTTGTAGACTAGTAAATATAAAATAAAATACTCAAGATCCAGCCTTGCCACCGATAACCGGACACCAAGTTGTTATTGTCATATGATTTCTTCTATTAAAATAATTAGGTAGTGCCCAAAACTGGAATACGTAGCTGGTACCCTTACTAATCACGGCTTGTTCCTCATGCAACCATGTTACATGAAGTTAAAGCAGGAGAGGAATAAAAAGAATAGAACCTTATGCGCTGGGCTTACTTTCTTCACGTGATTACCTAACACAACATGTGATAATCTGATACCAACTAACACGACATGCTGTTTAGAATAATTACTAACTTAATTAAACTACTACTAATTTGTTTTAGACCACGTAAACCTAGATTCCCTCAAGTTCGCGGAAGGTCTTCTTAAGTTAAAGAATATTCGAATAACCTGGATAAACATAGGAGAATTCAGAATTATATTTTGATGTTAGAATTCCTATATCGGTAACTTGGTGATTTGGACTCTTAGCAATACTCACCTCATGATCTAAGCTTTTGGAGTTCAATTAGGTTCGAGATTCATTTCTTATCACTTTATGAATTCAATCTCAAAGATTCTTCTAACCGAACACATCACTTTCAATTATGAATCTAGTGCTGGATTCGGTTGAACTCATTGTATTCATGCTCCATCGGCATCTGTGATCTGCATATATGTAACTTTCTCTCTTGTGGTTGATCAGGATTGTTGCCTAATGGCGACTTCGAGCTAGGCCCAAAACCATCACAACTGAAGGGCACAAAAGTGATAGACCCTCATGGTATACCTCACTGGGAAATATCAGGATATGTAGAATACATTAAAGCAGGCCAGAAACAAGGTGACATGCTGCTTCCAGTTCCTGAAGGAGCATTTGCTGTTAGGCTTGGGGAAGATGCATCTATTAAGACCAGAGTCACGAATGTCACCAAAGGAACATTCTATGCTTTATCCTTCAACTTTGCAAGGACCTGCGCTCAAGAAGAGAAACTCAATGTGTCGGTGATGCCAAACCATGAGCCTAATGACTGGGGAATGCTTCCACTGCAGACCATGTATAGTAGTGATGGTTGGGACTCTTACGCGTGGGGTTTCGTGGCGGAAGCCAATGAAATTGACATCATGCTCCACAACCCAGCAGCTGAGAAAGACGCAGCCTGTGGCCCGCTTATTAATTTTATTGCACTCAAGGCTTTGAAAACCCCACATATACCAAAAGGTAATCCCCCCTCTATACTTGACTCTGTCAAATTAAATCAAAAGCAAATTATAATGAATAAAATGGACTGCAGGCAGCTTGTTGAAGAACGGAAACTTTGAAGAGGGTCCATATATCTTCCCAAACACAAACTCGGGCATTCTGATCCCTCCTAACATTGAGGATGATCACTCTCCAATGCCTGGATGGATGATTGAATCTCTCAAGGCAGTAAAATACATTGATGCTGGACACTTCACAGTGCCAGAGGGCAAGCGCGCCATTGAGCTTGTGGCCGGAAGAGAAAGTGCAATAGCACAAGTAGTGAGGACTAAGAAAGGAAAAGTCTATGACCTCATGTTTTCGGTAGGAGATGCCAGCAATGCCTGCCAAGGGTCGATGCTTATAGAGGCATTTGCCGGCCAGATCACTTTGCGAGTCCCCTATGAATCCACTGGTAATGGTGGATTCAAGCGGGCCAAGCTCCGGTTCAAAGCAATTTCTGAACGCACCAGGGTCAGGTTCCTGAGCTCATACTACCAAATGAAGAGCGATCATTCTGGCTCCCTGTGTGGTCCTGTGATTGACGATGTGATTTTGGCCGGTGTTCGCTACTAATGAACAGTTAATTACTAGTACTACAGAGGTTGGATTGTTATTACTTTGCGTCTCCTTTTCTTTCTCATTACGGCATTGCTTATGCGAGGGAATGAGTTACTATTCCTTGTAATGTTAGTATAGCAGAGATGTTCTTTTACAATATTGCAAAAGCAAGAGGGTTTAAATTATTTAGTCTTCGGTGTCATATCTTACATGTACTTACAGAATTTCAAGAAATCAAATAAAATGACCTTCATGAATCCGCTCTTTATAGTTAAATGAATACAAAGTCTACTTAAACTCCAAAGAAGAGAAATCTTCACAAATCATCGCCTAACATACCTGACAAGGTATGGTTAAATTAGCTAGCTAGGAACACAAGTTTTTCTCTACTCTTATCCATCCTAAATTGCTCTTCTACTCTGATAACCACAGATAATCAATCAAACAATGCAATTTAAATCATAATTTTGTTCTTATTGATTTGTTAAGTCATTTGAGATTGAAACTCAGTTGCTGTGATCCAGAATTGAATGCCCATTTTCACTGAGAGGGGGAAATTGAAGGTTTTCTTTCCCATGTAGTACTAGACTACTACCCTCTTATTAATATCATCTCTCCTTACAGCCACAGCAGATGCTTACTGTTCTAAGCACTGCTTCCTCAATTCTCAAGAAATGCATAGCACCAAGACCAAAAATCAGATTTAAAGGGCGGAACGTACCGAGACGACTGCAGGAGAGTCATGGTAGCCAGTTAGGAAGAGCGAAAACATAGTTTTACCATTATGTCGAGCCTGAAAAGATCAAAGAAAACCAGGTTGAGGGAATAAGCAACAGTTCTCCTGGTCCTTCATTACCTTCGTCAGCCATGAGAAGAGGCAATGCTTGCAAAGCTAAGGAGCCCTTAGACTCCAGCACCCACAACTGCAAATGCTTCTGAAGAATTTATTTGGAACAAATATACATTTCCATATCGATGAGACTTGAACAAATATACATTTCCATATCCATATCGATAATTTAATTTCCTCTTCTACGTGCCCACTCACGTGCGGGCTTCATTCATTTTTCAAGGGCCAAGCATGTGAAATTCATTTTTCCATTGGAGGCGGTGAGACTTGAACCCATGACCTCTATCTGCTCTAATATCATGTTGAATTGTGTGACCATCTCGTCTAAAAGTTTAAGTTGTTAGAAAGAGCACATTTCATATATTTAAATTGCCTCTTCAACATGCTTCAAATGATGCATGGAATGCAAACTATCTATAGGTACTACTGCTTTCTATCTGAAGGGCTAAAAATCTTTAAGAAATATTGCTATTTCGAAATAATTTAGACATTCAAGCAATTTTTCCCCGACAAAAAAGAAAATTATAACAGTTGAATATAGCTGATTATAACAATTATATCACAACTAAACTAGTTGAGGTCGGCTATACGAAAATTCAATTTGCATATGACTCTATTCATTCCAATACCTTCTAGAGAATATCATACGCAAACTGACAGTTAAACATTTTAATTCTCCTACATAGATTGAGTGAGCAAAATAGAAGGGAAAAAAAAACGAAAACAGAAAATTAAAATACCAGAAAAGTTGAGGGATTCAGTATAGCATTGACATTTGCATGCTGCTCTCCCGACATCCTAAATTGAACAAATAAAAAATAGATAAATTTTAGTTTTACGCAAAGAAGTGAAATGTATACAAATTATGCATCTCAAGTACCTTCTTCCTTAAACGTAGACTACAGTCTCAAATTGAATTTCAGCATTTCTTTTTCCCACACAGGGTCAAGTATTCAACTTTTCTGTTGTTATTCATAAAATTTTTGCCCCACAGGCTGCTTTTAACACTGGTATTCGATTTGAAGCCACTTTTTTTTATTGGTTTTACATGAAAAGACACTTTTTGAAACTTTAATCCTTGTAGGTTGAACTTCATCAAATTCGACCCACAAGAGTTGAAGTTCAACTTCAACCCATAAGAGTTGAAGTTTACGTATCTATGATTAAAAGTTCAGCCCTTACGGATTGAAGTTGAATTTCAACTTAGGCATGAAGTTCAATTCATAATGTGGGCTGAAGTTCAAACCTTGTGAACTGAACTTCATGCCTAATTTGAAGTTCAACTTCAATCCGTAAGGGCTGAACTTTTAATCATAGATACGTAAACTTCAACTCGTATGGGCTGAAGTTGAACTTCAACTCCTGTGGGTCGAATTTGTGTGACCACAAGAATTGAAGTTCCAAAAAGTAGTCTCTCATATAAAACCACTAAAAAGTGGCCATGATAAAAGTGGCTATTCGTGAACTTTACCCAGTCTTTATTGATAGGGCTTAAAAGGGCCTCATATAGAATAGAGAGAGAATTTAATCCACGAACTAGTTTTGTCATTTTCATTTAATTTTTAGCCAATAAAGTGTTTTTTTTTTTTTTTTGGGTAGAAGCAGTTTATTTCGAGTCTTTGCCTTGCTCCCCATTAGACAAGCTCTTGCTATGCCCCAACTTCAAGTCTGAAGTCAGAAGCTGCATATGTATAACTTAAACGTTTATGTTTCAAACCCGAAGGTATGTTGAAAGTTGTCTATGCCCAACTTTCAAACTTTCAGGTTTGAAGTTGCTATGTCACGTTTGAAGTTGAACTTCATAATTTCAGTACTTGGTTTCAACTCTGAAAGATCGGAAATTAAGAATCAAAGGATAGAAATCTACGCCAATAACTAAAAATTAAATTGTTAAAATATAAATGACGCACACATTGTTGTTCATTAATAATAGGCTTGTAATTTTATCTACGAGCGGTAAAGATAATTGAAATTGTTGCTTATCGAGAAGGGTTTCAACTAATTAGAATTTACGCACATTGAGCAATAAATATTAGTAAAACTTATTAAAACGTATTCACATGAGACTAGTTTTTAAAAACTTTGCTAAGCATGGCAAAAAATTCAAAGGATTTTCATATAAATAACCCTCAAAACCATCTTTGTAGATCACCCATCAACTTCTAACACTCATGTGCCGTCTATTTGGAGTTGTTAATTTCTGGGCATTCAATCTAACTAATGGGCTTTGCAACAATTTGGTCTTTCATTTTTTGTACAAATTGAACATTTTTTTACAAATCTTGAAGTGCTGAATATTTTTTTCATGATCTTAAAATTTTGAGCATTTTTATTTCATTAATTGAACAAAAGAGTAGATATCTAAATTTGTCATATTTGCCACTATCGCCTACAAAAACCTGTCTGAATCCACCGTAGGAGTGTGCAAAACCGAACCGGTACCGATATCCGAACCGTTACCGCTACCGATAAGCATAACGGTATCGGTATAATTGGTTCGGTAATGGTATAAATTTCTAATACCGATAAGATATCGGTATGATAACGGTTTCTATATATCATAACCGTTACCGTACCGATAACCGATAAGGATTTTTTTATATATATTATGTATTTTTATTTATTATTAGTATATTAATTTATATGTTAAAGTATAAATATTATTGCTACTAGTGGCTATTTGTCGTTACAAACATATGAGGCCTGGCCCATTTTGAATTTGTCATTACAACATTCTAAGATGGAGAATGTTGGGGAGAAAACATTGCAGAAGGTGCATAGATGTTGGCGGAGGAAACATTACTGTAAAATGATAATCCATTGATTAAGGTTGCTAATGTTGATAAGTAATATTAATAGCTGTCTGTTTATGGAAGATATGAATGAAATTTACCTTCTTTTCGCTAATTTTCTTTTTTATAGGTTTTGCTGCTGCTTGTAACAAAAGTTTATAAGTTGTACATTTAAGAGTAAAGCTAATCTTTTCATGTGCTTTTGTGAGATTTCTTATTAATCCAGCAAGCTTTCTTTGATTACTTCCTTTCGTAAATCTGGGTTATTGTGGCTTCGGTATACCGCTTACCGAACCGTTAACTACCGATAACCGATAACCGATAGCTTATCGGTACGGTATTGGTTTTACATAATTACATACCATTAACCGATATACCGTTACCGATAAGCTTAAAACCGTACCGTACCGTACCGTACCATGAACACCCCTAATCCACCGGATAGTTGCAAATAGGCAGCGACGCCATCATAGATTCTTACACGAATTTAATAAATCAGGTGAATAAAAAAATCTTATGTCCCAATTTAAATGTCCGCATTTCTTTTTTAGTTTGTCTCACAAAAAGTGCATCTTTTCATATTTGGTAATCTTTTAATTCTCATATTTGTTTTGGACCAAAAGTTATGAAGATATAGTGCATAACACACCCATAATGACGAGTTTACTAAATCATAAAATTTAAAAGTCTTTCTTATTTTTTTAAACTCCGTACTCAGTCAAACTCAGACACTTATAATGGGATAGAAGAAATTATGCTTTTGTGTCACTCATTTTATTTAATACCAGAAGAAGTACAGATCTGACAACCCAAGGAAATTGCTTCCTTTGGCGTCGTAACAGAAGGAGAGATTCACTCTTGACGACATGAGGTTTTATTGAGTCTCTGGTTAAAGGTGATGATGGGAAAAGATTGAATTGTTTTGGTATATTTTGCCTTTAGTTAATGAAAAGTGATAGACGATTTGGACTAATTTATTTGTATAATATTCACTTTATTTGTCTCACATTATGAATTAATGATGTCGGATTGACTTTATATTAAGTTTTATTTTGATTTTTGTATATGAGTGAAGTGATGACGATTCGATCTTATTCATTTGTAAATTAGACAGAGTATTTTGGATCACTTACAATAAATGCTTATCTTAATTTTATATTCGCACATATATTTAGTGGATGAATGAAGTGAGAAAAATTTGGCCTTATTGATTTTTAAAATACACATAGTATTTTGCTCATTATATGAATAAGTACGACCAGATTATCGTTAAAATATTAGCACTTCAACTTATATTTTTGTGTGTACAAAGGAAAATCAATTTTGGTATGGTTAATTTACAAAATAGACATTATTTTTGGTTTATTACATGAATAAATACTATCGAATTGGCCTTGATTTCTTATATGTAGGAGAATAATAATATTTGTGTAATTACGACTTTGCTGAATGTAAAAATTATGGAGGAATTGCTGTAAATATGAATTCATTAAATGTAAACTAATTGCGGCTTTATAAAATTTCAAAAATGCGATAAAATTTCTATAATTATGAAAAATGCTCAATTATTAAAGACCACCTTTAAAATACTTAGAACTTCAAGACATGTCATTTTTACTTATTTGTGAAAGTCAGCCTTATTCTTTTAGGCGGATGTGCAGTCGTAACCTATTTGGAGTCCTAATACCATGTTAAGTTATTTTAAGGATTTTTTACATAAAAGTACAAGTTTTAGAGCTTAATTACCAAACATAGCAACATTTTAGTAAAATTACCCTATATAGAGGAAAACACAAGATAATTACAAATATAGCAAAAACATAGCAATATTTTCCCATAACATACAAAACCCTTACATTCTTCCCTCTATTTTCCCCACTATCACTTTTGCTCCTCCCATTTTCCCCTATTTCACTTTTACTCCCATTATTTTTCCAATTTCACTTATACTCCTCCCATTTACCCCAATTTCACTTTTCCCCATCCCATCCTCAATGTATCTCGTTGTATCTCACCGTATCTCGTTGTATGTAATCGTTTCAGCACCGTTTCAAACTGTTTCTGCACCGTATCAAACTGTTTCTGCACCGTATCAAACTGTTTCTGCACCGTTTCAACTGTTTCTGCAGCACCGTATCTAACTGTTTCTGCACCGTATCAAAGTATCAAACTGTTTCTGCAGCACTGTATCTAACAGATTCTGCACCGTATCTAACTGTATCTCACTGTATCTACGTTGTTTCAGCACTGTTTCAGATTATTTCAACACCGTATCTAACTATTTCTCGACTGTATCAAGCTGTTTCTTGACTGTTTCAGCATTATTTCATCTCATTTGTGCATTGTTTCTCACTGTTTCTAAGCTATTTTAACATTTTTAGCATTATTTTGTATTATTTTTTATATTTTATTTTGGAATTTTTTTACAAGCAGTTTCAGATTGTATCATATCGTTTCATCACCGTTTCAGACTATTTCAACTCTGTTTGAGACTGTATCATAGTGTTTCAATATCGTTTTGAGACTGTATCATATTGTTTCAACACCATTTCAAATTGTCTCATCACTGTTTCAAATTATTTCAACACCGTTTCAAATTGTTTCAACTCCGTTTCAAATTGTTTCACTTTAATGTAATACCAGAAGCATTACCTAGAGGCTAGAGTATGAGACCTTTATGGTGGCCTAAAAGGTGAAATATTTGATATTTAGGAAAATTCAGTCCACTAGTCATCAGTGCTTGGATTCCAAAATAGAATCACATATTTCACCAAGTAGCACAACACCAGTAACATGAACACAGCAGCAGCAGCAGACAAAATTCATGATGGACAAGCAAGTTCTACAAAATAAAATCTCACTCCCAAAAACTTGATAGAACATGGCTTTTCCACACCAGCCTCTATATGCATAGATTTCCAAGAGCACTTCTTTTTCTTTTTCTTTCTAAATGTAAAGATCCAAGACAATGATTTCAATTTTTAGCTAGTACATTGTTCAACTCATCAGGAAATCAAAGAGAAAAATTGCACCAGATCATTTTCACCAACTACAACACCTAGTTTTTCGGAGAAAACGGCATTAATTGCATCAGCTCCCACATTTTGCAATACATCGTCCGGAGATACTGTAATGTAATCGTTCAGATTGTGTACGGCTCCATCTGTACAAGCAAAAGGCAGAATGAAAATAGCAATTATATCAGATAAAAAATTGAATAATCGAGGGTGATGGCGTTGGAGGTGGGGGGGGGGGGGAGGGTGGGGGTGGCGGCTGTTTGTTTGGGGAGGAAGTGGGAGAAAGTGTTTTAGGGTTTTTTGGAGAGTGGGTGTAAGTATAGTTATCAAAAATGAAATGTGTTGATTATTGAAGAAATGTGATAAAAAAAAGTATTGTTATATTTGGTAATTTTAAAAATATTGCTATTTTTGTGTAATTAGGAGTGTATTTTTGTATATATTTGTAAAAATCCCTTATTTTAATGCAGCGATGAGGTTGTGTACATCGGCCGATTTGCAAAAATATGATACCATGAGTAATTGTTTGCTGTTTTACCTGCACTAATAGTAGTTTTGCAAAAATGCCCCATTAAGTTTAATGAAAAAAATCTGGATGAAAATGCCTTTGCCAAATTTTTAGGTCGAGGTCAAGATTTGCTTTTTTAACTCTCTGCTTTTCAACACTTATCCCTTCAAGTATTGACAAAAGACAATACTTGCCGCACTTGATTTTAACTCTTGGCAAAAGACCAAGACTTGCCTTTGACCTCTCTCTATTTGCCAGCACCTGCCCTTCAAGTGTTTGCAAAATGCAACACTTGCCGCACTTGGTCGTAACTCTTGGCAAAAGGCCAAAACTTGCCCCTTTTAGTCTTTCCCTGCATTCTCGCAATATAACTTGAAGTATTGACAAAACAACATTTGCCTTTGAAGTCTTGACCCCGTACTAATACTTATAATTTTTTGTCTTGAAGTCTTGGCTCGGGACTAATAAGGGTATTTTGCTAAAATATTGTTTAACACGAGTAATTTTGCAAAGTCACTCCTTATGGAGGGGGCACGGTGAATTTTTTTGGTATACATGATATCTTTGGAGTGCGGTCGCTCTCTAGATCTTGCATGAACCGAAATATAATTGAAGCATGAATTGCAAATTGCAATTTCTATCAGAAAAGGTCCTTTTATATCAATAAAGTATCATGTCCAACGAAACGAATCTAGACTTCCATCATTTATAGATACGTCCAAATACCTATGTCAAACTAATCGAAAGTACAAAGTGAAAAGATGCAAAGTCCAGAGAGGAAGGAATATCCAGAACAAGAAAGAAACACTAAGGCACCTTGGCTCTTTACTGGTATGGTATGGGATCTCCATTTAAACAGTCAACTCCTAGCTATGCAACTTGCGTTCTGCCTCCAAACGGCAATGGTAATAGCTTTAGCTCAAACTCGGTATATATATAAAAAAACTTACAAAATATGAACAAACAATTATTAGCACTTGTCCTAGAATTTCAAACTTGGATCCGCCTGTGCCAAATGGCCAAAGGGGGAATGTATCTTGTAAATTTGGTTATTGTAGAAATACTGCTCCACTTTTGACAATTGGGGTATGGTTTCTCATACAATCCCCACTATATGACCCCATTATAGTCATCACCACGAGTTGGAAAATGATAAAGCAATTAAAAAGAAAACAATATCCAACTTTTTATTGCTGTTCCAGAATATGTATAGCAAATTAAAAGTGTAGTCTAATAGTAGTATGAAAAGTCATAGCAGTAGCATATTCATGGATAAAAAGTGGCCATCCCGAAAACGCGGGGACTAAAAAGGGAATAAACACGCAATATTTGACATTCCAAACCGGCAAAACAGGATGGACCATTTCCTTCTTTTCTCCTTTTGCCTCTTAATATATACTCTCCGTTCCAAAATAGTTGTCATAGTTCGAATTTTAAGAGTCAAACAAGTTTAATTTTGACCGTAATATTTTCATATGCCTTTTAAATATTTTGAATTATTAATTATTGTGACTTATAGTACTTTTTATGTATTTTCTAAATATATAAACATCGTTACAAAAACCTTAAAGATTATATTTTTTAAATTCACAATCAAAATGAACTCATTTGACTCTCGAAATTCGAACTATGACAACCATTTTGGAACGGAAGGAGTACTTAGCAACCAATTAGTTCTTGAAATTAACGTATCAATGTAAACTTAATCAACGTATCAGATGATTAGTTTTATTTTTCATGCAACTAGGTTTACTGATTGTAAGTTACTAATAATTATCTTTAAGTGGCCTAATAGTGTAGTTATTTTACAATGTGACTGCATAAAATTTAACTCATATATATCTAGTTATTTGAGAATCACTCTTAATTATAGGTGTCATTGCTTTCTCAAAGATCTCACAACTCACAAGAACTTGAGCCTTCAGTCCTTTACACTCCTTAATTAATATAGATATTACTAGTTTAATCAGGTTTGCATATATGATTTAATTATTTTAATAAATGAATAATATAGTCTTTAATAATGTGAGTATCTAGATAAAGTACGTAGTTTAGTCCGTGAAGAAGAATAATTTTTAATTAACGTAGTTATCTAGAGAAAGTATGTTAAAAACAGAGAATGAAACCTTAATTTATTGTTGTATGCTAGCTGAGAAATGAAAAAATTAGAACATACTCCCTCCGTCCCAAATTAGTTGTCACTTTCAGCTTTTGCACGCCCATTAAGAAAATCAATAAATAGAGTATACATTTTACTATGTTACCTTTATTTAATATGTGATTATTAAATTTTTTTTGTGAATATCTTTAATAATTAAGGGTATATTTGGAAAGAATGAGCAAAAAATGTCTTGAATTCCTAAAGCGTCAATTAATTTGGAACAAATGAATCTTGCTAAAGCGTCGACTAATTTAGGACGGAGGGAGTAACATCAGGCGAAGTATAGTGTTATTTCTAGGTCAGAAGACACGGCCTAAAATGGTGAGACATTACAGCAAGGATGGTTTACAAGAGACAAAACATTAAGATAGCAGCTCTTTACATTTTTTTTTAATAATCGTTTTTTTTTTCTGCCTTGAAACAAGTGTCCTATTACGAAGTAGGTAGAATTAGGGAAGCTGTTATTGGATCAGTGTAGTATAAGCTATAGTTATAAAACAATTTAAAAAAATTATAAACATACTGAGCAAAGGTGATAAACACGAAAAAGGAGAAGCCATGTACATATTCAGAGCGAGCAAAGGGTACATCGAAAATGGGACAACATGATGCAAAAACAAAGTTGTTACCCTGGTCGGTAGAATCAGACAAATATACCAACTTTGTTCCACTTTGTAATTTTAGAAACCCTACCCTCAACGTTATTCAGAACATTGGAGCTAGCACTATTTAGTTTTCTGCGAGTTCTTTCTTAATTATAGTTCTTACTCTTTACTAGGTTATCCATGCTGTCCTTTTTATGCTCTTGTTGGTCTGTGTCCAACAGAGTATATAAGTAATAATCTTCTTTATTAGTGTAAAACGTGACGAGTGGTAGCTTTTTCTTTTGGCTTGACCAATAAACAATAGTTTTAACAATCGTCTCTTCTCATTTAATTTGGGACCATTCTCCATCATCCGCTTGTTTGGCCATGCTTTAGTGTTAACACATATCTCTTCATAGATTAATGATGGAGAAAAGGGCATTTAGCGTGAGACAAAGAAAGTTTCGGGTAACATAGATTACATTGTTAAAGCCTCTAAATACTTTTAACAAGGAGAACTGAAACTAATACCCTTGAAACAAGAAGGAAGCCGAAGAAGGGGGACAAAATTAATAAGAGCAAGAAGCAGTGGTGGAGCCATCTTTGGGCAATTGAACCCCTTCGCTAGAAAATATCACTGCATAACCTAGATAAAATCAATTTTTTTTTATATATACACACTATATATTGACCCTCTTGACACAAGTCTAAATTTTATTTTTTAAATTTTGAATCCTTGTCGGAAATTCTGCTTCCTCCCCTAGCAAGAAGGGCTACTATATAAAGAAAACGACAAGGAAATCCGCAATCCAGATATCATAAATAGTACGTAGGGGATTTGCCTGTTAATATTGCAGGACTTAAAAATAATGGAAACTAAAACAAATACTACAAATTTAGACTCTCGAGTCCAATTTCTATATTTAACCTTGTTGGTGAGGCTCATTATATTATCCATTTTATAATTCCCGTCTCCCGTCCTTCACCTATGTATAGTAGAAATATTTAAGAAAAAAAAATAGTCTGCACGTCTTCTCCACTACAGCTGTATAGAACTGGTTAGGCTGGGCTAGCTCCCAGCTTTTCATGTTCATGTGAAAGCAACAAGCACTGCACTCATACATGCCTAACTAATTAACGCCTACACTTAGGCTTTGCGTCTCACACATGCATGTCATTCCACTTAATAATTGAATCCACTCTACACAAGTGTCACAAATAAATGAACGTCAACTTCAGTGATAATATATAGGATTTAACTCATATATATAGATAGTATACCATTTATGCAAGTTAACACATACTAGCGAAACAGTGATATTCTTGTGATAATAATTAAGTTGTACTATTCGAACTTAAATGCATAATATTCGGTGTTTTTTACGGACACGTCGGAACAAGTTAATAACAAAAGTGTAATCATCAATTAAAATATTCTGATATGTCCTATACACAGCTTGCTCTTATTGGATATGTTCTTTCACCATTTAAGAAATAAAAATCTCAGTTCTTGAACAATTAATTGAACTAGATCCATCTATTGGTCGAGTTACATGTATAATACTTTTATAAGGATACTCCTTATTATAACTAGTTGATGAATTGATTGCTCCTCTGAACTTAATTATTATTGGTGCCATGCATATGGACATTTTATGTACGTGATTCACATTTAATACCAACGAAATATATAATCATCAATATTGGTATAATTCACTTTTACAGCAATTGATTGCAATTCCAATAGACAGACAAGGTCAGGGAACAATGGTTTGCTTGCAAGGTCTCGATTTAGCAAATACCAAAAAAGACCAAATAACTGTAGTTTTCACATGTTTAATGGACTAACACTACTTCAGTGACCAAAAGGCGACATCTCCAAATGCTTCTTTCCTTGTTTGAAATAAACACGTGTCATCACATTCAAAATCTCCCTTTGGACGGTCCAAATTTTGGTCAGCCTCTTGCATGAAGATCTTTAATTTGGTTGTAAACCAACATAGGAGGTCCTGCTACTTATGACATTGTCTACAACTCCCTATCATGTATTATATGCAATGCTTAATTTCGACTGACCACACCACCACTTCCAATATTTCCCAATGTCGAGTGACATATATATATTGCAGTTAAGTTGGCCACTGATATAGGTTTGGTCATCTTTAACAAACTGTCTCTCCGCAGAGACATAAAATACAAGCTAAGTACATAAGTATATTTCAATTTCGAGCAAGTTGGGCTAGCAATGAAAATATCATCGAGTTTAAGCTCAGATTGAAGCAGATACATACAAGAATCTTTTATATCTCTTCTGCTACAGAAAGGATTAATATATACTAGGAGATTCCAAACTTCCCTTATCTTTAGTCGAAAGGATCATCTACTAGTCTCCAAAGTTTCCTCGACTATATTATAGAAACTAAAATGAAGATGGAGAGGGAGGAGTTGGACCAATGAGAAGGAAATGGCCCCGACATGTGTTGGTACATCCAAGACAAGGTTAAGGGAAACGCAATAGTGTGGGGCACCTATGGTTTGGGATAATCAAGGCATATCCCCCCGCTAACAGTGCTAAAAGAGCCCAATCACAATAGACAGCCTTTTGTTCCCATGTGCCCAAATTGAAGTGCAACCTTCCAAAAACTACCAATTCTATTTCCTTCCTCAGCCAGCTAGCTCCTTTTCCTCCTAATTTCTTGTTTCATCTCTCATCTCTTCTCAACAAAGATCATTTATATTGGCTCTGAATAGAGCAGTCATCACTAGCTAATCTTGGTACCAAATTAATCCCCATTTCTTGCTTCTTCTTCGCCCCCCCCCCCCCCTCTTTTTCCACTTTAGAGCCTATTTGAGCGTGGTTAAAAATATTTGGTAACTTAAAATTTAAAAGCTTTTAAGTACTTATGTGCTAAAAAAAGCCAGAAGCCAGAAGTTAGGATTTTCTTTTTTGGTAAATAAAAGAATTACACTATTCAGGATAAAAATTCAACTCTTCCGGCCTTTTATCTAGCTTGCTCTTTAATGAAGCTCTATAGAAAATTTTTTTAATGACTTTTCTGAAGTTAGGACTTTCTAACTTCTCAAAAAGTGACTTATAAGCTACTTTTGGACTTATAAGCCACTTAAAAAAGCTGCTTATAAGTCCACCCAAACAAGCTCTTAGTCTATGAGTCTAATGGTAATTAAAAAAGCTGCTTATAAGTCCACTCAAATAAGCTCTTAGTCTATGAGTCTAATGTCAATATGGCACAGATTTTGGGGCCGAGGATGGGGGATGAGAAAAGGTGTGCTTCCTAAAAAGTGAAAAAAGAACGGGATAATCCTATTCTCTTGAAAGAAACTCGGCAGCCAAGATAAGGGAGAACAAAGGAGTATTATTTTAGTTATATGTATGGAAAGCATTAGATCAATAAAACATAACACATGAAATATTCGTAAATTCATTTATTTTTATACAAATTGTAAGTGGATTTAGGACATAATTTCCTCCCAAGACAAGTTGAATGGTTATATATGGTCCGTTACGAATCTTCTTTTAGTTAATTATATGACTCGTTTTACAGTAGACTTTTATGATAAGACTTAAGAGATCAATAATATAAACTTATAAAAGTTTAATTGCGTCATTTTCTTTTATTCAAATTGTAATCGGTCATTTTACATCATTTCCTCAAGACAATGTCGTTCAAATTCATGAAGATTTAAATATCGTCGTGAAACTCTTGTATCCACATGACCGGTCCCGCAATGAACTATATATATCTCAATTTAACGTAACCCCTATTTAAGAAACAAAACTGAAAGAAAGTTGTAGATGGCAGTTGTTTTTGCGTGCATTAAATTTTCAAATGATCTCCTCTCAATAATGTGATATTTCTAGTTTATGGTACTTGAACATTGCTAACTTTATCCAGGAACAGGGTTCAAAACCTTGTGGAGTTTGCTCAAATTATTAGGTTATTTAGGTTGGTTCATAAAGAAAAAAGTTCGATAATTTATTTTGATCATTGGCGTATATATAGGTGGGGATAAGTTAGGTCTAAAGTCATATATAGTATAGTTGAATGACATGAAACGAAAATGATTGAAGGACATATATGTGAGTTCCAGTTAATTCACACTTTATATATAATACTTTTGACTCATTTTTTGAGGAGAGAAGGATGCATGATCATGAAGGTTGTCGCTGCTGCTGATTACTTGCACGCAGAAGGATGAAGAATCACATGATCCTTTCTGAATTTGCGGAAACCCCCTATAGGAACTAGGGTCAATGCATGTCCCTTACAAACGTTGCTTAAAACAGGGTTACATGCAAATTTATCATTATCTAGGAGTAAGTCGTTTGTTCGAATATTTTTTAGCGGCTATATATAGCAAGGTGCTGTTATAAAAGAAAATTATATGACATAATATAAAAAATCAATTTTTAAAAAAAATGACGTCAGACTCTTGAGTTTGTGCAAGACATAATACAATGATAATAAAATATGGATATTATTAAAGTTTGACTCAACTCTAAAAGTTAGTTCAAGAAGTAAATCATATAAACAATTCATATTCCGTCGATGTGGGAAAACAACATCTTAAACCCAAAATTGGATATTTGGAACTTGGATAATATAAGATGGGATCCAACATCAAGTAACAATATATTGGAATGGGTCGTGGAGTTGATCTTTTATTTAAATTTTTTTATTTCCAGAAAAAATATTTGATGGTAAGAAAATCAGCAATTTTGATGCAGTTGTATCCCACAATGGACGCTTTTCTAAATTTTCCAAGAAAAAGGGAAAAGACAAAAAAGGAATATATATTTATTTTAATTAATATCACTTTGAGAGGTCTTCTGTCTGTCTTTAAGTATTTGGGAAGGAGTTATAAAACCGGACAAGCTCAATATTTCACCTTCACCTTTGTAGTCTTATATATGTACAAGAGAGACAAAGAAATACACCCCCCATCCCCCTTCTCTCCCTCAGAGATTGATAAGCAAATATAGGAAGAAGAGCATATGGAAGCAGCCTGCTTTCACTGGTTATGTCTTCTTATTTTTTCATATGTGTTTCTGTTGTTTGCACAAAGAGCATTCGTTTATCTCTGGTGGACACCAAGAAGAATTCAAAAACACTTTTGGAAGCAAGGAATCAAAGGTCCCAAATACCATTTCTTATTTGGTAACCTCAAAGAGATTGCAAGTTTCACTACTCCAATATCTCGCCCTTTCCTTTTCTCTCATGACATTTTACCAAGAGTTCTTCCCTTCTACCATCATTGGAAGAAGATCTATGGTACTATAATTTTCAACTTTCTCTTTTAACCTATCTTTGCGAATATAATGTAAAGTTTCTTTTTTCCTTGCATGACGCGATACTTTCTCCTAGTGGATTATCTGGCCAATAACGTATATACTTTACTATTTTCTAGCTTCAAATAGGATTATAACCGTGTCATTTTTATTTGATCTTAAAGAAACCATGTTCTACTACTAGTCTAATAAAATTTACTAACACTTGATCATGTTGTATATATATTGAAGGTTCAACATTTCTTATATGGTTTGGACCAACAGCTCGTGTCACCATATCTGATCCAGCACTCATTAGGGATATATTCGTTCTGAAATCAGGCAGCTTTGAGAAAAATGAGTCACCCGCACTGGTGAAGAAACTTGAGGGTGATGGTTTACTGAGTCTAAAAGGAGAAAAATGGGCTCACCATAGGAAAATAATTACCCCAACATTCTACATCGAAAATCTCAAGGTACGTAACCCATCATATATATACATCTTGAGTTTCTCCTCTCACTTCCTTTACTACAAAATTAAAAATTTCCTATACATGGTAGAATTTTGCATCGACTAATGTACATATAAAGATTGTTTACACTAATGTGTGTTTTAAGCTACTGTAGTACCGATAATCTGTTCCATCATGTTTCTAGTTCTATTTCTTACTAAACAATTAGTACTTGTGACTTACTAATTGAAGGTATACATGCATATATCACAAAATCTATATACTAAAATAGCTTATTCACATATAAATTGGAGAACTTACTTGTTCCCCTCATAAGCAGAAGCGGTAGAATCTTTACCACGGCTGAAATTACTGGTCGTCGGTGGTTGTAACAGTAAACACCTAGTTATTTGATAGAGAGAAAGAGGAAGAGCGGTATAGAAAGTACATATTTGTTATTGTGTATTACTGTATATTTATAGCTTATATGAAGTAGTTGTCCTCTTATAGCTTACCAGGATAAGCTTTAAGAGCACCCAACATGGGTGGACTCTTAACAGATAATTCCAACACTAAAAGTGTAATTTTTACGGTGCAGAAAGAGTTGTATTCTTATTTATTTCGTTTTGCTACCTCATATAGCTAATGATTCCCATGATGGGGAAGAGTATGACGGAGATGTTAGACAAATGGTCAAAAATGTCCAACGCCGGAGGAAAGGTGGAAATCGAAGTCTCAGAATGTTTCCAAACATTAGCAGAAGATGTCATTACGCGTATTGTGTTTGGAAACAGCTACGAAGATGGAAGAGCCATCTTTGAATTACAAGCACAACAAATGGTTTATGCCACTGAAGCTTATCAAAAAGTATTCATCCCTGGATACAGGTAAAATGACTATAATATAGTTGTACTCTATAACTATATATAACGCGTTATGATTTGGTAGTTAGTTGTTTGTATACAGAATCTTGAAACAATTGTAAAGTGTAGTACATAAAAGAATTTGTTTTTTTATATATATTGTGTGTTGATAACAGGTTCTTGCCTACCAAAAAGAATAGAATTTCTTGGAGATTGGATAAAGAGGTTAGAAAATCTTTGATGAAGCTCATTGAAGAAAGGAGAAAAATTTCGGAGGGTACTACTGATCATCAGGTGTTGTTGTCAGACGAATGTCCGAATGATTTATTGGAAGTAATGATCAATGCTAGTTTGAAAGAAACAAGTGATGAATATTATAGTACAAACAATTCAAGTTTAAACTCAAGCAATATCACTATTTATGACATTGTCGAGGAATGCAAGACTATCTTCTTTGCGGGCAAACATACGACGTCAAATTTACTAACGTGGACAACCATTCTATTGGCCATGCATCCTCAGTGGCAGGAATTAGCACGTGAGGAGGTTTTGCGTGTCTGTGGAGCACGTGATATTCCCTCTAAAGACGATGTTGCTAAGCTTAAGACGGTAAGTTTAAAGTTAATTATACATGATATAAGTTTTGTTTATTTACTATAATCATGCTTTTCTATAACAACCCAACACTATGCATGTGATAACGACAACAGAGAGCTCTTCACTTTTTATGGCACAAGTTTTTTTTTTATAAATTTGTCTTACTAAGACCAGATCATATATATATAAAGCCTTTTAGTTTATGTCTATTAAAGTAGAGAAATCTGAATTTTCAGTATTCACTTAATTATGGCCTCCACACCAATAAAAGAGGGTGGAGAAATCATCAAAGTGTTGATGATATTGGATAAGTCATATATACTGAAAGCGTAATAAATATAAAGGAGACTAAGGTTACCTACACTACTTATTATGTATAGTACCTTTGATTAGTATGAGTACCTTTTAAGTGATAGTGCAATAGAAACTTACAATGTAAGCTTATGGAATTTGCTCACATCCGCGGTCTCAAGCCCCTTTATAGAGGAGTTTTACGGTAAAAAAACAACGTAAAAACTGTTCAATTCATGATATATAAATCCAAACAATACAATTTTTAAACTTGTGCATATTTTGGTATGCATGTGTTAGGAGTTGGTATCAGTTAATTCTTAGGATATGTCAACTGACAATTGTGGTAAAAATTTTGATGGCAGCTTGGGATGATCCTAAATGAATCCCTCCGGCTATATCCACCAGCAGTGGCAGCAATCAGACGGGCCAAAACTGACACACAGTTGGGTAGTTTCAATTTACCACAAGGGACAGAACTCCTTATACCAATCATAGCAATTCATCATGATCCAGCATTATGGGGACAAGATGCTAATGAATTTAATCCTGCAAGATTTGCTCGAGGAGTGGCACAAGCAGCAAAACACCCCATGGCTTTCATGCCTTTTGGCCTAGGCGCCCGCCGATGTGTTGGACAAAATTTAGCAATCTTACAAGCAAAACTAGCAATAGCTATGATATTGCAACGCTTCTCCTTTCAACTTTCTCCAACTTATCAACATGCTCCTACAATTTTGATGCTCTTATGTCCAAAATATGGAGCTCCCATCATTTTCCAAAAGTTGTAGCATGAAATCCTTATATGTTATCTAGTATGTGCATTCTTGTATACAAAACAAAATTTTGTAGATCAAAATATCTCTGTATGTACAATGCAATAATCCTTCAATTCATTCTCAGCTTCCCCATCTGACTCTAGGAAACTACGACTGTTCCCACTAGCAACTAAGTATAATAGTAGTAGCAATTATCTTCATCATGTATTATTAGCCCATCTAAGTCTTCCTTCCAAGTTTAACCTAGGAGTATATATTATCCACAGCCGCGTCACCTGCATGCCTTTTGAGCGTATACTAGCATCATTTGTCAACATCAACTATTTCATTTTCTTTTTGGAAAAAAATTAATATCACAAAACAGTAATGAACAAGAGATTCAAAGTTGCAACTCTTCATACATAGAAAAGGTGAGAATGAAAGGCCATCGACGCTTTTGGAGGCCAGGGATTGTATATACGTGCAACAGAAGGGTCAACACATGCAATCTTTTAATTTCTTGTGAGCATCAAGGGTCTACCTCAAATTATAAAACATTTCAAGAAACGTCATCCTGATTTGGCCCTGGCAAAATTGGACTCTTGTCTACGTCTAAGAGTTGGCTACGCAATACAAGTATTTGAGTGGCTGAAGAAATTAAAACTTTGTGCACTAGAAACATAGTAATAATACGGACTCCTCCAATCGTTCTCTAATAAGATGATTAGTTGATTAATTATAATGAAACATGCCGTCACACGAAAATATGCATCTCTGAAAAAAAAGATTTGTAATGCGATAGGTATTACTTATTCATTTGGTCTTTATCATTTAAAAATTTTATAAAGAAAAAGACAAAACCATGAAAGACGTAATTGTAAGAAACCGAGGCGATTTGAAAACTAGTGGCGGGAGCCTTAAGTAAATGCATTTTCGTTTTTAAAAAATTATTTTGAATAAATGCATAAAAATTTATGCCTTCCATAAGGAATAGTTTTGCAAGATAGTACATGTTTAATGATGTTTTAGCAAAATATCTTATGTTGTCACAATGCAAAGACTTCAAGGCAAGAATTTGTAAGTATTGGCACGGGGCCAAGACTTCAAGAGCAAGTGTTGTCTTGCCAGCACTTCAAGTTATATGACGATAATATAGGAAGAGATTGGAAGGGGCAAGTCTTGGCCTTTTTGCCAACACTTACGATCAAGTGCAGCAAGTGTTGCCTTTTACCAACACTTGAAGGGCAAATGTTGACAAATAGAGAGAGGCCAAAGACAAGTCTTGTCCTTTTGTCAAAACTTACGACCAAGTGCTGGCAAGTTTTGCTTTTTGCCAATACTTGAAGGGGCAAGTGTTGGCAAATAGAGAGGGGCCAAAGGCAAGTCATGTCCTTTTGTCAAAACTTACGACCAAGTGCTGGCAAGTTTTGCTTTTTGCCAATACTTGAAGGGGCAAGTGTTGGCAAATAGAGAGGGGTCAAAGGTAAGTCTAGGCCCTGTGCCAAGAGTTTGACAGTGGTGTTTTCGTCCAAAATTTTTTCATTAAACTTAACGGGAACATTTTTGCAAAACCACGATAGCGCGGGCAAAAAGGCAAATGTTGCTTATGGTGTCATATTTCTGCAAATGTGCTTGAATAACGTCTAGACCACTTAAACAAATAATAGATCATTTTTATATATTTTTTATGCATATTTCATGTATATTATGTGAATAATTAGTTTGAATTCTATACACATTAACTATGACGGTTATTATGGTAAAGTTCCCTTTTCTTTTCATAAAATTTCACTGGGTGAACCCGCGTATTAGTAAAAATTCCATTCAGATATCACTTTTGCCACTGCTATTTGGTTTCAGGCCATTTTTTCTTGGTTGAGTAAAAAAAATCACTTTTACGCATTCTATGCATAAAAGTTTTGTCTTTGGGAGCTGAAGTTGAACTTCATACCTTCAGGTATGAAATTCAGCCCACAAGGTCTGAAGTTTAGCCCATAAGGATTGAAGTTCCAAAAAGTGACTAAAACTAAATATTTTGAAAAAAGTGGCTCAACTGCGAAGGAGAGCCAAAAAGTTGCACTTTCCCCGCAGATCACTAGTTTTTGTCCCCACTTAAGAATAGTTTAACAAAATGGCCTCAGAGAAAATACTTTAAGTTATAAATTTATAGGTGTTGCTTCTTCGGCAACACTTCAAATTATCCGGGAGAATGTGAAAATAAATAAAAAGGCAAGTGCTACCTATGCAAGGGGGGTCAAAGTCAAGTGTTGTCAAGTGCTACGGCAACACTTAGGAGAAAGGAAGGGTAGTCAACAAGAATGTGGGAAGAGATAAAGGGTAGAGGCAACACTTATGAGAAAGGATGGTGGGATGCGGGCGTTATTTTTTTTTTTAAAACCTCACCCCTTCCCCTCTCTCGGAACAAATAGTGGCTCTCCCACTTTTTGCTTCTATGGTGACTTGAACCTACAACCTCTTGAATGTAAGTGGAGGGTGCTTACCATCAGAGCAACCCTCAGTTTCCAGATGCGGGCGTCACTATACAATTTCGTAGAGGTACTTCCGTTCGAAATTTATTCATTAAAGTTATCGGATGTTATTCTTGCAAAACCATTTTAAACAGGGTCAATAAGGCAAACTACTGCCTATGGTATAGGCATAGTTTTGTAAATTACCATTTTCTTTTTGTGGAAGTGGTACCGATTAGCCACTCCAATGGTTTTGTTTTATATTTTTAGCCATTGCATCATGGTATTCGATTTTTACGAGTGACTAATCATGACCTTCACCATTTTTTATGTACTTGATTGTCTAGTTTATGCCTCTCCAAATTTTTTGTTGCACAAGTGAGTCAAATCATTAGGCCCTGGGCGAGTTGCAAAAATTTGGTAAAAATTTCACCCAGCAGCCACTTTTAATACCGGTATTTAGTTTGAGGCCACTATTTTCTTTGGTCTTACACTAAAGACTATTTTTGGGCCTTTACTAAATAAGCAATGACTTAAGTTCTGATCATTGACTGAAGTTCTGTTCACAGGGCCCTGGATTTAAGTTCTATCTTTAAGGACTGAACTTCAATCCATATGGCCCTGGACTTAAGTTCTATCTTTAAGGACTGAACTTCAATCCATATGGTCCTGGACTGAAGTTCTATCTTTAAAGACTGAAATTCAGTCAACATGGCCCTGGAATGAAATTTTATCTTTAAGGACTGAAATTCAGTCAACATGGCTCTGGACTGAAGTTCTACCTTTAAGGAGTGAACTTCAATCCATATGGCCTTGGATTGAAGTTCTATCTTTAAGGACTGAACTTCAATCCAGGGCCCTGGACTGAAGTTCTATCTTTTAAGCGAAAGTGGCCACAAACTAAATATTTTGGTATTAGTGGACTGTGCCTAAGACCAGTGACAAAAGTGGCATTGCGTGCAGTTACCCCTTAACCCTGTTAGTTTACACCATGTCACATGAAAAATAGCCTCCATTTGAATTTTCTCGGTAAAGTAGCCAGATTCAAGAAACACGGAAAAAATCAAAAATATTTATCTAAATTTGAACTAAAATTTTTCAAGTCCCAATAAATTTTTTTGGGGAGTGCCAATATGAAGTCTCAGCAAATTTTATTGAAGTTTTGAAAATAGTCAAAAGTTCCGGAACTTTGAACTAAATCGCAGCAAATGTTATTGGGTTTGCTGGAGTTTAGTTCAATTTCTGAGAGTGTTTCTTTGTGGCTAGTCTTAAAATAAACGTGTGTTTGAAAATTTTGTAATTAGCTTGTTTCTCTTTGAGCTGTTCAAAAACTGACTAGGCATCAAAATTACACCAACTTACCCACCTTTGCGGCCAGTGGCCCTCTATTTTGGCATTTTTCATTTCGTTGCCACCAAAAAAAATATTGAGAACCAAGTTTTTGATCAAAATCATGTGGAGAAGACTCTCTGTTGTTCAACTCCGAACTCTAAACTATCTCCGATCTACTCCTTCATCCAATCGATTTGCCGCCGCCGCTGCCGCTTCTCCGTCACAGTCCTCCGCGGGTTTCGTCTCTCGCCGCTTCAGTACTGAGTCCGGTAAGCTCGATTTCTCTTATCTAAGCCCTAATTTGGCACAATACATATGATTATATCACTTTCGATTTTATTTACTTAGTTTTGATTTAAAGAATATTTACGGTTAGATACTTGTACTATATGGTGTAGAGAATGTTGTTAAGAAGAGTGTGGAGGATGTAATGCCAATTGCTACTGGCCACGAGCGTGAAGAACTTGAAGCTCAGCTTCAAGTGAGTTTTTTATGTTTTTGATTTTTTAGCCTAGATGTTTTAGCTATATGAATTCAAATATGTTCGAAAAATGCTTATGCTAATCGTGATTAAACTTATGTTTGCTTGTATTTGTTTGTTCTACTCAGGGAAGGGAACTTCTCGACATTAACTATCCTGTTGGTCCTTTTGGAACTAAGGTCAGTTACAATTTTCGAATAGCGTATGAATTTGCACACATATTGTTATTACTTGTTGGTTATGTCACAATTCATATCAATTACTAGAGTTTTTTTGTTTCTGTGTGATATCTAGCTAGTTTTATAATGTGCATTGGATTGTATCCTGTAAATCTGTAATTGCATTTTGAATAACATGTAGCCTTTCTTGGTGACATGGTTAATGTGCATTCCTGAAGAATAGGTACTTCCAAGAATGGTTGTTATTTTGGGCTTTTGAATGAGTTTTTTGTCACTTCTAGGTCACTAAAAGAAGAGAGAAGACAGAAAGATTGTCTTGTGCTCAACAGACCTACATCTCATCTTGGATACAGTACTAATATTAAGGAATATGTATTGCTATGGCCTATGGGTTTCTAAAAACAAAACAAAAAACTGTTCTGTCTTCCATTTTATGGAGTTCCTGATATTTAATGTTCTGCTTAAATATCAAATCCCAGAAGATGAATAGGAATGCATAAAATCACTTATAAAGGCTTACTGGTTGGTTGTTGGTTCTCAAAGTGGCATTCACAGTCTTGCATCTTGAACCATAATGTTTTCCGAGATGTTGATCAACTGCTACTATTTCCCTGAACATTATGCTTTCAGGTGAAGAAATTACTCTGAACAGTGAACACAATGCTTTCTTTCCCTCAACTGACAAGAAATTTGTTTCATTCCCAAAAAGTTTTTTTTTTTTTGGGGTGGGGGGGGGGGGGGGGTGAGAATAGTAGTGAAGGGGACAAGATTGTTAATCTTTATCTTTGAAGTTAGTACTTACTTCCCCTGTTATGTCCAATTTCGAAGGGGTTAAGATAGTTGGTGCTCTAAGATCACTCTATTTTGAGTTCATAACTAAATACGGGTAATGGATTATCCCTTTTTCCATCACTTCTCTTTTTTGCTTTGACCAATCATATTATGGCTATTTTGAATTTGGTAAGAATAAACCCCTAAGATTCTATTTTGCGCTACTTGTTTGAAGTGCAATCTGACTTGTTTATCTTCATTTTCATTATACTGTATAAAAATATTGAGCAGTCAGGGACATTCTTCCTTTTTCCCATTCTATGAAGCATATTTAGTCCTTTAATTGTTTGTTGGTTGATTAAATGATGAACATCTCTTCTGTATGGGCTTTTTATCATCACTTTAAGAATGGAGGCAATCACTCTTGCAAATATTTGTTTTCTTAGAAATTGGAGGTGACCTCTAATAGTTCGGAACACTCATCTCTACAAACTTTTGTGTTTCATGTCCAATAATACCTTTTCACGTAACCTAATCTTCTGCTTGATCATATTTCTCATACTTGTAAATGTGATTTTGTTTACACTTTTATTTCTTAACCATGAAAACTGGTGATGCAAGAAAATTGTTGTGTTGACTGTGAACTTTTTAATAGAGCCATTTTTTGTGTCCGATGAAATGAACCAAATAGACCTGGAACACCATCCCTACTTATTTTGATCTTCGCCAAATGGTTTGATGTGGACTATTCTTTCCCTTTGCATTTTCATGGTTTTGGTGTTGAATTAGCTTCATGCTAAGTTGTTTGATCGAAGCCAATTTGTACTACTTCAATTATCAGTTCATCTTGCCAGTTCGATGTGTAGGATCTGATCAAACTGCTGTGTTTCCTATTGTAGGAAGAACCTGCTGTCATCAAGTCTTACTTTGACAAAAGAATTGTAGGATGCCCTGGAGATGAAGGCGGTAAGTCGACTTATTTGATTTATTTAGCATGTTGACTCCAATATCTTCAGTTGATGTAATAATGTCCATTTCTAATTATAATTTAACAGAGGATGAGCATGATGTCGTTTGGTTCTGGCTTGAGAAGGGCAAGCCACATGAATGCCCAGTATGCTCACAGTATTTTGTGGTAAGTAACAATACCCTCTGATTGAAATGAAAACCTATTGTTTTGGTATCTCATCAAATTATTTAGTATTGGAATGAAATAAACCCCAATAGAGCAGACTGATTAACTAGTTTGGGTTTTGAGGGTTGTTGATTGAATGATAAAATGTAGGTCATTTGAGAGTCTTTTAAGGAATTTCTTAGATGTGAATCCATTTCCTCGTTGTTGTACGGTCAAAAGGCACATGAATTCTAATACGAAAAATCCACAGCTTTCTTTCTGGATTAGCTTTTGCTGAGATGCAAGGCACTAAATCCTGCTCTCAGATTGGCATGTTAATAAGATATTATGGCATGTCACTTTGCACAACTCTTGCTAGTCCACATTTCTTGTGATTCTTGAAGGCTTGTCACTCTGGATGGCTCAATTAGTTATTCCGATGCTCAATGTGTTAACGGCTTTCATCTATTGCAGTTGGAAGTTGTTGGCCCTGGAGGACCTCCTGATGGACATGGTGATGATCATCATCACTAGTGGTGTGATTAATTTTTTTTTGCGGGAGTACTTCTGGTTGCAGCAACGATAGGTTAATTGTTCAACAACTGAGGATCCAAAAGCTCTGCTTTGTTTTTTGTTTTCTTCATTGTACCAGTTGTTCTTATGGTTGAATAGTTTTGCTTTTTGATTTTACATTATTCATGGTCTGGTCTATTGGAATTACACAAGTAATGCTTAAAAAACATTTCAGAGAAAAGAAGGATTCGTTCTTGGAATAGCATTATCCGTTTATCCTGCCAACCAACATTAATTAGATTTCTATTTTTTATTTCCCCTATTACTAACGAGAGATTTAATAATCAAATATAGTATGAGTGGGAACTTGGGATATGTATAGCTCTCTTTTAGTATAGTAGTATCTTATCACCATCTCAAATGGCAAAGTGAATAAAGCACAAAGGGGCTACAACATAAAACAAATTTTACAAGACGGAAAGGAAGGAAAATGGAAAGCTTTTTCCAGGTGACAGTTCACAACTATATGAGTTATAATCCATTTGAATCTTCTCTCTTTTCTTATTAACCCAGATGTAAAAACATAACTGCTAAACAACTAACAAATATAACGCTAGTGCCAACAACATATTTTTTTCTCTGAGTTAGAAATAAAACTCACCCATAATTGAATTTGTTCAACCCAATAAGATAATGTTCTTACACTGTAGAACTATTATACTAACATGGATGTTGGATTCTTCTACAAAGGGTAATGGAGTTGACATTCAAAAGATTCGATAATACAATGACTCTATCTTCTCCAAAAGTAAAGGAGAAAAAAGGGTGACACAAAGTTACTTATTTTTAATTCAAAAATTTTAGATGCCTTTATCAGATTTGTCCAAGTCTAATTTTCCAGGTCTAACAATAATTTTTTACTTTAAAGTCAACTAAACAATCATATGCTTTATTACCAAAGTTATATTCACTCACACAAATACATGGTCCAATGATATACTATCTGGAGCAATTTGAGTGGATTCATGGCTAGTATTATTCTTCGTTGACTTTGTTTAGTTTACGTTTGTTTCTCAGGAACTCCTCAAATTAACGATTCACAAGCTCAAAGTCTACGATTCCATGATAAGAATAGCTCCATGACTCCATCGACCTTTTCTTGTCTGTGAGTTTGTGGCGAATTTAGGTATACAGTTAAAGTTTAAAATGTGACCTTATAACAAATGGAAATGGAGACTTAATTGTTAATTGAAAGTGTTCTCATAATGCCTCATTAACTGTAACTTTCGAAAATTCCTGTGTCTTTGGGTAAGTGAACATGGTATAAAACCAAAAGTGTTAAGATTTTGCCATTGAGTGCATATATTGTTGTCTCGTTATATGGTGTTGACCAATGTTACTTTACGAGCTAAATTTTAAAGTTCATGGTATCAACGTGAAATTAATTTTTTAGCATGGTATCGCAACAAATTAAACTCAAGCTAGCAAACTTCAAATTCTTTATTATTCATGCAATGGTCGGAGATATAACAATTCACAATAATGATAAATTGGACGACTAAACTTCAATTTTCAGCTAATGGGCATCAATCAATCATCCAAAAGAAAGGAAAAAAAAAAAAAAAAAACACAGATGATAGAGATATATTTACTAATTGGCATTATTCATTCTTGGTTTTGCAGTAATATTCTTAATTTGTAATTGTGGGTTGTTTTATTTAATGCCCCCGTCCACAGGTACATATTCTCTTACATGATGTAATTGTAGAGCCCTCCAAGCTTTGTGCCTCAGGTGAATGAACGGATGATTGTGTTGTGCACTTGTGCATCGTTTTGCCTTGATACCTTTTTCTGCTTATTGAAAAGATTGCCTGCTTTTCTCCTTAACTTTATAACTCCTTTTCATGGATGCTCTTTAATTTTTATAGGTTTATAGGTGGTTTTAGGCACAATATGCAGCTGGTTCACACATATTTTTCTATTGTTGCATATTCACATGTTTTATTCTATTTTCTACCTGCTCATTTGTGTATAAATAAGGACATAGGCTTGCACTGTCTTCATAGCAGCAGCACCTTCTTAGTTGAGTCAGTTTATTGTTGTAGTTGGTTGCATTTCATCTCTGAAGGCAGATATGAGCTCTGGTTAGTTGCACTTCACTAGCTTTCTTTCTTTTAGCTTCTTGTCATGCACTTCCCATCATTTCGAAAGTTCATAATTAGCTTATGGTCTTTTAGCTATTAATATAGTAGTGACACATTCACATTGTGGTACATATGAGTTGTACATCATTTCTTTATTCTTCTGTCTTTTGTGGAAACAATTTTATTTTCCTGCTGTGAAAATATTTTCCTCCCATCAAGCATGTAGTAGTGGAATGATGACTTGGTTAAACTATACTACAGGAAGTAGAACAGCTAGGAGGACTTTTGAGTTTGGTAGGACATATGTGGTGAGGCCTAAAGGAAAGCATCAGGCCACGATAGTGTTGCTGCACGGCCTTGGTGACAATGGCTCCAGGTATAATTCTTTTTCGTTTGATTCCAGAGTTTTATGATGAAGAGCCAACGACATAATCTTCTGTTACTTGTGAAAAAGAAAACGCTTACAATTTCTGTTCTTTTACTGTTGAAGTCACGGTGTCGATTCTTACAAATGGTTTATAAAGAAGGAGAAATCGTTGTTAAACCTGAGAAAGAAAAACTCTTCTGAGAATGTTGACAATTGACATGTCCTATTAAGAAGTCCTTTTAGAATGTTCTTTGTGATTGAGTTGATGAGAGGTGCAACTCTTTTCCGAAATGAAACTTAGCTGAATGAAGAGGTGTCTGGGCTCTATTTCTTTTTGGGACCACTACTTCACTAACTTGGTTCTTTTGAGTAGTGCATATTCCCCATGTTAAGAGAGTTTCATTTTATGCAATCTGTACCATTATTTTAAAAATATACGCGGCATACATTCTATAACGGAAGATTGTTGATCTGATGTTCTATTCTGATGCTGGTCTTGTCTTTCCAGTCTGGTGTCATACATTTGCTATATTTGTTATTTCATGCTGTGCGACATTGTATATTTACTTGCCAAATGATGATCATTTATCCCATAATATATGCAGTCCCAACTTCCTTCCCCCTTCCACACCTAAGGAAAGAGAGACCGGGGGTTTGGGGGTGGGGGGAAGAGGGAGGCAAAGATTCTTAATATATGCTGATCTTTTTCCTTTTACAGTTGCTCCCGTCTATTGGAAAGCCTACCCCTTACCAATGTAAGTAGTTAGCTCAGTGGACTGTAACTTAAAATGCTTTCTACTCAACCATATTAGTCTTCCTTATCCTACATAATCAGCATTCCTTCAATTATATGATCTTGCAGATCAAATGGATATGTCCAACAGCACCAACTCGTCCAGTAGCTATACTTGGTGGATTTCCTTGCACTGCATGTAAGAATGAACCTTGAGAAACTCTGACTTGGTTACCTTGATAACTGTCATTCAAAAGGGCCTCTATATCTTATTCCAGGGTTTGACATGGGAGAACTTTCTGATAATGGTCCTGGTGATTTTGAAGGCTTAGATGCTTCGGTTGCACATGTTGCAAATTTGTTGTCAACAGAACCGGCTGGTAAGTTTCATTACCATCCTTCAAGTTAAACCATCTTACCTATGATGTTATGGTAATCACCTGGTACTATTATGCTAAATTTATTGAATGGATGTACTTATTTTAATGAGCTCTACTGTAAACGTCAGGTGACCTTCTCCCTCGACCTATATTCCCTCCTTTTTAACCTTATTATCATGAAAAGAGAAATTGAAATCTCTGTCCTCGGAATTATCCGTCTGTTAAAAATGTCTAATTTGCAATCAAAATTATGCTACAGTTAAACTTGGTATTGGAGGCTTCAGCATTGGTGCTGCCACTGCACTCTACTCAGCAACTTGCTTTGCCCAAGGAATATATCGAAATGGAAACCTATACCCTGTCAACTTAAGGGCTATCGTAGGTCTAAGTGGTTGGCTTCCAAGTTCAAGGTGTGATTGCAATTAGTTCTCAAACAATAGTTCTAATATATCCTTATTTTCTGTTATCTAAGTAGTAAGGTGGAGTAGTTTCTGCACTAGAAAATACACAAATTGACTTCATTGATCGAGCAGATATTTGTTAAACTAATTAACTTTTGTAGAGCTTTTGGATTTTCTAATTCAATAGCTATAAAAGTGGATAATAAGCACAGTTGGAGAGTGAGAGTCAATTTGGTTAGTCATTTCCTAATTCTTGTTCTGAAAAGCTAAACATATTTGGTAGTTTATAACTAGTATTCTGCAGGAACTTGAAGAGCAAAATTGAAGGATCACAGGAGGCTGCAAGACGAGCTGCATCTTTGCCAATTCTACTTTGTCACGGAATGTGTAAGTACTTGCAATTATTAATAACATACTATTGTTGATTATATTCAATATTGGAACCTTGTCCATTCTGTTCAGCTCTCATTCGAATGGTAATGACAATTCTCAAGGATCTTAACCTCTACATTTGTTCTGAAATACAGAATTTCTTGAGCCTACCTTGATCTCTTTTTCACTCTTTAATACCAAGTAAGATCCACCAATACTGAAGAAAGCTGCATATTAGAAAAACAGTGCTTCCCTTTTCGTGAGTTAATGTTCAGTGTCCAAATTACAAGTAGATTGGGAATATGCAGTTCGAATCCATTTGGCCTTTCCATTTTCGGTGCATCCTACTTATTTAGATACCTGGCATCTACAAGTAGTCCTTGAACTCCTACAAACAAAGCTATGTTGTGTTAACCAACAATTGCAAACACTATATTTACAAGTTATTGGTCATTTCTAGGTGATGAAGTTGTTCATTATAGATATGGAGAGAGGTCTGCCCATGCTTTGAGCACAGCTGGATTTAGGAACCTTGCAATAAAAACCTACGACGGGTAATCCTTTGTTGTGCTCTTTCCAAAGTTAGCTCTCATGGTTTTGGAAATGTTATGTAAATTACCATCCTATTCTCCAGGCTTGGTCATTACACAGTTCCACAGGAGATGGATGAGGTCTGTCATTGGTTAAGTGCAAGGCTTGGGCTTGAGGGTTCCTGATGATCATACTCCACAAAGTTTTCATGTTCAACTTAGCCGCAGATACAAAATAATACAGGACTAAGGAGTACTCACTTAAAGTATTTCATGTGGTTAATAGATGCCTTTGGTGAATGCTAGAACTTAGTTTTCCAGTTACAATTTAGAAATATGCAACAAAATAAAGTTCTAGATGTGGTTCTCTTTTACTTGTAGGCAGCTTGTATTTTTCTCAATTTTAATGGACATTACCTGTTCTTTCCAGTTTTATCTCTCAATTATTCACCCCTCCCCCTTTTTTCCTTGCAATGAATTACTAATAAATGTTTCTTCTTTTTGTTACCAAGCGCATAATCTAGTGAAATTCATTTTTTTTTTTTTGAGTGGTTTCCCATCCGCTGTTTGTCGGCTGAATTAAGGCCCTGACTAATGCGTAAGACATATTTTCTGGAGAAACGCTCCTGCAAGAATTTTTTCCACTTCCATGACTCGAACTCGATACTTTTAATTAAGGTGGATGATTTTATCTATCCAACCACAATTCTTGGTGGTGCAGCATACTCACATAATATATGTTAATGTAAATTCAATTCTCACTCTTTATGTTCCCTTATTAGAAAAAGAATAATAAAAATAAGAAAGATAAATACTTCTACAATTTACCGTTGTTGCTATTATACCATTTTTATTTGATATCAATAAAATAAATACAAAAAAACCATACATAAACAAAAAATATGTGTATGCTCATTTTACTTTATTTAGATTATTAAAGTGTAAGTGGTGGCAGAAGAACATTTTCTTAGCTTCTAAAAATGGGTAATAAAGCATTTTAAAAAGGGTTAAAAAATCAGGTTTCACCAAACAAAATATAAAATTCAGAACCGGCAATTTCCGGTCTAAGGGTTTAAGAAAACACCCTTGTCTTCTTAACATTAGGGTTTAAGAAACGCCTCTCCATTAAAAGCTCTTACACACTATTCTCACTGTATTATAGCCATGAATTACAGGTTCCAGAACCTTCTAGGAGCTCCATACAGAGGCGGAAACGCCGTCGTTTCAAACAACACACTTTTAATTTCCCCAATCGGTAACCGTATTTCCGTAACAGATTTAATCAAATCCGAAACAATTACATTACCTTCACAATCCTCCGCCAATCTCCGCCGTATCGCCGCCTCACCCGACGGCGTATTCCTCTTATCCATCGACGAAAACAACCGCTGCCTTTTTATCAACCTCCGCCGCCGCGCCGTGCTCCACCGTATCACGTTTAAACATCCTGTTGCGGTTGCTGAATTTAGTCCTAATGGTAAATTCATTGCTGTTGCTGCTGGTAAGCTTTTGCAAATTTGGCGTTCACCGGGTTTCAGGAAGGAGTTTTTTCCGTTTGAGTTGATTAAGACGTTTAGTGATTGTAATGATAAGATTACGGCGTTAGAATGGAGCCCCGATTCGGATTACGTGCTGGCTGGATCGAAAGATTTGGCTGTTAGGTTGTTTTGTTTGAAGAAAACTGGTAGTTATAGTAAGCCGTTTTTGTTTTTAGGTCATAGGGATGTTATTGTAGGTGCTTTCTTTGGTACTGATAAGAAAACGAATAAGGTTTGTAGAGTTTATACTGTTTCCCGAGATGGCGCCATTTTTAGCTGGGGCTTTAGTGAAATTGCTGGAAATGTAGATGAGGTTATGTCGGAGCCAGAATCACCAGGTACACCGGAGCAAAAGAAAGGAGAAGGTGATAAGAAAAGGAAGAATTTTGATGGGAAAGACGGTACATTGGACCAAGAAGATGGGGTTCCGTTGCACAAATTGAAATGGGAGTTGATAAAGAAGGATTTCTTTATGCAAGCACCGGCAAAGTTAACAGCTTGCGATTATCATAGGGGTCTTGATATGGTAGTTGTTGGTTTCTCTAATGGTGTTTTTGGTCTTTATCAAATGCCTGATTTCGTGTGCGTTCACTTGTTGTCTATCTCGAGAGAGAAGATTACCACTGCTGTTTTTAATGATCTTGGGAATTGGTTGACGTTTGGATGCGCAAGGCTTGGACAGTTGCTTGTATGGGAGTGGAAGTCAGAGAGTTACATACTGAAGCAACAAGGGCATTATTTTGATGTTAACTCCCTTGCTTATTCACCGGATTCTCAGCTTCTGGCCACAGGAGCAGATGATAACAAAATCAAGGTAGGAGGATTTAAAGTTTTTTTTTTTTTTTTTTTTTGGGTGATTGATAGTTTAGCATGCGTACTTCAAATGGTTCAGCAACTAGTTTATGTAAGTAAAAAGTCCCAGAAATAGGAGTCATGACCAACAACAACAACAACTAAGCCTCAATCCCAACCAAGTTGGAATCGGCTATATGAATCATCGTCGACCATATTCTCCATTTAAGTTCAATTCATGTCTTCATGATACCCCACAGAAAAAAGATGTGGGAACAAATAATAGTAGTTCCGACAGCAAAATTGAAGCTTGCATCTATGTCAATGTGTTAGGGACACGGGACACCATAGTTATAAGCTCCTGTAGAATCTCAATGCATCAAATTGCCTAAGACAACATGTTTTGCAGGTTATAGTTTAAAAATGTTTATAGAGGAGGATTTTGTACGTATCGTAGATTGCTGGAAATTAATGATTCCCTCTTTTTCTTCGTAAACTTTTCTCCATCTTCAATTTTAATTAATATCGGTTTACGTTTCAAATTGAAATGTTTGTTGTGTATGCTTTGCAGGTTTGGACTGTTTCATCAGGTTTCTGTTTTGTAACATTCTCTGAGCACACAAATGCAGTTACTGCACTTCATTTCATGGCTGGCAACCACTGTCTCTTAAGTGCCTCTTTGGATGGGACAGTTCGTGCGTGGGATCTCTTCCGCTATAGAAACTTTAGAACTTTTACTACCCCTACATCTAAGCAATTTGTTTCTTTAACATCTGATCAGAGTGGGGAAGTGATTTGTGCCGGAACCCTTGACTCATTTGAGGTACTATATTCTTACTGTATTTTGGCCATGCCTTGTACCATCAGTTGTTGGTAATGATTGGAATATTTTATTTTGTATTGCTATTGACACAAATATATTATCTTTGGCTTCTTCATAGATTTTTGTCTGGTCAATGAAGACGGGCAGATTGCTAGACGTTCTTAGCGGTCATGAGGGTCCTGTTCATGGGCTAGTGTTTTCTCCTACTAATGTGAGTTGTTTTTAAATTTAAGAAGCCTATTCTGGAAATGTTTTAGGTCAAGTTTCGTTCCTATTTTCTATTTTGCTTATGCACCTTAAATCACCAATAAAATTATAGAGCTTGTCTAACTATTTCTGGTTTCCCATAGGCTATTTTGGCATCCTCATCATGGGACAAAACTGTTCGCCTATGGGATGTTTTTGAAGGAAAAGGAGCAGTTGAAACATTTCCTCACACTCATGATGTCCTCACAGTTGTTTATCGTCCTGATGGGAAGCAGCTGGCATGTAGTACCCTGGATGGACATATTCATTTCTGGGATCCAATTGAGGGTCTACTGATGTACACAATTGAAGGCCGCAGGGATATTGCAGGTGGACGTCTCATGACTGATCGTCGATCAGCAGCTAACTCTACTTCTGGAAAGTGCTTCACAACTTTGTGTTATTCTGCTGATGGGAGCTATATATTAGCTGGTGGAAATAGTAAATTTATTTGTATGTATGATGTTGCTGATCAGGTTTGTGGCTTCTTTCAATGTTACATATTATTGCTTAGGAAAGCTGGTATTGTATATGATGCACACTCTTATGAATTCTCTCCTAACTTGAAATGCTTTTATGTGACTCCAAAATGAATACTTTTTATTGATTGCATTCATTAACTCCCTGAATTAGGCCGCAATGAGTAGTGGGTGTAAAGAGTTGGTTTGATTTAATAGTGATTACTGTCTTCTTTATCTCTTGATATGTTGCTCTTTGTGTGAACTTATTGTTTTTGTAAAACTTACGGTAGTTTACAGATTGCTTATTATTTCTTTTGAAGGATTTGGTAATTAGTTGGAGAAGGTTTAAATCAGATAAGATATATATATGTATATTTATTTATTTATTTGTAGAATGATGGAAATGGGAATTTGTGAAACAAAAAATAAAGGATATATCTGGAGAAGCTTTATATCATAGCGCTCTTTCTTTGTGTTAGGGAGTAGAGATGAATGGAATCTTTCCCTATAAATTTCCTTGACTGGTCCTACTGGTTTCGTGCTGATTTGAGTTTCTTATTCCATGTTGCTGTTGAATTATGGTTTCTAGTGCATCATTCTTTAACTGAAAAACCTATACTTTCAGGTTTTGCTGCGTCGCTTCCAGATAACTCACAACCTTTCCTTGGATGGGGTGCTGGACATTTTGAACTCTAAAAATATGACAGAGAGTGGTCCGCTCAATCTAATTGATGATGAAAATAGTGATGCTGAAGAAGGCATCGATAAACAAGTGAGAAATACATTGGCATATGATTTGCCAGGGTCAATGCCCAACAATGGAAGACCAATTATTCGAACAAAATGCCTAAGAATTGCCCCCACTGGTAGGACTTGGGCAGCTGCAACCACGGAAGGAGTCTTGATTTATTCTATGGATGAGTCTTTTATCTTTGACCCCACTGATCTAGATATAGATGTTACTCCAGAAGTAAGTGTCTGTTAAAATAAAGAATCCCCAACCTTGGCATCTGTGCTTAGACACGTTTCCATTACCCTTATGCCTGTACTCTGCTTTTACAGGCCGTTGATGCAGCCCTAAAGGAAAATCAGACTAGCCGAGCATTGATTCTTAGCCTACGTTTAAATGAAGATGGTTTGATTAAGAAGTGTATTATTGGTGTCCGTCCTGAAGATATACCAGCTGTAGCATCCTCAGTCCCTGTTAAATATATTCAGAGATTAGTTGAGGCATTAGCATATCTGCTGGAGAACTGCCCACACTTGGAGTTTGTTCTCAGATGGTGTCAGGTATTTCTAGCAAATATAATTCCTCACTGCTCTTTCTTACCTTGAGAAGAGTTGTACTCATATGTCAGTTTTTAATCCTTTTGCATATCTGGTAGGAACTTTGCAAAATCCATGGAAATTCTATTCAGCAGAATTCCAGAAACTTGCTTCCTGCTCTAAAATCCTTGCAGAAGGCAATAACCAGGTTGCATCAAGAGTTGGCTGATACATGTTCCTCAAATGAATATTTGCTTCGATATCTGTGCTCTGCAAGTGATGTGAAGTGACACTTCTTTACATTGTTGTCTCCTGGGTAAGCTCTTCCTAGGATTTCTGTTTCTGTTTGTCAGCTAGTATAGGACTGTTTGTGATTTTTGTTTTGATGAAATACTACAGCTTTAGAAACTTAATTCTTGAGAATGCTCACTAGTTTCAGGATATATCAATAGCTTACATATGATCATTTGCATCCTTTCCAGCTGCTTGGCCAAATTTTTTTGATACCTCCCCGGATCTGTCCATTGGCGTCACTGAAACCACTGCGAACTTGTTCACGTGACATATTTTATGATTATTATGGAATGGCTATAACTATATGATCCATGCTTCTAAGAGTTAAGGGACAAGCCACTTGTGAAGGTCCGCGCTGAGGAAAAATGCAGACAATTGCAAAATACTGCAGACAAGTGATGTACTTGAGACACTGATTGGGGGTTGTCTTCAGCATTCATTAGCTATTGCAAAACCGAGCTTCAGAAGAGGATATCCAGCCGTCAACTGCTCATTCGAACTAAAAATTGTAAGAGCATTACTTATGTCCATGTAAAAGATGGCCTGTGTTATTACCGGCTTGCCAAAGCAGGCTTATATATACACGTCATTTTTGGTTTAGAACAAGTTTTTGGGTTGTGTGTGTATCTTAGTTTGGTTTTGGTTTAGATATGGGAAATTTTGTTTTTTTGTTTAGACTGTGGAAAGAGAATACTAGATTAGCCGACTTCATGAAGTGTCTACGCTAATCCAAATCTTATTTATTCATTCGCTTTAATGAACTAAATCAATCTCATTTCTTTAAGGCATATTACATTTTCAATTCGTTCTCTTTTTGGAAGGACTATTTGAAGCGTCTATTAATGCTGATTCCAAAATTGGTTCTAGAAGTCGTCACTGTTCTTTTTCTTTAAATTCGAGTTAATAGTCGACGATGTTGATCTATTCTGTTCTTTAAATTGGACTTCCAAAGTCCAAAACGATCATCAGTTGACGTGGGCGCCATTATGATGAAATTTTCCACGAAAAATATGACAAATCCAAAATCAAAGAAAACAAACAATTAATCTACTATATAAGAAAATACAAAATTGCGTATTGGGTGGAAAATGGCTTGCATACGTAGCACATCGAGCTCGTAATTCGGAACACATTATCGAAGACCTGCCGGTTTTGGGCACGAGGTAAACAACAAGGCCCCCGAGGTTTGAGTTCATGACCGACTACAAGGAGGAATGACCCCGGTGGATCAACGGGCTCGTACCCCTGAGGCAGAAAGTCACAACCTCGGTGAATCATTCTTATTTCAACGGAGTTGGTGCCCCACGATCTTTGCTTACTAACTTGGCTTTCAATGGGGTAAAACGTGGGAAAAGCCATGATCAAAGCAGGGGAGAGTGGCCGAAATTTTCTCCGGGGTGACCTATGAATATAACTTTATTTTATGTTGTAAACATCCAGAAATACTTACTAAAACTCTGTCAAATTGTATATTCAAAGACATATATTGAAATCGTTATTTTCTCGTTCCTATTGTTCAATTGTCTAGTTTAATTCATTGTTCTTGCGCAACTTTGATATATTGCATTGCTTGAAAACTCTTATAAATTCGATTTACTGACCTGATCCTATTTAAACCAGTACAAATTGTACTAATATTCGTACCATCAAAATAGGGAACCCTTTTAGTTAAAAGATATTTCTCATACTTGTTGCTCTTAAGTAACATTATTTCAACCAATAATTTTCCAAAAAAAAACAAAAAAAAAGACAACATATCTCATTATTGCAATAAATAAGAATCTTGACACACATCTAATCAAGATCATCATAAGATGCATTAATCTACTTTACATAATTACTCCCTTCCGTCCTATTTAGTTGTCACATTTACTAATGTTTGTCACTTTTAAAAGATTAAAATAAAATTTATCATTTTTTTATTTAGGTAAATTGCTCTTGAAAAGCACAAACACCTAAACTATTAATTTTTTAGACATGCAAATGACAAACAGTACAACTAAAAAGGATCGAAGAGAGTATATGAATTATTTTTATTTTTCTTTCTTTACTTTTTCATGTATCACTTTTTTTTTTCTCATGTACCGACATGTTATAGCCTTTAAAAACCAAGGCAAGTACAGTAACCAAAAATAAAGCAAACCTAGATTTGATCCAACCAAACTTAGAATACAAACCAACTGAAGTTTCTACATTTTTCCACCAAAACATACGAACTTTCTCGAACAAACTATACAAATTCACACCGCCCCTTTATAACATTGTCTTAACTTTAACCAATTTTCCAACCAGCAGTTTTCAAAATCTCATTCAGGCATTTTAACAAACACTTTGTAAACATGGAAGAAGACGGTGCAGTTACAGTATACAGTGGCAGTGCAATAACAGATGCAAAGAAAAATCCATTTTCAATCAAAGTAGGCATTGCTCAAATGCTACGTGGCGGTGCTATTGCTGAGGTCAGTACTGTAAATCAAGCCAAAATTGCTGAGTCAGCTGGTGCTTGTTGTGTTGTAGTTTCGGATCCTAAAGGACCCGGAGTTACCCGGATGCCCGACCCGTCGCTTATTAAAGAGATCAAACAATCTGTTTCGATCCCTGTTATGGCTAAATCTCGGGTCGGGCATTTTGTTGAAGCCCAGATCTTAGAGTCTATTGGAGTTGATTATGTAGATGAGAGCGAGGTTTTGTCCCTTGCAGATGAGGAGCATTTTATTAATAAGCATAATTTTAGGGCACCTTTTGTGTGTGGATGTAGAGATCTAGGTGAAGCGTTGAGGCGAGTGCGCGAAGGCGCTGCCATGATTCGGACACAAGGGGATTTATTAGGAACAGGGGATATTGTTGAAACAGTTCATAATGTGAGGAAAGTGATGGGTGATATTAGGGTTTTATCAAACATGGATGATGATGAGGTGTTTACTTTTTCGAAAAAGATCGGTGCTCCTTATGATATTGTTGCACAGACTAAACAGATGGGGAGGTTACCGGTCGTACATTTTGCAGCTGGTGGAATTGTGACCCCCGCGGATGCAGCGCTCATGATGCAGTTAGGTTGTGATGGCGTGTTTGTGGGACCGGATATTTTTAACTGTTCGGATCCGTATAAGAAAGTGAGAGCTATTGTGCAGGCTGTTAGGAATTATAATGATCCTCATATTTTGGCCGCGGCGAGTAGTGGTTTGGATGAAGCTATGGGAGGCTTGAATCTGAATGACAACAGGGTCGAGCAATTTGCTAGTGCAGAGACTTATTGATGAGTATGAATTAAGCTTAGATTGATTTCTTGTTTGTTGTTGATTATAGAATTATGTATGTTGTTGTTTCAGTGTTTGTGAGCAATGTCATATTACTCGGTTTACTTTTTCGCAATAACATGATGATGAGTTAGCATAGTGTGTTGTTTACATGTTTGTGGCACTATAAGAATATGGAAACATTGAGAATAGTTTGACTTGAAATGAGTGTAATACATTGTTGAGGCACGTTCACTAATTTGGTTTCAGTTGTTATTTACATGTTTATGGAGAATTATTTTCGTGGTCCATTGCTAATGTTATCATTGTTATATACGATCCTTTTCATTGGAGATCTTTAGAAAATAAGGTCTTTGTAGGGTCACTTTCTTTTATTCGAACTGTAACGGATCTAGGAGGTTCCTGATGTAGTAGTTGTATGTGTAATAATCAAGCTACATATTTCCCTATTATATAGTGAATGATCAGTGTTTCAGAGACCTATTGAGGTATCTGTTTTTTTCTTTACAACAAGCTAACAGTATTCTAGGAATGTTTTGCCAACCAAAAAAGTTGATGCACTGTAAATAGCAGTGCTATATCACAATGCATTTTCATTGAATGTTTGCACGAGTATTGTTATTCTTGTTGAGAAGGAACCTCTGAGCAGCTTCATAGGCAGTGAATATGGCCCCATTCACTATGAATGCTCTGCCAACTCTACTTCCCAAACCTCGCCAGAGCACTGTGCCCCTCTTCTCTCACACTTCGCCTGAAGCAATAAACTATCCTGTTTTTATTTTACAACAAGCTAGGTGTATCCGAAAGAGTTGATGCACCTTAAAGAGTAGTGCTTTAAGCCTGTTTTGTTTTACATGTTTTTCATTTTACGTTTGCATGAGTATTGTTATTGTTGTTGAAAAGGAACCTTAGAGCAGTTTCATAGGCAGTGAATATGGCCCCATTCACTATGAATGCTCTGCCCACTGTAGTTCCCAAACCTCGCCAAAGCACACCGTGTCCCTCTTCTCTCACACTTCGCCTGAAGCAATCAACTATACCATGGTATTTTGCAGATTTAGACTGTGACTGAGCTTGGAGTCTGGTCTTAACTACATCGAGGGGATAGCAACTTATCCAGCTAACAGCTCCTGCAAGACCACCTGCCATAAGCATTGTTTGGAAGCTCTCTTGGCCGTTCTTGCGACAGCCAGGGTGAAGTTGCTCTTTCATATACTCGTACACCCAGAAATATAGACCATGAGAGTGTGCATCTCTGAGGACGGTTATGGTTAATCCGCGGGATATTCCCCTCCAACCTTCCTGTCTGAATATTCTTCTTGTGACATCTATTGGACCCTTTAGAGTAATTGCTTGATTTTTGTGCTGATGATTTTTGCTTTGCAGCTGAAGTTGGATTTTGACCAATTCCACAGGGCTGATTATTAGGCTCTGTATTGCTCCTGCCACTATGCCACCCAAAGCCACTCCTTTGTACGAGGGTGGGTCGTTGGCTGGGATATCTCTGTCAAATGCTCGCGATAGCATTGCATAGATCTGAAATACCATGGCATTCTGCAATAGGGAGGAAACTGAAGTTGTCATATTTTGTAGTAATGAAGCAAATTCGATTTGATTCAGTACTTACCCAATATTTACCTAATTCAATATCAAATTTACTTGGACAAGATTATAAATGTCATACGCATATGTTCTCTTCCTGTACTAAAAATGGCTATTCTAATGGTTAACCTTGCCACAGTGTGTGAGAATCAAACCAAGTGGATATTCTAGTAATTTAGCATAGGTTTCGTGCGTGTATAGGGCTCATCCCCTCAAGGATGTGTTTGTATGTCCTCTACAATAATGCCTAGACACCTACCTTTGATATCAATCTCCTACATTATGAATCTAAGAAAAGAGAGTTGGCTCACCAATCACTTGCTAGGAAGTAAACATATTAGCATGGTGAAGAATGGATAATTGGGGAGAGAATTGGACGTTTGCCGATAAGATTATGGCATTACTTTTGACGTATCAAGAAATTAACTTTTACAAGGATAATCAAATTGTATATTGGTATAAGTTCCGCGCAGGTGAAAATCCATCAGATACTCTTATCATCACTCTTCTTTCTTAGTTGTGAAAAATAACAGAAATTAACCAAAAAAAGAAGCTTAAATGAACCTGGAGTCTAACTCAACCTCAAAAGCAAGATCATTTCCATATTCTGTAACAAAATTCGTGTAAAAATAAAGATCAAAGGAGGGATAAGAATGACCTGAAATGTGACAGAGGCTAGAGGAGCACCCATGCCTCTGTAGAGAGACAGGGGACCTTCATTAGCGACGACATGGCGGAAAACCTTGAATGCTGAAGCTGTCTTTGAATGTTGCTGTCGGACTCTAATGGTATCAAGTGGATAACCAGAAACAACACCAGCTATTCCTCCAATTCCACCAGCCACAAATTCTTTACCCCAACTACTTGCAAGAAATTCTGGCCAGAAATCCATGCCACCTTCATTCCCCAACAAAACAAACCTTATCTTCTGCTTTCAACTCTCCTCCTTATATTGCCTTTTTAAGCAACTCAAATCCTCTATTTCTCTTATCTATTCAATAATCTCATGTTAACAGCAATACGAAGAAACTACACTTTATGCCTCGGGACAGCAATCAACATGTGATTTAAACTACACTAGTGCATGGTATGATAAAGAAATGACCTACGCCTGGACTGCACCTTTTGTTTGGTACTTAGTGAAAAGAGGAAGTGTGCACACGGCCTTGAATCTTGAAAATGTGCGACATTTTGCAAATTATTTTTCTTTTATGTAGCTAACAGATGTCACCAATGCTATTTTGTTGGTAGTAGCTTAATGTAATAAACGGCCAACCACCTCTTTCCTGGGGAGCCCACATTATGCCACGTGGACCAATGAAAGGCTAGCAGTTAGATATTGAGTAGTTGCTTCGGGTCATATGTCAGCCCAGAGATATCCAAGCCCATATTGTTTACTAGTGACCCACAGGCCACAGGTGCATGGTGACGTTAGCCTTCAGTCTCGGCCCTTTGCTTTTTGGCAGGTATACAATGATGTGTTAATTAAAGGAGCCTAAGCCATTAGAGTAATTGAATTGTACATTGACACAAAATACATCTCATCTTTGAATATTTTAATGTATGTGTCTTAACTATTTTTACGCAATCTTGTTAACATGTTCTTCATATCAGTGGTACAGCATTGAGATTCCATACTAGGAGATATAAACCTCAACCGCAAACAAGTTGAGGTCGGCTATATAAATTATCACGGACAATGCTCTCGATTTAATTCATCTTAGGGCAATATTATCCAAAATAATACAACATGAGATCAATACAATAATGCAAGTCATCTAGCTATCATATCTGAAATCGATAGTCCATTTGTGGAACATTTTTCTTGTTTTCCATGACTTTCAGTCTCTGCCTTAGCAATCTCTATGAAAAAAGCTGGTTGCTTGGGAACGGGTAGCTGTTGGCTATCATTTGTGAGCATCATAACCACATTTGACATGGATGGCCTGTCCGTTGGATTGGCTTGAACACATAGCAACCCTATATGAATGCATTTCATTACCTCGTTCATCGATGCTGATTCGTTTGTCAGCATTGGATCCATTAGTTCTTCCAGTACTCTGCCTGCTTTCCACAGCTCCCATGCCTGAGAATTTTTTTGATATAGCTGTTATTGAGTTTCCTTGTTCAATTCAATGATGCTGCTATATTCATTTTTAATGAAAGATACTTACATATCCTATGAGGTTTAATGGGTGATCTAAGTGATAGCAGCTATTGTTTCTTTTGCCACTCAAAATCTCAAGTACTAAAACTCCAAAACTGTATACGTCTGTCTTCATCGACACAGTGCCATTCATGGCATATTCCGGAGACATGTAGCCACTGAAATGGAAGCAACTTAGTACATTAAAAAAAACGATGCAAGGGATCGCCATATTTTGCTAATTGTATCTATTGAGGACTTACAAGGTACCAACAATGCGCTGTGTGTTTGCTTCAAATTCTTGCTTTCCAAATATCCTGGCCATACCCAAGTCCGAGATTTTGGGGTTCATAGTATCATCAAGTAAGACATTGCTGGCTTTTAGATCTCTGTGAATCACCCTCAGTCTTGAATACTTGTGGAGATAAAGTAGTCCTTGAGCAACTCCTTCAATAATGTTCAAACGGGTAGTCCATCTCAGTGAATCTGTTCTGCTAGGATCTGTTCATTAAAATTTCTTTGAGGTATTTGTCATCAAATAAGGTTAAGTAAGCAAATAATACATGAATTGAAAATCCATACCAAACAAGAAGAAGTCTAGGCTTTTGTTCATCATGTATTCATAAACTAATATCTTCTCTTCGCCTTCTATGCAACATCCTAAAAGCCTAACAAGATTAGTGTGTTGGATTTAGCAATCAGCATAATTTCATTTTGGAACTCAACCAGTCCTTGACCTGAACTTCTTGAAAGCCTCTTTATCGCTACATCTTGCCCATCGAGCAACTTCCCCTGAAATTTTGGCGACTTAGCAAATTTGAAAGATCAGCTTAAAGCCTAAAGCTTCTTTAAGTTTACCTTATAAACGGGTCCAAAGCCGCCCTCTCCTAACTTATTGGCAGATGAGAAATTATTTGTGGCCATTACTACAGTTTCAAGGCAGAAAACTTGTATGTCATGCCTCAACTTCTTGTTCAGTCCAGTGCTCTTCTTGTTGTTGTGACCTCCTAGCTCGAATAATAGTTTCTCCATTTCTCTTACTTTGCCTAGTTGACAAATGCAAAATGCAAAATTGAAAATTTCAGAGACAAATAAAAATCAGGACAGGCTAGTGCTAGAGTGCTTGTTGCTCACCTCTCGCTCTGAACTTTCTTTGTATCAGACAGCATAAGAAGCTAACAACTGCTACCACCATTACTGACACTGCTATTGTTAGCCATATCCACCATTTTCGTTTCCCCTCTATCAAAACATTTAATTAGATGCTTATGATAAACATTCAACAGAATTTTTTTCCAAGAATGTACTATGATGCTATCTTATATGTTTGGTATTCTAGAATCCAAAATTTTCAATAGCCTCCGAAATCAAGATTCTGCATGGTGTGGTTGTTCGTCTGCACAAGCACATTTTTTAACTGAAGATGGCACTCTATGAAATCAAATCCTGCAGTATCATGATTGGACCAAAATTGCTTGGTCCTAGTGCTAGTAAAATTTGGAATGACGAGCAAATGAGACCTGCAGATTGGTGAGAATAGTGTGTTTCCCTCTCAAAACACTTTTTCTTGAGCTGGTGAAAGGAGGGATCCCACGTTTTTCTTATGTTTGTGAGTCGATTCAGTTATCATGCTTAGCTAAAATGAGAAAGGTCATAATTCTGGTTTCAAAATTACCTTTTCTTGTGAGAAAGAAAACACTTCTGGCTAGACTGTTTTGTGCTGTCAAAAAACTCGAGCTGTTCCCCCAAATTTGGCAGCCAGTCCCGTCGTCACTATTGACCGATGCATAGGCAACACAAGAGCAATCTTGCTCACACTTGGCCTTGCAATCAGAGAGGCTTAAGGTATAGTTTTTCTCATCAAATTTAAGGCTGTCTCCAAACATGTAAACTTGTCTAAGCTCAAACCAATATTTCTTAGCTGCCCTGCACTGGGGCAGTACCTGTTCCATGCAGCCAGCAGCATTAGGAATCTCATTAATACAATTACCAAACAGTCCATCTCTTCCAAAACCATCCTGAATTAGTCCAGATGGATCCAAAGTGTACCTTTCAGAAAGACGATTAACTGTGTAGTTGACGTATCTCTCATCCCTGTTTGACACATATTTAAACCTGTTGGAAGATGCAGGTGCGAAACCAAAATGATTATTACGCCAAAGACCACTCTTCCAATAGACCTTGCCCATCCACCAGATTATCAACTGGTTTGTGCCATTAGGGTCAAGACCAAGGGAAAAAGACCCTGAGGCAGGTGCTTGATCGTTTACCCAAGAAGTCAATGACCATGTACGCCCAGTTTTCAAGTTAATCCCAAGCTTCATCCCTGGCAGAAGGGTGTCAGTTGGATAATCAAAGCTTTGCCATAGTGTTCGATTAACAGAGCCATCAGAATTCAGTTCCCACAGCACAAAATTACCATTATCTAGTAATATAGCAGTTAAGTTACTTGCTGCAGTTGGAGTAGCACCAAGTACAATGACCTTGCCTTCACTATGAGAAATTATTAATTTTCCATCAGGATCAATCATAAGACTTCCAGATGTATTAGGTATAGGATCATCTCTGTTAGCTATCCAAACAGCCTTTACATCTCCTTGTGCGATAACGTCGTTGTACATATCTTCACTTGTCCGAGTGTAAAATATGCCCAAGTAACGGTTTCTTGTCGTGTGGCCAGGACTGAAAAATTGCATCTTGAAGAAGCGATTTGCTGAAACCAACTGTTGGTAATCAGTTACACTTTGTCCTTTCATGATTGAGTTGTAATTAGCAAAGTAAGCAGGCAAGAAGTGACAGAACAACACAAGGATGAAAATGATCAGAATTTTGTAGTTAGCCATGTAAGAAAAGGATTCAGACTGCAGCTCTCTAATCTGCACTTGAATGCATACAGTCAAAATGGGAAGAGACTAAGACAAGGTAAGCATGTGCATTGAAATTGATTTCTTTTGATGACTTTTCTCTAAATATGCTTAAAATTTCAAAGCCGATACCCTTCTTCTTAGTGGAGAACTCTTATTAATTACTAAGACTCTTCAAATCCCTGTTGACTGGGTCATCGTACTGTTCACCAACTTGCTCCAAATTTATATACTGGTAGTCTAAGGTCATTTGAAAATTAAGTACAACTTCACAGGTAAATACTTATAATAAGTGAAACTAATAAACTGAAAATATAAGGCATGTAACCTCTTACTTACTGATGGTGTAAAAATTATCAATAAAAATAAAGTCTCCCTTAATTCTTAGCTGGTTATCTATTTATTTTCCTAGCAAATTTTATGAATGATTTCAATTTCAGATCATTTAAGAATGATAAAATAAAATAAAATATTTTAAAGATTATGTACGTCTCTCAAATGTGCTAACTATCCTCTATTAGGATAAACTGGACCAGTTTCAGAAAGTCTTATCTGGATCTACCCTAAAGTTTGTTCAGAGAGACTTAACGTATGGTTCTGAACTTCTGATCATCAAATAGTAAACTTGTCTAAGCTCAAACCAATAATTTTTAGCTGCCAATTACCAAACTAATCCAGATGCGGTCAAAGTGTACTTTGCATTAACAGAATCAACATCATAAATGAAGTATTTTTTCATCCTCCTTTGAGACTGCTGCTATTCCAAGCCCCACAAGACTATCAACTGATCTGTGGCACTAGGGTGATCAAGACCAAGGGTAAAAGATCCTGATGCGGGTGCTTGATCATTTACCCAAGAAGTCAATGACCATGTATGCCCAGTTCTCAAGTTAAACCCAAGCTTCATTCCAGGTAGGAGCGTGTCGGTTGGATAATCAAAACTTTGCCATAGTATTCGATTAATAGAGCCATTGGAATTTAGTTCCCCAAGCACAAAATTACCATTATCTAGTAGTGTAGCAGTTAAGTTTATTGCTATTGTTGCATTAGTACTAAGTGAAATGACCTCTCCTTCACCATGAGGAATCACTAATATGCCTAAGTAACGTTTTGTGGCGCCGGGTCTAAAAAATTGCATTATGTAGAATCCATCTACAGAGACCAACTGGTGTTGTCACCAAGTTCCGCAGCTAAGAAGTGACAGAATAACTGGAGTATGAAAATTATCAAAATTCTGCAGATAGCCATGTAATTAGGAGAGCATACAAGCCACAGCTCTCATGTCTTGCGCATTGACATTGACTTCTTTTGGTGACCGAGTCTTCTCCAATTGTATGCTTAAAATTTGCACAAATCCAATGAACAAACAAAAAATTGAAGTAATATATCAAATATTACTCCCAAATTGTATGAACAAACGGGGCCTAGTGTAAAGTTCTTGTATACACACCTATGAATTGCCAACAACCAAATATGCAATATTTTATGGAAGCTTTTTTCTTGTAAAGACTTACCCTAGTGAAGGAAACAATTAAGGATGAAGTATCCTTTTTCAACTTAACAATCATGTTATAGCGGCTGTTGTTTCTTTTCCCTCTCAAGTACTAAACTGATCTACATCTGTCGGTCGACACAATGTCATTCATTGCATGTTCTGGAGACATGCAGCCACTAAAAAGGTAGCAAACTATAACTCAGTACGTAAATTCGTGGCGTGGAATCACCAATATTTTGTCTAATTGGTAAGTATCCATTGAGGACTTTAGTTACTAGCTGTACCAACAATTAGCTCTATATGTTCGCCTTAAAATCTTTCTTTCCAAATATCCTCGACAAACTCCAATAACGTTCAAACGGTAGTCTTTTCAATAAATCTTTTCTGCTAAGATCTGCTCGTACAAGCAAGAGAGGGGGGGGGGGGGTGGTATTAGTGTGTAGCCAATGTCCCTCGTCCGTCAAAAAAGAAAAATACTGATGGGTTTATAGGTTCTCTCATCAGTTAGACTAGTCTTTTAGTGACACTATTTTTTAGTTCAGACTACTACATCACTGGGTTGCGGCCCCAAGGATCGATAGACTATCAATGTAAGCACAAATATTACCGATTAAAAGAGGAAACCAACCCAAAAAGCTAGTCTAATAAATAAAAAAGCTATTCAACTTATGAACTGATTAATTTCTCTCTTTTTAACGGATGAGGCACATTGGTTAAAAATTAGTCATAAAATAAGATTGATAAGCAAATTAAGAATGAAATTTGAAACCCATACCAATTAGACGAAGTCTAGGCTTTTTTTCGTTACTTATTCATAAACTAATATCTTCTCTTCTCCTTTAACCACAGATTCACCTTCATCGCCTCTCCTCTAAGTCGCCGCCACCATCACTGTAACTTACCGCTGCCGTCGTTTTTTTTTTTTTTTTTTTTTTAAGAACAATGTCAATTTTTCCATGTAAATTCCAGTCAAAGCTCCGATGAGAATTTGTTTATCATGTTTCTCCTTCTTTTTTTATTTTTTCCATAATAATCTGGTGAGATCTACTAGTTTTTTTGTTAAAACTTTTCTCTAATGTTTAGATATTGTATTTTTTTTGGTAGTAGATTGTATAAATCTTATATCTTTGTAAAATTTTTGTGTAAAAGTTGTCCAAAACACGTATAAACATAGTTTATACACTTACGTAAACGTGTAAAAGCTGTATAAATCTGTATATGCGTGTATGAATAATGAATAAAGTTGTATAAATTTTCAAATTTGTGCACTATTATAGATGTTTATATAAGTTTTAAGTTGTTTGTGTATTGTATTTTTCTTCTTGCATACATATTTTTCTATGTATATACATATATAATTTATTATTTTTTGATAGATTTGTGTATGATACTATAAAAAATAATAATTTAAACAAAACTAGCAATAATAAAGCTGCGGTGATATAAAATAAGCAATCCCAACGAGAATCCAGTGATTTTTAGTTTTTCGGCCACTGTTGGCCTGCAGCGGCAGGGTGGCAGCTGGCAGGCCAGTGGTGGGGAGGGGGAGTGGCACGTAGGGTTTTTTACTGTGAGGGAGAGTTCAAAATTTTAAAATAGGTGGATGCTATGCCAGGTAAATTTTAAAATACGGGAAGTGCTTTGCCATGTAAGAAAAAAATATGGCCCTTCATTTGTAAATCTCTTGCTTTGAGGTGCTATTTCTGAGAAAACTCAACTTAATTCAGTGAAACATTGTTCATCAAAAAATTTCACGGGTGTCCTTCATAAGAAGTGGTTTTGCAAGTTTGCACTCGTTTAACAATGTTTTAGCAGAATACCATTATATTGACACGGGGCCAAGACTTCAAGGCACAAATTTTTAAGTGTTGGCTTTTAGGCAAGAGGTCAAAAGAAAAGTGTTGTTCAAATTATATGCCGATAATGCAGGAAGAGACTGGAAGGGCAAATGTTGTCTTTTGCCACCACTTACGACCAAGTGCTAGCAAGTGTTGCCTTTTGCTGACGCTTCAAGGGGCAAGTGTTGAAAAATAGAGAGGGGCCAAAGGCAAATCTTGACCATGTGCTTAGAGATTGATGCAGGGATGTTTCCGTCCAATATTTTTTAATTAAACTTAATGGGTCATTTTTGCATAATACGGTTAAGCACGGGCTAAAAGGTAAACCATTGCTTATGGTGTTATATTTCTGCAAGAAAATGCCATTATCGTTCATTCCATAGAAGGCTGATCCCAAATGAATGAAATGTATTTTTCAGTAACACATGAGAACTGACTACTTAACTTGCAAAGTCTAACTATCGTTGGACTTCATGTCGATTGCATTTTTTCTTTTGCTTTAAGGAGAACTGTTTCAAGTTTCAACCACCATAATGAATCAGCTCATAGTAGCTCATAGATCAAGCTAAGTTTCCAATAGGGGACATCTACAATCGACAAATTAAAGAGTGACCAAAATCACTTAGAACAGCAACTTAAGTGTTCACAGCTTAGCATTAGCTAATTGATGGGACAATGTTACTACTCTTTGTTCTGTAAGAATTATCTTCTTTGTTTGTTTGTTAATAATGTATAACCTAACCTTACAGCGAACTCAAGTTAACAACTCGATGAACCTCATTCAAATTACGTGGCCAAATCCACCAGAATGTGTCATTTCTTTTCCCTACAATAACCCAATCTATCCCACTTTATTATTGTCTTTTGACTTGGTTAAGTAGAAAGCCTAAGTTGGTGAACTTTTTATTTGTCCCTCACAAAATCCAGTTGAAATTGTTTTAACCTCTCCATAGTCCATTGGCCCACGATAATAATGGAGTTATAGAAGAACTGAACTAATCGTATAGAGTGATATACGACAGTGAAATACTAGTATATCATATTCATGCACATATAGATAAGTGGTGTTAATACAATATACGAAGACACTTGACGCAAAATATACTTTAATTTTCCCGTTATTCTTATTCCAGGGATATAACAAAACCAACTTCCTCATATTTTCTGAAAGGAAATCAACTTTTTCCTTCGAAAAGACAAAAGAAGGCAAGCAAGTTATTTTGGAATTTGTTTTCCGAAAGAATCTCATGACTTCTTTAGTTACTAGAGGAGTACTTTTATAAGTTTCTTCACTTTTTTCTACCTTTTATATTCCCTTTTTGTGAAGATTCGTTGTAGAAATAAATCCGTCCGGTGGAAGGAATATGATTCTTTATTGCTTTATTCGTTCTTTAAATTCTTCCTTATAATTTCAAAGCAAGTGTTGGTCACGTAAATCAAAATGCACTATTATTAGCAATCAACTAGCTATATATAGTAAAAGATATTGATTGTCATAAGAAGAGGGGCACTTGACTGTATGGATGTTGCATGAAGGGCAGCCAGCACAAGTTACATGAGTGGGTCTTTTTAAAAAAGAAAAAGAAAGAAATTTGATTCAAGTTCGATCTTTTACAAGCTCTTAGCAAAAAAAAAAAAAAAAAAAAAAAAAAAAAAAAGCCGTATCTATTACTACTTTTTAATTTGCCTTTGATTTAGCCTAAAGTTGATAGTTTCCAACCCTAAGTAGCTAGAATCATCACTTTAGCACGCACTAGGAAGAGTTGGAGTTGAAGGAATAGAATTGGCTTCTTTCGTTACTTTTCTTTTCTCTTTTTTTGTGGGGATTTGGTGTAGGAAGTGAAAATAATTAATTTGTTAAATGGGTGTGATGGAGAATTTAGGTAGATCTCAATGTATGATTAGCATCAACTTAAAAAATACACAATAGCACTGAGTATTCAAGATTAGGAAAAGATTGGGCTAATTGATTAAGGAGATTCCCTAGTCCATGCTGATAATAATTGTTAAATCTTCATTAGCTATTTTAAGTTAACAAGCAATGCACATGAAAATCTACTAACCACAGGCCACTTTAAAACAAGTGATGCGTGAATAAGGGAAGGCTTGAGTCTAAATTAAGAAATTTGCAAGTTTACTGATTGACCAGAAAAAAAAACTATGTCCATCAACAATGAATGTCATGTTTTTTGCCTCTTGTAATCAAACAAACGAATATCTTCGCTCATCACCGTTTTCCTTTAACTCGTGATTTTGTGAATCTTAGACAATAGAAATGATATATAAAATCAAATTATTACCTGAATTCTCTATTATATTATTCTTCCTATGTTTTGTACTGCGTTTTAATTCATTCACTTATAGCCTGTTTGACATTGCTTCTTCAGAGCTAAAAGTGTTTTTTTTCAAGAAAATTACTTGTTTTAGAATTTTGAGGTGTTTGGCACAAAAAAAAAAAAAAATACTTTTAGGTAGAAGCAGCATCATTTTTTATACTGATGGGGGAGAAGCTACAAATATCTGTTTTTTCTAAGAAGCAAAAGCAGTTTATTAATTTTTTCATGACAAAAATATCCTTACTAAAGATTCATATTTACCAAATTATCCCTCATTAATTAATCATCTCTCAAAATAAAATTATATTTCTTTTTCCCATTGTTTTCCTACTATATACTTTTATAAATCTTCTTCCTTTTACGACTAGTTTTTATTTCTAGTTATTTCTATCAACCGCATATAGGATATTCTATTTTTTAAAAGTAAGTAATTACTATAAAATTTTAATTCGGTTATCACTTCAATTTAATTATATTTTATGTTGTTCAATAGCTTAAATTTTATATTTTACTTTATGTTTTACATTTTAACTAAATAATTTTTTTAATTAAAGTCTTTTATGATAAATATTCAAAATTATTTTTTTTGCTTTTATTAATCCAAATATAAAATGAATTTGGATGTCCTTTTCGTAATTTAACACTCAAAAGTACTTTTTGTAAAAATTAGCTAAACACAAATTATTTATCAAAAGTACTTCTCCAATGAGTTGTCCAAACACAAACTGCTTATTATCTAAAAGTACTTCTTGAAAAAATATTTATGCCAAAAGTACTTCTCAAATTAAGTAGTTTTTGCAGCAATCCCAAACAGGCTTTTAGACAATCTTGCAGCCTTAAAAACCTCCAGTTATTGTCTTTTTTCGTTAATATATATTTGCAAGAAATACCATGTATATGGTTCTTGTTTTGAAACTATAGCACTTTTCCAATCTATGATAACTGCAAATAATTCTCCAATACTATTCCTGCAAAAACACCCAATATATACTTTTCGCTGGGGGAATCTCTTTCAATAATTCGGCGTTAGAGTAAACAATAAAATTTTATTCTTCAAGTCATCTGCGACATTAAATTAAACTTGAAAAATACAATCGTTTTGTTTATCATTTAATGCATGAATATAGACGGTGGATGGACAACAATTTCTATTTGTTCTTTTTAAAAAAGTTAAAGCACTTTTTGTAAAGCTGAAGGAAATATAACACGGGAAACAACTGTATTTTAGATAGCTGAGTAAATCACAGCTGTTTGTTAACAAGCAACAAAGAGTGCACCTTTCCATTTGGCTAAATGTTGCAATTAGAGTGAGTGAGTAAGTCAAGGAAGGCCGTTTTGGCAATGGGGCTGCGCCACTTGGACATGCAGTTGGGGATATTCCCATATTCAGCGTTTAATTTGTTAGATGCCTTTTGTTCGTTACATTTTCTAAGCGCTCACACAAATACAACTAATCATCCTAAATGAACATCAAATTAATAAATGCATAATATACGTTTTATATGAATATATTAGCTTATATACTCGTAGGGTATCTAGGTTAAACAGTACTATTCTTCTTTTAATATTTCTCTGCATTCGTTTCAAATTACATGTTACATAACTTGACTTGGCAATTACTTGAAAAAAAAGACTTTTGATATGAAATTTAAGATATTATGTACCATTCGTATGGTTATAAAAATTTTAAAACTTACATGTAATTTTAAATATATCATAATTGTTGTACTATGACCATAAAAGCTGTCGTTAGTAAGAGTAAAATGAGAAGTTTAAATTATATTATTTTCAAGTTTATTGTGAATGCAAAACTCTTTTTTTTTTTGGAGAATAGAATAGCTACTAATTAAAGTTAAATTATATGACGTGTTGTAAATAGTTGGGGGAATAAATAATCTTAAATTGACGTCTATTGCACATTCTATCATGAAAATTGATTAAAGTTCATCTTGAAAAATTGATGAAACTGTTGAGAATAACATGGGTTAATACCTTTCCTAGAGAAAAAACATTAAACAAATATGATACCGAGTAATGTGCAACTTTAATTTGGTAACAACAGACCTATTTGTGCTGATGAATAATTCTAGACAATTCAAACCAGCTCATCATTAGGTGTTTTAAGTGACAACATTGCCATCTTATGTCTTTCATGTGGTAAAGCTTAGGACTTAAGCCACCCAACAGCGGGACATAAGACCACTTTCTACCATAATTTAGCCCCTCAAAATAAGGAACCTCTCTATTTTCTCCTAAAGAATCGACAAATCTTTTATAATGTGACTAAATTAAACCCCTACATATTCGAAGCACCAAAGACCTTTTCTTTCTCTAGTTCTTTTTACAATAGACATCTACCCGAAAATAGTTGTCATATTTTACTACTACATTTATAAATTTATGATTTAACTTATATACGCCGACAAGGTGAAAAAGAAATAGCGGGATCCTTTCCCATTAATTTTCATCATGGCCATAAAGACCCACCAACTTCGCAAACAATAAGCGAATTACATGGCCTCAACACTTGGCCACTTCTCATAATTACCTACTCTTTTGGACCAATACCGTTAATTTACCCGCTAAATATATGGGGTGACAGTAAAATTACAGCTTATTTACCGTTAATCAGACCCACTAATTACTGAAATTGGGGTGTCCAACGTGGCACCAAAAAGATTCTCAGTAGACAGCTACTTATAACTCTCTCCCATAAATAGACTTGTCGTTCACTTTGTATTAAAGCATCTTTAAGTTTATTTGTTTGCATTGCAACTCTTAGATTCTGGATAAGTTACAACTTCTGTTGTTGTTGTCTCCTTTATAAAGATTTCTTTTACCTCTTTAACACAACAAAGCAGCAGCTTCTTTACTTTACTTTTTTGTTCTCAAAGTTCCAAGTTGATTCTTATCGTGACTTGTGTTACATTTTACTATATTGAATTTGTCTTGTTTAAATTGGTGATCCTTATCATTGTTTACTACCAAGAAAATTATCAAGATGTTAGATGCATGGTTGAAAAGCAAGTTCTATGCTAGAAGGTAATTATAACAATGACAATTCTGCAAGACTCTTTGTTTTCTTGATTTATCTTTTCTTGTGTAAAATTTTGAGGTGGTTTTTTATTTATTTATTCTGATCATGTTGTTTGTGGGTTTTTTTGGGGTACAGTAAGGCAAATATCAGGCTGACAAAGACGCGAATCGAGATGGTAAAAAAGAAGAGGAATGCAATGCAGAAATATTTGAGGAATGATATAGCTGATCTTCTTAAAACTGGATTGGATATCAACGCCTACAGCAGGGTAATTTTCTTGTTTATCTTGGATTCAAATCTTGAAAGTTTTTACTATCATGTTGATGTTTCAATAAGATATCATCCCAAATGTGCCTTTCTTTTTTTGTTTCTTGTTTCCTCTAGGATTATATGTGCCGATATGTTATATGATCATGGTAATTTGGTTAATAAAATTGCTTCAATATGGACGTAACATGTTCGCTTTCATGTTCTTTCTATGTGATTGATTTAGCTGGTCAGTATCAAAATATAAAAAATTCTGATCAGGCTGTTAATTTTGATATGTTCATCAATATTGTGAAGGTCTCCGTTCAGAAGAAAAAAAAAATGCATTCAGAGTATAACTTGATTTCAAGCTTCCATGGGGTTTCTAGATTATGAATTCTTTGGAAATCCTGTTTATTTTGGGATTAATTGGAAATTAGCATGCTAGCCTTTACATATTATCAAGTTGTTTATAATTGTAGTGGCTAATAAATGTTTATTTTCTTCCTATTGCGTACAACAGGCTGAAGGCCTTCTCGCTGAGCTCAATCTCTCCAGATGTTATGATCTTTTGGAGCAATATTGTGACCACATCTCAAATAATCTTGTGATCATGTACAAACAAAGGTAAATTCTGCTTTTTTATATAATGTGTACTTGAAGTCTATTGATTGTTGTTTCATCTTCTGGCATAGTATTGAGGATCTTATATTATCAACTTGTCAAGATATCTTAATTAGGTTCATTGGGAATTTAGAAGATATAAAGTAGGATAGTGGCAAACTTAAATGGAAAGCTGAGCAATTAGTAGGATTCAGTTGTTTGAATACCTTATGCTCCTCACACTTGTTAGATGAGATGAAACATTGCAAATACTTTCCTTCTGCTTTCTGTGCTGATTTCAGTGACTCTAATGATTCCTTTCTGGATTTTTGTTCACAGGGAATGCCCTGAGGAATGCAGAGAAGCTGTGTCATCTTTGATCTATGCAGCAGCAAGATTCGCCGATGTGCCAGAATTACGTCAACTAAGAAGTGTATTTACCGAGAGATATGGAAATTCCCTTGAATGTTATGTGAGCAAAGAGGTAGCTGCTCATTTTCCACCGTCCGATGACATTTGCGTATAAATTTACAAATCTGGAGTTACTTTTTCCCTCTTGCTATGGAAAACTAACTCATTTTCTTTCTTGACAGTTTTTCCAAAATTTAAAGTGTGAGCCACCAACGAAGGAGATGAAGCTTCAGTTGATGAAAGATATAGCATCAGAAAATGGCATAGAATGGAATTTGAAGGCTTTGGAGCAGAAGCTATACAACCCATTAGTGTCAGAACAAGTAAGCCTTCAACAGAACCTCATAATCCCCTCTTTTCTTGCATCTAAACCGACTTGAATTTCTGTTTAGAAGTAACTTTAACCTGTAAGAAATTGGAAGGAGCTTTAATTTCTGACATTCTGTTATCATTTCTATTTGAAGCTTCTAAGTTTTGTATCTGTTTCTTTTGTCCGTTAAGGTGAGCGCTCGTTCTGTTTAATAGAGACAAGTCCATAAAGAACATCCTAATTTGCTATGTATTCAATGATCAAGTTTTGTGCTTCTAGCTTCTAGTTCCACACATTCATGACTATAGTTTCTGTTTATTCACCAACTTCTTGTCCCTCAACCATACTGGCCTGTATATTTCCCCGGCCTAATTAGACTATATGTTGTTTGATTCTTTTGCAGGACTGGTCCAAGAGTCAGACAGATCAGAAGCACAATCTGCACAAGAAGAAAGATTCTAACTTGGAGCATAATAACTCATCTTATGGCAGAAAGGTGGTCCCTGGTGATGAACACAGCTTGCCTATGAACAATGACAGATGTGAAAGAGATAGTTTTGGGAAAAAATCCGAGGACTCACCTCCTGTCAAAGATATTGAAGTGGATATCACAGGCATTGAAGAGCAAAAAAATAAACCAGAGATTGATAGGATAGTTCCTGAAGAAGAATCTGATGACAAGAAGTCATTAAATTACAGGTCAATTCGTGCTCCTTATACCAGATCAGGAGTGAGCATGACAAAAAACACTTCAGATCCCTCCCCTACTAGTTCCACTGGAGAAGAAAAGCCCAAAGATGAAACAGTTGAAAAAGCCAAGCCAAAGCCAAGATCAGCAAGGACGCTACGTGGTAGCACAAAAGTCACAACTGGTGATGATAAGGAACGCAAGGATGATGAGGAAAAGATGATGGATAGATTATTGATGCACTTCAGCAGGAAAAAGTTCCAAAATAGCAACAAGAAACCAGAACCAGCAAAGACACCTAAACAAGATGCAATTGACAGCAGTACTAGTGGAGTGACAAAGAGGAGAACTGTGGGGAACAGATCAGCATCCCTTCCAGTTGAATTGGAACAAACAAGTCCAAAGGAGCTAAGTAAAGGGCACAATCGAGCAAATTCCTTTCAACCTGATATGTTGGGTTCAAATAGACATGTCCATCCTAAGCTACCAGATTACGATGACTTTGTAGCTCGTCTGGCGTCTCTCAGAGAGCAATCAAAAGAATAGATTCTTAGTTAGAAGAATCCATATTCCTTCATTGTACTTCATTCTGTATCCCATCAGTTACTCCTAGTGACTGCATTGGTTATCATATTCTTTGTTTACATGTTAGGATTGTTATGATCTGTAAGCAGTATGAAAATAGCTCATTGCATTCTGTTGTAAATACACTACTAGATAAAGTTTACGTGTGTACTTTTCTTATAAAGAACTCTTAGATTATTTACATCCCATTGACTTAACTGTGCTAGTATGTTGAATATCCAAGCTTTGGCTTTTATGCTCCACCTTAAAAGAACTGTTCCTGAATTTTAACTTCCAAACTGCACAAACTAATCTCTGCATTTTCTTTTGCTTTTTGGTACTGGAAAGAAATGAGGGGAGACATGGAAGATTTAAATCATAGGATAAAAGGGAAATGTTGTCAAGGGTTTTTGGCCGAAATTCTGAATTGTAACTCTGCTCTATTATAGCCAAGTTTGCTAATTTAATTAAGCGGCAGTTTTGCGAAAAACAATTAGGCTGCTGTGGTTATTTTCCAAAAAATAGCAGTTGGTCTTTTATAGTAGCGAGTTTTGTTTAACATTAAACATGCCCTTTCCTGTTGAAAATAATACGAAAAATTTCCCTAATAAACAGTCTTCGTCTTCTACACAGTTTGGTCAAGCGGAGTTGGATTCTAAGGGGCTAATGTCAAACCAAAGGACAATGCATTTGAAAAAGGAGGGAGCCACAAACATGAAGGACTACAGGGAGAGCCAGTGATCTTGGAGCCACCACTACTAAAAAAACCGGAATTTTCGACTATGCTATTTCGGTCGAAATATGTGTCGAACAAAAAAATTTCTCTCGGTCGACATAGCGGTCGACCCACGCGATGATATGTTCGGCAGTGAGCCCTCCTCCTTCATTTTGTTCTTCTTCTCCAACTATCTCTCTCTCTCTAAACACCCCAAACCTCAAAAAACACGAAATCCACCCAAACCCACCCCCAAAATCAACACTTAAACACAATCTACCCTCCTAATCACTACCCATAACAACAAATTCAAGGTAAATTCTTAATTTTAGGGTTACTTTAATTACTTTGTAAAACTTGAACCCTAACTTTTTAACTCAATTTTTTTGTAGTTTTGAAGCATATAACCAGTGGGGATTCAATTGTAGGTGCTATAGGAGCATAAATCAACGTTTAGGTACTTTTTTTTTTTATTTATTTATTCCGAATTTAATTAACTTTTTAATTATTTTGTAACTTTGCATATTTAATGTTGCATATTTAGTTACTTATTAGTTAGCAAAGCTTATTGTAGTAATTGTTGATGTTGAACAACTTGTTTGGTGTTGTTAGCTATTACAAAGTTAGGTTTGTGTTGTTTGGGATTGTTGTAGTTGTTGGTATTGTTTGGTAGTGTTGTTTGCAATGTGTTCTTGCCTTGGTATTGTTGAGAAGATGAACATGTTATGCCTAAAACGAATAAGCTTTTGTTTGTTTGAATTGCTTGGATAATATTAATTAATAGGGTGTTATTAGATAATATTGTTTCTTTGGGGCATTTCATCAAACAAGTTTGTGTAGATATTGTTTCTCAATCTTGCAATATCTGTGTAGATATGGACATTAATCGTCGTCGTCTGTGGATGGATAATAGAAACTTTCCCGAGCGGCGGGGGTTGAGGCCTTCGTTTGTAGCGGGTGTTATGGAATTTCTTGATGTAGCCCGCAACACAGACGATTATTTAAGGCATGGCAAAATTAGGTGTCCATGTGAAATATGCGAATGTGTAAAGATACAAGATTTGGAGAATGTCGAGTTACATTTGTATAAGAAGGGGTTTATGCCAAATTATTACATTTGGTATAATCATGGAGAGCCTTGGGACATGCAGCAGCAAATTCAAAATCTTAAAAATATTCATGGCGCTAGGAGTTCTCCGGTTGTGGAACCAGACCAAGCAGCCGGGTATAGAATGGAAGATATGGTGAATGATGCTTTTGGGATGTACCCGGCTAATGATCCCCTTCAGCCGGATACATCACAGCCAAACATTGAGCACATTCCCAATGCCGAGGCAAATAAGTTCTATGAACGGTTGGAGGAAACAAGTCGTCCATTTTATGAGGGCTCAGTGCATTCCCAGTCGTGCCAATTTAAACTAAAGGCCTGGGTAAGTACTTAAATTTAAACTAAAGTCGCGCCAATCCTTCAAGTTTAAAACTTCATTGTTGTACCGTTGATATATTTATGTTTTTCAGGAAAAAGCTACAAAGGCCCTTGAGGACTGGACTGCGACTCAGCAATCTGAATGCGGAAGCAGTACCCCAGTACCGGTAACGCTCGAGCAAGAAACCAACTTATGGTTGGAAGCGGTCGGAGGGGTGAAGAAGGGTTCAGCTTATGGCATTGGAACATTGTATTCATCTGCCAAGCATAAATCGAACTATTTGGGCTCGTGTTCAAGTGCTCCTCCAAGCTCTGCTCCCGCTCCAGAAATGACTCGGATGCAAGCGGAGATCGAAGAACTGAGAAAACAAAATGAAGCTATGCGCTTAGCACAGGAGGCGCATCAGAGAGAAGTGCATGAAATGATGCGCGCATCACAGGAGGCGCATCAGAGAGAAATGCATGAAATGATGCAAGAGATCCTCAGGAACCAAAGAAAAGGCAAAGGAAAGCGTGATAGCTCGGGAAAGGGAAAGAGCAAGAGCAGACATAGCCACCATTCACCGTCTCAGTCTGATGCCGGGTCTAGTTCGGCTTCTAGCCATTAGTAGTGAAAGTTGAACTTTAAACTGTTTGTTTAGTTTGTTTGAATATTGTAAAACTTGAACGAATGATGAAAGACTCCTTTCTATTGTTTGGCTTTGTTAGTCTTGTTTGAATAGCGTTTATGAATGTTTTGTGACTGGTTTTTCTGCGTGTTTACAGGTGGTATAGGCCTAATGTCAGCTTTTATGTTGCAGGTTTTTACAGGTTTTCGACCGACTTTCGGTCGAAAGTTGGTCAAAAAAAAATTACCAGACCTTCGACCGAATTTCGGTCGAAATACTCTTCGACCGAATTTCGGTCGAAGAACATGGGCTAAGGTGACATGCTCTTCGACTGAAATTCGGTCGAACTTCGGTCGACCTTCGACCGAATTTCGGTCGATACTTGAATTTCGACCTGAATTTTATCGACCACCACAATCGGTCGAAATATGGTCGATAGGTCGACCGAATTTCGACCGATTGGGCGGTCGAAAATGACGGTTTTTTTAGTAGTGCACGAACATGAAGGACTACAGGGAGAGCCAGTGATCTTGCGCATTTGGATCTTAAGAATCATCTCTTTCTGGTTGTTTAGTACCTATCCAGGTATACTATCATCATAATGGATCTTTGTTTCCAATGCGTTCTTGAAATGTTGAGCGCCTGTACTATGTTTTTGGGATAGAAATGATTTAGAAACCATATGTTTGAATTAGACGCCCTCATTGCAGGTCCTTGCAGAAGTGTAGAGCAATTGATGAAGATATCATGTATTTGGCTCATTTTTCTGGCAGAGATTGTGATATCGGGTCATTAGGCTTATCTGTTTATTGATATTCCCAGATTTCATTCCTATTTCTTGCAAATGCTGCTTTGCCTTGAATATGAGAATACTGATTCTTGGACAGATGTGACAGAGGTGTATCTGCAGTGTATTATATAAATTGGTATTAGGGTGACATCTAAATAGTTTAAGTTGACATCATTTCACTTCTTTAAGTTGGATCTGCAACAAAATTTAACTCGAGGAAGCTGCATTGTGGGAAAAAATGCTTTTTTCTTAATAATATGTTCTCTTTCTCTGTCTGCTTTGCAATGCTTGAGCAGACTTCTTTAGTTATGAGGAAGCTAATCTCCTTTTCTGCAGTGAGAATTTCTTTTATGTATGAATAGTTCCCTTTAATGTCTCATCTTTCAGTTTTAACTTAGTTCTTTCTTCTTCTTAGCTTTCCTTGTTCCCATTGACAAATTTTAGTTTCTGACTCCACCCTAAAGTCTGAACTTCATAACCAAGATTTACTGCATTGGTGTAAAATCATCTGCCCTTTTAAAGTGATGCTTTATCATGCATTAATAAAAGGCATCCCACCATAGCATTATTGCCTTGCTTTTCATTCATCTTCTCCCCCTTCTTTTGTTTTTGGCTTCTTATTGCTTCTGGTAGCTGAACCCTAAGAAATGATCTTTCTTTTTGGTCACTGAACCTCAACTAAAGGCTGGCAAAACGAGATAAAACTAAAACTATTCCAAATCAACACTAAACTAAGCAAGCAATATTCAAGATCCACTAAACTTACTTTCAATTATAAAATACTTGTTTACTAAATCCATGCCTAACACGAGTACTTTCATGCATACATATATGCAAATCAAAATGGAATGAAGCAGACTCAGACATGGACTAAAAACAATGCTAAAGAGACCGACTACTGTGGCTTTTCATTAAGTTGGTATAATAAACGGAAGGACAACACTATGTATAGCTAGCTCAAAGATGATTTACTGAGTTAAATGTCAGCCTGTCTATAGTTCTCATACTATCTGTGAATCTGATCCAAATGTACAATTCTCTCCTGCTAACTAATATATGATCAGTTATGTACCTTTTTTGTTCCTTTTCCTGTCTGATATAATACTACCATCATATAAACCAACCACCAATGGGCTTAAGAAAGGAGCTTCAGAAATTGGATTAATCCAACTTGTAGTAGCAATTATTTCCAAGGAGAAGAATTTCATAGCCTTTACCACAGGGACACTTGAAATGAAGAACCAGGCACTCTCCCCTTCTATCCACCCATACTGCTTCCTCACAATCACAAGCTGATGGTGTCACTCTCTCATTCTCCTCCTAACAAACAAAACAAGTTAAGTGTTAAAAAGGGAAAACAAAACCCTAAGTCAAGAAAAAACAAAAAATGTTGAGATGTTGAAACAAAACAGAAAGATTGTAGAGTTGAAAAAGATGAAAACCTTTAAATTGTTGTTCTCTTGGGAGACAACATCTTCTTCTTGATGAATCATATGGTTACACCATTGACTCATTTCTCTCATACCCTCCTTCATTCTCTTAAGCCTCTGCACAAACACACCGAATTTAATTAAAGGCTAATCCATTCATGTTATGCTTTTGAGGCTAAAATCACTAGAGATCAGTCAAGTTTTCATTCCATATATCTTTTTCCAGTAACCAACAGTAACTAACACTCCATTTTTTTTATCAACCCATGTTGTTTCGGTGGTCTTACGAATTAGCCTACATGTCATATAATCAGTTTAAATACTTTACCATTTTGGCATCAAGATAGACAGAAAAATTAGTAAAGCAAATTGTGGGAATATGTCATTTACCATATCCCTGATGCTTCGTGCACTAATCTTTTCGAAATTTAATCAAATGAAATATGGAAATTGAAATGCAAAGGCAAAACAACACCTAAATGGGACGCCGGGGGGGGGGGGGTGGTGGACAAAGAACATGTCAATTTTAAAACGAAAGAAAAAAGAAGCCAAAATATTACCATAGAAGTAGCAGTTGGAGAATCTTGAAGTTGAGTAGGAGTAGAAAGAGTCCTAGAAAGTGGTGAAGGCAATGGTGGCTTCTTGGCTGGCGAAGGCGATGGAGTTATTATTTTTTGAGGGGAATTTCTCTTGTAGTAATTAGAACGAGCAGAGCCACCAGTAGGATCGGAGTAAGTCCGGTAAAGGGGTGGAGGAGGAGGCAACATTTTCTTGGCTGGAGTTTCTTGAAAAAGTGGTAATTTCACGAACCCCTCAAAATGGTGATCAAGAACGGGGCAATCTCCCCTTCTATCGACGCATACTGCTTCCTCATAATCACATGCTGCTGGTGTCTCTCCCTTATTCTTCTCCTAGTGTCAGTAACAAAACAAAACAAATTACTGAGTGTTAAAAGGGAAAACAAAACTCTATGTTGAGATCTTGAAACAAAACAGAAAGGTTGTAGAGTTGAAAACCTTTAAATTGTTGTTCTCTTGGGAGGCAGTAGTAGCATCTTCTTCTTGATGAATCATATGGTTACACCATTGACTCATTTCTCTCATGCCCTCCGTCATTCTCTTAAGCCTCTGCAGCAACACACCAAATTTAATTAACGGCTAATCTATCCATGTTAAGTACTATGTATTTTTAGCCTGAAAATTACAAAAGACTTCAAATTTAAAAGAGGAACACAACACAATACACTCCCTTTTTTCTTATTCAACCAATTATTTGTTTAGCTGGTCCGATCAATTAGCCTGCATGTCGTATCAGTTAGTACTCTACCATTAAATTTGGGATTATGGCATTTACCATATCCCTGAAATTGAAAATTTTAGTATGCAAAACTAATGTTTAAAAATTTTGTAGCCAACATGAAAATAACCACTATCGATAATCAAGCACCAAGTCAAAAATAGTCTTTTCATGCAAGAACCCAACAATAAAGAACACCACGCATATTTCAAAGTCAACAATGCAAGAAATGAAAGAAAAGTAAAAATATTAGTACCATGGAAGTAGCAGTCGGATCAGAAAGAGTCCGAGAAAGTGGTGGAGGCAATGGTGGCTTCTTCGATGGAGTTATTATATCGTTTCTTGAAGAAGCAGAGCCACCAGAGTAAAGGGGTGGAGGAGGAAGCAACGCTGGAGTTTCTTGATCACTTCTATCAATGGTGGCTACTCTTTTAGGAAATGGTTCTTCAAGACCTGATGAATAGGAACAAATTGATCTCTTTGCCATTGAAGTATTTTCTGGAGACAAGTGTAGTGGTTTCTTGATGGAACCATCAAGGGGTAATTGTTCGCCGGTAGCAGACTGGTGGTGGGCGGGGGAGCTGAGGCGGAGCATGGCCAACTGATTGATGGGAATTGATGATTGTTGTTGCATTTCTTGAACATTACTGGTAGTATGTATTTTTCTGTGGAATAACTGAACTAACTGAATTTTGGAAGATTTACAATTATTAGCTGAGTTTGGATATTTATAGAGTTGGACATTCAAGGATGGGGGATATCAAAAAATGTCACCCAGTGTCTCTAAAATTGACTAGATCTGAATTTTATCCCCATTTAACATCATTTTAGCAAAATAGCATCAAAAGTCAATATTTTAAGTTACCAATCGGCAAGTGTTGCCTATTAGGAAGAGGTTAAGTAGCAAATATTGCCTAAAAAGGAAGTGTTAAAGGCAAGTATTGCCTCTTAGACAGTACTTACAGAGAAATGAAAGGCGGAGATGCAGACGCCATTATAAGATTCAAAGGAGTATTTTCGTCCGTAGTTTATTTACTAGACTAAGCGGATGCTCTTTTTGCTAAACTATTGTTACATCAGTCTAAAAAGGCAAACTATTATCTATGCTTTCATAATTCTGTAGTGCACTTAATGGGTAGTTATCTGAACTATTAAGATTCAAACCCCCATTAAATGCAAATAAATGAGGCCTAATTCAACTTTGAGGCTATTTTGCAAAAATAACTCTGTTAGCCTGCTGTAATTTTACAAAAATAGAAACAGGTCTTTATAGCAATGAGTTGCATTTAACTTACGTACCATGCCATTTTTGTTGAAAATCTATTTGTGTAGTTTTAGAATACTCCCTCCGTCCCAAAAAGACTGTGTACTTTTTCTTTTTTGTTTGTCTCAAAATGAGTGCTTCTTTCCTTTTATGGCAATCTAAGATTTGTTTTGGTCTACAGGATTTAAAGACACTGGCTCACATTACACACACCTTTTATTTTACACCACAGAATTTAAAAGTCTTCATTTTTTTCTTAAACTCTGTGCCCAGTCAAACCCAGACAGTCTTTTAGGGACGGAGGAAGTATTTTGGATCATGTTGCGAATTCCTTAGAAAGAGAGGCCAGAAATTTTGCTCGGTAGCGTTCGATTTCTAATTTAGTTTCACTGGAAGAAGCATTTAATTTTTACGGGTCGTTTGGTTCTAACATAAGTTATACGGGTATTAACAACGCATGTATTAGTTATGCATGAATTAGTAATGTAGAAATTAGTTATGTGGGTATTAATTATGTGGAGATTAAATAGAGTAAAGATTGTAATGCATTAATTATTTGTTGTTGAATCAGTGATATATCACAAATTAATATACAATATATAATTTAAATACTTGATTATTGTTAAAACAAATTCTGGAAAGATAATCCTACCCTTATGAGGTTAGTTTTGTCATTTTAGAATGTAATACACATATTGCTAATACCCGTATTATTATTGCATTTTCTATCTCGTATAAAATAATACATAGATTTTTTCATTATTTAATACATGTATTAGTATGAAGTATGCACAAAACCAAACCAAACAATGTACTCCCTCCGTTCATTTTTACTTGTCCACTTTCAACTTTTCATACCCACAAAAAAAAAAAAAAAATATATATATATATATATATATATAATTTTACTAATATACCTTTATTAATGATACTTGATTCGATTAATTATATCACTTTGAAAAATACAAGATCTATAATACCAAAGGCAATTTAGGAAAAAATATAGCTAATTATCTCTTAGATTGCTAAAAGACAAGTAAAAATAAAATTTGACTTTAATGAAATTGGACAAGTAAAAATAGATGGAGGGAGTATTACTTAAGCAAAGATTTTATCTAAATATCCAATCACCAACCAAACAATGTACTAATTAGTGCTGAATTTAATGTGTGTATTAGCTTAGAGGGTGTTTGGGTGGGCTTAAAAGCTGGTCAAACCGACTTTTAAGCCACTTTTAGCTGGTAGAAGTGTAGCCAAGTGCTTTTAAGCCATAAAAAAAACTAAAAACAAGAAGCTACATAATCCTAACTGTGTGCTTTTGGCTTAAAAGCTGTTATAGTTTGACCAACTATTTTACCATTTTATTCCTTAATTTTTTTTCCAATTCCACTAATAGTCTCACTAACAAATGCCTTAAATTATCCTTCATTTTTTTAAAATTTCTTTAAGAATATTTAATTATTTTAACATAAAAAGCACTTTTTAACCAAACACCTCTGCAGTTTTTTTTTTTAGTTTCAGCACTTCTATCCAAACACGTAACTGTTTATTTAGCAAAATAAGTTCAAACACTTAAAAGATACTTTTAAGCATTTTAACTTATAAACTACTTAAAATAAGCTCATCCAAACGAGCTCTTATTCAAGTGCCCAACCTCCATTAGGTGAAAATCGTAAAGTAGTACTAAATTTTTAAATTCTCGAGATGAGGACTAAAAGTTGAACATTTTTGAAAGGGAGCCGAGAGTAAAAAACTGGCGCTTAAGTATCCTATTTGTGTAATCTCCCAAAGAGAGAGAGCTGCTTTCACCGCAAAACTAAAATTTTCAATTCGATGGAGCGCGAAGACGGTGTTCAATCGTCGTCGGAGCAAGTGATGAGCGAAGTACACCTGGGCTGCCCTCCTAACCACTGTGGTCCCCACATCTCCCATTTTACCATCTCTTTACCTCCTCCCCTTGGTACGTAACTTTGAGTTTCGTATTCTTATGTAGTGGAGTTAGATTCGAAACTCAGTGAATAATGGAAGATCCATGTACCATTCTTTTTTTAAACGATAACCAATTTTAAATAGCAGGTTCTAACACGTGACGTGCAATTAAATCACACATTATAAGCTATGTTCTTACTACTACACCAAAGCTCTTTATTTTCTTGTAATAATGTAATATTGACTGGTGATATTTTAAGGGCATCATATCATGGATTTCATATGTACTTTCCAATTTCTTATTAGAAATTTCTACTTTGCAAATTAGAGATGCTATTGAGCTGAGTGGACTATCTGATATTAGTAACAGATGCTGAAATAACTCGTATGCTGGCCTCTTATAGGAACTGGAAAAAGCTAATGGAAAGTTTTTATTCTTTTAACTTTGTAGAAAATTCCAGTTTGAGAGGACACACTGATGCAGTTGAAGATATATCGCCTTCTGCATCTACCATGTTTGACTTGGATGAAGATGGTGATCTTATTCTAACACGACGCAAAAGTAAGTTATCTGCACCTCAAAAGTGAGGCTTTTATCAAGAACTCTCTGTGCGTATATTTGTCCACCATACATTACAATTGGCCTTCTTTTTCAGCACTTTCATTTGCTTTTGTGCTTCTAAGTCATTGTTTGTTTTCATCTTAATTTTTAGGCTGCAAAAAAAATGAATTTTTGTGTTTAATGTGAACTTAAGCTGATTCAGCCTGTGAGTAAATGATCTCTGGCTTCAAGTTCTGTAATCTGTTTGAAAATCACCGTCTGTCTGGTTATAATAAAGGCATTTTCCTTTTACTTGCAGAATCACCTAGCCATCATCTTGTGTTGACCATCCAGCATAATATCACTTCATCGATTCCTAGAGTTGGTTTGCAGGTAATCCAAAAATGTCGGCATTTGTTGGTCCTTACATCTTGTCTTTACTTCATTAATCCTTCCTCCATTCAGCTTCTCTCCCACTACATTTCCTGTTTGGGGCTTACGCCCCAAACACATCCAACGTCCAATGCTTGGGGCTCGCCCAAAAGTTCTTTATGCAATTAGGTTTAATTAGCCTGTTAAATCCTCAAAATTACTTTGTTAACCATTGATTCTTTAAAGTTAGTTTCTCTTAATCACAAATTAGAATTTGATTATTACTAAAAATGAAATGATATTTGATGTGCTGATGGAAACTTTCATCCAAAAGATACTCAAAAACATCAGCATTTGGTGGTCCTTGTGTCTTGTCTTTACTTCATTTATCCCTCCTCCATTCAGCTTCTCTCCTACTACTTAAAAAGAGTTTGTCTACGAACATATGACATTTCCTTTTGATGCTTTTTCTCCTCATGTTGTACGAGGGAATACAATAACTGAACTGTGCTTCTTTTCTATTGTCCTCATTAAGCTATCTCAAGTTTTGAGTGGTTTATGTGCTAATGACCAGTTGTTGTTTTTCCTAATCAGGTTTGGAGAGCAGAACTTGTACTTGCTGATTTTGTGTTGCATGTGATGTCTATGTCATCTGATTTTGATGAAGTTGTCGCGTTGGAGCTTGGGGCTGGTACAGGTAAGCTTATTGGCTTAAATTTATTTGGTTCTGTTTATAGTATCAGCGTTGGCACCTCTAGTCATTGCAAACTACTCCGTTCACTGAATAGTGATGATAAGATCGGGTACTTGCCTGCCCAACCATGCACAGAGTCTTAAGGTTTTCTTTTGCTTGTAAATGAATAATTTGTAAACTGAGCTCAAGTATCTGGATTAATTCAAGTTTAAAGCATTAGTGTCTGCTGCATGACAAGAAATTCTTTCAATGCTTTTTTATCAGGGTTAGTTGGTATTTTGCTTGCCCGTGCTGCTAAAACTGTCTTCATAACAGGTAAACAAGATTGAAAAGCAAAAGTTCTAAACTTTTCACCTGATATTCCTTTATTGATGTGCTATGGTCTCTCATGTATATCGTATTGCTTTCTCCAGTTACTCTTTAAATTTACTTTTTGTTTTCTTACATCTTTTCCAATGGCTTTGAAGCTTTTCTAGTTGTTCATGTATTTGTCAAGTATATATCTTGGATACCTATATATATCTCTTTGGAGTTTGGCTTGTGCTTAGCATTATCAATGCTTCATTTAACATAATTTGGAGTTCAAACCAGTCACCAACAGTATTATGGTTGTCTTCATATCTCCAGCTGTTGCTATGAACTGTCTATCTTTAAGTTAGCGCACTTAGGTTGGTATGCTTTGTCACGATATCCGTTTGAGCCCTAAGTTGTATGTGTCAGACCATGGTGACGAAATACTTGAGAACTGTGAGAAAAATGTGGATCTTAACGCTGAAATATTCCATGGGAAGGCTTCTGTTCATGTACGTGAACTTGATTGGGAAGATTCATGGCCTCCTCAAGAAGCGAAAATTCCACCATCTGAAGGAAGGTAATCTCAAAAAAGTTCTTTTACTACCTTTTGCAAACGCCTTTGTTGGTTCTTATATTTATAAACATTTGAATGAGTATAGGCTCTTAAAACATCTAGCCATATTTTATGTTACCATTATCAAAAAACATCTAGCCATATTTGTCCAGGTACAGCTGGACCCAATCAGAAATTGAAGAACTCAAGAAAGCTTCTTTGCTTCTAGCTGCTGATGTTATTTACAGTGATCATCTGACTGATGCATTCTTCAGCATTTTAAAGAAATTAATGTCAGACAACCCGGAGAAGGTACCGTGAATAAAGCTTACTGTGCACTTTTTTTCTTGGTGAGGGTGGTACCAGGGGCTAACTTGCATGAACCTCGAGTAATCGATTGGGCATCCTAACAACCGCAAGAACCACAACAGATTTTGATATTCCCTACTTTTTATCGCATCCTCAGATGTTTGACAGAACATTGAAATTAAGTCTATATACAAGCGAATTGACGTTAGGGTGGGCGTAAATTGGCCATTCTTCCATCATAACCTTTGGAACTCTTGAATGCTTAACTTATTGCCTAAAAAAATGATGAAAACCTACCGAGAAGTTTGGACTGATATCTACCTAAGTTAGCCTGATGCCATGATACATTTGGCTAGCAGGTCATTATGTGAGATCAAAGAGAAATGGGTAGATCTTTTCATACTTCTCTGATGTTTCTGGATTGAAACATTGGAAGGTGTTAAATGTGCATTAAGATAAGTGTGAAGTATCCTTAGCGGCAATTAAGGCAATAACATATTTTGTTTCCTTCTGCATGTTAGGTCCTCTGTTGCTTATTGTCACTTCAAGCTAGTCAATTGCATAAGAAACTGCTGCTTTTTTGTTTCGATATTGGGTCTCCAAATCCTTTAGAGCATTATGTTGTTGGCACCTTTAAGAGTGAAAGATCATAAAAGTGTTGTGGTTGACTGGTTGTGGTATTGCCTTTTTCTTCAGGTGCTATACTTGGCTATGGAAAAGCGTTACAACTTCGCTCTTGATGATCTTAATGTCGTAGCAAATGGATATTCAAACTTCCGGAGTTACCTGGTCACCGGGGGAGGTAAGCATGGGACTACAAATAGTTAAAAAGCTCCTTTTCAGTTCTTGGTGGAGTTCCTTATGTTTATACTGCTGCTATGCAGCGGATGATGCAGGATATAAGCAGCTTGATAGTGCATCTGACCGCTTCTTTATTGGCGAGCAGATTGATTTGAGTGACATTCCATGTTATGTGAGGAATTACAATAGAGGGGATGATGTTGAAATTTGGAAAATTAAGTACAGATTGCACTCTTCTGAAATTCGGTAAACAGTGACTTATTCTAGGTTCGCATTTAATAAGAGTAAAGCTCAATACTAAATAGATCTTCTCAAGTACTATGAACTTCTTTATGCTCTATAGGCGAAGCATCAAGTGCACATTTTCAGAAACAGGTTCGTATATGTGCAAGTGGCTTGTAAAAGAAAAAACAGCAAACAACCATTTTTGCAGGGATAAATAACTCAAAAGAATAGTAGAAGAGGTTTCAGAGATATGGTTACTGACTTTTTGCAAAGTAGTAGTATTACAGATTGGACGTGCGAATAAGCGTCACATGCAATATTAGAATCTTTGAATGGTGCTGTGACTTTATACTTTCGCTGTGCAAAAGCTAGCAAAAAGGTTTCCAGTCTCTTTTTCTTTCCGTGTTGTTGTCCTTAGTCGACACTAGCTATGGGTGGCTAATTCTAAAGTTTCTCAACTAGACAAATTAAACAACTGGATGAGAACACTTTTCTTTTAGTTAGTGCATCATTATTCCTTGCTACCCAAACTTGTAAACTTACCCCCACAATTAGGGGTGTTCATTGGGCGGTACAGTTCGGATTTTAATTTATCGGTAACGATTTATTGGTTAATGGTATCTAATTATGTAAAACAAACGCCGTACTGATAAGTTATCGGTTATCGATAGTTAACGGTTCGATAAGCGGTATTAATGGTTCTCATTATTAGGAACTACTCCAAGTTATCTCTAAAAAATTGTGCATTGTAATTGAGCATTAACAAATGTACGTGAAAACTCGTTGGTGTGATGTTTACTATTGGTACTTGCCTTCAAGCTGCAATTACTTTTCTCACTTCTAAATATGAAAAGTAAAAAACTAGTTGTGTGATGAATCAATGGATATAAATTGAAAGATTTAATATACGCCCACAACAAGCACTAAAGTTACAAACAAATCATCCAAACAAACTAACTAAACTAGTGCGGTCATTGAAGTAACAAGAGAGTTTGATCTATGACCCGAGCCTGGAAGCAAATTCAATTATAAAATGGCTTTGGAGAAGAGGGCTGATAAGTCATTTTGATGTTATATTTGGGATTAGTTTCTAATTCCACATGGAGCGTGGGATAAATATAGTACCACATTTATAGTGTAAATAATTCCTCAATAATATAATTTCGAATTTAATCCCGAAAATATGATTTTAGAATTTTGTCTTAATTCAAACATGTAACATGTTCTAACTCACATATATGTAAAGCTTAAAGCTCTTGGGGCTGTACCAAACTACCAATAATACATGTTGCTCCTACATTTGTTGAACTACTGTAACAACTGGAGAGGAAAAATCATTATATTAATGTACGTTTCTTAACATAAGTTAAACGGTGCCGTTAAACCTCAGTTTTCATTTTTCCTTTTATTATTCCCCCTTCTCTTTACACAAACAAAAAAACAAAACACTCTTCTCTCTTCAACTCTGCTACTCTCTTCTCAAAATTCTACACAATTCTTCAACCTTGATCCAGTCTCAATTATTATGTTATGTAAATTTATGCACATATAAAAACTTTACTATTATTACTAAATTTTTTAAAAAAAATTATGGGGTGTACACAATCAAAGATCGAAAATGAAGAAACAGTAACACGATGCAAAGAACGAAAGGTTTTCATGAAAGAAGCTGTATCTGCCCGTAACGCATTTGCAGCTGCCCATTCATCTTATACTATGTCTTTGAAAAACACTGGTGCTGCCCTAAGTGATTATGCTCAAGGTGAAGTTCAATTCTCGAATAACTCTAGTTCCGCCGTTGCGGGCCCTTCCACGTCATCACCCCTACCAGGTGTTTCCCCTCCACCCCCGTTGTCTTCTACCCCCTTAGATATGCCACCTCCCCCACCCCTTCCCCCGTTTACGAATCCGTCCTTTCCCCCTTCACCTTTACAACGTGCTGCTACTATGCCCGAGATTTTAGTACCCGACCCGAAACGGAGATCGGGTCATATGATTATTGAGGAAAATGAAGAGGATGAAATTGATACTGAAAGTGAGAGTAGTCATGGTTTAAGGCATCGTACTACTAGAAGTAGCGGTGGTGGTGGTGGTGGTGGCGGCGGTGGTGGTGGTGGAGGTGGGAATTTTCGTGAGGAATTGCCGGAATTAAGGACTCCGACATCTCCACCGCGAACGCCGCCGCAGAATACTCGGTCGCCGCCGCCTCCGCTACCGGATAATAAAGGGATGTCGTCTACGTGGGGAGATTTTTTCTTTTCTTCAATGGACAATGTACCCGGGCCCACATTAGCTGAGGTGGATGAAAATAGGATTGAGAGGGAAGAACTTGAAAGGAAGGTATTTGAGGAAAGGGCTAAGAGGACTGAAAAAAACGATGCTCGCGTCGATGAAATTGAACGAATGAGGAAAAATGAGGTGGCGGAGGAGCCAGAGGTGGTGGAAATGGTAGCGGAGGTGGAGACTCCGGTGCAGCCACCTCCTCCTCCGCCTCAGGCTGCCCCCACGAAGGTTGTGAAGAGAGTGAAACATGCGGTTCCTGGAGAGGGTAAAAGGAAAGTTGGGAACCTTGTTCAGATATTTTCCGAGCTGGATGATTGTTTCCTCAAGGCATCCGAGAGTGCTCATGAGGTGTCAAAGATGCTCGAGGCGAATCGATTGCATTATCACTCCAATTTTGCTGATAATAGAGGTATATTCAAGTGTTTTCCATAAAAAAGATTCAGTTTAATTTGTGGATTTTTTTCTTTCTGCAGGATTATCTCTATTGTTAATCAAGTGTTCCTTAAGTTGCATGTCTTGACTAAATTCTGGTTAATCATTTAGAGCCTTTGTTTTTTTTTTTTGAGTACGATGTTAAACACCTTCTAAGAATTTGTTTTCTAGTCAGTGGTGCAAGGGTTGTCAACTAACTATTTACATTGACGTATGACTGTGGAGAAATTCATTGTAATGACTCTTTAATCATTACTGGAGTTTGACTTGCCGCTGTAAAATTTTAGTCCCAATGTTTAAAGCTGTATAATTTTTGCTTTTCAGGACACATTGATCATTCCGCAAGAGTCATGCGTGTCATAACATGGAATAGGTCCTTCAGAGGTCTGCCAAACGCTGATGATGGGTTGGATGACTTTGATTCAGAAGAACATGAAACTCACGCCACAGTGTTAGACAAGATGCTCGCATGGGAGAAAAAGCTTTACGATGAAGTGAAGGTCTGTTTATCTCTCACTTTTTTGTTCGAGTCCAAGCATCATGTTTTGAGTTTTGTGTAGCTCTCGTATCTTTTCTGTTGCATTATATTATGCATTTAGTAGCATCTGTTAGGTGCAGTTCTCTTTCTCTAGCATTTTTCTCTCCTGTTTTTTGTCTTCTCATTATCAAATCTTTTTGCTGAATGGTTTTTCTATTTAGTTGGAATGGTGGCCCTTCCACTTCTATTCCCGCAAATCTTCTAGTTTATTTTTCTATTACAGATTTTCCTTTTTAGATTCCATCTATGCACTTTTTTTGTTCTATTAGTCCCTTTTATTCTTTATGCTTTTTCTTTCTCTATCCTTTTTATATTTCTTTTTGGGGGGTCGTGGTGGGGCAAGTTGCAATGTTGGGATACATAGGATCCTGGTTTCTACTCCCAGCACTTCTCTGAACATCAATGTGTGTGTCAAATTTGGACACAAACATAGGACATGACTGACTGATATTTAATGTCATATGTGCTTATAAACTAAGCATGTTTACATTTTCAAAACTGTGTAGCTGTATGTGTATACATTTTCCTTTGTGAAGCTTGCGGTGTGTTTTTCTTCATTACTTGTAATTTTGCTCGTATATGTAACAAAGAAGTTTTGAGTTTCAACCAGAATTTGTCTAGTAGCATGCAAGTTCAAAATTCTGTGCTTGCTTTGACTAGCGGTTGCTGTGCCAATTCAAGTTTTAGACATAGGACCACGAAAGAGCAACACTAACTACTGCAACAGTTTCTTGTTCATAAATGACGGTTGGCCTAAAATATACCGCTACTTCTATTTGGCTACTTTCTGGTGTAGCAAATTTTCTAAGGTTCTGTTATAGAGTTTCAGGTACAGGCTGATGACCGAGATAATTGTGTTCTAAGTTACATTGTACTGCATGGATGGAATAACAGATAGTTGATCAATCCGTTTCTGAAACAGTAATGGTAATATAGTTCACGGTCAGGTAGAAAATTTTACGTGAAATAGGAAAAACATTCCGTACTTGAAGTAGGCCAAGTAAAGACAAATTAATTTCCCTGCTTTTCATTTTGAAAATGTAAACATGCTTAGTTTAAATTACGGACGTCACGGGTTCTAAGGCTGTAGCAAACGAAACCTGGTACTTAACTTGGAAGGAGGGTAGAAGGGCGAGGCCATGCTCCCTGGAGTTGGGCCAGAAGCCCACAGGAGTTTCCTTCCGATGCCAAAGAAAGGGGAAAGAGTAGGATTATAGATGCCTCTGAGTTTCTAGGGTGGAAATGTGGAGATGTAGGAAGTGAATGAAGAAACTCCCAACTTCCTCGCAATATTTATCATTATCAATGGTCATTATGGAATTCTAGAACTTTAAAACACCTTTGGTTTCTGAAAATTATCATAGTATAGAAGCCCCTTCTGCTTAGGTAATGGTCCTCTGGTGGTTAGTTTTGCCTTATATGATCAGGTTGATCATCAAGGATGTATTGCCTTGTGTGTCATGATGCAATTTCTTTTTTGCATCACTTTTGGTTTATTAAAGGTGCTTTCAAGTCCTAAGTGATGTAGTATGCCAAGTTTGACGTCAGGAATCTGCACCCTCATTATTATCTGATTTTCAAACTAGCATCTTGACTTCTGGCATTTTAAATTATATTTATGCCAAACTTATAGAAGAAAATTATAATGTTATTTGTTTTCTTTTTGTACCTTTGCTATCTGACATGACAATTCATAATGGATTTATGGTGATTCTCACAGGCAGGAGAACAGATGAAACTTGAATATCAGAGAAAGGTTGCTTCATTAAATAAGCTTAAGAAACGTGGTACAAATACAGAAGCCTTGGAGAGAGTGAAAGCTGCTGTAAGTCATCTACATACAAGATACATTGTTGACATGCAGTCTATGGATTCTACCGTCTCAGAGATAAATCGGTTACGTGATGAGCAACTTTATCCAAAATTAGTTGCTCTGGTTGACGGGTAAGTCTTTCCAAATGTGTGCATAGTCCAAGCCATATTGCAATCTGTTGTTTTAGATGGAACTCATAGTCTGCCTGCTTGAAAGCTGTTTTTCTAAAGCAAATATATCTTCCATCTATAAGCTCCTTTTAAATAAAAAGAATCTTTCACCTGACTGACTGTTTTCGGAGACGAGGTTTATACCTGAAATATGACTAAATGATGTGTCAGTTCTGTATCTGGTTTTGCTATACTCGCTCGTGCCAGAAATCTGTGTTGACTGATTTCTTCTGTCCCCTTCCCATGTCTCCCTAACCTCTGTAATTGTGTCAGAAAGAATGAGATGTCAAAAAATTCAAGCTGTCACAGCTGCTCTTTTGTGAAGATAACTTGGATAATACCAAGAACGCCTAGGCTGCTAACTCTTTGAATCTGTGTGTTCTTTCTCCACCTTGGCCACTCAAAGCCCACTCATAGATATCGATTTTGGGTTTTTTCCTGAAATTTTTTATTATCAATTGCAGGATGGCTACAATGTGGGAGACCATGAGAGGATATCATGCGAGCCAGGCTAAGATTGTGCAAGCATTGAGGTTATTGGATATTTCCCAATCTCCTAAAGAAACAAGTGAGCACCATCATGAACGGACTTACCAGTTGTACGTTGTTGTCCAAGAATGGCACTCACAGTTTGACAAATTGGTTATCCACCAAAAACAGTATATTAAAGCTCTTAACAATTGGTTGAAGCTAAATCTCATTCCTATAGACACAAATTTGAAGGAAAAGGTTTCGTCGCCACAAAGACCCCAAAACCCGCCAATTCTGTCACTTATACATGCCTGGCATGAATATCTCGACAAGCTTCCCGATGAATTGGCTAGAACTGCTATCTATAACTTTGCAGCCGTCATAAATACGATCATTGAACACCAAAAGGAGGAGATGAAGCTGAAGGACAGATGTGAGGAAACTCGGCGAGAGCTCAACAAGAAGACTAGGCAATATGAGGACTGGTATCACAAGTATATGCAGCGTAGAACGCCCCCAGATGACATGGATCCAGATCGGGCGCATGAGGATAATCTTATAGTTGATAAGCAGCTGCAGTTGGAGGCCCTGAAGAAGAAGCTGGAAGACGAGGAGGAATCATACCAGAGGCAATGTCTTCAGGTGAGAGATAAGTCTTTGACAAGTCTAAGAAGCCGCTTGCCAGAGCTTTTTGGGGCAATGTCAGAATTTTCTCTTGCCTGTGCGGATATGTACAGGGACTTGAGGTCTATCTCAAAGCAGCGTAAAAGAAATGAGAACTCATGAGCGATGATATTATATAAAACTTGTACTGTAAACTCTGTAACTGTATACATTTTCCTTTGTGAAGAGCTGTGAAGGGCGTGGATTTTTTTTCGTTACTTGTAATGTTGCTCGTATATGTAACAAACAAGTTTTGAGTTTCTACCAGAATTAGTTGATCAATCCGTTTCTCGAAACAGTACTAATAATAAAGTTCACGTGAAATTGGAAAACATAGGCAAATTAATTCTCTCAGCTATGTTTCAAATAAGGAAATATTTGTAAACTTTATTATAACTAAACTGGAGAAGGCTTATGTGAATCCTATAAATACATGTTATTTTTGTATTGATGATTCTCAATCAAGCAAGCAGAAATATGACTTCCTCAAAATTCTCTGAACAACCCCCTGCCCCCTACGACTACGAACCCCTCCCTACCTACCCCCACCCCCAGCACCAACAACCCCAATACATAATCGTTCTACCACATTACAACCGTACCCCTCACCAATCCCTCCTCCGCATCTGCCGCCGCTATATTAGCTACGCCACCGTGATCCTCCTCCTCTCCGCCTTACTCTTCCTTCTCTACCCCTCCGATCCCGAAGTCTCCATCGCCCGGCTCAAACTCCGTCACTTAAAAATTCACAGTTTCCCCAAAATATCCCTGGACGTAACCCTAGACGTAACGGCTAGAATTCGTAACAGAGATTTTTATTCAGTTAATTTCCGTAAAGTAGTGGTTGGGATAGGGTATAGGGGCAAGCAGCTGGGATATGTTACTTCTGATTATGGTCTTATTAAAGCTAGGGCTTCTTCTTATGTAAATGCTACGCTTGAGCTGACTGATATTAGCATATTTTCTGATGTGATTCCGTTGATTGAGGATTTGGCTAAGGGGATTATTACTTTTGATACTGTTACTCAGATTGGTGGTGAATTTGGCTTGTTCCTCTTTGATATTCCCATTAAGGTATGCTCCTTTAACTCTCTTTTGATGGTGCCTCGGCTTTGGTCTAGTTGTAAGAGCTCGTCTTCTGGGTTAGACGAATACGATCCATTATTCACCAAGTCTAATACCATGCACCACAGCCACCCACCAAATCTGTTATAGACGAATTAGGAGAGCCCAACCAAAATAACTAGTCTAATAGGCCGGAGAACCCATTTGCCCATAAACCTAGTAACATTTATCTTTTTAATTATGAGGGGCAATTGGCACATAACCATAGTAAAGTTAATAAATGAAGAGAGAATGTGTTTTAATTAATCATGCTTGAGTAGAAATAGTGTGGTTATAAACAAATGACATGCATTTATTGGTTGGGTGTAAACAGCCGGTGTGGGTAAGTATTTACATAACCTCGCCGATTTTTGAATTATCCAAGAGAGAGAGAGAGTGTGAGAGAGAACTGCTCGCTAATCAATATTATCTGAAATGAGAAATACAACTAGTCACCTCAAAAACCTAGAGAAAGTGCTAGAGATGGTAATGTACTTTTGCTTAATAGGATTGGAAGCTTATTACATATAGATATGTATGGATTAAGTGAAAAGGAAATAAGCTTTAGTGAATAGTTATTATTGGGGAACTATGTCAAGGCAACGTTTGCTTGTAACCATTTTTTTTTAATTGTGGTGTCTTAGGACATTTCAGATATTTCATGAGAAAAGTAAATCTTCACTTCTCAGTCCGATCAATGCTTATTATGTCTTCCAATCCCTTCTTTCTATGGTGTAACCAAATTTGCATCTTTGTCCCAAAATGCTGGTCTTCTGTTTTGGGTTAAAATACACAATGCTGTCTACTTTTGTTAAAGTAAAAGTTTTTGCAATGTTTTAGACACTAAAAAGTACAGTTTCAAGAGCTTCACTTTTACTGTTCTTCTTCAAATGTCATCTTTTGTTCCACTATTTTACAACAGCGATCATGGTATGCCGTTACGTGTTTCTCAACCTATACCAAAAGTTTCATATTAAACTCTTCTTCTGATCGTGTATCATAGAAGTGTGGACAAGCGAATACCACCGTAAGTAGTATAGTTTGTTAAACATTACATGATTGCACTGCTTAATCATGCCTTGGTTTGATATGCATCTTTTTTTTGAGATTCTGTTATTGTTCTGAGATACTCGAGTGAACCCATCTTCCCTCGTGTTATTGTTCTGAGATACTCTAGTGAACCCATCTTCCCTCGTCCACTTGATTTGTACTAAGAAAATAACTTGATACTAGTAGTAGAATAATGACCAGTTTGACTCTGGAAGTACTAGTTACAGGAGAGTTGTCTTGGGATTCTTGTATGGATCTTAAGTTTTCAGAGGTGGTCTGTTTTAGATTCATAAATTATTCAAGAGATCCTCTCCTCTGCTTCACTCTTTATCTTTCTTGGTGGCCCTGTCGGCTCAACTAGTCATTGGGATATATCCTCTTGAACAATGATCTTACTTGCAAGCAGTAGATGATCTTAAGAACTATCTTTGGCGTGGTCTCTCCACTTTTATGTGATGAGGTGGAGTCTCCTTCATTTCATTCTTAGCAATTTTAAACCAATTCTAGCATAAGAACCTGATGAACTATAAATCGTGTTCTTTAATGTTTACCCTCATGTAAGTTATTAAAAAAAGGGGAGGAAGGAGAAAACTAGTGTCATCTTGGTTTATCAGGTGCTCCTAAACTTGCTAACTCTGCAATGTTCTTAAAAACTCTTTTTGGCCGGGGAGGGGCCACTATTCATGAACTCTTTTCTTATATGCTGCCCAGCTGTTAGTTGAGTGTGTGGTATACCAGTCGGGATAGTATTAATCATACATTTTCTGTTTTTGCAGGGAAAAGTGTCATGTGAAATTGTTGTGGACACATACAATGAAACGATTTCTCATCAGAACTGTTACCCCGAGGTATAATATTTTGTCCTGTGACTTGATTTTAGCTTTAGAGGTTTTTGTTTTGTGATAGATCAACCAAAAATTGGAGAACTGCTGTAAATGGTTAGCTATTTCCCAGAAGTTTCTGCTGTCAAGTACTCTTTGTCAAAATAACAGATAACAGTCTCGGCAGTGACCCACAAATCTGGCTATAATGAAGCCAAGGAGTGAAATAGTAGTTGTCGGATATGCTTGGAACTTGTTTGTTAACATCGTTTTGTCTTTTGCTGACAGTGACTCGGTTGGTGATGGAATAGAACTTTGGAAATGAATTAAGCTAAGCATCCTGACTCTTCTCGACGCCTTGTAAATGTTCACCCACTGGTCGCTCAACTCACGTGTACGTTTCAAGGGTTCTGTATATCCGAACCCTTAGTAAGCTGCATGCTGTATTCCCCATTAATGTAATTAATGAAGGCTCTCTTGTTTGTGGGGAAAAACATTGATACATCAAACACGTTCATTCTGTAATAGTAGTAAGCATTCATCATTGTTCTAGGAAAACAATCGTAAATTGTAAAGACAGCATATTATCATGTGCAGATTCTCTCTCTCTCTCTCTCACAGGTGCAAAAACTTGAAGTTTGTATGTAGATAGAAGATGATTGAGATGGTATGAACTATGAACAGATCATTCGCATCTTATTAAAAAGTAATTATACAAATAGGAAAACAAGGCGAAGTTTGTACATGGGAATTGTCATAGAGCTTAGGCAGAAGTAGCCAAGTGATTATGCCTCGTTCCTAGTCGACCAATCCATTTATAATCAGAATGATGGTGCCTGCACCTGAACGAACCAGGGTGATGTGTTGGTGAACAAACACATTGCTTCCTTATTTCAGCACCAGCAGCAGCTCCTATACGTCCATTTGAATTTGATACTGCACTTGCCTGTGCTGGCACTCCTTCCCTCGCAGCATGAACATATCGTCTCCAACGTTGTCTCTTGTCATAGTCACCAACCCAATAAGGAACTCCAGAATAACACATCTTCTATGAAAAGAAAGACCTGGATAACATTGAAGAGTAGAGAATAGTTCACCAGCTAGCACTATGGCTATTATATAACTATTAGTCTGTGTGTAATTACTAAAAAGAAGCTTTAGATAGATTCGAATTTATCACGGATAAGGTCCGGGGACTAGTGACGGAGTTACTTTTTCACTTTAGCTTTTCCAAGTGGCTAATGGGTTTTGTTTTTGTGCAAAATAAATTAAAGCCTAGAGAAGAATATTGGAAGAATATCATTGGCTTTTGTGGTAGTAAAGCTTATCCACTGAATTGCACCGTAAGCAACACTTGGCTTTGCATGGGCTGTCTGAGACTGAACCTTTGTTGACGCGGCTGCCGGAGAACCTAACCACTTGGTGGATAGTTGTTTGTGCTCTGTTTATAGTAAGTTTCAAGATGAAGTGTTGAGGCAATTTTTTTTGCTAAATAGTTTGCTCGTTGGCTCAGATTATACCTGAATTCTGAGCATGGAAGTTTATGTGAATTATACGTGGAGAAAGGTTTCAGAAGCCTTATCAACAACTTTCTTGAAGGTTACAATCCCTTGCCAGAACATTAAATATAAGTAACTAACAGAAAGAAAATGTTCACTTGGCTACATGTTTTCTTCCATTTTTCACCTCAAATTCTACCTTAATTCTGGTGAATTCTCTTAAATTCTTTTTTTCCCTTAAATACATTCATATATAAGTGTAGAAATTCTTTGATAAATTTTCTTCAATATCTAAACTATTTTAAATAATTGGTACTATATTTAGTATCTTGTGTATTGATTATATGAGTTCCCTCTCTTTTGTTTTCCGTTTTGTAGCTAGCTTTCTGAGTAATGAGTAATTTTCGGCTTTTGCTTTTGTTTTTAATCTAGTTCCTTTGTTACTCATAATTCTTTCATTGTATATAATGATATTCAAAGAACTTTTTGACAATTACTTAATGGACTTTATTTTACTCCATAAGTAGCACTTGATTGTAATCGATTGAAAAAATTAAAAGAGCGAAAAATATAGAATGTTACAAATCAAATCTACATAGACAAGGTTGATGATCTAGAGGTCTAATTGACAATATATTCATAAAATCACCTGTTAATAGTTGGTGATCTAGTCTTATGTAAAGCTATTCAATGTTCATGCTTCTTTCCCTTGGGTTAGGTGATTTTACATCTAATTGCAATCTGCTTTAGTTATATTATGAATTTTACATAAGATCTTAATTTTAAAACATAAAAGATCATTGAACTAAAGCATGAAAGATTCCTGTAACATCATTTTCTTTCACTCAGATCATAATTTGCTACGAGGAAAATAATCAATCGCCTAGCGCTGTTATGCACTTGCAAGTGCGGGTCATCTTTCAAACTATGGCCCAAGATGCTGGTAATGGGCTTCAATACACCAGAAAATGAGAAAATAACATATCTAGCCAAAATCAAGTTTGGCCTTACATTCAAATAGACACAGGGACTCTTGAACAAAGGCTAGCCAAAAGTTATACTATATTAATATGTTTACAAAGATATTTTCCTAAAATAGTGGAAGTACAGGTCATAAGTTTAACTGATTTTTCTAAGCACGTTTTTTGCCTATTTTTTTGGGATATTAACACTAATTGAGATCTTATTCTCTACCATATATAACAGCCATCACACTGATGAACGCAATCTCTTTCCCTTGTTCTTTTATCTAATTTTATATCAATCAAAAGATCTTTTGAATATCTTTTATTAATTTTTCCTCTTCATTTATTTTATCTTCTATAAAGAATGCATATTGCTGGTGTATTTTTGTTATTTAGCTTATAAATTTGGAATATTGATGCATATTCATAGTACTTGTATTATATTATATTTATGCACACGAATCTGTAATATATAAATGATAACCAATATATTTGGTGAATATTGGGAACAATGAGTGCATATTGATATATATCGTATAAGACTATATCCATGTTAAGATGTGCATATACCTTACATAATACTCGTATATGTATAAAATATCAATGGGTATCCCTATAATGCATTGTCATATGCGTGTGGTATGTATTAAATATACATTTTTATGAATCAGTAGCACCTCTATTCTAAATAAAGACAAGATGTAAACAATTTAATTTTTTTTAATAATATGCGGAATATATACATTAAATTATAAGTGAATATTCCAAGTTTGTTTTGGTAGAGCCATGCTGGAAGAGGAGATTAATAAGTTTTTCTGTATATTTGGGAAGCAATAATAGTTTATGGAGAAAGATAAGGAAAATGACCAACCATCTCCTAGAAAATAGGATATATACAAAATTAATTAAAAAATATACTCTAAAAATTCAGTCATGACCTATCATCTCCCCTAAATAAAGGCATTTAATGTGGATGTATTTCCTTAAAGTGAATGGCTATAAAAAGTAGGATACCTAAGATTAAATGTCTAAAAATCATAATAAAGATAAAATAGGTCTATTTTTTGTTATGCACTCCTCTGAATGTCTATACAATGTAAATTTCTCCCAGAAAATTCCATCCGGTGTTCCTAAATTTGACTGATTTTGAGGGAATGGTCTCCGTTTTCCATGGTTTTACATAAATGCCTTCTAGCTTGACAAGCGTTGCACTGGCAAGATTTTAAGGTAATTTAGTTAGGAGAATAGGTGAAGGCGTTGAGGGAAGGTAATTTAGTAGGGAGAAGGGGGTGAATGGATCGAGAGGAAATTTAATTGGTAGAATGGGTGCAGAGGTCAAGCGCAAATACTTATTGTTTGCCAAAATTTTAAGACAATTTAATTGGACACGAATGGAAGAGGTCGAGGACAAGTGTTGCCCTGCCAAGACTTTAAGGGTTTCATATTTGTCAAGATTTCAAGAGAATTTAGCTGGGCACGGTTGGAAAGACTTAAAAGGCAATTTAGCTGGAGAACGAAGGAGGGAGAACGCGCATCACTAATTAAGCATTGAAGGGCATTTTCGTAATATTTTCATCGAAGGGTCAAAAAGGAAAACATTTGCCTATATGCCGTAGTTCTATAAATAACCCTTAATACACGAAAGACGATGATGCGCAGAAAGCTTATGGGTTAATTATACTTATATACAATTTTGAATCCTCAAATAAAAATTAAAAAAAAGAAATAGCAATATTATTCATAGTACAAAATATAACATATTTTTTATATATAAATTGGTACAAACAACTAGAAAGGGAAAGCCCTAATCTCCACCTCACATCCACCTCCATGTTGCCCTGTTTGCTGCCTATTGCTTGTTGGACTGGCGTTGCTGCCACCCAAGTCTGCAGAAACAATGCAGATGAAGTAAAAAATAGTCTGAAACAATGCAGAAACAGTTAGAAACAATGTAGATACAATAAATAAACAATGTAGAAATAGGTAAAAGCAATTGAAAAATAGTTAGATGCAATGCAAAAACAGTGAAGATACAATAAAATAAAAATATAAAAAAAGTCATATTTGACTGAAAAATACTAGATCTGACAAGAAACTTTAAAACTGACGAAAAACATGAGAAGTAGCCGGAAAACACCATGTTTTATTTAAAAATCACCATATTTGAACAAAAATATATCAAACATGGAATTAGAGGTATTGGAGGTGATGGAGGAGGGTGAGTGAATAGGAGATATGTAAAAACTTACCGAAAAAGTGACTTGCTGGTCAGAGACAGGTGTTGGTCGAAACTTTGAAGCTAGATCAACACTGATTCCATGAGAATTTTGAAAAAGTAGTCGCGAAAATGGAAAAAAAGATGTAGAGAGGAATTCAGAAATGTATTCTTTTTATTTTCCAGTGGAGGTCCGACGACGGTCCTCCGATTGTTGGGAGGTGGTTGGCAAAGCTAGATTGGGAGTGGAGGATGGAGAGAAAATAGAAGATATGAGAGGAGGACGAGAAGGCTAGGTTTTTGTTATGTCTATGGTTTATATACTTTTGCTATGTTTTATAATTAAGTCTCAATTTTTTATATATTGTGTAATTGTACCAAAATGCCTTTTTATTTTGTAAAAAAGGTCTCCATTTATCCTATTGTGTAATTTTTCCAAAGCTTATTAAATTATTTTTCGCGCGAAATAGACAGTTTTGGCACCGTGGTTACGCTTATAATATTTTTTGGTTCAAGGACTTGTGCCTTAAATGGTATCATGAAAATTTACTATCCCATGAATCTTTTACTGTTTATATTTATTCAAAAAATTCCGCCTGGTATCCCCAAAATTGGCTGATTTTGAGAGACATATTTAACATAATTTTAGCAAAGTGACATCTGCTTCGTCCGTAGGAAATACTTCAAGGTATCAATTAAAAAGTGTTGCCTCTTAGGAAGAGTTCAAGTAGCAAAGGCAACACTTCAAGTTATGTGGAGAGAATTCGGGAAAAAATTGGAGGGGCAAGTATTGTCTAAGAAAGAGAGATTCAAGGGCAGGTGTTGCCTAAGAAAGAGAGATCAAACACAAATATTACCTCTTAGGCAGTACTTATGGAGAAAGGGAGGACGAAAATACGAGTGTCATCAAAATTCTTAGAGGTATTATCATCTGAAATTTATATGTTAAACCAAAGGAATTTCGTTTTTGCTAAACCACTATTACGTGGTCAAAAAAAGCAAACAATTGCGATGTCTTAGTTCTTCAATTGACTCAAATTTATTTGGTGCCACCCTCTAGCAAGCCAAAGTCAATATATCATGTTTCTCCAGTGTGACGCTTACTTTGATACCTTTTGCTCTCTCCAAGGACCACGTCCGCCGGCCTATTCAATTTTTTAACTGATACTCCATTCATAAACCTCTCCTCATTTTGTCTCTCTTATCCGAAAGAAACCACTCCTTGACTCTTCTTGCAAATTACCTTCCCTCTTTTTCACCCTATCATTTTCTTTTTTCCTTTTTTGGCGTAACATAAAAGATAAGATATGATTTCAGGTACCAAAAAATCAAATGAAAGCAAATTAGCCTTATAGGTTTATTAAGCATAAATATCAGGTTGAATAGAATCCAATGATCAGTTGATAATTCTAAGTTAAAGGCCATGTGAACGCATTCCCATCAAATTTTCTGAGTCAAACATCTCAATTTAATGGCATGATATCTGCATGATTAATGACAAGTAGATCTCTTTAATTAGAAAATTCCAAAAACATAAAAAAATTAGTACGAGCTTTATTACAACCTACACAAAATGACTACTTCACCCCTTAACATGTCACGTGCCCATTTCTGAGCTGTACCATTTTATTACAAAACAATACAGTTGGACTGTAGAGAGACATCGTTTTCCTCTATATAAATAGTCCACTTTGCTCCCATAAAAAACCTTAGTACTTAACTCACAATTCATAAGTCACAAAAATCTTGAAACCACATTCACAAAATTCACACTCTATTTTGTACACTCTCATGGATTTTGTATCATGGTGTGATTCAGATGGCAGTAACATTTGCTGGCGTAGAAGTTATACTGGTAGAGACTATGATCAATTTGTTTCATATAAGTTGCCAGTGAACAAATCAAGAAAAGGACCAATCTGGAGATTGCTATGGAAGAAGATCAAGAAAGAGAAGAAACGAGTTTTTGATTGTTCTAATTCAATGCGGTTTACTTATGATCCTCATTCTTATTCTCAGAATTTTGATGATCAAGGTTCTATTTTTGCTAATGATGATGATCTTTCAAGATCATTTTCTGCTCGTTTTGCTGTTCCTTCTAGGATCTTTGTCAAAAATGACTTAGTGGTTTGATGGTGAAAAAATAATTAGAATTTAACCTTTCGTTATGGCATTGTTTGCCAATCTATTGTAACAGTAATTAGTGGTGTAATTCTTGTTTAGTTCGGTGTTAATGGAACAGTTTAGAAATGTGTTTTGTTAGTTCTCTTCATTGACAAGCAAAGGAAGATGCTTCAAAGATAAAATCTTCTTTTGATTTTATTTTTTTGTCTCGATGCGTTACGATTTACTTTTGCAAGGAATATTTGCATTGGGCCGTCTTATCTTGACTTTTTTTCACAAATTTTTACTCCACTTGTTTGTAATGAACTTTTTAACTAGATTAATTCAAACTTTATATGGCTCATTAAACGAAGAAGTACCTCTTATAACAGACATTCTTATACAAAAGAAGTTTTCCTTGTTCATTACTCTCTCCTGTCCATAATATATATATATATATATATAATATATATATATATATATATATATGATGTTTTGGCCTATTTTTCTTGGTTCACAATATTTGATCTTACACAAATCAAGAAGGGTTTTTCTCATATTATCCTTATTAATAAATGACAAACAAAACTTTAGGTAATAATAGCTTGGATAAAGGTTAATATGGTCAATTATATTACTAATTAAAATTAAAAAAATGATTTCCTTAATATGTGTGAAAACACCCAAAACATCAAATAAAATGGACCGGAGGGAGTAGTACTTTTTCGCTCTCAAATGTTGAAGGTACCAATTCTTTTTCCCTTTCGGTTTCTAATTTTAAAGTCTAAACTCAAAAAGAAAAAAAAAACTAATATACCGGTAAAAAGAATTCTTGCCTAGATTAAGTACTCTACGAGATTAGGTGATGATGATAATGGATTAATGATTCGTTCACGAGTCGTGGCCGTTGATTTGTTTAATTTAAGGTACTTCATTAATATAATATGTCATAGGATAGAGCCAAACCTAATAAAGAATGAATTGTGGTGCCGAAATGGTTATTTAGAATTTAATTTAGTTGGTGTTTTTTTTTTTTTTTGGCTTCTCACCCGGTGTTCGATACTCTCTCTTATTGGAGTACCGACTAATCTGAATTCGCGCCGAGTAGGATCCCATTCGGGGTGAAGCGCTCCCTATCAGAAATTTTTCACTACTCAGAGCTCGAACCCGAAATCTCTGTTTAAAGAAGAAGTAGCCCTATACGCTACACCACATCACTTGGTGGTAATTTAGTTGGTGTTGGATATTGGTAGTAGGAGCATATATAGGAGGAAATTAGTCAAGGGACAGGGTGGGTCCGCAAAGCCGCAGATTCATCCAAAACAAGTGCTTGTAGGCATGTGAGGCCTTGTGAAATGACGAACTCTTAACCATTTGGAATCTATGATGGATACCTTTAGCTAATGATTTTTCCCTCTTTAATACTAGCAATATTTGTATTATTAAGTGCGAGTTTGAAAATGCAAGCTTTTTGTTGATATTCTGTTCAGGTGGATACGCCCATGGTTTAGTTAAGAATAGAAAACAATTGAGCAAAAAGATCCACCTACAATGACCAAGTAATTGAGGCTAAGGTTTAGTTGTTATTGTTACATTATATTGGCTCTCCTGTCTACCAAAAGCCTTTTAATTTGATTAAAAACGGTATGTGAACATAAGGCTGAAAAAATCTCTAGTTTTACTTCTGCTTGCTTTCAAAAATATCGACATACAAATAGTGTGAAATGAAAATGTAACACCCGTATATAGAATACTTTTTAATTGAAACGTAGTTGATTGATCAATCATCGATCAAAAACCATCATAACTTTGGCATGCTCCTCAACCAACCATAAATTAGGTAAAATCACAAAGATGCTAGGGAACAATCAAGAGAAATTTGGTACTATATGGAACATATATGTGCCCCCTACCCCTAAAAGAAAAAGAAGGAAAAACTTAATTGTAAGAATCAGAGAGGCTATTGACTAACGCAAGGGACTGGACGAACAGGCAACAACCTAAATTTAATGAACCTTGGCGTTTTCATTAAGAGTAGGGCTATTCACTATTTAGGTGTGACCATTGGTGCTTCTTGTGAGAAGATTTGTTATATTTAATCATTTGCCAACTTACTAGGTAACAACTTGATAAGGTTTGACATTCTCCTAATGTATGCATCCTATAATTTGGACTTTGGATATGACTAATCTTTGCTTTACGAGAAAGGCCATTAATGGCTACTAAATTCTGACCCTTTCTATTGAAGAATCTGGCTTTGCATTTGCAACAGCTCGTCGAAAAGTTCACTCCCAAATTACATAAATTTACCTATGGTAAATAACAAATTAGGTAAGAATAATGGAATAAAAGTGTATATAAAAAACACATATATAAGAATAATGGAAGCTCCATTCTTCAACTTGAATTGTACCACAGATAATTTCTTATGGTCCCCCTTTTTTCATTTAATCAAACCTGGAAATCTTACCAACAATATTGTCCTCTTATACACATCTGACACTTGCAACTAACCCTGACATGCATAGTCATACTTATACGTGACAAATGGTTGGGTTGGATCGGATTTGGATGGATTGAGAATGGATTGAGAAAAACGGGTTGGGTTGTAACCCACCCATATTAATATGGGTAAAAATGTATTGGGTAAAATATGGGTTGGGTAAATATGGGTAAAAAAACATAGAAACTAAAATTGAAAAAGAAAAAAGTCAAATATATTAGTACTAGTATTTAAAATTTTAAATAGAACAAATAAGAAACAAAGAACCATCTAAGCATTTGTAAATTAGCAATTGATAAAAATGGGGCCCACAAAATAAGCACCTTCCTTGATTCCAAATCAATATGGGTTGTATTTAGAGACCCACTTTTTACCCATCAATACCCATATTTTCTTGGGTTAAGTAGAGGAAGAAACCCAAATTTTATCCAAATGAAATATTAGTCATCCAATCCTTTGAAATATGGATCAAATGAGTGGATTAACAAAATATGGGTGGAAATTGCCAGCCCTAGTGACTCATACTCATGCCCAACACAATCTGATCAATCAATTTATCAAATAGTACAACCTAGCAACAAATCTTCAAGCTCAGGATATAAAGGTTTACACACTGGCGCTGTTAAAGAGTCCCATACAGGTGGAAGGAATTGACCGTTGTCACATTGTATGGTCTTGGGCAATCCTCGATTCATAGACTAACTCTTGCTGTCTCATTCGATGGTCTTCTGCAATCCTTGAGTCATGGACCAACTTTTTGAAGTTGAGATCCAAGAATCCATCTTCTTTACAACCTCATAGATGTGATATGCCACTCAGTATTAAAACAACCAACACATTTCTTGATCACCATTATAAACAGGTCAAATATGCAATTCACAAAACATAAATAAGAAAAGGTTGCGGTGAGCACATTGTCGATCATGCTAAGATGATCCGGTCACAGGGAAATTAACTCACAAAGATTGATCTTGCTTATAAAGGAATAAGTTAAAAAAAAAAAAAGGGGGATTAGGTCTACTACTGTATTATACAAGTGAAAATTTAGTTGATAAATGGTCACAAGCAAATTCCCTTGAATTCCTCCTTCACCAACTTGACAAGAAGTAGCAAAGCTAGCTCAGAGAAAACTATAAGAGAGACAGACCACAAATAACAATGACCAAATAGAAACTGCAGTCTATGAAGATGGCACGAATTGTTTGATAGAGCACCAAACCGTATTCCAATATCCTTAGAGCTCCATCCCAATTATGTCCAAGATCCTGCAGTCTTTGTCTGTTGTCTGCCCTTTCTTCATCAGGAACTGCTTCCTTGCGAATTATTCGTGCAATCACTATTGTTAAATCAGTAAGCAACAGTATGTAAAGTGGCCTTGAGGCAATGACACTATTTGACCTTGCTATACTATGTGGAAGATGGGCATAAGATAGGACAACTAAAACCGATATCATGACAGAACAAATGACTCGTTTATTCTCCGAGATCAAAATGCAAGAATTGATATCTCTGAGAGAAAACAAATGAAAGAAACTGTTGGGTTTTCTTGGAAGCACCTCAGCATCTTCTGATGCTTCAGCTATTACTGGTTTGGTTAGTGATGATTCTACTTCATTTTTAGCCTTTGAAGCTGTAGTACCTTTAGCTTCAACTTCTCCATCAGTACTTTGTACTAGAGCTTCTACTCCTGCTCCTAAACCAGAAATATTTGGTTGAGATAATTCTTCAATCTCATAATCTTGTGCACCTTCCAAGCTAGCTGCAAAACCAACGATTCCATTCGATAAGATGACTTCATTTATTCTGATTGAGATTATGTCAATATATGCCCTGTTCTTCATGCAACTATAAGATCATGTCCTAGCAATAAATTGATTACACTAAGTAATTCTATTTAATCTGATAGTAAACACTTCAGCATGTTCCAACAGTCCTTTTTATTTTCAAGAATAAAACAAAAAAATTTACGAGCTCTACTACAAAGTACATGAAGAAAAAAAATACAGAAGAACAACAATTAGATCCTGCTGTATTGCACACAGGATGCTAGCCAAGCTTAGAATTAGAATCCTGCAATAGTACACGCAGGATGCTCGCCCAAGATTGCTGATAAGATCCTTCACTATCTCTCCATCTAGAATTCTCGGAAGTTGTAACTAACTAGCTCCAAATTTGACAAATCAAAGATTTTAGTATTTTTTTATGACTGAGAAATCTCGGGGCCAATGGCACACAGTTCATAGGCCAGTCCGTCTATCATTCTCTACTAAAATACCAGATTTTTGTGTGCGGCAGATTTGGGCCTGTGATGTGCCCCTACCACACATCACAAGTTGCGCTCGCTAGACCAAAGCCTTGGCGCAAAACTATTCACCATTACATAACAGCTTTATTAGAATTAGAAAGGTGATTTGTTCCAAATTTGTTGACAAACCCCTTGAGCTTTAGTAAGCTTCAAGCAGTAAAGCCTTTCATTCTAATCATAAAAGTTATGAAAACTCTTTAATTTCGAATTCTTGATAGATTTTCCTTTATAGAAAGAAAAACAACAAATTAAAAGGAGGACATGAAAAACAAAACAGAAGTATGCATGGTGACAGCTTGGATATGATCATTAACCAATATTTTATATTTTGATCAAGCACGAGTTCTTGATTCAGATGAAGGCCATGCTAATAAAATTCATTTACCATGCAAATTAAAGACCACCATCATATACGATTTCAGGATAAACAATTGCACCAAATTACCTAGCTACATTAGATATTAAAATGAAGGGGAACCATCGGTAAAGTCTTTTATCATTGCATGCGGAATATTTTGTGCACCAGACTATACCTTTTATATTAGATATTATAATTCCAAAAAAAAATGACGGGAATGAAAAGGGAGGTTATTACCAGATGATAAGTGAGTTTGGTCATGGGCATGGCCACTATTTATTGCTATGTTATCTGAAGCTCTCTCCATTATAGTTTTGCTTTCTTCTTTTTCAAAATAACCACCTTCCTCTTCATCTCATCTCGTTAAGATAATAGCCTCTGCACCATAATACATAAACAAAAAATTATTGTTGACGTGTGGGAATTAAGCTTTCAAAGGTAGACCACCAAAGATTGTTCTTTCTCTTGAGTTTCGTGTCGTGTTCTCCGGAGATACGCTTTTTGGGAAAACAGTCACAAGTATAGTTAGTTTTTAGATATTAGCACCTTTGCATTAATCAACAAAGAATTTCACCACGTGACTTCACAAATGCTTGGTACTGCTTTTTCATGTTATCTGGAGGCAACACTTCATCTTAAGTATCGACAAGTATTGTCTCTTCGAAAAAATATCAAAGGGCAAGTGTTGTCTTCGAGAATGTGGGGAAGTGATTGAAGGGGTAAGTGCTGTCTAGACAACACTTTAAGTTATTTAGGAGAATGTGGAAAGAGATTATAGTAAAAGTGTACCCTATGCAAGAGGGGGTCAAAGTCAAGTGTTGCAAAGTGCTACCTAAGAGACAGCACTTATGAGAAAGGGAGGGCGAGATGCGGGAGTCATTATAAGATTTTGTAGGGATATCTCCATTCGAAATTTATTAGCAGAGATCATACTTGCAAAACCACTGTTAACAGAGTCAAAAAGGTAAACCATTGACTCGGGCGAAGTGCACCAAAGGTCACATTTAGCAGTGGTCTTTAGTTTGAGGCCACTTTTTTTATTGGTTTTATATGAGAGGTTTAATTCTTTTGGGTTGAACTTCACACAAGTTCAGCCCACAAAGATTGAAGTTTAACTTCGGCCCACAAGGGTTGAAGTTTACGCATCTATACCTGAAAGTTCAGCCCTTACAGATGGAAATTGATACATCATAATTCAGGCATGAAGTTCAACCCACAAGGTTTGAACTTCAGCCCGCAAATATTGAAGTTCTAAAAAGTGACATCTCATATAAGACCAATAAAAAAGTGGCTTCAAAATTAAATATCAGTGACAAAAGTGGTCTGTGGGTGAAAATTTTACTATTGCCTACGGTTATTATCAAAAAGTTGGTTTCTACTTTTGTTAAATAGCCATAGCTGGAGTAATTTTAACACATTAGCAATTCCCAGTGATAAATCCTTATTACTGCCACTAAGTACTAATGTATAAACAATGGATTATATTTGGCAGTTTGTAGCGTTAGTGTTTGTAAATTTTAGAAGAATAATGGCAAAAGTGACATATGGGCTAAATTTTACGAAAGAAGGTCTTCTAGGTAATGGGTCCAAATCAAGTACGAGCTAGTTTAACTTGTATTTATTTCTTGTGTAACTTGTATTTATACTGTATAGATTTCAGTTACTCTATTTACTAACCTAAAATCTAGAAAGCACAAAGAAATGCACACAACAACTACAGCATAAAGATACTTTACAAATTATTTTTGTTTCAGCATCGAACATAATCTTGACGAGTGATCAATAGTATGACTAAACAAACAAAAATAGGAAACTAAATCAATCCTATCACAAAACTCTTTCTGCCATCCCCAAAAGAAAAACAAAGAAAGACAGGTAGTATGTACGTTTCTTCATAATTAATAACCATTCATTAAGCACTTCATTAATAAGATTAATTAATTATGTATAAACCGTTTCATCTTCGACATTTATTTATACATACTTCTTCAATGTTTGGAGACAAAGCATTGATTTCAGCATTCTATGTTCCTTCACCTGTTAAGTAATCTTGTAAAAATAAAAGCACAAGCTAGCTCATTCTCATATTTACAAGTTACACAAGAAAATCAGAGAGCAACATAATGCCTAAGCAACTCCAAAAATCTCTTTCAGATTACCTCTCAAAGAGAAAAAATAAACCAACCCCACAACCTACTAATAATTTTTCTTCCAATAAGACTCTCTCATCTTCCACTAGCTGGTTGCTCCGTGGCTGCAGGCACCCTAAAACACCGTCGTTCTCCGCCGTTGATCGCAAAGAAAAGCATCATGCACAAGGCAAAGATAATGACGCTGCAACACTTGCAGATATAGATCGTTTCCTCTTTGAAAACTTCAAATCTTTTTATTCCAAAGATGATGATATTGAAATTGAACCCAATAGGACTAGCAACCGCAATAACAACAACATTGTGAAGAAAGACAAAAAGGAAGATAATGCTCTAAACAATCAAGAAAATGCAGGAGGTTTGTACGTGCTGTCACCAAGGTATTAATATTGTTGCTTTCGTTTTTTTGTATGGCGCTGAACTTTCTCGTCGTTTTAATACCATGATGAATTGTGTGATAACATTGCTAGAAAAAATACGTTCGATTTATATTATTATATTATGTCTCAACAGGTGTGTCGCCCCGCCATCAAATCTTAGCGGATCTCGTCGATTTTTCGTGGCTGCACGTGGTTCATCAAGCTCACTAATTGAAGAAGCTCGAACAAGCATGACAGTTTCTGATGACACTGGATCCACTTCAGCCACCACGACGAATACTACAACTGATTCATCGGCTACCGATGGTTCGAAGGAAACACTGAATGCAGATGATTTTATTACAGTTGTAACGTATTCACCAAGTCCATACGATGATTTCAGGCAGTCCATGCAAGAAATGATGGAAGCTAAGTTGAATGATCAAGGCAAAATCAACTGGGAATTTATGGAAGAATTATTATTTTGTTATCTAAATTTGAACGATAAAAAATCGCACAAATACATACTTAGTGCGTTTGTGGACCTGATCGTCGTTTTACGTGAAAACTCCGGCAGAATACCGGTGGATTCACGAAATGTTCGACCATTGGATGGGGAATTAAACCAGACGTAACGTAAAAAAGTAGCCACTGGTTTTGGATTTATTTATAGTAATTAGTAGTCAATGTATTGACGCGGGAGGCACAAGAAATTCTTCTTTTGTTTGCTTCACGTGCAAATGTCAATATTTATCGTCAGGTCACTTTATTTGAGATTTAAGTTAAATCCTTTGTTTATTTACGAATTACGGGTTAAGTTTAACTGTTATATACTACCGTGTAATAGCATATTTATACTATCAAACCACATGAAATATAACTAAAAGTACTGTTTATAATAGAAGACTTTGAGAAATAAATCGTAGCTAATGGGTAAATATACAGTATCGGTGAACACAAAATAAATCTTTTGTTTATTTGCAGGTTTTTCCCCAGGTGGTGCTAACATCTAGAATTCCTTTTGTCTGTGCATGCGCCACTAAGTTTTAATTATTCTATTGTCTCTTGGAGAGCTGGAAGTAAACTCTTTTCTTAATTTTTGTTTTACTTAATCAAAAAGCGAATGTTCCACCCATCAAGTCTTAAGAACAAGCCAATCGGTCGAGAGAGAAAAGAGGGTTATAGTCTGCTTAACAAGTGCGAAATCATAGGGACAATCGGCACAAATTCATTTGCTTGAACTGCAGTAAATCTCAAATGGCACAACATGCAAGTATTACGCTAGTCCAATGGAATTATAAATGCATGCAAAAAATAGTATATATCTACGCAAACTACTGGAGTAACAGCCATGCTATACACAATTAAGACCACAAAATGAACATCACGATTCCTGCCGTTTGACAGGATGAAGAGCTACCAGTCCGTCAGAAAAAAGGACGGCAAAAAAAATGAATATCGTGCCACGTATGAGCACATAAATTACAATAACGGGCCTGCTCTCAGTTGATCCACTTTTGAGAATTCAATGGACACCAAATCAAGTGCCTAAGGAGGCTACTCCTGTTTGTGATTGAAACTCCCAACAGAGCATTCCAGATTAATCTTCTGTACAATGTTTGAAGCATACTGTCAAAGGCCAGCCCGTCCATGACAAGCTCCCAGATAAATGGTAGAGGTGGTCTTTTTTCCTTCAAAAGTCCACCTCACTTCTCTTCTCCTTTTTCCTTGCTTAATCTGTGGCATCGATATACTGTTCGCTGCCTGACTTAATGGCTGCATGCATCCGTAGGTGCGGGGAGTAAAGATATTTTCTCATGGAAGACTTGTCGGCTTTAGTAGGATGACTTTGCACCTCATAAGTCAGCTACTTCATGATTTCTTTGAAAATACTGATCAAAGAGATTTTCTCATGGAAGACTTGTCGGCTTTAGTAGGATGACTTTGCACCTCATAAGTCAGCTACTTCATGATTTCTTTTTAAATACTGATCATACAAAGTATGGTACTTCACGGGAACATAATCCTTGAATCTGCACAACCAGATTGAAATGAAGTTGCTTGCTCAAAGAGCAGAAACTTCGGAATGAGAATAAAGGTAACTTTAGATATCAAACCTGTGAAGGAGAGGTAATCTATCAGGTAGGGAAAATAGTCTTGCGATTGATTGAAGAACTTGGCCTATCTTCAGTGCTTTAGACTTGAGCGACTTCATATACCCAATGAATTCATGGTATTCTGTATCACTAAGCTTTCCTCGGACCTGCATAGGAATCACGGCAGAAACTCTCAACTTATAGGAATCAGTCAAGAGTTATTAAGTCTTCTCGCATTAATATGAATCTCCAACCACCCAGAGAATATTCCTAAAACACTACCATATAAAGTGGATGTTTGTATTATATTTCTTCTGCTCCGTAATTTGGTCAACGCGGTTCTTAGCATATATTTGTGCACTCACTCAATAGGCAATGATTATTTAATGTACCAAAATTTCAAGTTACATCTGAAACCGGAAACTGAAAAAAAAATGTGACAGGAAATAGAGAGAAAACCGTAGGTAAGCTATGTTTTCCTATATCAATCAGCAAAGGGTTTTCAAACGATAATCAAACATAACGGCAAAAATGACCATATATTAACTTATTTATGTTACATACAGAGGTAACTTTTAGTTGCTCACATCAATTACGTTAATTGAGATGGACCAAAGACTGACAAACTACACAACTGCATTTAAAGTGATAAAAACAAACATTGTCCTAGAATGCTAGTACGAGACACATAAGAGGTTGATAAACCAAGCGTAAATTTCCAGCATTTACCTGAACTAGAAAAGCTGATCCTTTCTTCTCCTCATTATTGCAAGGTGATGAGCTACGAATGCCATCTTCGTTTTGCAGGCCAACTGAGGGATGATCAAGACTGTCATGAGACATTCGATCAGGTCCAGTTAATGTTAGCCGAGGCCTCTTCAGAGAACAAGGTGCAATAATATCTTTTGGTCGTTCTTCAGACAATTCATCTTTCGTCAAGTCAATCATTTTATGATTGCTAGTTGGCATGTATTTTCGTCCAGGGACCAACAAATTACTTGCATGTTTTACAGCCAGATTCTTAACTAGCCTATCAGACCTAAGAGATGACTTGTTGGCAGGAAGAATGTCTTCCAAACAGCCAGGGTTGTTGGCTTGCTTTACTGAGGAAGACAGTTGATTACTAGAGCAAGGAAAATCCACTGATGAGTCCTAAGAACAGAATCAAGTGTAGAAAAGAATTAAAAGAAGTTCTTTACTGTCATATTGACTACAAAGGATGCACTAAAACTTACCAGAGAGGTAAGAAGCTTTTCAAATTGAAGTCGACTCTGAGAGCTCCCTGTTATCTTTACTGTTTCTGCCAAAGAGAATAAATATACTTTGAAGAATAACCAGAATCGACAGGTAACAACAATGACAATCATTATGTCATAACAATTACAAATTTAATTATCTCAGAGAGGATACAATATTATTGACTACCTATGAAAGAAGGACGCAGATATCTACAAAATTTGACAAACCACTGAGTATAACATTTCAAAAGCATGGAAAGAAAAGAACAAATTGTTTCCTCCTTGTTTTCATTTGTTTAGAGTTATGACCTACAGACTATAAAGTTGGTATAAGCACCCAAATATGAGTCATGCATGAGCTTGAACTTATTCAAACTAAGGTTTCCAGTTGAGGTGTGTTCAATCAATATATACGAGTGGACATAGACTTGTCAAAAATAGGCGAGTTACATGCCACTGCCAATTCACAGCCTTCTATAAACTACTACAAAGTTAGGCACTAAATTTGAACAAAACTTATTTTCAAAGCTTGTCCAAAAGGTTCCTCAATTGACTTATCGAATCAAAGATAGTGTGCGTCCAAAAACAAATGTGTCATCCAATCTACTTAAGCGTACAATCACGAAGGCAACACATATTTGACAGTAGTATCACAGCCACTAATAAACCAACTTTGGTATTCTGCCGAAAAAAACAAGAGTGAAAATGGGAGTCATGAGCTAACTACCTGTAATATTGTTAATATGAACTGACTACGCCATTATATTATTTATGTCATCATTTGGAACCAAAGGCAAGCTAAAAAGTATCATCAAATTAATGATCAGAAATAGAACAGATTAAATTAGTCTGGTAGCTTTGGCCAAGAAATTACAAAAATGAATAGGCTCATTTAGTATTTATCTCATTTTGAAATTATATTAGAGACGATGAGGTCTTTCGGCTCTTCTGAAAGACAACTGAGCTGGTGTATGCATAGCAAACAGAGTGGAAGGATAAAACAGGGATCAATTAAAGGCTTATCCATGCACGAAAGTGCTCTCGGCTATTGCAGGTTGGGGGAGAAAGGAAAGAATGTTAGAGAATACATTATTGAGGCCTGCACACACTGTCATTGATTTGCTTAAGTTTTCAGTTGGACCAAAGAAATATCGGGTGTTTTTTCTTTTTTTTGATTGGTATCGGGTGTTTTTTCTTCATTGCTGAAACCAAACCAAATATCGAAGAACCAAACTGAACTGATTATTTGAGTTAAGATTCTTTATGGTTTCAACCAAATGCTCTTGCCCACTCCTATAAATAAACACGCCAAAATATCTTAACCATAATTAAACAGAAAACTGGAACCTGTCGGTCAACACAACCTTTGATCTACAGAGATCTATCTGAATAAATCCTAAAGTATTGTTAACTTAAGACTGTTACCAAAGAATATAACCTGTGTATAATCAAGTGATATAGGATGTTCAAAGCAAATGGCATCATTACAAGCAAGAGAGTGCAACAATAAGCCAAAACAGGGAAAAATGATTTTCTTTAACTACAGTAAAGTTACCCTTGTCATCTGGTTGCATCAATTCTAGCTTAGTAGGGCCACGACTTCTTCCATCACGAAAAAAGCGCGTCAATGAAAAAACTACTTCCCCAAATTTGGAATGACACTGGACAGTCAAAAAGAGAAGACATAATCATTTAGGAAAAAACTAAAGAAAAAAATAGAGCAAAAATTACCAATTTAAACAGAGCAACCTTGACATGGGGTTGTATCCAACGTGATACTTGCGACTGACGGTTGGAGTTCGTGAATCTGCTTGAGATAAAAAAGTTAAAGATCGATGCTTTAAATTTGATAGGTCATTCAATGCAATGATGACCAAATGATGCACAGTAACAACTCTAATATTCTGCAATATGTTGTGGGTGACTCACCTATCACTACTTCCTTTTTGTTGAACTAATATAGCTGACGTATGGCAATGCCTTTAATCATATGAAAATGTATGAGTGTGTGTATATACATATATTCCATATCAGTATGAGTTTAAGCAATCAAAGCCAAGTCCTTCAACTATCATATCCTAAAATGATTTTTTCTCTTCTTTTTTTTTCTTTTGATTTGTGTGTCACAACTTTGACAAAGTTGTAAGCAAGTGATATTTATAGCAGCTTAGGCAAATAACATTTAGCAGCATTCAAATCAAATATAAAAGGAAAAAAGGGGCCAACATATGACAGCAATTTGGTGAAATTTAGCATGAGAAATGACCTTTCATCACAAAAAATTATGGCTCCAAAATCATGTCTATGACGAATGACACGCCCCACAGCCTGATTTACAGCCCTCAATGCTTGTTGAGTATACCACTCTTCTCCTGTTAGAACCTGTCACATCATCTTTTAGTATGGATATGCTCAGCCCTTTGGCAACAGTGGGTTACAACAGTAAACAGGCACAGAATTAAGTACACATTGTGTCGGTTCGCTTCGTACCTTAGATCCAGTTGGTTGCATGTTCATCTGTTGATCCAGGAATTCACGTTTTAACCGAACCTGATTCAGACATAAGATGCACAAGGTTTTTTTAAACATGTGTATTAGCAGATAACAATGTGGAGGTGACAACAGACTAAGTTCAACACATTTTTTATCAGACAAGTGCAATAACATTTTTCTCCAAAGAAAAGGAGAGCCTCTGACCAACGTTTCAGATAAATTGAAAATTAAAGTACTCCATCACCTGGTTTGCTTTCATATATTTAGATCAACAAAATGACCACAAACCAAATGATATCACGAAAGCAGCAAAACTTTTAGAAACACTAGTTGTTGAAAATGATCTTAGGATGCAAAGTGACTGAAGATGTAAGTTTTTGATAAAATAAAACTAGGAGACACTTGAACCAGTAACTACTATTAAGAGAAAATTGACACAATGGCAGTAAGTATGTTCACTAACCTTAGGATCAGTCCTTGTGGCAAAGGGGATGCCGGTGACCACAACAGCTCTACCAGCATAGTCAGCAAAATCCAGCCCCTCACTCACCTGTTGTACCAATCAACCATTAACCATTTATAAAAAAATTTATCCATGATCAAGGACAACCTGGAAGTACCATTACATAAGAATTGAGGAACTAGAGGTACTGCATTTACCATTAAAACTTTAAAAGAATTGGTCAGTCCTCTAATTCATTTGACACATCTTTTATGAAATTCCTAGTTGTCTGCTTCATTTTATGTAATAGAGGATAACTTAAATTTATATCAATGAGTAATTTAAATACTTTCTCAATACACAAACATGATATATTTGTTAAAACAGCATGCATAAAAGGAATAAGATTGTGGTCATCTAAGCTTTTCCATTTTTATATTTTTGGAAGAATCTAGCCTAGTAAGAAGAAATAAGACTACTACTTCCTAATAGAGAAATGTCCCTACGAAAATAAGCAGTTTCATAAAGTGCTATGGTTGTCAAATTAGCTGACTAACACAAGATTCAGACTTCTTTTATAACTGACAAACCCCCTGTAAGTTAGCTGGCCCAATCACAATTGTGCTTCGAGGTTCAAAACTTGGAGGAGTATCAGCCCATTCCTCTACCCTACTCCAACTTAAATAACACTCTTAAACCAACGGCAGCGTTTGAATATGTGAAATGCGGCCTAAACCACACTTCATAACATTCAATTTAATGAAGTCATGAACACCTCCATAAGCAAGCTTCCTAGTGATACATTAGTTCTCTGTTATCAACATCACATACTAATTAGCGCAGCATACATTTGTCATAGCTATCAAACCCAGACAAAATGACCAACTTAAATAAAAATAAGCAGGCACAAGCTCAACAGCTTTGAGAGCAAACTTTGGGTACAAAGTCATGGTCCTTCAGTAGAAACCTACTTTTCCACGACAGACTGCAAAAAACACAGCTCCAGATGCTGATTTGTCCTTTAACTTGGTCATATAGTCCTGCCAAGGCCCAAACTATCTTAGTCAGACAGACACAGAATGGATAAAAGAAAAGTTACAAAAATAGTACAACATACTTCAATTGCCATGGGAAAAAGAGAAGATTGTCTCGGTTCCACAACAGGCAGCTTATGTTTGCATATTCTTTCCCATATTGTGCTAGAATCCATCGAATTTGAATGCCCCTGACAATATCCATATCCCAATATTAGGCTTTCAGAAACCAATGCCAAGAAGATATATGCTTGAATATGTTCTAGATCCTTACCAAAGTTTTCCAGCAGCTAATGCACTGGTCCAAAAGGTAATATGAAGGAAAGAATACAAGAAGCCCATCTGGTACCACTCGAGCGAAATTGACTGAAGCATATAATCATAAAAAAATAACCTCCATCAAAAAACGTTATCTGGAAAAATCATCAGCATTTTCACAGTAATGCATATATGATACACCATGCTCCAGCATTACATTCCACATACCAATGCCATTCCCAAGCTCTTGCTTGTATTCAATAGAATCACGACTTCTATATGATGAGTTGAACGTATAACCAGAAGGCCCCACGGGTACAACACCAGCCCATATCTGATTGTCTGATATAACATGAGGGTTCTCTAAACGAACTGGAAAATCTCTACAAGCAGCAGAAAGGAAAAGAGATAGGAAACTGAAATCAATGCCAGAACAAATTGTAAGCAATACCATTTTTTTTTTTTTTTGGATAAATTGGACTCACAACTTCAATTCCTCAGCAAATGAATCCATCGGAGATAATGTTCCAGAAGTCAAAATGATAGATCCAACACCTAATTTGGCGAACTGCTCCATTGCAATGCCTGGATTGAAACACCACCAGCTCAGTGTTCTAGATGCCTTGCCTGCAGCACGAAATCAATGATGAAAAATATGGATGGGGAAGGAGCGCTACTGGTTAAGGAAACAGATCAACTATGGAGGACACAAGTAGCCCAGGAAATGATGCTAATTATGAGATAAGCCAAAGGAAAATTTTGCTACCTTTAAAAGAATCTATGCCACTTCCTTGAACCTCCTGAACATGAACCTGACCAGACGTGAAACGATTTTAATCAGGTAACTGACTAAGAATCAGGATTCAGCGCAGCCGTGCAAGTCCGCACAAAATCATTCATCAACCGGCCAAAAGAAAAAGGCAACATAATCTCTTACACGATAGTACTGGGCATGAGGGTTCCCATCATTTCTGAAAATCAATTGTAGAATGTCACCCATGCTTTCCAACCTGCAGACCGTGCTCTTTGACTTGTTAGTTTTTCCATCTTCAGTGGTGCTTGCATCTGGTTAGAGGAGCAAGAAAGAAGTGAATTCAAATGGAGAAGCAGCAAAGAAGCTTCAAACACTATAACACTATGTAGGCGTTTGGAAAATTTGGTTGGAGTTGGAAAAAAGGAAAAATTATTTGAAGTGAAAGGTGAATAAGAGCATTCGGAAGTTGTAAAAAGAACCCAAAGATGTACACAAGTTTCTGACACAATTCTAATTTGACACATCAGAAATGATTAGGATACTTTCTCAAACAAATACAATTTAGACGACAATATATGTTTTCCCTAGTAAGCCAACTTCATGATCAAATTCCAACTCTAGTTTAACAATCTTCGACCACTAAAACTATTGAATGAATTGAAGGCAAATTTATTAATCTTACTGCCAAATTAAACAGTGACGGATACAAACTTTTCATTTCAGAGCAGATCTGAGACATGTTAAATTACAATTCCGAGGGTTGAGGCAGATAAGAACTCACCTTCTTCAAGAAGTACAGTTGCTTCCTCAATTATATCAATGAGCATGTTGGCAGTTTTCTGAGTAATATTCAGATCAGCAAGAAACTCATACATGTATGGCCCAGGCTTTGTGAAACCCAACTCTTTTGATTCAATGGGCACCTCAGCAATTTTTTTCTCAAGCTTCAAAAGAAGTGCTGCATAGGGTTGAACAAGTAATTATACTATGAAATGATTGAGATGAACAAGCACATCAAATAAAAGAGGCAACTTCTACCAAGAGATGTACAATTAAAGGCAAAGACTATAAGTTCAATACCCATGAATAAAAACACTTCAAATGCATCTATCAATATTTCATTCATTCAACAACTAACGACTTACCTCTAAGAATAGCGAAGTTGTCTGGATTACACGATTTGTCACTTGACTTCTCCCGCCTTGCTATCGAAAGGTCTATACAATTTTTAGCTTCCGAAATGCAAGCTGTCAGTAGGCCAGAAGAAAGTTCAAAAGAGGCTGCATCAGCACACAAGCTTTCCTGGGACAAAAATAGAAAACCACCAATATTAGAATTCTATCTTAAATTACAAAAGAAGCATGATGCAGAGGTGAGCATTCTAATAAAATACTATGCAACAGTTGAAGGTGCAATTTACCAAGTTATGAGCTTCGTCAAATATAAGTATACTGTTTGTCCACTGAATGTTCAAAGATTTTCTGAATCCGCGATCAATAAGATAATTGTAAGGCGCAAATAATATGTCCACAGTCTTGTGAAGTTCTCGTGATAGATAATACGGGCACCTATAAATGAGCCATAAGTGAGTCCAGAGTCATATTATCAGCATTAAATGAGAAGATTTACAAGAAAAACCTACGGTCCACAGCTTCTTCCAATGTTGACCAAATCCTCTATGTCAATAGGCTCCTCTCCTAGACTAGGATTAGTCTTAATGAACTCTGTATAAATTAAGACAGCATAAACAGTTATGACTCACCAAGCAAAGACGACAAAAAAAAACAAGGAGGAAGTTCTAAGCTTAAATGAACAATCACCTTTTATATTTTTGTATTAGACCTGCAGACTTTTTACTGTGATAAGTAACCACTATTTGCATCGTTGCTGCAAATCAACAACCAAGCTATCCATTCTCTCTTGCTAAACGGGCACATTGTCATCTAATTCAACCTCCAGTTTAAGTTCAGACACATACTAGTCTTTACGCTTTGAGTGCAGTATTAATCCTAAATAGAGTGGATCAGACAAAGAAATAACTCATGACACGCTACTCGTCCTAGTTAGCGTATTTATTCCCTTCAAGCCGCTAATAAAGTTTCATAACCATTATCCAGGAGTCAAGTTGGCATTTCTGCACATGCCAAAAGGACTGACAAGTGGTGTACAAAAACTAGTCACACATGTGATTTCTGCACCTGTGAAGCAAGCCTTGCTACAGAGAAGTTCCTTATATGAGAACAACTAATAGAGCAGCACAATAGTTCATGTTTATCCAACTTGTATTTTTTTGATAAGATAAAGCTTTAAATCTCATCTAATGACATCAATATATAGCAGTTTCTAGATGTGGGAAAAGAACAAAAATGAACTCAGAGACATAGTCCACAAACAGCCTTATGCAGGGAACTGTACTTTCTAATGAAATAAAGAGTAGAATCACCTCCCCTAATAAGAATACACCTCCTTAATAAGGAGAGGGGATGTGGGATGACTGGAGCATAAACAGAACCGGAGGAACATTTAAAAGTGAATTTCTTTTTTGATGAAAAAATATACCATAAACGGAATGCAGCTCAATCATGAAGAGTTTTGACTACAAATTATGCTAAATACCTGCAACGCGAGAAAAATGGGCACAATAACGTTTAGTGCGCTTCTTGCAAAGTGCATGGCAGGCATTTGTTTGTGTTTTTCCCCGCAGCAGACTCACATCTTCATGAATGCACAGTTGTTCCCGAGACCCCAAGACTACCATTTTGGGCCTATACATCACATTATATCAAAAGAATCAGATTATGGCATATGCAGATGTAAGTATTTTGCTAATAAGAATCCCTTTTAAAAACATAGTGTTACATGCCACCTGTCCAATAATGCAAACGCAATGTAAATCTACCTGTAATTGGTCCTCTTTAACTCCTGCACCACTTGTCGAATTTGACTATGTGTGCGTGATGCATATACGATACTCGGTAATGTTGAAGATTCAGATTGAGAAGACTCATCTGACTGCTGGCTACTGGAAATACGGTCTCTTATTCCACTCTTTCGGACTGAGAAACCTCCTAAACTCTTCCTCCAAGCTAATGTGGCACAAAGAAGACACAGGGTCTTTCCTGTCCCTGTTGGACTCTCAAGCAACGCGTTACATCTCTGCCACATCACAACCATTCATTAGAAAAACACATCATGCAGACTAAGATCATTTCTACTCGAAAAATAGATTTGTCTCTACAACAATAACAATAAACTTTTTTTTTATGATTGAGAAATCCACGAGGGCCAATGGCGCGTGGTTCGACCAATAGAAGCCTCGTTCAAGCAATGATTACAGTATCTAATGTCAATTGATTAGTAGTTAAAACATTGATCCACTAAAAACTGGGTCAACAAACAGGAATCTGCAGAAATGACTTCTTTTTATACACTTATTATACATAGAATATACATGAAATATAAAAGAAAAAAACTGCTATTTTCGTTTAAGCGGCTTAACCACTGTTCAGTAAGTGTAAAAATTTCTAGGTGCTTGTGATTATGTAATTTCAACTACTAATCATTAAACTATCAGCTGAACACAGTCTATACGAAGGATGAAAAACTTTGTTCATCGACAAAGTTTTTTTTTAAATCAAATTTACGGAAGGAAAAGATCTAGTACTAATGGCACTTTGTTTTTCCTTTTATCGATAGCTGAGAAATCCACGAGGGCCAGTGGCACATGGTTCGAACAACAGAAGCCTAGTTCAAGCAATAATCCAACAATACAATAACAAAATCGACTTTATAGAAGAAAATGAACAGGTAATTAACAATAAGTTGTATAAAAAAGCCTAATTTTTTCATAAAACAAATGGATGATGAAGGAAGGGATATGTATGTATACATTTTGAAGGGAATAAATGACTTTATCCATGTACTCGATTTGGCAATCATAAGCTTCATAAGGGAAATCAACATCGATTCCCCTAATTCTGTATGTCGGCATCGAATTCAAATGCCACGATTTTTCGCTTCGAGTGAAGAGTCTGAAGAACCCTAGTTACGAGTTGCGACTGTATCACATTTTGCATTTTCCCGCCATATTCTTGCGCGCTACTGGGATAGTACGACGTCGTTTTGGTTTGTTGAATTAAACTGTACGATTGTTGCCTTACGTGGCGATGGATGGTGCACTCCCTTTGGAGTAGCTGTTTAATTAATACTAATATATTTTGAATACTTTTATCAGAAATTTTAATGGATTTGTGAAAAATTATTCACTGCTAGCTTGATCGAATGAAAAATTAATTTGGACCATTGTCTGAAATTTACAAGCACATTTTATTTTAACTATCTGAGAAAAAGTAGAATGCGAAATGTATTTTGTTATAGTCAATTCTGAAAATATAGTATAGTGGAGTATTTTTCTAAGCCCATGCGAAGTCAAAATAAACGGTAGTGATAAAATGCTTGAACTATTTCGAAAAAAATAAATGTATAATTATTATTAATCACTTAAAAATGACAATATGAGCATATGTAGTGCCCGGTAACATCAACTGTTGGCAATATTTTTTAGTATTGAATCCAATTAATAAATAAGCAATCACATATTTGAAAATAAGTGTTGAAAATTGAAATAAGTATTTGTATTAGATAAAGGTGCTTATAAGCATCTTTTAGTTAAAATGACTAGAATATCCTTAATTTTGAAACACCTAATTTGGATATATGTTTTGAAATAAGTATTTCTGTTGGGTAAAGGTGCTTATAAGCATTTTTTAGTTAAAATAATTAAAATACCCTTAATTTTAAAAATAAAAATAAGATACTTTTTACATTAAAAAAGACGAGGGAAAAGGTGAAATAATAATGCTGCTTGGGGTTTTGTTTTGAAAAGGATAAATTTTGGATTATAAAATATTTTAAGGATATTAAAGACATGTAAATTTTATTGAATTTAAATTTATAAAAGAATTTGGATTATATTAAATTCAAAATATATTAGTTCAAGATCCAAGCCACGTAACACCAAGTCAAATATGAAATCATGTCACATGTATAAGTGATGTATAATGTCAAGCCAATACACGAATCAATCAAATGTCGCAAAGTATTCAAAATTATATGATTTTTGTGATAACTTTGATAACTCAACCAATCAGAAGGAAAAATATTTCTCCTACAATTATAAATAGAGGCCATCCATAAGCCAAAAGAGGACATGAAGATGATCAATGAAAAACAAGAGATCAATCAAGTGAAGATCATTAGAAATACATAGCAACCTATTCCTCATGGTTGTGATAAAAAAGTCTTATATAAATCAAGAAGCCTTCATATACGGTGATAATCAAAAGTATTCCATACATCAAAGTTCACTTCACGTTCGTGATCAAAACATGCATCCACATTCGTGATCAAATCAAATCGATATATTTAAGATCAAATTCAAAAGCTCTTGAATCAAGTCAATTCCATATATTCAATAACAAGCTCTCAATCCCTTGAATCAAATAAAACACCTCAAATTCATGATCAAGCTCAAAAAGCCTCTGAATCAAATCAAATCCATCAAGCTCGAGACCAAGCTCAAAAGCCATTGAATCAAACATGTTCAGAGAAAAATTATAGTATTACATTTTTAGCTTTAAGATATTCTAGAGATTGTAACTCACATCATTTTTTTTATAATCAAATATACTTGTAGATATTCTTCTTGTCTTGATTATTTCTCAAATATAATCATGTCTACAAATATAATAATAAAATATTTAGTAAAATCACAAGTGCTTATAAGCATATTTTATGCATGTCAAGTGCATGCATAAGAAAACAAAATATTTATGCGATACTCCTTATTAATATAATGTTGATTGATATTTTCGTTTTCTCATATAGAATATTTGCACAGTTAAATTATGTGCGAATTCATGTCTTATTGGATGCTGGATAAAATGTGCCAATAGGCAGGTGTACTCACGAAGGGTTAAAACACTAAAATAGCTAAAATTAGATCTCATAATTGATAATTAACCAAACATTTATTTTGTTTAAAAGGTAAACAATAGTTTGATTTTTCGTCATTGTGTACTACTCTATTTGTAACATATCAAATTTAATATTCAACAAGAAAATTAATGTTTTACTAGTGAATAAAAGGTAAAATAAAATTACACCAAAGATGCATAGAATCATTAAAATGGAGCAAGTGTTAAGTTTATGTCATTAAAAATAGAATCTAACCGTTAAAGGTCATTAATAGTTAGAAAATAATAATAATAAGATTTTCTTTAATTTCAGTTACCGAATCTTTGAGATAACGACAAATATAATTATTGATATAACGACATAAATAATCATTAACATAACGACATTAATGATCGTTGACATAATGAGATGAACAATCGTTGACACACCGACATGAATAATCGTTGACATAACGACATAAATAATTGTTGACTATTTGTTTTAATTTAATTATAATATACTAATAAACCTCTTTGTATTTTTACTTCAACTTTATAAGAATAATATTATTTGCACTTTATATCTACCTAAATTGACAAATGCATAGTATATGGTTGTCTATAAATTTTTTACTAGTATTACTTAATCATAATTCAGAACTAATATCTAATTCTTACTTTAGTTGTTTATATAATCATTATTAGAAACTTGGCATAAGTGTGTGTGAGTATTTTCTTGTATTTAAAATACATATAAAAGAATTGTTGTAAAAGAAAAGGACATTTGACAACGTAACGTCTAAAGCTATCATGAGGCGATGTTTTGAACTGGTCATCTACTATCGATAATTCCTAGGTAGTAAAACAACAAAAAAGATTCTTCTCAAGTGCTGAGAAGCGTGTGTTACTGACCAACTTTCGCAAGCTTTTCCATTGCCTAAAACCAACTTTGTCTTTTTTAGCAACACCCTCTTACTGAACGTAACATTATCCATGTGTACAAATCATTTACTTGAAAAAAGCTAACACATCAAATATTAATGACAAAAATCAAACATTAAAAGACATATATTAAAAAGAATTTTTATTGAAAGTGGTTTGGTCAATTGGCCTCAAAGTCTCCCTTAGGATGGGGCATCGAACGAGCGAGCTGAGCTCGAGCCGAGCCTAACCAAGCTTACTGTGCTACCAAGCCGAGCCAAGCCGAGCTTTATATCAATACGGAGCCGAGCCGAGTCCGAGTCCGAGCCGAGCTCGAGCAGAGCTTGAGCCGACTTTATTATTTTGTATTCCCATACTTAGTAATATAGAAAATAGTAATATTTTTAAATTTTTTCTTTTGATCATAATCATAAATAAGGATAGAAGTACTAGTTTATCAATTGTTAATTATTGCATTATAATATTACATATAATATAAAGTTCTAATTTTTTTTAGTAATCAAGCTAATCGAGTTGAACCGAACTTTGACCGAGCTTATCCGAGTCGAGCCAAACTTTAAATGAGCTTGAGCAGAACCGAGCCTCTTTTCAAAATGAGCCGAGCCGAGCTCCGAGCCGGCTCAGCTCTATGCCTAGGCCTAGTCTCCTAAATAAAATTCTACTAATGGCTACATTGTGGAGTTCTTATTTTTTGTTTTGAGAAGGATACACCCTCAATTTATAGAAGTCATAAACTTTTTCTTCAAGAAAAGGATAAGACCTATGGAGGAGCTTTAGTCCTTTTAGAATTCTGTTCATTCAAAAAACAGAGTCTTGATAGACTATAAATTCATGACAAAAAAACCTTTAACACTAGTATAACTCAATTTGTGGTCAATGTATGACTTAATGCTTATTGTGAATGATTCATCTGTGACTATATTTCATTACACTATTGGAAGTAGTTTATAGTAGTAGTAATTAGTATTAACTGTGGGGAAAATAATTTTAAGAATCTGGAATTTATTTTTGGAAAACAAAATATTGCAGCTAAAAAGAAAAAAGACAAGGGCAGAACTAGGTGTCGTTTTTTCCTACTTCAATTTTTTTTTTTTCCTTTTTTGCTCTTCATTTAGCTAGCTTCCAAAGACAGGTGGGATTATGCGTTTTAAATTTAGTAGTTATCTGGTGAAGATGAGTGTTTAGCACTTCTATTTATTGCTACCTGAAACTGATATTGTTCATCAACTCATGAGAGTAAAGTTACGTAGTAACAAGAATGGTTTAGAAGTGCTTGCTTGAAAATGGAGTAGCTAGGCAACTAAAACTCCTTTTCTTTAGTAAGTCTTTTCAGTTTTCAGTTCTTTAATTCATTCAACTTTTGTATAATCTTACAAGCTGCATTTCTCACTTCAAGAATGTATATCAAAATTCTTGCAGGATCAGTATTACTTTATTATATATAGTAAGCTTGATCAACATGGAAAATTCAACCAATAATCCTAGTAACAATGGAAGCTCTGCAGGTTCATCATCATCATCTCCAAATGCTGTTGGAACAGGCATTTTGGATGCCTTGAAAGGAAAAGCACCTGTGGTACTTCAAACCAAGAATAATTTAGCTAACGTTGTTTCTACACATGCACCTGTGGCATCAGCATTAATCCGCCCACATTTTGGAGAAAGCTCAGTTTCTAGATCTAGGCCAAGGTCATCAACTTTGCCTTGTGTATTGGCTTCCAGCAAACAAGTACCAACAACTTCATTTGCTGTTGCGGTCTGCCGTAAGCATGGCCTAGCCGCGTCCCTTGATCTTGAAGAAATTGAATACTCTGAGGATTATACCCGCATCATGTTCCGTTCTCCAAAATCTCAAGTTGTTCATAGGTAAAGCTTAAAATGTCACACATAATAATACACGTTTATTTTACTTAATTATGTCTTCAACATGCATCTACGGTTCTAATTTATCTTTAATAGGTACCATGAGTGTGTCTTGGAATTTCATGATCAAAATGAACGTGGCACCAGTACTCTTCGCAGAGAAGGACATGTAAGCTTATTGAATCATCAAGCACTCAAGGATGGATATCTGGTATACATTGAAGATAAATGCAAGACGTGCAAGAAAAGCTTAAGGGGGAAAGATTGTTTCATGCACAGGTAATTGGTGAACATATAAATATGATCAATTGAATAAAAATAGGAGTACTACTAGCAAGTACTATATCAAAATAATTTTGCAAATTGTGTGTGACAACAGAGATTCAAGATTCTGCAGTACTAAATGTCGGTCTGATGACTGCATGCTTAACTTTGAGCAGTACATGATGCTGGATGGTCCATGGCCTTATATAAGACGTCGCCGCTCAATCAAGAACAAGCCAGTCAAGTTTTTCATTGGCGATTAATTCCTGAACATCAGTGAAGAAGAACCTAACTCTATGTATTAAGCTAGGGCAAGATGATCATGTAAAATAAATAAAGGGTACCTCTTTGTTATGTTAGTTACTTCATGTCAAGGCAATGTAATGTAATGGTTAAGTAGAACAACCTGAAAAGGTTGAGTCAGTATTGTCTATTTGTCTTTCTGTAGTTTAAATCTTCGACTTCTAGTTATCAGTTAAAGTTTGTATGATGCCTTGGTTTGTGTCTACTGATCATTTTGCTTGAATAAAGACGAGTGTTTTTTCCTAAATTACGTACGAAATCACTCATCGGTTTTAACTTTTCCACTCTTTATTGCAGAATAGCTATGTTTTCGTCCTCATTATATTATCTTGAACACGATTTTGGTTAAAAGGCAAGGTGAACGTAGCAATTTCATTTTGGACAAAAAGTTATATATAAATAAAAAATATCTATGGCTATGCTCCAACTTGAGAGTAACTTTAACTTATACTAAGTAGTTAAGAGTTTGATGGGTAAACTTGGATTCTTTTCCTCGAAGAATTTAGACGCCTAGAAATCCATTTCGCGTTAAAGCTCTGTCAGTGGCAAGTGAACATAGTGAAAAAATTGCTAACAACAAAGATACAAGTAAACAAAAATATAACGAAGAGTGAAATTGATTAATTGCAAATAGCTTATGGATAATTTCGGATATATATCGATGCTAAGTACAAAACATAAGGAATTGGAACTATTGAAATTTGGAAACAAAGCAGGAACAACAATAACATAATCAGTATTATCTCACAAGTAGAGTATGGAGAGAATAAGATGTACGCAGACCGTACCCCATTAACGGTTAAAGACAAATATTTCTAAAAACATATTTGAAAGGAGAAAATAAGACAAAAATACATGATAACGGAGGTAAACATAGAGATAAAGGCGAACAAAAAAAAAAATAGAGATAATGGTCAAAATCCCCCATAAACTATCACTTTTTTGTTAGTTTCATACTTAAAAGTATGAGTTGGTTATGTTAACTACTGAACTATCAATTTTCATATTCAAAACTCCTGCAGTGCAAGTGGCATTGAGAATGACTTCACTCTCTTTATTGTGTGTGGGAAAATAAAGTAGACCAATATAAAGCATTCATGTGGCATTTCTCTTCAATTTTTAAAATTTAAATATTTTTTTACTTATTTATTATTATTTTTGTCCTTTTCCTTTCTTCTTTTCTAATTAATTTTTTTCTTCTTCATAACTCTACTTTTTTTGCCAATAACAATAAACTAGTTGAGACCCATTAACCTTAAAATAATAAGAGTACGAAAAATGATTTATTCAAATGTGATAAATTCAGTTGCAATTTACAATCAAATTTTGTCAATAATAGTCATTTTAATTAAAAAGACATAACCATTAAGAGGTATTGTACTATTTTAGTATTTTAATACGCAACGTTCTCAATTGAGTTTATTATGGTTGAGTATATTCAGTTATATATAATACTAACTACTATTGTTGGTTAATATTTATTATTTTAAAAATATGAGTTTTCAACTACGGTAAAAAATTTATTTTGACGAAAAATTAACAGAAAAAATTAATAAGTTTAAAAAAAACCCCAAATAAGAAATAAGAACAACTAGCTTAAAAAATTTAATTGTATGGATGATCTACAAAGAGAGTGAAGTCACTCTCCATATCATTTGATCTTGAAGCGTTTTGAATATAAAAATTGATACCAATCCATAGTTTAAATATGAAACTAACAAAAAATTGATACCAATCCATAGTTTAAATATGAAACTAACAAAAAAAAGTAATAGTTTAAGAGATTTTTGATCATTCTCTCAAAAAATTACCACTGTATTACTACTAATACTATAGTTCAGTCAAAAAAAGTAAGGGCATTCTGGTCCTCAGAAGTAGTGACAACTGAAACACAAGTCTTATTAGGCAGATAGAGCAATCCAATCAGTGGCCTTTGAAATCTTGCTTCTTTTTATCACTTTGAGAGTGGGAATCAGGAGAAAAAGTACCCACCAATTTTGTAATGGGAACTTCTTGTTTTTCTCAATCTCCACTCTCTCATTCTATCTTTTCTTCTTCATCATTATGTTCTTCCCAATTTACACCTTTGCTTTATTGTCCAAGAAATGCTCAAAGATGTAGAAAAAAGAAACCAATCATGGTATGTATGCACTCAGAAAAACAAAAGGAAAGTGATTTCATTAGCAGAAGAACGATTCTTTTTGTGGGATTTTCAGTTCTTCCATTTATCAACTTAAAGGCAAATGCTATTGAAGGCTCGTCAGTAGGTGATTCATTTTTCTTGATTCTTGATTATTGCCCTTTTTGTAGTTCAACATTGCTTGTTCTGAGCTGAAATATTAAAGGGTTAATGTGTATCTTTAAGTGAAAATGTGGTCTTTACTTCAAGAATGGGTGAATTTGACAAAAGGTTGGTCCATGTTAAATGTTACAAGTACCAAGTTCTTGTATATATTGACATTGTAGTTGGTGCTAGATTCTTGATTTTATAGGAATTTCCACTTTTAGTCTTTTTCTTTCAGCCGACACTTTGACTTGATGGCAATATCATTAGATTATTTGGCAACTTTTAGGATCTAAGGTGCAATACTCAGGACTTACACTACTTTTCAACAAACCCTCCCTCTGGTGCTTCTTTCATCAAGATAGAGGCAAAGTCAAAATTTCAAGTTTATTGACGAGTTAAAATGCTAGTCAATGGGTTCTTATCTAATATTTGTAGATATATAATACAATTTTTAATACAAATAAAATACGTGAGCAGAAGCTATTGGATTTGACCGAACCCAAATATTGACTTCTAGCTCACCCCTGATTGTAGAGTTCGGTTGCAATAATTACGAGTGTTTATTTCGCCTCCTTTGGTATTTGGGAAGAATGTTGATTAAGAAAGTCTGGCATTGACAGTGGTTTGCAAAGTGTCCAGGTTTAGGCATTGTAAACAGTATTTAGTTGAATGACAATGGGATTATTTCAGATTTTGAATACATATATGCTTTCTTTCCCTCTATAAGCAAGATTAGCTCTCGGAAGGCATAACTGCTTACTGTCTAAAGTTTTTTATTCCTTCATGTGCAAATTTAGACTTGCCAGTTCAAAAATAACTTTAATGGCTTCTAGTTCAATCTAAGATATTGAGATAACTGATGCCCTTGTACTTACCAAAAAAGATAAGTGATGTCCTTGTCAATAATATATGTTCTCGAAAGTTACTTATTTTGCTTGCCAGATTTAAGTTACATCGACTCATGTAAATTCTCACATTTTTGGTTGACTCCTTAAGTATTATGGTTAGTGCAAACAAAATATAAGTTACAACAGGATATTATTTTAGCTGAACTTTTAACTTTGTTAAGTCTAATGAAGAGACCAAAATGGTAAAGGCTTGAGTGCTTCCTTAAGAACTTTCTCAGGTTATATTTATGAGTCTATTCTGTCATTCCCTTGTCGGTCTTCCTCTTGTGGTCTCACTGGATCCTGATCGCAACAAAAGAGAGAGAGAGTGTGTGTGTGAGAGAGAGAACCAATAAGTGAAGATGAAATGCAAGTTTACTGCACGATATTAAGAGTGGGGTAACCTGTGCGTGTGAACTTTGTTCACCTGAAACCATTCATGGTGAAAGTTTGCACTTATAAATGTTAGGACGAGATAATTGAAAAGTAGAATGAAAAAGTAATTGTCATATCTGAGACTAATAGATAACATTGCTTCTTTCCATTGTGATACCTGACTGGGCCTTATTTATCAGAAAAATCTCCTTGTGTTATAATTTTTGTTTTGTTTTGGTACCAGACTAGTAATATATGGCATATTTTCTTGACAAATAACTGGAAGTCTGGAACTACTTACATTTGTTTTTGTAGTTGTGGTCAATATTTGAAATGTTTTACCAGATATTATTGTGTACTTGTATCTGGATTTGTGAAGAGTTTATACCCCCACATCCTCTCAAGCCTTCTCTAAGTGATGACTAACTCTCTGCTCATCTCCTATTCAGATTCTCAAGTAAGTGCACAGTTGCAGAAAGAGGAAACAGAGGTCTGAATTTATGCCTAGTATTTCCTTGAAAAGTGATTGAGTAATGGATTCTGCTATAGCTGCATTTCTACATTATCTCAGCTTCGTATGTTCTCAGTTTAAATACTTTCTTGTAACCAGCAGACAATCCAAGGAAATACAGGAAATTCCTTCCTTTCTCTGCTAAATGGACTTGGAGTTTTCGGTTCAGGCGTGCTTGGTTCTCTTTATGCCTTGGCTCGAAATGAAAAGGCCGATTCGGATGCAACCATTGAATCTGTAAGCTAAAATAGCTCCTCTCTCTATGTTTTGTTAGATAAGATTTCTGAATTTTAGCCCCTATAGCTGCAGTTAGTATCGTAAGCAAAGTGCTTCCATTATCTTACATTGTAAATCTATTGCATGAATTGCTTCTGAAAGGTATACTCTCTTTGAGCAACATTACTTAGCAGAGAATGCAGAATCCTATGGAGTGCCAACTTGTCTAAGTTAGTTCCATATGGCCCGAACTTAATGCAAAAGGTTTAAACCTAAAACACCTCAAGTGTTTTTAACATGCTTACATAATTAGCTTAAGGTTATTCTGAATTGAAAGGTTATCGGCAGAAACAATGAGTTTTACTTTTTTGGGTTGCTTTGACTAAGTAGGATCTGCTTTGATTTACTCAGATGAAAAATAAGCTGAAGGAGAAAGAGGCTGCATTTGTTTCAATGGAGAAGAAATTTGAGTCTGAGCTGCTGAACGAAAGAGAAGTTCGAAATAGTCAACTTAAGAGAGCAGGTGAAGAACAGCAAGCTCTGGTTAACCAATTGAATTCGGCAAAGAGTACAGTAGCTAACCTTGGCCAGGAGCTGCAAAAAGAAAAAAGATTTGCTGAAGAGCTCAAAATTGATATAGAGGGCCTTCAAAGTGACCTCATGCAGACGAAGGAGGATAAGAAAAAATTGCAGGAGGAGCTTAAAGAAAAGCTTGATTTGATTCAAGTTCTACAGGAAAAAATAACTTTGCTTACGACAGAGATCAAAGATAAAGAGGCGAGTCTTCAGAGTAGCACCTCTAAACTGGCTGTAAAAGAATCAGAGATAAATAAATTGAGCTCTATGTATCAGCAATCCCAGGATCAACTAATGAATTTGACTTCAGAGATCAAAGAACTCAAAGAAGAGGTACAGAAAAGAGAGAGAGAACTCGAGTTGAAATGTAAATCAGAAGACAACCTGAATGCGCAATTAACTTCTTTGCTCATTGAGAAAGATGAATCAAAAAAGGAGCTTGATGCTATTCAAAAGGAATACACTGAGTTCAAGTCCAACTCTGAAGAGAAAGAGGCTTCAGATGCGAAGCTATTGGAGGAACAAGAGAAGAGACTACACCAGCTTGAGGAACAACTCGGCACTGCCTTAGATGAAGTAAGCAAAAATAAAGTGCTACTTGCTGATCTGACTCAAGAAAAAGAAAACCTAAAGAGAATGATGGACGCTGAGCTGGACAATGTAAACAAATTGAAGCTAGAGGTCCAAGTCACTCAGGAAACTCTTGAGAAATCAAGAAGTGAAGCTTCTGATATAACAGAACAACTGCAGCAGTCTAGGCATCTTTGCTCTGAACTTGAAGCTAACATTTCTAAACTTCAGATGGAATTGGAGGAAACGAGGACATCATTACAGAGGAACATTGATGATACAAAACGTGGTGCAGAGCTCTTAGCTGCCGAACTGACCTCTACTAGGGAGCTTCTAAAGAAAACAAATGAAGAAATGCACACTATGTCCAATGAACTAGCGGCTGTTTCTGAAAATCGTGATAGCTTACAGACGGAGCTAGTTGATGTCTATAAGAAAGCAGAAAGTGCTGCTAATGATCTGAAACAAGAGAAGACCATCGTCGCTACACTAGAACAAGAGTTAAAGATATTGGAGGCTCAAATTACAAGAGACAAAGCGGCACGGAACACTCTGGAAGAGGAGTTGGAAAAGTCTACAGAATCACTTGACGAAATGAACCGAAATGTATTGGCACTTGCAAAGGAGCTGGAGCTTGCGAGTTCTCGTATTTCTAGCCTCGAAGACGAAAGAGAAGTGCTCCATAAGTCCCTTTCTGATCAGAAGCAAATTTCTCAAGAAGCCCGAGAAAATCTTGAAGATGCACATAGCCTGGTGATGAGACTTGGAAAGGAACGTGAGAGTCTAGAGAAGAGAGCAAAGAAACTGGAAGATGAAATGGCATCAGCAAAAGGTGAGATTTTGCGGCTGCGGAGCCAAATAAATTCTGTAAAAACTCCTGTGAACAATGAGGAAAAAGTTGAAGCTGGGAAAAAGGCAACAGTAAATTCGTTAAAAACTCCTGTGAACAATGAGGCAAAAGATGAAGCTGGGGAAAAGGTAACGGTATCAGTCAAGAGAACCAGGAGGAGGAAGACAGCTTCTTCTCAGCAAGACGGCGCATAGTTGTCTGTTTCTGAATGACTTGTAGTATTAAATTTCGACGATAATGGTGTATAATAGAGAAGCCAGAATTAGGATGTTGCCTTTGTAAGATACTTCATTCAAGCTGTATTCCTAGTGAGTGTACATTTCCAGGCGAGAAGTTGCACAAACAAGGGGATATCATTTACTAGTACATTTTACGCAGTATTGCTGAATTTGGAAGTGATTGTATGATATGTAAAGTACTTGCTGAGATCCCATTGTTTTAGCAATAAAATCCTCTTATGAATCATCATCAGTACTAAAATGAAAAGAGATTTCATAGTTTGAGCAAAAATAGTCTCTTATGAATCAATCTTCAGCAGCCAAAGTGCTAAAAGAAAATGCAGCAGAGACCTTCTTGAAAGGGAAACATAAAATGTATTATCTACCAGACGACCACAGTGGGAGTCGAACCCACGACCTTTTGATCCGAAGTCAAACGCGCTAATCCACTGCGCTATGCGGTCTTATAGTGTTAGTTTTGCACTGTTATAACATTTCTTTGACTTGCACAAACTTTCTCGAGCCCAAAAAGATGCAATTTTATTGAGAAGTAGGAAATAATCTAAAACAAAAGAATGCACTCTTCACATCTCTCATTAACATTTGAAGAGATCATTTAATTTGTCTATATATAATGTTAACCCAAAATTTAAGTAAATTTAATTATCTTAAATAGTCTTTTTGAGGGTAATTTCTCAAATAAATTAACCCAAATCACAATAAATATGTTGGTTTACTTTAACTATAATTAACAACTTACTTTACTTGCAGGCCTATCAAACAAAACCCTTTGCAGATATATCAATCAAACATTCATTCATGGTAATAATTTCAAGTTATATAACAATATCTTATAATACATTGGATTAATAACGAGTTTCAATATTCTTTCTTGATTTCTCACTTAGTATTTGACATCCGCCTTTAGATCTCGACTAATCTAATTTAGTGCCCTTAGGGGTGAGTTTCCATTTTCTATGTCAAATCCAAAATTTCTCATTTAGTGTGAAAGGATCATAATTCCTACTCATCTCATCCACAATCCTTTGGGGCAAGTTTCTAACATAAGACAAAATATGAAATTGTTAATGTTGTTAAAATGAAAATTGAAAAGATGTAAGGTACTATAAAAAAGAAAAAGAAAAAGATTTTACCTATTAACAGGGAGGGGGAAATAGGTGAAATTTTAGAGGAAGGTCTATTTGGTCAAGCTTTTGGGTGGTTAAAAGTGCTTGTTTTTCATTAAAAAAATATTTATTTTAGAAAATTAAGATGTTTGGCCAAGCTTTTGATAAATAAATAAGAACAGAAAGTATTTTTTAGCTTTTAAGTAGAAGAAAAAAATAGCTTCCACATAAAATATGCTTTAGATTATTTGAGATAAAAAGACTCATAGCAAACTTTCATATCTAATTCAAATAAATATTAAATATCCAATTTTATAATTTAACAATTAAAATATTGATCAAAATAAATTAATTACAAAAGTATTTCTCCTGGCTAAACACAAACATCTACTTTTACAAATCACTTATTTGAAAAACAATTCTCATAATAAGCTCATTTTGGCTGACTGGATAGACATGCTTGAAATATAACATTTAAAAAGGAGTTTTTTACAAAAATATATAAATTTAAACATTTAATTACGAAAAAATAGCAATACTTTACAAATTACAAGCCATAGCAATATTTTTCCTAGCAAAATGACAACACTTAATTTACACACTTACCCCCACTCTCCTAAAAACCTAAAACATTTACTCCACTTCCCCTAAACCAAATCAGCCCCACCCCCATTGTTTCTCTTAGATTCAAACACAAATCCACCACCATCACAGCCGATTCAAACACTTGTACAAACACCACCACTACTTTACCTCTAGAATACCCATACGATTCAGATCAAAAGAGCTATGAATTCCACCACCATTGAGTATCAGAACCACCACCGGCGGTGGCTCATACGCCGTGAAAAACCTCGTCACCAGTCCATCGATCTCTCTGCATTGCTTTCCGTGTTTTTAGTGTCTTGTTATTGAAGGTTATTGACAGAAAAAAAGAAAAGGAAAATGATATTTAGAGTCGCAGCGACCGGCCACCGATAAACCAGGCTGGCATCGCTGCTCCTCCTCCGTTTGGGCTATGATTCAGAACGCTATTATCACTTCCAGAGAGCTTTTTTTTTCCGATATACTACTTCTGTGATGTTACTGGAATTGATGGAGTTTTTGTTATTGTTCGTGATGAGTTTATTGCACCTGCTGACATAAGATCTGAACATGAAGGTCTGTAGAAGCTTTCACTGATTGTTGACTATAATATCAAGCTATTATTAGAGTAAACAAAAGATTTACACAGTGATCATTAGTTCTTCCTATTGTTGTAAAAATAAGGTTACTAGTTCCTGAAATGAAGAGTAATTGTAGTTTGTTTGGGTGTTGATTTTTGTTGCTTCCTTTATTTCTGTAACAGCCCAAGCCCGCTAGTGATACTGTCCGCTTTGGACCTAGGCCCGCACGGCTTTAAAACGCGTCACTAGGGTTTAAGGCCAGTTAACTTATATACCCAACATCTCTCCTGTGTTATGCCGATGTGGGACACTTAACCCTTAGCTGGGGTGTTACATACACCCTCTCTTATGGACTCAGCATCCTCGCTGACGTTTGCCCCGCGTACCGGAGACTCACCATGGAGGTTTGCCCCGCGTACTTTAACCCACATCGACAAAGCTGACACAGAGTGGCTCTGATACCATCTGTAACAGCCCAAACCCGCTAGTGATACTGTCCGATTTGGTCCTAGGCTCGCACGGCTTTAAAACGCGTCACTAGGGTCTAAGGCCAGTTAACTTATATACTCAGCATCTATCCTGTGTCATGCCGATGTGGGACACTTAACCCTTAGCTGGGGGTGTTACAATTTATTTTTAGTTGGCTCTGCTTTGGTTGACTTGATTTGAAGCTTTATTCCACCGGTTATATTTGAAACAGTCTGAAACGGTATTGAAACACAATGATACAGTTTGAAAACGGAGTTGAAACGGTCTGAAACGATGTTGAAACAGTCTGAAACGGTATTGAAACAGTCTGAAACGGTATTGAAACAGTCTGAAATGGCATTGAAACAATATGATACAGTCTCAAAACGGCATTGAAACACTATGATACAGTCTCAAACAGAGTTGAAATAGTCTGAAACGGTGATGAAACGATATGATACAATCTGAAATCGCTTGTGAAAAATTCTGAAATAAAACATAAAAAATAATATGAAATAATGCTAAAAAGATAAAAATAGCTTAGAAACAGTGAGAAACAATGCACAAATGAGATGAAACAATGCTGAAACGGTCAAGAAACAGCTTGATACAGTCGAGAAATAGTTAGATACGGTATTGAAATAATCTGAAACAGTGCTGAAACAGCGTAGATACAGTGAGATACAGTTGGATACGGTGCAGAAATTATTAGTTACAGTGCTGCAGAAACAGTAGGAACGGTGCAGAAATAGTTGGATACGGTGCTGAAGAAACAGTTGAAACGGTGCAGAAACAGTTGAGATACGGTGCTGCAGAAACAGTTGAAACGGTGCAGAAACAATTGAGATACGGTGAGATACCACGAGATAAATCGAGGATGGAATGAGGAAAAGTGAAATTGGGGGAAATGATAGGAATAAAAGTGAAATTGGGGGAAATGGTGGGAGGAAAATTGAAATAGGAAGAAATGAGGAGAGCAAAAGTGATAGTGGGGGAAATATGAGGAAGAATGTAAGAATTTGGTATGTTATAAGAAAATATTGCTATGTTTTTGCTATATTTATAATTAACTTGTGTTTTCCTCTATACAGGTTTATTTTGCTAAAATATTACTTATGCTTGGTAATTAAGCTCTAAAACTTGTACTTTTATGTAAAAAAATGCTTTAAAAAGTGTATAAGCATATTATTGAATGTCTTTTATTTAATTTTTAAAAGTTACTAAATTTTAATGTTGATTATAAAATATGTTTATGTGGGTTATGAGGACGCTTTAGAGATAGTTCAGGTGGAGACGAGTGCCCAAACTTTTCCCCAATTGGTTTTCATCGTATCCAGCTGTAAATACATAAATTATATACATTGGAAATTTAGATTCTATCAATTGAATTTTCAGTGCCTCGAAAGCCCAGATATTTGAAAAGTAACTCGCTTCAATTTGCCAAAATAGGGTTTCTATCCATCTGTTTATGATCCCAATTACTCATCAATTATGCATGAATCGACGTCAATCAATTTATTGTAAAAAAATTTCTATTGAATTCTGATTTTTTTCAAAATCGTAAATTTTGGGATTATTCGGAGTCATGTTCTATGGTACGACAGTGTGGGATCCGTGGCTAATTGTTGCACAGATCGTTTGTTTTCAATGCCTTTACTATTTGACTTTAGGGATATTCATGGCAATTCTTGTTGGCACTCGTGTTTCGCGAATGAGCCTTGTTTATTTCTTTGATTACGCTACTGTTACTGCTTCTACCGTTACCGGTTGGTGTGTTATTGCTTCATTCATCCTCACTTCACTTGCTGGGTAAGCATTTTTGTTATATTTCTTTGTGTTTTTTTGTTTATTTGGTTTGTCGTGCGGATCTACGCAGACTTAGCTAAAGATAGGGAACAAAGGAAGAAAATAATCTGTGTAGGTAATATCTACTAGTTGCATGATGACATGAATTGAGCTTAATTTGCAGAAACGTGGTCAATGCGGATTCATATAGCAGACCCCAAGTTCTTTGGGATTGAGGCGTAGTTGTTGTTGTTGTTGTTGTTGTTGTATAATTCTTAATTCCAGATCTGTTAGAATAGATGCCTAGTAAAGAAAATAACTAAGTAGAATTGGTTGTCTCTCCTTTAAATCCTACCATTGACCAAACCTTGTGTCAATCAAAAGCTTGGTATATCTACTGAGTGTTGAACCTTGCGCCATTTGCTTCGAGAAACATTTGTCTTTTGATAATTGTGGTGTCCGGGTACCTATGCACCTCGACTATTCCACGGGTACATGCTACTTCCATTAGCACAGATACCAGGTAACTCTGTCCACCAATGCTTGATGGATGGGAGGAAATCACCTAGTGTTTTTGCCTCCGCTGAGATTAAACCTTAGACCTTAATTTGTTTTGGGGGTTTCTTGGTTATCAAAGAATAAAAAAGAATAACCTCCCATGACCAAACATGATAAAATTAAGAATCTGGATAGGGAAGACTTTCCTACTGATAAACATATGTTATCATCTCTGACTGTGCCGCATTGATATCAAGCAGACTAAACCCCATATCTCGTAAAAGAGTGAGCTTTTTAGTTTTTCTCTTTTAAAATTTGCAATATAGTCTTAGTCTGTTTCATATGATTATCTATACGGCTTGGGTTTGGTGAGCTTGTTCATACATAAAAAGTTTAGCAGAAATAGGGGTTCAGCAATGGGGAGTTTGAGGAGATGTCTTTGACATTGCATTATTTAACTGGCTGAGTCCTTTTACCTTATATTCTGTTGTTATGTTTGCCATACTTAGAATTAGGGGATAAGGGTAAAGGTTGAAGAACTTATCTCTAGGGAAGAAAAGAATTTGGAAATGCAACCATTAATAGCCGAAAAGGAACAGAGAATGAAATATCTATGCTAGTTTCATTTCTCTACTTTGTTTGCTTATTTTAAAAAAACTCTTTATGTGGTTTTCTTGAGAAAATTATATTATGCAAAAACTTCTTCCAGATAATCTGGCTGAGTATTTGTAAATGAGTTCTTTTTCCTTGTTGCAATATGCAGAGCTGGATTTTTGCTTTACTTGATAGAGAGGGCAAAGAAGTGCTTAGATTTTTCAGCAACACTCTACATCGTCCATCTTTTTATATGTATTGCCTATGGAGGTTGGCCTTCCTCAATAACATGGTGGGTTGTGAATGTCACTGGGCTTGCCGTGATGGCATTGTTAGGTGAATACTTGTGCATAAAACATGAATTACGAGAAATTCCAATTCCAAGATACCGATCAAGTAAGCTCCTTTTTCTCATTTCCTGCTGAATGATTACTTGGATAATTTCTGATTGAGCTAGCCTCTTTTCATTCTTTCATCTCTGTCCATCTCTTTGCCCTGAAAACTATCTATTTGTTTTGGCATCTTCCAACTCTACACGATATTTTATCTTTAGGATCCCGATTATTGCTGCTTCTTTGATTATGATGCTAACTATGATATTTTGTATGGTGTTTTGCTACTATTTCACTTTAACTTATGTTTTAGCTGTTGGATATCACTGGTGTTCTGTTGCACCTCATTTAGAATATAAAGATCTCCGCCTATCTGTTCAACTAACTTGTCATAGTGGCATGCTAAAAATGAGATAGCATGTGTGCTACATGAACACCATCTTGTGCGCCTCTGAGTTATTTGGGTACAAGTTGGTAGTGGGTACGGAATTGATGTCGTTTGGCATAATTTAACAGGCGCTTTTAACAACAGTGGGTGACTCTGTTTCCAGTTTGAATGGGTCAAAACCACTTCCCAAAAACACTGTTTCAGTTTTCCTTCTTCGGGTTTTCCATCTCAACTTAGGTGCAACTCTGGCCTTAAAAATTAGATATCGCTATTTTCTTAGCATTTGCCCATAATGGCGCAGTACTGAGCTTCAGAAAATAGATGAGAAAATTTGGGGGGCTATTTGTTTTACTTCTGCTTCTGACTCGCTTTCATTATCTGTTAGGCTTGTGATATGCCTGCTAGCTTCAAAGAATAGTAGAAGAATACTGGCGTTAATCTGATGTACTGCTGCTTCTGCTTTGCTTTCCTCTTATGTTTGGCTTTTGAGTAGCTTGCTATCTTTACTCCATTTTCCTTGTGATTTGGCTTCTCTCCATTTACTCCTAACTCTATTGTTGTCTCTTTCGTTGGTTATCAAAAAGAATTTTATTGTCATTTTTTCTGTTGAAAGAGCATTTGTTAGCTGTATGTTTCATGTATAATTGCAGTTTGTTACATTGTATGGCACCTACGATCGATCCTTTCAATGGCATAGTTTAGGCTTTAATTAGAGTCACAATTATATTCCACAAATATATCAGTTTCATATATAACGATAAATTCACTAAGAAATTCTCAAATGTTCAACTATTTATCACGTAAATCAGAAGAGCAACTGACCACTATTTGACTTTAGTATATTATGATGATGTGCATCTATTTTAACCATGTAGATGTTTGAAAAAGTTGAAGCTCAACCGGATGATCTTGGATAAGCTTGTGAGGTGGCAAGTTCGACTTCTGATCTGACATCTGAAGCTTCTAGATGTGATTCATTTCCTGCCAGCAGCAATGACATGTCAAATATGCTTGGAGCTTGAGATGCAGAACAGGAAACAAGCTAAGTAGAGCAGATCATTGACATTTTATGTACAACTTGAGAATATTTAGAATGGAATTGCAATTCTATGCAGGCTATATAGATTTCAATTAGCCAGATAGGGGTTTTTTTTTTTTTTTTGAATTGAATTGAATGATATGACAATGTTGCAGTCAAATATTCTTTTGTAATTCTTCTGATACAGTGATTGAAAGTTGCTCAACGCTTTTGGTTCATGTTCTCATGTTCTTCGACAGTAATTGATGCTAATAGCTCGGAACTAGTCATCAGCCCTCCACCTCGCCCCTTCTCTCCCCTCTAAAAAGAAGAAATGTGGAGTTTAAGATGTTTATATTTAACGTAATACTACTACATTAGTGCTAGAAGAAGAATATGGTAAATGAAGATTGAAGAATTTGTCCCTTTCATACATCACATTACATCAAAGTCTAAAATTGACTGTTTAAGCGAATTTGGGTACTTGAAAATCATGAAATTATATAAGATTTATCCTAAGAGTCGTGTGAAACATTTTGAATGGAGGAAGCAGCATATTATGATCGATATTGCTCTGTATCTAAACCTTCTTCCGCCTTTTACTTGGCTTATCATATTTGATTTCACAATATATTTCTTCCATAATTCTTCCGTTAAAGTTATCATTAATTGTTCGATCCTACTTCCACTCCCTTGCCAAGTTTGTGAAGATGGTTCGAAGACAATTTAAAGTGTAATCTGCTGATTACTAAGTACTAGTTTTTAGTTTCTTCTTGTTTTCCGGAGAGAGCAAAAGATGGAGAAGAGAAGAAGAGAGGAAACATAAGAATTTGATCGTTCTTTGTTTATCTTAATCAGAACAAAAAATAAATATCAGCTTCCTAGCTATAGATTCTGTACAAACATTGATAGTCCAACTTTGATTGAAGCAAATACTCTCTCTTCATTCTAGATCAAGATAGATATTATACATCAAAATTTCCCCCAAAAAGTGATTTACATTTACATCCAAAATCTGTCTCCTACCAATTCCACCTCCCTTTTATTTAGTATTAGAAATTCATGGTTCAGGAGCTTCAGGCTTCCAAGAAGAAGAGATATCAGACACAGCTTCAGAAACTGACAGATATAATCCGTCAACTTCAAATCCCTCAAGAGCACGCGAATTATACAACTTTTCCATGACGTTTCCAACTGGATTTGCCAGCACAAGCTGCATTCATAAACATCAGAAAGCATAAATGAGCAAGAAAAGACAGGACCCAAATGCTGCAATTAAAAGCTTGACAATCGACAGAATTACCTTAAGTGATCTTTTCTCAAGTATCCTTCTGAGTTCACATATTGTATCAATGCCACTCGTGTCTATTGCTGTCACAGCTGCAGCAAGAACCCCGACAATTTTGTTTAGTAACATGGTAATTACGGGCGAAAGAAAAACATAAGCAGATGTGTCCTATTTTTCAACCAACCTGTCATGTCAATAATTACACATTTGATTGCTGGTTCATTGTTGGCTGCTATCCTCTCTTCCTCTTCCCGTATCCATCTCAATGTCCTGTTATTACAATTGCAGAATTTTAGTTGATACAACCATTATTTAACGAATTTAACAACTTTATTGAAGTGGGAAAAGCAAAATACAATATGTTTACTTACCTTTCTTGTAAGTAGGTAGAATTTGCAAAGATGAAAGGAGCCTCAACACCTATGATAAGGAAAGAAGGAACCCTGACAGCTGCACTGTATCTGCTTAAGCTTTGAAATGTTTGAGTACCAGGCATGTTGCCCAAGACATTAGTATTTGGCCTTGTAACATGCAATAGGATTTTGAAAACTGAAACACCAACCTACATTTTTTTCATGAACAAAAATAGAACATGTTAGATCTGAGAAGTAGAAATCACAAGGTATCCGAGGATTCAGATTTATGAGGAGAAGCTTACTGCAATTGCTAGGCCAAGAGGCACTGAGATGAAAAGGACACCAAAAAAGGAAGATAAGCAAGCCAAGAAATCTAGTTTGTCAACTTTCCATAAACGTAATGCAGCTGCATAATCAATTAGGCCGATCACTGCTGTTATGATAATTGCTGCCAGGATGAGATTGGGCGTGTAATGGAACAGTGGCATGAGAAACAACAGGGTGATAAGAACAGCTGCTGCCATTACAATATTTGATACGACAGTCTTTGCTCCGGCATTGTAATTTACAGCAGATCGAGAAAATGATCCTGCAAAAATTGAACTTTATGTTACAACTAAAACCAAGCTCTGTGAAAGCAAAATCTGGAAACAAAGAATGTGGCTTGGTTCGTACCTGTGGTGACAAAGCAAGAAGAACAAGAGCCGACCATATTCATGAGTCCAATAGCTATCATTTCTTTGTTACCGTCAACTTGATAATTCTGCATAGCAGCAAATGTCCTTCCTACTGCAATCCCTTCCTGCAGGGTTATGTCAATTATATTACAAATGCTCCTCCTTTTCTTTCTTCGAGTAAAAGAAGTGCTGGTAGTAGTTAGTATACACTTACTGTGAGCGATAAGACTCCAGTGATAATGCCAGTTTTGATAGCAAGAGCCAGATGAGTGCCACTAAAACGTAACATGTTCAGCGATGGTGGATTTAGCCCTTTTGGTAGGTGTCCAATCTACAATACAAAAAGAATCTTCAGTCTCATGCTTTCTAAATTTTTAAGGATGAAAGTAAAAATGATGCATGTTACTCACAGTTTGAATCGCGTGAGTCTTAGATTTAAGAGAGGCAACTATGACAGTTGAGAGAATAACGGATACTAATGGAGCTGCAGCTGAAACCCAGAAAAGTTTCGGGTTCCTAGTACTCTGTAGAGCATTTATATCATTAGTTAGAAAATGATCAATAAGGAGATGAACATTAAGCAGCAACCTTCTAGTCCACATAAACAAAAACTTACGATTTGCCTTGTAGTTAGCAGGAATATGAGGAAACAAACGCCCATAACAATAGTTTGCCAAGTCCACTGCAAACAGATGTTGCAGAGTTACAATAATTATTCTATATCTTCTATTGACATGTAGCTCATTATAGGAGGAGACTTCTAACCTCATCCTTGTGCTGGAAAACAGAGGTCAAAACAGGAATTATTTGCATCTGGTTTGTGAAATGTGATATCCCTAGCAACCCTTTCAGTTGTTGCAATGAGACAATGACTGCTGCACCAGCCATGAACCCCAGTAGAGTCGCCTTCGAGAGAAAATCAATGATGAATCCTAGCCTGCAAGGCATGGAATTTAATTAAGTCAATTCCTTCTGAACATGTTTTCTAGAAATTATCCATAAGAGCAAATCAGTTTTGAGTATGTTGATGTAAAATTATGTGTTATACTCGAACAATTACATTACACATATAGATTGTCATGACATACAAAGTCACAAGTGAAAATCCTAGAGTTTCATCAAATCCTATCATATAGTCCAAATTCTCTTGATTTATGAGTTACTAATTTGAAAACAAATGTAGTATTATTGAGTAACAAATTTTTGACTTACTGATGATTAACTGATATTTTGAAAAGTGCAGGTGACTATCTGTAATTTCATTTTGTCAATATTGGAACCAACCTTTCCTTTTCTTCATTTTCTTGCCAACTAAATATGTTGCTTTTGATAGGTGGTAGGAAAAATGTCTGCACCTTTTCTTTGTTTTCTTTTTATTTTTCCAATTCTCAGCAAGTGCCCAATGTTTCTAAATGATTCTGTTGGTATATCTTTTCCTAAAAGTTTGTTTCCACTTTGCTATCTACTACATTACAACACTACCTTTAATTAACAGTAACATTGATAGTGGAATGAGAAAAGTTTGCTAGAATAATTCCATTCTTTATGAAGTAAAGAAAATAACTAAGTGTAACACTGGTTATACTCAAGAAATGCAATATAAATTATTCATAAAATGAGTACTTTACCTGAAAAAACCCAGTGAAGCCTGCAACAATCCAGCACAAAGGGTTGCTGTGAAAGCAAGTTGAAGGTATAGAGTTGGCTCTTTGTTATATGAAACTGCTTGGTTTAGCATTGTGCCCATCACAAGTGAGGCTATGGATACTGGACCAACTGCTAAGTGTCTTGAACTTCCCAATATTGAATATATTAATGGTGGCACAAAGCTTGAATCTGTTTCACAATCCACGTTAATTAATTACCACTCCATGTTCTTTTAAGAATGTAACGAACTTTTATATTATCAGGTCACTCAAAAACAATGTAACTTTTTATTGCAATCAAAGATTGGTTCCTTGTACTCAAAGATAGTAGTAGTAAGTGACATGTTATAACAATAAATTCTTTTTTATTTTTCTTTTAAAGAGATGTTTTCACAGAAAATGAATTATAATGGACGTTTAATTTCTTGTAACGACTCAAAAGGCCGATACAAAAAGCGACAGTTTTAGTGGCGACCCTAAAAAATGAAAAAGAACAAAAATATACTTACGTATGATTAAAAAAGAGAGGGAAACTTACATAGCCCAATGATAGGTGGCAAATTGGCAAGTTTTGCATAACTAATTCCTTGAGGAATAGCAAGGCTAGCAATGGTAAGGCCAGAAATAACATCAGACCTTAAAAGTTTAAGATTATACTTAGGACCCCATTCAAAAACTGGGAAAAAAAACTGAAGACCCAAAATAAATTTCCTTAACCCCGTTTGGTTCTTGAACCTATGTAATGGATCATCCGGGAAAAATATTTCTGATAATCTTTGCCGGAGTTTTTGAAAAGTGGTTCTATGTGGAGGCAAACAAACCCTATGTACTTGTTGCATGGATGACGTTGCTTCTATATCATTGTTTGCATGGCCTGATGAAGAGTCTTCCACTTTTATTGAATTTAATGTCATTTTTTTTCTTTTTTTTTTTGGTTCAAGAACAAGATATGGGGTAGTTTTGATTTTGGATCAAAGAGAGGAAGGAATCAGTTAAAGAAGCAGTTGATGTTTGTTGTTTGAATAGAAAAGGACACTCTCCCCTTTTTATAGGGAAAAAGTTTAATGTCACCCAAACATAGTATAGTGAAATACTAGCCTGGGGATAAAATATTATACTACTCCTAGATAAAATGGGAAGTGATGCTATAGTAACCAACTTTGAGAGGACAACATTTTATTTCTCTTTCTCAATATTTAATTTTTTTATTTATTTTTTTTTTTTTATAGCAATCCTACAAATTTACTAATGTTTTATTAGCATCTAAAGATAAATGAAAGCAAAGCGTGACTAGTCCAAAACTAAGTAAAGGATGACCACCGATGATAACGGTTATGGTAGGTCAAAATTTTGTATGATATATGGATCCTTTGATAAAAAGCGAGTAAAATGGAATCTATGGATTTAGATGATTTATATATAGGATTCCAACTAATTTAGTCTAGCTTGTAAAATTATCTTATCTAATTTTGTAGTAGTTGATATAGTATACTCATTATGTCATTCTTTTTAATTGTCATGATTACTATATAGTTAATTGTCTCAAAAATATTTATCATTTTAGAATATTAAGATAGATTTAATTATTTTCTTCCTATTTTACCCTTTAATACTAATAGTAAAAACTAGAATGGATATTTATCAAAAAGAAATTGATATGGTAGAAAATTAAAAATAAAAATAAGAGTAAAGTAAACAAATAAAAAAACTCTCCTTATTAATATTTTCTTAAGTTCGTGGTAAATACAACAAAATAAATTGAGACAGTGTATATATACTTTTTGCTTTTGGTTTAAAGATACGTAACTTGCTATGTTGTAGTTCATGGTTAATAATGGCCTCCTCCTCACCAAAACAGAAACACGAAAATCTTTAATCCTCATATTTACTAAAAAAATTATTATAACTTTAAATAAATATTAAATTTTGAACTCGTAAGAACTACAACACTTGAAACAAGTTTAAATCATGGAATTCTATGTATCCCCCACATCAAAATTCCAAAACCGGCCATTCTTTTTTATGAAATATATTCTTTATAAGATTTTCTTTTGATTGTCAACCTCTAGAAACAAATGGTGGCTTGTATATATGCCATACACATTTGAGATGCTTCTGCAAAGTTTAAGCTGTGGACACTTTATTTTTGGTCACCTTTAATTTGCTGCTGAAATATGAACAACTTAGTTCCGACTTATGTCCCTCTCAAATCCATATCTCGTTATATGCCATGGGAGAAGCATGCGTTTGAACAACGTTAAATAAATATCAGGAATCAGCACTTATTCTGTTCACAGATATATAGTAATCCAAGCAAATTTATACTCCTTCCTATTATAAGTTATGCTACTGCCATGTGCACCTATTCCTTTTTGTGCCATCATTATTTTATAAATGATATATTAAGGATCTTGTCAAAAAGGGAGAGATAGTATATGTGAAGATTTAAATTATGCTTTAATGCATGATCAAAATAGCGTAGCATCTATTCACATTTATCTATACTAGATAAGTAGTAACATAAGTTTCATATTAAAATTATGAGATCGGAGGGGAAGAAAAGTATGTTAATTAATGTTGTTAAGAAGATGTTTAAGATCATATCAGGAGACAACAAATTATTCTCTCAATTAATATGGGAAGTGTAACTCCACCCCTACGATGCTCAAGACTAGACATATCATGTACTTCCTCCGTCCAAAATTAGTTGATGTTTTAGCAAAAACAGCGTGTCCCAAATTAGTTGTCTCTTTAGGATTTCAATACAAAATATATTAGTTTTTTCCAACTATATTCTTAATAATTACAAAAATTCTCAAAAAAAAGTTAATAGTCAAACATTAAATAGGGATATCATAGTAAAGTATACACCATCTTTATGAGTTTCTTAATGGGGTCAGAAAGCTAAAAGCGACAACTAAAATGGGATGGAGGGAGTATATATCAAAACAGATACTTCGAAAAGTTTCCAAGGTAAATTTGAAATCTCAAAAGGGGGCAGCTGAAAGTATTTGTTTTATTGATCTTTAGCCATCTTTAAATTCATTCTTTAATTTCTCTAACGTGTAACTTATGCATATTCTACTCAACTCCCTTTGAATTTTTCCATTCAATAATATAATTCCGCCCTCGTTTTCAGTTAAATACTTATTGGCATTCGAGTCTTTAATAGTAATTCTTAATTAAACTCTATTCCATGTATGTCAAATTTAAAGGTACCTACATACATGTATTTGGCTAGGGTTAAAGGACATGTCCATTCATCTTGAAGTAGTGGAGAATAAATTGGAGGTCAAAAGCTTACAGTACAGATGATTCTCATCGTGAAAAATTTATAAGAAGCCGCATTAATTTAATATTTGGTATGCTATACAAGAATACTTTCTATATATATACTTGTCTCTTTATCATTATAATGAAGTAGTATCCATAAATAATAGGGACAATGACTTGCAATCTTAATAAGTATGCGGCGAACGGTGGTGGATGCTCTCAAATTTTGATGAAGGCAACGAACAGTTATAAATCATAAGCACTGTTTCAAGAATCCACCATGGACGGACCATATGAAATATGGCCTCTCTCGCCATTTTTCAATCTAATTTTAGAAGAATATTGTTAAGTGTCAAACATTGATTGGTTGAAGAAATGAGTTGTGAGTTTAAAATTAAATTATATACAATTCAGCTCGGTTGCAACAATCGTAACTAATTTACGTAGCTGTAAATCACCACTTTTCTTATTATTTTCTACCTGTTTGTTCCCACCTTTCAAATTCAGTATCTAATAAACTAACACATCTTAAAGTAGGATTACCACTGCAAGTAGTGTTTCTACAAAAGATTGAACAGACTATTCATATCTATTTCTAAATTGAAAATTTAATTATGAGGTGGTTTCTATGGGTTGGAGCAGGAGGATATATATAGTAATGAGCTATGTAAATGCTGGAAGAAAAGATAAAAAAGTGAGCAACTTAACAGAATACTAAACTAATGAGCTATATATGTAAGTGCTGGAAGTTCAACTTCATTATCTTTTGTATAGAACTCAATTTCATTTACCACAAAGTACGTATTAGTATAATAAGCCTACAGAAAGGAATTGTGTGATGGAAGAAAAACACTCAAAGGAATTTAAATTTAGCTTTTTGAGCAATTCCGCGCAACAACCTAAAGGCGTGCACAAAATGCAAAAGCTCAGCATTAAACAACTTGATCACTTGTCTCTAGCTTATGCGTTTGACTCAAAAATCAAAAGGTATATAGGAGTATACGAAAGTCTGTGAGTTGTATTTTAGAGTCAAACACTTCGAGCATACAAACTAGTGCTTTAAGATATATATAGATCTTCATACAGCAAGACTAGTGCCCCTTGTATTGACCGGCCACCATGCATGAAGAGTGTACGCAGTGAATCAAACATGTTCTTTTTTCATGACTATTCGATAAAAAGGGCAGTCCGATATACAAAATATTTCGCGTCCACACAGAGTTTTAGAAAGATATGGTACGGACCTGTAATCTATAGGTCATGAAGACAATTCAGTGTCGAGTAATTATTGACCGAGTAATTTGGATTCGCATTGCGTATAATCCATTCAAAATAGAAGCTTTTCCTACCATTCCACGACTTGTATCTGATATCTCTAATTAAAATTGAAGAAATGTAGTACATTCCACCACATACTTGTGGCTAATCCGGACATACATGTTTTCAACTCAACTTTACCCTAATTAACCAAATGCAAAAAATAAGGGAAAAGAAATGCAACGTGCAACTTTAAGAGAAAGTGCACCATTCGAGTTTGTTTATTTGGAAAGAATCACATCACAGAAACAAAAGTCCTCTGAAAAACCCTAATTAAACAACTACAGAAGTTGGATGATCAGTTGAAGTTACCAAGACCTAACACAAGAGCTCCACTTTAGCAAAAAGTGGAATGGTGGTTGTTAGCAGTCTAGTGGACAAGTTTATTCTCCGAATATACCATTCTACTCATTTTACCTTTGGAGTACTAATAATAGGAACATTGACTCATTGATCAAATATGCAACACGAATCCATTTCCAAGTACATCATACTCTTAATTAAATCATGAAGTCAACTTGGAAATGGCTGGATCGTTATCAATTAGTCTACAAGTTCTCCACTCATGTGAATTGTAGTAATTTTAAGTGTGTTTGTGATACTCAATAGCCCTATTGCTCTATGAACCATGTCGAAACAATAACCATAGAAATTAGAAACCAAGGGAAAAGTTAATATCATGATGATTTCACCCGCAAGCAACTTCACTGGTTCTACGGCCTTGCGTATAGTGCATAATGTGACTAAGACCTAGCTAATATGATTGTAACATCATGGGCGAAATGTAAACCAAACTTAGTGGCCTAATGACACTTAATGAAAAAGAATTGAGAACGTTGGAGATTCAAGAGAGCTTATCACCACCATAAATCCATCATTTCAACCTTGATCTTGTATATACATTTGCAAAAACTTGTGAGAACTGATACATAGGGGCGGATCTAGCCGCCGGTTAGGTGGAACGTACTAACTTCAGTCTAGATCTTGTATTTGTGTTAAGATTTTCACTTGATATGTATAAAAAATATATATATGAAACCCATTAAGTAAGAAAGGCTATAGTCTAAAACTACAAAATCAAAATCTTGGATTTGGCTTTAGTACATATTAAAAGGTTGTGGTATTAGGGAAACGAATAATAACCTCGAGATAAAAAATGAATATCCGTAGGGGCGTATCCACTCATGCCTTACGGGTGTCATCCGACACCGCTGAATCCAATTTTTTGTTAAATATGTATATATAATATTAAGCTAAAGCAGAAAATTACCTATACAAAAAGAGAATGACATTACTGCAATAATAGGAATAGTAGTTGAGTTGGTATAACCACATGCATTTAAATTGCGTAGTCCAGGGTTCAAATCTCAAGATTGGTAGAGTCATACTTTTTTTTAAAGCTACATTCCGACACCACTAACAAAAATTTCTGCATACGCCACTGAATATCTGTCGATATTTCATTCTAATAAGTAATACTAAAATTATTTACCACAAATTTAATACTTCTAATAAGTAATACTAAAACTAAACCAATGGCCAAATGACACGCATATCGTAACAATTTGGTCAAAAAAAAAGAAATTGACACTAATTTAGGGATTAAATTAAAAAGAGCTTCGAGATTTTTGGTACGTACATATGTAGTGGTATCTGAAATCATCACCATATATCCAGAAGAATTTAAAATTGGAAGTGATAGGAAGCCGAGTAGAAAGAGAGCTTAGTGTATTTCTTCAAGAATTATACGTACGTAATGATTAGTGGAATGTTTTTGTGTTTCTTGAAGGATTTTATTAGCTAAGGAGTGGGAAAAGTGACTTGTTTTTAAGTACGTATATGTTCCTCGCTTAGGAAGAATAATTTGATATTCATCTCTAAACTTTTCGAAAGTTTTATTTATTAGTATTTGTCTAGTCATGTTTTTCTTCTTCTTCTTTTTGTGGTATTAAACAACCAAAATAGAAAACATGGGTGGACTTGTTGCCTCTTTCTGGATAAATTCCGTTGCTTTTGTCGACCACATATAGAGATTTTTTTTTTTTAAAAAAAAGAAATCCTCATTAGTTGGAATTCGTTGATTGTACTGATTAGCGTAACTTTTGTCTTTGTGCGTCACTAAACCATCTATAATACATTAGAAAATACTACTAACAATTTGGAAGGACATTAATTATCAATACGAACTTTAGATTTTTAGAAACAATACGAAAATGCAATTACTTAAAGAATTTACTGTTTGAAGACGGCAAAATATATAGTCTATACTTTCCGATTTTGGTAAAAGTCGTAAAGATCTAGTCTTGGGAACAAAAATGGACAAAAGTTGTGGTTAATACTTAAATACTCCATCCGTTTCAAAATAGATGAACTTTTTCACTTTTTGAAAATTAATTTGACTAATCTTTGAACCTAAATTAGACTATATTAAATTAATATTTTCAAATAAAAATTTGCGTATTAAAAAATTATACGAAAAGTACTATAACATGCAACTCTTCGCATCTCACTACGATGAAAAGAATCATCTTAAATTGTTGGTCAAAGTTTATCCAAGTTTAACCAGTTTGACTCTCGAAAAGCGAAAAGGTTCATCCATTCTGAAACAAAGAGAGTACTACTTATCTATTAGTACTATATATGATTTGTGGAATTAAGTCCACTAAAGAGTAACTTGCATTGAAACTAAGATATCTTGAAGGAAATCCATATGAAAGAAAAGATGTTGGTACTATTTCAATTATATAAAAGAGTTAAACTAATATACACTGACAGTGTAAGAAAAAATTTCCACAAGCAGGTCATTCATTTATTATCTATAGGTAATCCTCATAAAAAGTGGGATTTGAAATTTGATAATTAAACAAGTTACCTACTACATTAGGTAAAAGTAACTTGTTTGTGTAAACTTTTCCTTACACTGTCGATGTATATTAGTTAAATTATATATAAAATGGATGTTTCAGACCAAACCCTCAGGAGATCTTTCAGATTTGTCCCTGTTACAGTCTGCATCAACTATCATATTTTTTTTGGTAACAAATGTAAACGATTACCATCAAAAACTTTACACAACTATCATATTTCATGATGTTAGATTTTCGCAGTTTTCCCTTTATAATGAAAATAGTAAAGACTATGGTGTATCTCTACCATTATACACCAACATATCGAAGATTTCCAAATCTTTTCAACACTTAATCACCGTTGATATTTTTGGTGGTGATAACATCTCGATCCTTCCATTTGATGCTTTACAAGAGAAGAATAACTACCGGTCAGGATATTCATTTTGTAATAGCTTTATTCTCGTGTTTTCTTCCTTTTTATTGTTGCACTTCCAAAACTGTGTATGCGCAGTTGAATTTTTTCTCAAGTAGTTGTGTGTTTTGGTATATGATCCCGTTTGGGCAAGCTTAAAAGTGGTTTATAAGCCCATTAATATATGTTTAGTAATTTAAATTTTTTTTGACTTATAAGTTATAAGTGGCTTAAAAGTCACTTTTTAAGAAGTTATGAAATCTTTTTGGCTTATAAGTCACTTAAAATAAGTTGCTTATAAGCTAACCCAAACAGGCTCGACTGAATGTTGTCTTCATGGATCGGTGGTTCTCAGGCCTCAGCCCACATTAATTAGGTCTGACAATAAATTTCACTATATGTACACCTTATCCATGGTCTTGACTGGCAATACTTCACGTTATAAATTTACAAGTGTTCCTCGAGGGAAACACTTTAAGTATAAATTGCAAGTGTTGCCTGCAATTGCGACACTTCAAGTTATCTGAGGAGAATGTTGACAAAGATAAAAAGTCAAGTGCTGCCCGCGAGTGTCGGAGTGTGCACTTGTCAAGTTAATGAGATCATTCTTATACAACCACTTCAAGCGAGGTCAATAATGCGAACCATAGCCTATGGTCTCATAGTTTTGTAAATTCCCCTCTACAACTCAACCTTCCAAACCAGAAAACGCAGAAATAGGACACTTCAGCTCCAACCTCACGCTTCTGCCCAGTTAAAAGTTAACTTTTAGCCCCGTCATCAGAAGATTCTTTAGGAACTTTATCGATGAAACTTAAAAGTTAAATATTTTTTAAGCACACGACAAAGGCGTAAGAATGTCGTTCCAGAAAATTACTTGATATGAATTCCTGTAAAAGCTTAGAGACCAGCCCAATAACAACTTGTTGGCTAATATTGGAGCCCTCCACACTCATGGATCATGGGCTATTGTCGATTAGAATTTGGACTATTTTATCCTTTGGAGTAACATCAGCTTCGTAACCAGTTAAGTTATTCATTATAGTTATACAATTGGAATTAGAGTGTTGCATGTAATAAAAGGACCACTTGCTTATTTCACTGCAATTTGAGAAATGAACACCTACTTTAATCGACGTGCTCATCCTTGTTGTTTTCACGAGTGCAATTGCAACAGAGCAAGAGGAAAGAAGGGGGAAAAAGGATGAAAGGAGCGGGAGCGGTCCGACGAATTTTGTGGCCTAAAGCCAAACTTTAATGAAGGACTTACTTTTTTAATGTCATTATTTTCATAATTAACTAACTCAACCGAATTAGTAACTTGCACATCTAAAGAATATTCTCCCAAATGTGCTAACTTAAGATTTTTCTTATTTAATAAATTTATCTAGAACACCTTTTTGGGATTTTATTAAATTATCAATTCTTTTTTTTCTTGAGTTTTTCATAACCACATTCATATTTTATATTTGGCGTACTTATCTTCTTATGAATAATCTAAAAAGGAACACTATCCGTATGAAATAACAATAGCAAAAATATTAAATTTTAGATGATAAAATAATATAAAGATAGCTAGATAAAACCTGGTTCAAGGATGTATAACTTGATATCAAATTAAATTTTTTCGCTCAAGTATACGTTGTAAGAAAGTGCTTCACTATTTTTCAAATCAATACACCGAAACTCCACAAAAATACTTGATCTTTAGCTACGGCAAAATGGAGACTTTAATTGAAGAATAAAGTCTAAAAATACAATGTACTGCTACACAAGTTTACTTTGCTGTGATAACTTCTCACGCTAGAAATGCGCCCGTAAATCAATCAATAGTCAAAAAAAGTTATTTATACGGTTTCACAAGTACATTACATTTTCACTCTAATTTTTTTTTAACCTAATACTACTCCATATTAGTGTAACAAAAATTGGGACCCTCCCAAATGTGGGCCTAAAGCAGCTGCTTTAGCTACCTTAGGGAAGGGTCGGTCCTGGAAAGGAGAGTGAATGTATAAAACTAGTATTTGACCTATATGTATCGTATAATTTTTTGATTCAATTGACCATCACTAGTCAGTTCGAGCTCCGCTCATGGTTTCCATATTATACATTTTCCAAGTTCACACTCATAGTCATCAGTTGGTTTAAAATCCTGGGTCGTTTGGTTCGCGGGATTGTTAAAATTGGGATAACCCATAATTTCGGGATAAAAGCTATCTTGGAATTAAAAATAGGGATAAGATTTGGGATAACTTATACCACACTCCATATGGATAAGATAATCTCATAATTGTGGGATAAGTTTTATCCCAATTTATCTTATACTGATAACTAAACAAGAGATAAATCTAATCTCAATTTTTATTTCGGTATTATAATTTTAATCCCGCCAACCAAACGACAAAGATGAGACTGTCGCTAGGAAATTGTTACAACTTGGCTTTACTAAAATCAATCAACTACTACATCTTAATCCCAAAGTGGGAGTAGACATCAATTTGCTTGCAAATTATCTCTTACAAGTGATTTTCTATTGCTTTTGAATTAGTATTCAAACTTGGAATGCCGTTTAAGCAGAGTCCCTTGTGCTCAGAAGCCAGGGATGCAATAAATTTTCTAAAAATGGATAGAGACATGCAAGGGATATTCCAATACAAACCTATTGCATGATATACAAGTTTCCACATAAAAATTGACCCATAAAAGAAGAGTCTTTTCTCAAATATTAATCCTCTTTCATAGCAAATGCCTAGAATTTTCAAGTCAAAGGTTGGCTTCATTTACACCCTCGATATAACTCACAATTCATTATCAACGGCTTCATGAGCATTGTATGATATCATTGAGAGTACTCCAAACTAATAAAATACAAGTCAAATGAGGCAACTATCTTATTCCTTTAAACTTAACAGCAAAGTATTGTTGGGTATATAAAGAGACCCTTACAAATTCAAACAACACAAGAACCTTTCTCCTATACCATAAAGTGAAGCTTTTGTTAATTACTCTAGTAAAGTTTTTAACTGTTCAAGAGATCGATAAAATGGTTAGTTATTTCATTCACTGAGCATTTTAATTGCTTGTTTGCATATACCTATTGAATTGAAATATTCACTTACTTATGATCTCATCCTGACAACTGTTTTTTGTTTATTGTTCCTTCTTTGTTTGTCCTCCTTCTCTGTTGGATCAAATATCTCGTTGCCAACAGCCTTTTGCCATCGAAATTGAGGTATTTGATCAAAGTTTTTGCCATCATTTGAACCATGACACATTAAATTCATGAAAGTAAGCTGACAATAATTTTGTTCACACAGAAAAACCATGTCCAGAAATCAGAAAGGGTCAAGTCCTTGGACCTCCACCCAACAGAGCCGTGGTAAGAATAATAAGTTGTATGTATAAACAAGTGATGCCCATAAGTTTTCTGCTTATAGATTGTACAGGGAGGGAAAACAATTTTGAGTAACAATAGTAAAATGGTGTTGCATGCAAGGCCAACAAAAATTTTCAAGAAACGGGATGTATCTGGTTATAGGAGTACTATTTAAGTCGCATAACTATGATGTTCTCGTGCAGGACTTTAGTGAGCTTGTACTCAGGAACTGTACAAATATGGAACTACCAATCTCAAGTAAGCAACCTTGCATCTAGGAAATATTGATAACATCTTCAATTTTTAGTCAGACTTGTCGTTGTTGAAAATATAAAACACAATATAAATTCCTCAAATCAAATGAATTTGTATTATATCAACTAAGTGCATTGTTATTTCTTTGATTCTGCAGACTATAGAGAAGAGCTATCATGTCTCACAGTCACCAGGTATACATTAAGTATTGAATAAACTATTTATCCAAATTTTAGCAATTCCTGGCATCAATTAGTCTCCTAGGCTGTTATAAGAACCAGCCATGGACTAAACAAGGCTTTATTAATGCATCCGTGTTTGAGTTTTTCAGTCAGGTCAGCAAAGTTCATTGCGCGTGAGAAAAGTATTGTTGCTGGAGCAGATGATCACTTCATTCGAGTATACAACTATACAACTGACGAAAAGACTAAAGAATTCAAGGCACACGACGATTATATCAGATCATTTGCTGTGCATCCTACTCTTCCATATGTACTGTCAGGTTCTGATGACAAGACAATAAAACTTTGGGACTGGGAAAAAGACTGGGCTTGTACCCTGGTTTTTAAGGGGCATAACCACTATGTGATGCAAGTGATCTTCAATCCAAAAGACAATTTGACATTTACGAGTGTATCACTTGACTGCACATTGAAGGTATTCAAAAAATACATTGTGGTTTATAAGTGCTGATGACTTATGATTCATTTTTAATGAGAGAACATTTCCTTTAACAGATGTGGAATCTTAGCTCCTCTGATCCCATTCTTGAACTAGAAGCGCATTCAAAGGGGATAAATTGTGTTGATTTCTTAAACTGCAATGATAAACAATATCTTATCACTGGATCAGATGATCACACAGCTAAGGTAAGCTGCAAAATATTTCTTTTTCTATCAACATAGAAATTGAAGATTATCGTTTTAAGTAACCCCAAATTGCTTTATGACCATTTTTATTCAGGTCTGGGACCTCCAAACCCAAACTTGTGTCCAGATTCTAGAAGGTCATAAGAATAATGTTTCTGCACTGGCAGTGCATCCACAACTTCCTGCACTTTTTACAGGTTCTGAGGATGGGACATTTAGTGTGTGGGATGCTACTAATTACAGGTAAAATGTGCCACAATTATGATCTTAACTTAAAATCCATAATCCTGTCTGGAATTTGTTGTGCGAAATATGAATGACTTTGACATTGATCTCCTTGATATTATAATATACAGATTACTGAAAACACAAAGCTCTGAACTCGGGAGAGTTTGGGCAATTGGACTTGCACGCCTTGAAGGTTCTCACATGTAAGTTTCTATCTTCGCTAGTAATGGCATTGTAAATTCTATGTTCACGCAGTTTGCCTCTTTGGCATGTTCAGTTTTCCTCTAAGAACAGCAATTAGATTCATGATAATGTTTATGTAGTATCGTTATGTACAGAATTATTTGGTGAGGCACAAACAGTACCACATATGCCTTATAACTATATACTCCATTTGTATTGCCTAAAACTTATAGCTAATGACATTGCAGTTAGTCAGGTCTATGAACTAATATTACTGAGAGACTGGATGTCTTCGATTAGTAACTGAATTCTTGACTTGATTTTTGTACATATTTAATAATTTTTTAAATACAAACTGTCTGCACAAAGGCTTCCCTTTACATCCGCAACTGGCCCTAACAAAAACTATCGTTTCATATGACAGGCTCATACTTGGCTGTGATGAAGGAATGATTATGTCTAAAATTGTATGTTCAGACAGCGGAGAACAAGTCAAGCATCAGGACATGGGGGAAACCTAAGAAAAACTCCTTGGAAATATTGAAAGATACTTTGAAGAAGCTTATGTTTTCTCTATGCTTTCTACCATTAATATATTTGCAATTACTTGTATTGCTATCAATGTTCCGGGTATTAGAAACTGGGATTGGATGTGTAATATAGTCGATCTTGTAGTCATTATGTCTATCTTCTTGTTATTTTCTTGGAATAAAAGTTGATCTTTTATATGAAGCCTAAAGTACTACCCGAATTACTTCTAAAATTTTGCACTTTGTTTTCAAGGTAGAACTCTCCTAACACAAGCCAAAGCTTCACCTTAGCAGATAAGGGGATTCAAAATTACTCCTACGTCGCAGGTTTAGTATATATGTGCAACATCATTTTTTTTTTGTACCCTCTTGTTCAAACTTTCCCTTCGGCCCTATCCCTCATTCCTCTCAATCAATTACTACCATAGCAATCAATCATTTCCATTCTCAACTCTCAAAAACATCATTAAGGTGTTTGATAATAAATATTTGCCGAGTATTTTAGGACTTTGAGTTAAATTACTCAAACCTTTATATTTGCAATAGTATTTCTAACAACAAGAACCAAGGTACTATATTGAAACAAATATGTCATATTTTGTTAACTTGAAAAGAATTCTTATTGATATAAAAAAAGATATTGATAAAAAAAATTTGGGGTCATTTGACAATTGAGGGCATAAAACGAAAGCTTTAATGACATTATCTTCGAATCGGCTATGTAGTAACAATTGCATTTGAAAACTACAAAGTGACTTTTTTAAAAACTACAAAAGTAACTACAAAAGTAACAAAGTGGTGAGGGAATGACTCACATGCATTTGATAAAACTAAGTTTCATACCAAAACAACTAACAAAGTGGTGAGGGAATGACTCACATGCATTTGATAAAACTAAGTTTCATACCAAAACAACTAGTAAAAGAGCAGTTATTTCTGCTATTGCTCTCTCGGCTATGGTGTTTGAGCTTGTGAAACTTGATAAAGTGAATGCTGCTGAAAATCGAAATTGAAAAACATAATGCAATATAACTAAGGAGATGTTTGGTTGATGGGATTGGGATTATAATCCAAGGATAAAAAATGGGATTAAATTTATTCCGTGTTATCCGTATCAATTAAAGTGGGATAAAGTTTTCCCATATTTATCTATCTATATCTATATTATTATAAAAGCACGAAGGCCTTAGTAAATGTCACTCGACTTTTTTACCCTTCATAAGTATCTTTTATGTTGGATAAAATTGTAATTTTTCAAATTTAATTAAATAAAAATTCAGATAAAATTTGGTTAAAAGTTTTCCTAATAATTAGTTCTTGAACTTTTCCTAATAAGAATAATTAGACTTCGAACCCAACTAAAATTTGTCTGCTTTACGTTTTCATAAACAATTACGTTAGGGAAGGCAATTAATGACCTACTAATTATGGATTGTACCCCCATGGATTCATGTCTTATATAGAAACGTTTTTGCTTTTCCTAAAATATCTTTCTTTGAATAGGATAAAAAGAAGATGCTATACCGCTCAAGAATCCTAAAAACATTTTTTATTTTTTGTGCAGTTTGATCACATAAGCTGTATTGATTTTTAATTCTTCTTTAGTTCAACTTATTTATTCCATTTCATGATTTTGTATTTACTCTACCTTAATTTGGATTTGTTAGAAAAACAATATGATGAGGTTTACAAGCTTATATTTACCCTAAGAATATTTTTTGTTTTTTGTGCAGTTTGATCACATAAGTAGTACATATGTAAGTATTGAATTTTTAATCTTTTTTAGTTGATCCTTTTTCTTCATAACATGGTTATCTATTTACTCTACGTTAATTTACATTTATTATCATAATATTTGCCATGGATATGATGACGTCTGTAAGCTTAAATTAACCCTAAGAATACTTTTCGTTTTTTGTGCAGCTTGATCACATAAGCAGTATATATGTGAGTATTGAATTTTTAATTCTTTTTTGATCTTATTTATCCCATAATGTTACTCATTATGATTTTGTAGTACTCAATTTTGTATGATTTTGTATTACTCAATTTACAAAATATAATGATCTTGATCCCATATATATGATTTTGTATTACTCAATTTACAATTGTTAGCATAATCTTTTCCATGGATATGATGAGGTCTACCAGCATATATTATAAAGTCTACTGCCTATAGTTTATTGTGCAGTGAAATTAAGAATTACCAGAAGTGGCCAATTAGCTTTTGATCCAGCATCTTGTTAAGGTAAATTTTATTTTTTTGTTTAAGGTTATTTTTAATGTTACACATATTAGATACTTAAAGATATCAATAAAATCAAAAAACATTAATAAAAATTTAAATTAAATGTTCTCAAAATACTATTACATATAAATTTTAAAAGTATAAGCAGTCATACCTAACCAGGACATACTTTTATATAGAAAATATCAAAATCTTATTGAGAAATCAAAGGATATTAAGAAATTAAGGTATTTTTTGGTATTCCATATGTCATAATTAAGATATCAAAATCTTTCTGCTGCATTTGTTTTCCATCGGTGTTAACTTCTTTACTTGGGACACTCTTTCATTGGACTTAATATACTTTTATTATGATTTCGTGTTGAATAAGTATGCTTTTGTTGTTTGATGTACTGAGTTATTATTTCTATCTATATAAAATTTTATTGGTATTGTTAGATCATCCCCTATTCTCATTATACCAATGCTCATACTAGATTTGAACACCAACACGTCAAAGTATACATAAGGTAAGTATTCATCTTTTCTTCTAATGTTATCTTAGGCAAAATATAGTTTTTAATGTTTTTCTCTCGCATTATATATTCAGATTAGTTGCAAAACACAGGGACCAATTTTTTTCTCGGCGCCAATCGTCCTCGCCAGTTTTTCTCATTGTACTCTAAATATACTAGGAATTCAACATGTGAGTTTATGCCTTTGTTTCGTTCGTTTTCTCTTAAATATTGTCAGAGACTTTTTAGTGGTAATAATGTAAGAAATTTTCATAAAAGTATTTTGTAGTTCTTATGATTTTTGGTCTATTGAAGGTAATGTAAAAAATCTGCTTTTGCATCAGCTGAATACCATTAAATGGTCACTTTTTTTCTTGAACACGAAAAGAGGTTGGATGAATTTACTGCCTTTTATGAATTTGTGTGTGCAAATGACGACTTGGAAATTGGTAAGTGAAATTACAATAGATCAGAAGTTACCATGCACATGCTATAATGTAATATTTGAAAGTAAATTTCTACAAGGGAATCTAAGTTTGATAGGAATATACTTCTTGACTATGGAATTGTTTCGATTGCACCAAGAGAAGAAGCAGGGTCAACTTGAACAACTACAAATTAAAGATAAGTACGACAGATAAACAACAAAACTACAAATTAAAGATAAGTACGGCAGTAAACAACAAAAAAAATTAACGGATAAATTTTATGGGTGGTCATTCAGCTTTCATTATTGTTACCCAGAAGTCACTATTCTTTTTTTTTTTTTTTTTGTTACACAAAAATCATTTAGTTTTTCCTTAAATTACACAAAAATAAATCTTCCTGAAAATAATTTAATACCTGCCTGAAAAGTGACGTGGAAGTTAAAAGTAATTTTATTAATTAGTATATGTTGTAATTTTCCTTTTTCTATCTTCAAGAATAAATTTATTCATATACTGGTTAAATTGGCGTCCCACTATTTACTTTGAGCTCTAAGAGGACAACTAGAAAGGTATAGTCCTATTCTCCATCTTAATTTATTGGAAAAATTTCAAAAATAAGCAGCCCACTACCCAAAATTACAAATAGGAGGCCATATTATTTTTTCGTGCATAGCGCTCATCCCTAAAATTATAAATTTTAGCACTCATTCATAAAAAACACATTAGCTACCAAATCTCCCTCTCCCCAGCCACTAAGCCGCCGACAGACACCCTCCCCTGCCAGTGGTGTCGTTACTTTTTTGTATTTTACTGAATTTATGTTGTATATTGCATCTAAATCGTTGCTTTGGACAAGTTTATACATACAAATCTCCCCCAAAAAATAAATTATACATGAATATACATAGAATAAATTATACATGAATATACATAGATAAATGCATAGCAATGAGAGAAATACAAAAATATGCGCAAAAAAATAAAAATTCATATAAACATGGTTAATATACAAATTTATTCACTAGCATATACATACTTATACAAATTTCATACAATATTATACATGTGTATAAATTTGTATAAAATTATATAAACTTGTATAAACTTGCGACTGACCCCTATCTTGGGAAAGGGGATAAGTCGGGTAAGATTCGAAAATATGAGCCATTTTTAGTAATTTTCGTCTTTTGCTTGTCTTTTAATGTAATTATTCCTAATTTATTTGTCATATTTATTTTTCAAAAAGTGATGGTTCTCTGCCCAACCTGATTTCAACAAGCTTTAAAGCAGACCATTTATTACTTTCTCGGGCCTATGTGACAAAAATGAGTCCCTATCTCATGAAAATATCAGCTCCCATAAGAATTATTAGTCAATAATTTTCATCATTTAATTTCATAAACAAACAATCAAACAATAAGATTCTGTTATCCGATGTCAAAAGGTTCCTTAGATAGATAAGTTCAATAATTATTCTGCTTCTGAGGTTAGACTTTAGACAATTCCAAAATCTTTAGGCTAACATATGGAGCAAGTAAATAACCAAATCTCGACATAACATCAACTATACCAAATATATTCAACACAAAGTATAAAAATTAAGAAACAAGTAAAAAGGATTAAGAAATTTTTATTGGGTTGCTTCTCCCAACATGATATCTCCTAGACGGGCCAAATCCATGATTTTCTCTTTGAAGATGAAGCACTTTTTGATGGGATGAACGATCAACCGATGGTAGTTTCAATAATCAGCTTCTTATTAGTTTCATTTTTGGCACTACGTTCTTCCAGTTCTCTGCCTCAGATATCAAGCTCTACACCAATTTCGTATTAATAAAAATATTATACCACTCTTACCACTATATAAAATATATCATGAATAACTTTTCTTTGGAGGATAATTCTGGATTTTAGACTTTAGTACATTAGCGATACAAAGTGTTCACCTCCTGATAAAAGTTAGCAGTCAAATTTCTCAACTATAACTACTCACCTTAAATTGAAAGTTTAAGGTAAGAACGTGTTACTTGAACAAATTTAATTTGGACTTTGTGTTTTTTATCAACTTGTCAGGATTAGAGTCGTAAATTTGAAAGATATACTAATGATTTATATAAATAGTTTTCCAAAATAAATTAATATATGTTTAGCTTACATGTTATCAAAAAACATGTATGTATGGTACACATCATTACTTCAGAATAAAAGAACTAGAACATTGAACTCGATCTGAAGCTTCATTTCCTAACAAAAGTTATTTTTTCCTAGCGCGGTTAAGTTTTGCTCTAGTGTTATCCTTTGTTAATGTCACATTCACCGTCTTTATATATAAAATTGTTATAATTATTTTCGTAAGATGACACGTGCAACGCAAGGTACGCTAAAACTAGTGGGATAAAGTGTGGGATAAGTTATCCATAGGAAGGGTGGGATAAGTTATCCCATATTTTATCCAAAATTTAATCCCATAATATAGTTTATCCCAAAATTATGGAATATCACACTTTCATTAATCCCTCCAACCAAACGACCCGTAAGAGTAATATATATGGGCATTGGGGGTAGGATGGGATACAAACGGTGTTGACAGATTAAGAGCACAAAACTTTATTTTATTTGGGAATGCTGACAATATTATTGATTCCTAAGGTGACAATACATCATACATAGGAATAGTATATGTGGTTGGCGCACTTAAAAGAAAAGGATTTAAAGCGCTATTTGTGTTAAGAGTACGTAGGATATACCTGTTCCCATATCTAACTAGGTAACTACACATAGTAATAGAAGCAAAGCATCCATTTTTTTCATACTAGACTGTTTCAGGGCTAGCTCTGGAGTAATAGTGAAATGCGCAACAAGCTGATCAAAAATGTAATAGGAGCCTTGTTGTGCCATAGCATGTGCCACCTTATTTGCTTCTCTAAAGTTATGCTTGACCACCGTTCCCAGCGCCTTCTGTGCGAACCTACATTCATAAACAATACTAGCATAAGTATTATTAGGTTGGGCTAACAATGTTATAACATCCGTGTAATTGGTTTCAATCTCCAAAGGCTATAATTTTTTGGACAGTGCTATGCTTAGCACTTCTCGAATAGCTAGTAACTCCATGAATGTACCGGAGAAAACCCTTTGCCTTCTTACAAAAACCCAGTGACCAATCACCTGTAGAACTTCTAAAAACTCCACCAATTCCACCATCATCTGTGCTATTAGTATAAACACCATCAAAGTTAAGTCTGTAAAACCCTGAGGGTGGTGGAACCAACTAACCTACACCATGCCTCTATCTTGGTCATGGGCAGCCATGGTTATGGAGCTTTCAAGAGGTATATATACAAAAAAAAAAAAAAAAGTATCATCTCAAATATGTTACGAATTTGTACATTATAGATGCACTTCAATCAGCCATTGTAAATTATCATTCTACTTTCAACGTTACCATATGAGATTTGACATGAAGAGTTCCTTGCTATAGGTCAACTTAACCTGATAGTATAAAATGTCAAGCAAGGCACGTACTAACATAATATAAACTCTGGAATGTTTTCTGAGAATATTGATTGGAAATTTGGAATGTGCAGGGCTGTATTGGGCAGTGTAAGTGACTATTGTTCTCATCATGTTAGGATATGCTTTAGTAGGTAACCTTCCATGTAAACATTGACATATAAGAAATATTTAATTTTAATAAGAGCAAAGTTTCCAAATCCATCCAAAATCATACTTGGGCGTAACAGATGTATTGAGCAAACTATAAACAGACTTGGTTGTAAATATTACATTAGAGTTTAGGGTCCATTAAGGAGTATCCTTTGAAAACTGGTTGAATGATAAATTAAAAGTGTGGATTAAAGTTTGAATCTCATATGGTAATTTCAGTGAAAGCAAGTCAAGATTCCAGCCATGGTGATTACCAACTTGAGAAAGTGATAATGGATCCTCATTAGGTTGAAGGGATCCATGAACCAACGTGAGAAAAGGAGGTTGATCTGACAACCATTTATTCTATATATCTAGAAATTAATATTGTTGCCATTACCAATATGCCAACATATTCTATTGGTGCAAACTTTGTCAATGTATTACATTTATCTTATATAACTAAAAATATTTTTATTTGGGAACTTAACTAATCTTTTTTAACTCTTCTGTACGTATAATCAATGTTGACATTTAATTTTAAATAATATACTCCATACAATACGTGTAGAATGAATCACACAAATATTTAAAGAGGAGATATGCATATTGAAGTTGATACCCTTTATTTTCAGGTCGTGAAAGATGAAATTTAGCGAGAAAAAAACATCGATAGTAGTATTATTTTTTTATTTCGATCAAAATTATTGTTCGTAATGGTAAACTAGTTAAGGTGGGACGTTTTTGGATCAATTTAAGGCTCAGGGGAGAAAATTTTAGCTTTAGAGAATAGAGATATGACCACCATAGGTTATGGGTAAACTTGGACACTTACAAATTTCCTCAAGTAAAAAACATACCACTACATACTTAAAAATAGGCCATTTGATCCTACCACATAGGGGTGGACGTTCGGTATTTCGGTTCAACTTTTTGAAATTTCGATTTGGTACTCCGGTCTTCGGTTCAGTTTGAAGCGTAGAAAATCCGTAATTTTTATACTTCGGTTCGGTTCGATTTTTTCGTTCGGTAAATCGGTTTTTCGGTTTAAATCAAAGTTTATGGCAAAATAAAAAATAAAAAATAGCCCGAATAAGAAAAATTTATAGCCTATGACAATCGGTGTTTCGATTTAAACCAAAGTTTATGGCAAAAAAAAAAAAAAAAAAAAAAAAACCCGAATAAGAAAATTTATAGCCTACGACTAACTAGGATAATTTGGTCCCCTCGACCACACCATAATTTGGTCCTCTCACTTTCTCATTTCTTTCAATTTCTTTTAGCTTAAACGAAATTAGTACTAAGTGGCCGTTTGGCCATAAAAAGTGAAAAAAAATTTGGAAAATCTTTTTTGGTTGAAGTTTGAAATCAAATAGAAAAAGTGTGTGTTCATCATTTTTTAAAAATAGATTTCACTTTTTTTTCAAAAAGCTTATACATTGACTTTCACCCCACAGATTCTTCAAAACTAACAAATTGCCCCCTATCATAAAGCAACCATCCTGCTTACAACTTCTTCAACACAACCATAAATGGCTTTTTCTCTTCCGTTTTATATAAGTTACATCTATGATTTTGCAAAATATAACATCACTGTCTGCCTTCTTGAAATGAAATCAAAATTATACGAGATTGCTAAGCAAATTCAATACAGACAAATATATTTTCCTATCAGAACAACAAAGAGAACTACTAATGCTATTGTTGCTGAGTGCTTAATGTCCCTTATGTTGAAGCACGCTAAATTTTTTGTTTTGCTGACAAGGTATATGAGATAAAAATAAAGTTTTTTTTGTGTGTAAGAGATGAATTTGGTGGGGTATATTAATGAGGGGGGTTAACTTATAAATTATAAAAACTTTATGCAAAAATGGTTATTTCCAACTGTTATTTTTTCAAGCAAAAAGTGGGTCTAAGCAGTTTTTGCTTTTTGAAAAAAGCAACTTCAACTTTTTTTGAAATATTAGCATAATCTTGTGCCCAAACAGTTTTTGCCAACAAATATTTGAAAAAATCCTATGGACAAACATGTCCTAAAAGTATGACTAATTGCAGGAAATGAAACTATTCACCCCCCTTCGTACAGTCTGGTATTATCATGACAGAGCTATAATAAGTGAAAGTTGATACTGAAAAACTATAATTGTATATATATAAGTCAAATAGGAGTATTACTTGATATTTATTAAATTTTGAAAATTCTTAAACACTCTTAGCATAATTATTGGTTTCGTCACTTGGCACTCATGTAATTTTGTAACGTCTCAATATAGATAATTGTGCTATGAATGATTTTTACACTGGAACAATTCATATACCAGCCTAAGTATATTACAGCAGAAACAAAATTTGAGAATATAAATTATTTCGGCTAACTCAACTTATTTGACAACTAAGACCTTAACGTTGATTCTGACAATAACAAACATTTTGAAGGAAAAATAAGAAACTCTATTAATTCCTCTTTCTCAAATCAAGCATGTCGTGGACTTTTGGTCTCGCACCTCTTGCAAACTATAATTTCATTTGCAATGGTATAGATTGAGCACATTTAACTTTCAGACTTAGAGATTGTGCAACTCTAATCAATCCATTAACAGACTTTATTTAACCAGACTATGGTTTTCTATAATACAAAAAGTAACGAACATTTAGGTACTTTCTCTATTATGCAAAAGAAAAAAATAGCAGAACCTTTAGTTAAATCAATCAATATGTAGAATTAGGGATTTAGGAAATATATATAATATGTATAAAAAAAAAAAACAGTTTTTTCAGTCCTGAAATTTTGGGTTGCCCGAAACCGAAGACCGAACAGAAAAATCGAAGTTTCAAAATTTCTTGGACCGAATTTCAGGTTCGGTTCGGTATTTCGATTTTTTCGGTTTAGTGCCTACCCCCACCACATTAGTATAATCCCTGGTTAATAGCTCACAAAACAAAATTAGCAAATCTAAAAAAATTCTAATAACTAATATTAAACTGAACCATAGTAAAGGATTAATCGTCATATAATTTCCCTCTTTTGTCATCACTTAACAGGGGTTGCAGTTGCACTGTGACACGAGCAAAACCTCACTACTTATTTTCTCTCTCTCTGTCTTTGATCTCCCTTCGTCGGTCACCTAAGTGTGTTGTACTAATTTCGCCACTTTAAATCTCAATTGGATCTCTAGGGTTATTCAATCTCTGATTTATTTATTTAGTCACTGAAAATGGTGAGTCTCAATCCATAACATTTGCTATTACGTTACAGTTTATAGATCTGATTTAAATCTGATTCCTTTTCTTTAATTTTCGATCTGCACTTTATTATTTGCTTACTTAATTTCGCTTTCTGTTTGTTGTTTTTTTCGATATCGAATTGGAAATGGCTCAGCCTCTACGATTGGAGATTAAGGTACTGTAGTATTTAACAATTCCTAAATTTTATCTTCTCTAATTATTATGTATCAATCAATGCATTTCGTGCTGACTGTAATTTGTTTATTCAGAGAAAACTCGCTCAACGATCAGAAAGGGTAAAGTCCGTCGATCTACATCCTACCGAGCCATGGTAATTCGACTTTCCATAAATAGACGTCTTAGAGATAATGCTAGTTTAAGTGTACTTGCAATGCTGAGTACCAATACTTAAATGCCTTTGTATAGCGAGGGTGCTTTATGTTAGTTTTTCGATATAATTATAGTTATTTGGAGCTCATTCCTTGTCTTGTCTCAGGATATTGGCAAGTTTGTATTCGGGGACTGTTTGCATCTACAACTACCAGACCCAGGTATAGGAAATGACGTCCTCACTTGTGCTTTCGGATAAATTTTGAATTTTTAAATCTTGAAAGATGTACACAGCATTCTCATAAATAAAAGAGAGTGCCTAAAATGTGGGACATCATGAGATAGTAAAGTGCATACGTGAAATGGATGATGAGGATCTCTTTTTATGATCTCAAGCCAATTTTCAAATAGGGAGCTGGTGTATCCAAATATGTGGGGTAATAGAGAGCTGGTTGGATGGTAGCTAAGTTCCTCATACACTTAGATGAATAATCTCGAGCTAACTTTTGATTATTTGTATTGTGCCGACCTCAATTCTTCAATTAATGCTTGAAATTTTTTATATGCAAACTTATTATATTTCACTATTAATGCCATCCTCTGCAAGAACACATAGCATTCTTTCAATATTGTGTTATTGGCTTTGACATTAGTTGTTTAGAAATGTCAAGATAATGTTTTTTCTTGTAAGTTGAATTTCAAGATTAATATTGAGCTGAAACTATTGAATTGAAGTCATTTGATGTATTTTGTGTATAAGAGGGTCTTATGTTCCTCGTTTGTTGTTTTCTCGTACTTTATTTTCCTTATCTTCTTTGCAGTAATATCTCCTTTAGCCGTGATGTAGGACTCTGCAACTTACTGTAGTAGAATTATTGTCCTCCTGGTCTCCAGTAAATTTTACTGTAACATCCTATATTAGGCGCATATAGAAGTATTCTCTGTTATCACGTTAACTGTTATTAAGAGCCATTTCTTTGTCGCTTAAAGTGATGTAGTGATGCAAAGCAATGGGTTATCACTTCATCTGAGAAGCTATCCACTTAATAATGGTTTGCACTTCAAACAATGATGCATAAAGTGATCCCAATGGAAAGCAGTTGGTTCTTTGAATCTCAACTTTGAGGAGTTGGATCAATATCGGCAATTTTGTAACTTGGATACTGAAATTAGTTATTTTGATTGCAATTTCTTCACTGTAGTATTAAAATCATATATGTTTAGTATTTTTCTTAAATGTCATAAATTGTGCACTATACTTCAAAGAAGCATGCACTTCATTTTGGACTTCAAGTCCCATCGTTTTTTTTGTGCTTTCCTCTTTAAATGACACTGCAGAAATATTCTTCATTTATGTGCGAACTTGACTTAGCTTACCTGCTATGAAAAGCTGTTGATCTAGTATTTCACTTACAGAGCAAAAGTCACGGTAATAAATAATAATATGATCCACCAAGTGCTGATTCTTTTTTTTATTATTGCAGTCAATGGCTAAATCTTTTGAAGTTACTGAACTGCCAGGTATGTTGATGGAGTCTGAGTACAATCTTTGTTTGGTCAGTTGTTAATTAGCACCCTTAGGCTTTAACTAAGGTTTGCACTACTGTTAAACACCTTGTTCATTCTTTGCAGTTAGGTCAGCAAAGTTTATAGCGCGCAAGCAGTGGGTTGTTGCAGGTGCTGATGATATGTTTATTCGTGTATACAATTATAATACCATGGACAAGGTCAAAGTATTTGAGGCACACACTGATTATATTAGGTGTGTGGCTGTCCATCCTACTCTACCATATGTGTTGTCATCATCCGATGACATGCTTATAAAGCTCTGGGACTGGGAGAAGGGATGGGTATGCACTCAAATTTTTGAGGGCCATTCCCATTATGTGATGCAAGTCACATTTAATCCTAAAGACACCAATACGTTTGCCAGTGCATCTCTTGATCGGACTATAAAGGTAAGCTTTTTACCTCTTACTCCTTCATTTCCTCCTCGGATAAATCTTCACAACTTTATATTTTTCCTTTCAGAATGTGAAATATTTGAATTAATCATTCTTGGTTTTTCAGATATGGAACCTCGGCTCCCCTGACCCAAACTTCACCCTAGATGCTCATCTAAAAGGTGTTAATTGTGTAGATTATTTCACTGGTGGTGATAAACCTTATCTAATAACTGGTTCTGATGACCACACTGCTAAGGTTTGCTGATTATTGCCTTTACCATGTTCTGTTGTTAGATTAGACATAGGATCTGAATTAGGTGTTCTGTAATCCATGAAACAGGTATGGGACTATCAGACAAAAAGTTGTGTCCAGACTCTTGAAGGTCATACTCACAATGTTTCTGCCGTATGTTTTCATCCCGACCTTCCTATTATAATTACGGGGTCTGAAGATGGTACTGTTCGTATATGGCATGCAACCACTTACAGGTTGATTTGAACTCAGAACTACTTTGTTATTTCAGATTAATTTAAGTTCTTTTGATTTCATATGAGAATGGGCCTTTTCTGTTTCACAGAAATTGTTATATTTCATTAAATTTTCCTTATTCACTGTTTTGGTATCTTTAAATCATTATAATAGTTGCGCTTGTACACAGAGATATTTTAGCCAATATCTATAAAAGAAATTGTCTCTTTAAATTGGCTGGACTTGTAATCAGTGCAACCAGGTGTGTTGAATGCTATGTGAATGTTTTGGTGGATTTGCAGTAACAACCTATACGCAGTGATTTCAATTTTTGAATCAGTCAACTTTCTTTTCTCTTCTGAGAAATGCAATCAATTTCGAAGGATCTTGTAGTGAAGACTGAAGTATATCTTCTACTACAGCGTCCAAAGTCTTCTACTACAGTGACCAAATTGAATGTTTGTCATTAATTTCTAATTTGTTTCAAAATTCTGTCCTAGTTTCTCATTAGTGTGGGAAAAGCTTCCATAGTAGTAGCTGTATAACAAAAAGTAGAGAAACTACGATTTGCATACCTGCACCCTTTTTCCATTACTGAGAACGTTATACATCTTAATATTTCACATGAAAAGATGAACATTTGTTTTCTGGTGAAGATAACATTGGTTTCGTCCGACGTAGATCTACGAATATATCGGTACTTAGGTGCGGCATTATAATAATTGAATATGGTAGAAGGGAGACTAAGTAGACTTAAACTCCCATAGAAGGAAATACCGAAGAATCTAAATTTTCTGTATGCTGATTTAGCTAGAACGATGCATAATCAGAGCAACAGATCTATATAGGCGACACCAGATAGTCAGGACATAGGTGTAATTATTATTGTTAAACTTATGTTAGGTTTGGTGTTTGTTGTCAAAGGCGCGCTTAAGCCCTGAAGCGAGGAACTAAACTTGCTGAGCGCTTTGCCTCGCTTAGCGGGCACTTCAGTGTTGTAATCAAGTCTCCTACGCATACTTCTCCCAAATGAACTAAACTTGTTTGCGCTTAAAGCCCAAAAATGGCCGTAGCGTTTTTTGCGCTTTTCGCTTTTGATAACACACTAGTACTTATAGTTTGGTTAAAAACTCATATGGGAGTACAGAGATGAAGTGAGATTTAGAATGTTTAACTTTGAGAACCCCTAAATTTTCCTTAAAAGTAGAATTATTTAGTATTTTAAAGCCCAACTAAAGGTATGGGTATAAAGGTTTTTTATAGCAAACCGCGACTAGTTTGACATAAGGAATAATTGCTTGATATTATACGTATGCTAGGAAGTAGGTATCTCAGTATTTTCAAGAATGTCCTTGTTGTCATTCATGTGCCCCCCTCCCCCCCTTCTCTCCCTCCCTCTCTTCTCTTGTCCTCTCTCAATTTGTTTAATTAATTAATTAATTATTTTTTTGGAATTAGGAAACGGAGGAAATTTAGGTTTTGGGGGTATAAGAATTGAATATCCTCACTAGACTTTGTGCATCAAGTTTCATAAACACTTTTGTCAGGTGCTTGCTTGGGTTGACACGTCTCTCGTCCCAGAGATGAAAATCTAGTTCCTTTGAGATATTTAGATTGGATTAGTTAGCAGATTGCGGATGTTTTCTTTCTAGTTGTTTGCTAGTCAGGGTTTCAAGTATCTTTGTATCTATGAGCTAAAAGCTAAACAACTTAAACAACATTAGTGTACTATACATCTCATGTGACTTTTATCAGTTTCATTCTCTTTTGATGCATAAGAGCTAGCGAATTCCAGTAATTTGCCATTCAAAAAGATGAAATTTTGCTAGTAAAAGGAGGACATTTCACATTTTGGTTACTTTGTCTTGTAGAAGATGGTTACTTGATCCTAAAAATTAGTTCCTAATCTTTTTTGTAACTGATAAAAGAAAAGTTCCTAATCTTTTTTGTGTTCATTGCATTTTGCGTGCAGACTTGAGAATACCTTGAATTACGGTCTTGAAAGAGTTTGGGCAATTGGTTACATGAGAAGCTCAAGAAGGTGAGTTTCTATGATTAGTTAGTAGCTGTGGCTTTGTTCTCCTTGGAAGTCTCGCAATTCCTTTCAGCTGTGCTTTGCTTTTCAATTATGTTATGTTTTCATTTCCAAGCAAGAAAGTTTTATGGATGAAGAATGTTATATTTGTTGACTTGTGGGCTTACAGATAGGATAAGAACCTGAAAGTAAAGAGCAAAGAACTGGATTATCATTTCATCTCATGCTTTGTATTTGCATTTATCCAGCTAGTTGCAGTTATGCTGATCTATGCATGTGCAGGGTTGTGATTGGATATGATGAGGGAACCATTATGGTAAAACTTGGTCGAGAAGAACCAGTTGCCAGTATGGATAACAGTGGAAAAATTATATGGTCTAAACACAATGAAATTCAAACTGTCAACATCAAGAATGTAGGGGCAGATTATGAGGTGTGACATGACCCTGACTCTTAATGTTACTCACTTGACTCTTTTTACTGCTCATATTGTCTTATACAGTGTATGTGTGCTTTATTCCTCAGGTTACTGATGGAGAGAGATTGCCTTTGGCTGTCAAGGAATTGGGAAGTTGTGACCTCTATCCACAAGTGAGCCAGCTTTATTGGTGAAACCAGAATTATAATCACACCTTGTTTGGCATGAATTATACGGTTGTCATAATTTAGTTGTTAGTTATGTATTCTTGTTCTGCTTGGAGTTTGCTTATATGTACATGTTTTACGTCTGAGATGCTTATGCTATATTAATCTTTTCATTCTACGTTGGTGTTTCTACTGTTAAACTTTAATAGGACGTTATAGTTTGTAAAGATCTGATGGGCTTTTCTTATTGGTATTTTGAATTTTTTCTTTGCTTTTCTTGCTGTTGTCATCTATTGTTATCTGAGGCGTCATCGTAATTGTGTTGTGCAGTCATCTTCGTGCAGCTTAAAGGGTGTGATAGAATACTGTAGCTTACATTCTTTGGTTTGGAGAATATGACTTGAAATATCTCATATTTGATTGCATACTTTTTCTTATGCGCAGAGCTTGAAGCATAATCCAAATGGAAGGTTTGTTGTTGTTTGTGGAGATGGAGAGTATATCATATATACTGCTCTAGCATGGAGAAATAGGTCATTTGGTTCAGCTCTAGAAATTGTTTGGTCTTCTGATGGAGAATATGCTGCCAGGGAAAGTACATCAAGGATTAAGATCTTCAGCAAAAATTTCCAGGTTCACATTCGTCCTCCCAACTGGTTGCCTAAAGGTTCATTGCATCACCTACTAACAAAAGAAAAGAAAATGTTCATTGCATCCCGTGTTATTTGAGTCTGATGAATGATGATGCACTATTTATATATTGGATTCGAACTAACTGCTTCTGACCTGCCCTCTTCTAAGTCTTTGTTAGTGATGAGTGCTTTTTCTTGTTTTCCTTACTTCTGAGAGCTTGAAAGTGAATTTTTTACTTCACATCCATGGGATGAGTTATTTTATGATAAATGCCTTGGCTTAATGGCTTCTCTTTTCTTTTAGCTGAAACATTTAATGAGTTATGGTTTCTTCTTGCTCATATGTTGGCCTAAAAGGTGAATTTTGTTGGTATTTCCAGGAGAAGAAGAGCATCCGCCCTACTTTCTCAGCTGAGCGCATCTATGGGGGTACTCTACTAGCAATGTGCTCAAATGATTTTATTTGTTTCTATGATTGGGCAGACTGCAGGTTGATACGGCGAATTGATGTTAATGTGAAGGTGAGAAACATAAGTTTAATTTCTATACAGTATAAGGCCGTTTTACTCGGGAGTCGTAATTCGTTTATGTTGGTTTGGAATATCTTCAGAATCTCTACTGGGCTGACAGTGGTGATCTGGTGGCAATTGCAAGTGATACATCATTCTACATACTTAAGTATAATGTGAGATATTCTTTCCCAAATTAGAACACATATGCTAAAGTTTGTTCTTCTTCTTTTTATTTTATTTTTTTGATATTTTGCATAATTCTATTAAGGATCATCCGTTTGCTTGTGTCATACCTGCAGCGCGATGTGGTATCTTCCCACTTAGATAGTGGAAGATCAGTTGACGAACAAGGTGTTGAAGAAGCTTTTGAACTTCTTTATGAGATAAATGAACGGGTCAGGACCGGAATTTGGGTCGGCGATTGCTTCATTTACAGTAATTCTACCTGGAGGTTGAACTACTGTGTCGGTGGTGAGGTATGATTGGTCGTGCATGCTGTTCTGTTTATACATATATCTGGAGAACATCTTATCTCATGTGAATGAGGAAAACTAACTTTTTGTACATTTTAGGTGACCACGATGTTTCATTTAGACCGGCCTATGTACCTGCTGGGATATCTTGCTAACCAGAGTAGGGTTTTTTTGATTGACAAAGAGTTCAAGTGAGTAGGCTTGTGGGATCTTTTGATATTGGAAACCTCAGTTTATGATTATGCTTTGGATAAATGAATTCACTTCCTGTCTGTTGCAGTGTCATCGGATATACTTTACTGCTCAGCTTGATCGAGTACAAGACACTTGTGATGCGTGGTGACTGGGACAGAGCAAATGAGGTGCTGCCATCGATTCCTAAGGAGCACCATAATAGGTAAATCACATGTTTAAGTATTGACTTTCAGAGACCACGACAAATAAATTTTGCATGGGGGTTCAACTTTCCTTAAATTTCAACATGGGTTGTAGAATGTCATGAACTGGGTCTTATGAAATGCATCAATTGGGGTTACTTCAGAGTAACATGCCACTCTTATACTCTTGAGGGCATTATCATCTATTCATTTGTTTGTATGGGTAGTAACGTGTGTAACGTTTTTGTTCATTTCTGCTTTTGGATCATATTTATTAATCAAACTTCTTTTTGTCTGAAAATTTAATATGTGATGCTTCATGTTGGTATCATGTAGCTTCTTCAATATTAAACCTTTAGAAGGGGGTTGGTGGGGGTTTGCTTTGTTTTTTACACTGAGGTCCACGAAGTATCCTAAATTGTTATCAAATGTTTTCCTTGCTAGTGTTGCTCATTTCTTGGAGTCACGAGGTATGGTTGAGGAAGCACTAGAAGTTGCAACAGAGCCTGATTACAGATTTGACCTAGCCATACAACTGGGTAAATTAGATATTGCTAAGGTGAGGGCTGCTTACTATATGCATGTGGCTTGGACTTGCATATCTTCTTTCGTACTTGTTGCTTCAAGAGAACCATGTTGTTTAAAAGTGTGACCTTGTGGCTTGGCAGGATATTGCGGTGGTAGCTAAGAGTGAGTCCAAGTGGAAGCAGTTGGGTGAACTAGCCATGTCTGCTGGAATGGTAAATGTTACTGCCACTTCTGGGAATCTTATTTCTACAGAAACCCTTTTTTTTTTTTTTCTTTTTCTTTTTTAAAAAAGCGGTGGTGTCCGGGCCAGCTTACATGCACCTCGACTAATTCCACCGGATACCTTCCACCTCCCACAAGCAGGTAACTCTACCCACGATGGCTTGGATAGATGAGAAGACCTAGTGTTTTTTGTCTCCACTGAGATTTGAACTTGAGACCTCATAGTTCTTATCCCACTTCATTGACCACTAGGCCACACCCTTGGGTGCTTCTGCAGAAACCTTCAGATTCATACTTTTTGAGTTTTTGTTGAAAAAATGGATGGTTCAGATTTTTAGGAATAATGTACTGGCTTATGTAATGCTGTTGGTAATTGGTACACAAAAGCTACTAGTTAAAACTCTTTCTTTTAGTGAGATGACGCTACTGCTAAATATACATTCAGAATTAGAGTAAAGTTTTCCAGTTTCTTCTTTATTTAGTCAAGTGGTAGAGGGTGTTTTGTTGTCTGACCTCTTCAGATTTTAGTAATGTCTTTCTTTTTCTTTTCTGAAATTCACGTGTTTTCTTTACTTATCTCGAGTTCTTCAGAACTATTGCTCAATTACTATGTTTTGTAGCTGGAGATGGCAGAGGATTGTCTGAAGCATGCCAATGACTTGAGTGGTCTGTTGCTACTCTATTCTTCACTAGGAGATGCTGAAGGAATAACAGAACTGGCAACTTTTGCCAAAGAGCAGGGGAAAAACAATGTCTCATTCCTCTGCATGTTCCTTTTGGGTAAAGTGGAGGAATGCATTCAGCTTCTGGTTGATAGGTATTTCTTGTCACTAAAGATCCTAGAATATTTAGGTGTGTTTTCAACGGTTTAGGTTGATAATATAGAGTTACGATTTTGCTTGCAGTAATCGGATACCTGAGGCTGCTTTTATGGCTAGATCTTATCTTCCAAGTAAGGTTTCTGAAATAGTTGCAATTTGGAGGAAGGACCTCAGCAAGGTCAGTGACTTTTCAGATATTGAGCTTTTTTATCTGTCTACATCTTTTTCTGATTTCTGGTACTGTTGCCCCAATATTTGGTGGAGTGGCTTACCTGCGAGATCGCTAGAGCTTCTCAACTACCTAGATTAGATTTACTTTTCAGTTTGAATATAGTGGGATTTAAGCTTCTTGACCTAAGTTGATGGTGCAAAGAAACTTCGGATCTCTTGCCCCCCTGACTTATTATTTATAGCCGTGATAGGCATCAAAAGTAATATCTTTGGTCAGTTTTTGCAATTCCACTTACATGTATGTATTATCTCTGTGGAATGGCCTCAAGAAATATGGTTGATAAGTGCCCTCAGAGTGGCCAATGTGGGCAGAGGCCAATCTGGCATGGATGAAGTCATGCTTTAATGTAAATATTTGACATTGAATATAATTTTGAATCAAAAAGTGAAGGTTGTTTGTAATCATTTCTTACTACGGAGTGTATTGCTTTATGCCGTATTATACATTGCTCTATTTCATATAGTCCTATAGCAGGAAATACTGTGATGTTTTAATCTGGTTTGTTCTTGACTCTGTTGTGCAGGTTAACCAGAAAGCAGCGGAAGCTTTGGCAGATCCTGAAGAATATCCTAATCTGTTTGAGAACTGGCAAGTTGCATGTGCTGTTGAAGCTAGAGTTGCAGAAAAAAGGTGTTAATAATGCCTCTCTCCAGTTTCCATGCACTTCGTTTGGAGTTTCAAATCTTTTGGTCATTTGTTGCTCCTTTTCTGGTCTTGCTTCGATTTCAAAAGGGGTTTTCTTCTAAACCTAAAAAAGCCACACTTCTATGGACGGGGTTGAGTTGCTAGTGAACTGCTTGAATGAAGCTTTTATATTGACATCCGTAATTTTCATTGGAAGATTCTCATTTATTTGGATAAATTTTCTAATTTCTGTTCCATTTCCTATGTAGGGGTGCGTACCCACCAGCATCGGATTATGTAAGTCATGCTGATAGATCAACAATCAACCTTGTAGAAGCTTTCAGCAACATGAGAATGGATGAAGAACCACTTGAAAATGGAGATATGGACCATGAGGTATTACCTTAAATGTTTCTATCTGCCTTCCAATCAGGTTTATTTGAAATTTGCTTTTCAAATAATAAGTAAAGAATTAAAGAACCATATCTTTGTACATGATTTTGTTTGTATAAAGCTGTTGACTAGATTTGTTAAACTTCTAAAGAGAAGTCATCTCCTTGATGTTGTTTAATAACCACATAGAAGCGGCTTAGATTCTTTTCCAATTGGTGTTTGTAGATTTTAATATTTACATGTCTATGTTTAACTGTCCAGGTCGTAGAACAGAGTGGTGATGATGTGCAAGAACTAGGTGAAGATGATGCAGAAGATGAGGGACAAGAAGGGGGCCAAGAAGAGACTGTGGTCGTGGATGCTGACTCTACTGACGGTGCAGTACTCGTCAATGGAAACGAGGCAGAAGAAGAGTGGGGTACGAATACTGAAGGAAAACCGTCAGCCTAAAAGCAAGTGGTTAGGCCTGTGTGAAAATCCTAGTTTTGTTTCTGGTGATTAATTGAATTTCTTATGGTTGTGTTTTGACTTCAGATTCCTGTCTTTCTATTATGCTCCCCTGTTTTTATCATCTTTTATTTTCTTTAGAAAATGTTGAATAATCTATGACTTAATGGAACATTTGAATGACTTCCTCCGAAGTCAGTAACTTCCTTCAAGAAAGACGAATCTTGTAGTCTACTAACTTCTTCCATCTGAAAAAGTTCTTAGGCGTGTGATTCAAGCTAAGCTGACAGAAAGATGAGGAATAGAAAGATTTTAGTGCATTATGGCCATCCTGATTAGGCATTACATGTTTTTTTTAAATGCAAATTAAGGCAGTTGCAACCCTGTTTTTTCTTGAACTGTTTTTCGCCTGTTATCTGATTATCGCTAGATGGGCAGCCCGGTGCACAAAGCATCCCGTGTTCACGCAGGGTCCGGGGAGGAGATGTACGCAGCCTAACCTAATGCAAGCATTAGTGGCTGTTATCTGATCATCACTATTAGTGTTTATTTTGATTTTGCACCTCTTTCCTTCTGTCTCTCATTCTCTGCATTGGTTCTTTTGCAGTGCTTACACCACATCACTAGGTTCGGCCAAGACGGTTCCAGCTGTATGTAATCTATTCTTATGGTACAAATTAAGTTGTTCTTCATTAGCTGTATGTCTTTTAAAGGTTCTGTTTGATTGTCTCAACTCTCAAGCTTCATAAACCTCATTGTTTGTTGTATTGGCTCAAATGGGATATCTTGATTCTTGATCCTTGACACTCCTATGTTGAACCAAAATATTTATATCATATGGCAGGATACTCAGTGCCCTCTCAGGAAATGTAGAATTATTTTGTTCAATTTTGTTGTACCTGCATTATGTTAGTAAATTGTATGATTATATCGCTGCTATACTCATTTGGTAGTAGCTCAGGTACGATAGAGTTCAATTGCTTGTTTAATGTGTGGATCATTTTCATTCGCCTTCAAGCTTGTTTAATATAGAAGTCTCTTCTCTTGGGGTCATTAAAATAATGATTTATCTCTTCATTGCAGGTTCAATAGGTGTTTTCTTATAAGGAGAGATCAAGGGACCGGATGTCTGTTCCGCAAGTGGTGTGATTTTGTAGCATTGAGTTTTGCCAGCATAGTGGACATATGTTTCCGGCTTCAGTTATTAGCTAGTCAGTCATAGTTGTTTTATAGGAGTATTATTCTTTCGAGGCATACATTTTTTCCCTTCAAAGTCCGTACATGCCGCTGTCATGTAAAAACACTTAAATACCATATATGGAAGTGGAGATGGCGCGGAAATGTGTTGAGCTCCATTTCGTCTGCGGAAATGTGTTACCCTCATTCCTTTATTTGCAGTACCATATCCTGTTGATGCAAAACAAAATAAAAGTCTTTTCCTTCTTAGATTTTGAAAATGTCTTGAACAAGTTTGAATCGGGGAAGTGTGATGTGGCAAAAGTTGGTAGATATCTTTGTTATGGGGAGTGCCATTCTTCATCTGTAAAAGCTCCTTGGTACATTTTTAATCATCAAAGAAGTGAGAGAAGCTAAGTTCAGCCGTTCTTAAAAGCAAACCTGCCAATCCCGGTAAAGTGCACCAATAGCCACTTAGAGCCGCAATTTAGCAGTTAGCTAGTGTTTGCAATATATTTGAAGTATAACCACAACTTAAAATAAGGCAGAGTGCAACATGAAATCTTGAAGTTTTAAACTTAAAGTTATTGAATAAACTGAATTAAGGACCCAATATCCTAATTTTCTGTACTAAAAAAACTCAGGTGTCCTGAAGTTGTGGCTAAAAATACAATTGCTATACTCTGAATCGCGGAACTATGATACCACAAGCAATGGTTTGCCTTGTGACTGTGATTTTACAAAAATGGACTCCACTGGTTTAATATCGATATGAATATTATAATAACGCTCGTATTTTCGTCCTTCCTTTCTCGTAAGTAATGCCTAAGAAGCACCACTTGTCTTTGAACCCCTTGCGTAGTCAACACTTGCCCTTGGATTTCTTTCCACATTTTCCTGTATAATTTGAAATATTGTCCGGACAACACTTGACCCTTCAATCTCTTCCTACATTGACATTACTTATCGATTGATAACTTGAAGTGTTGCTTACCTACTACATAAAAAGTCATTTTACTAAAACCATTTTAAGCGAAGCTAAATTCTGTCAATTTTGAGGACGCGGGGTGAGCTTTTTTAGGATAAATCATAAGTAGCAACCCTAAGAGTGGCTACTTGGTGCCATTTCCACATGGGGAAAGTGCACGAAAGGCCACTTTTGCCACTGGTCTTTGGACACAGACCACTAATAACAAAATATTTAGTTTGTAGCCACTTTTGCTTAAAGAGATAGAACTTCAGTCCAGAGGCCGGATTGAAGTTCAGTCCTTAAAGATTGAACTTCAGTCCATTTCAATCCAGGGCCATATGGACTAAAGTTCAGTCCAGTCCTTAAGATGGAACTTCAGTCCATATGGCCATGGACTGAACTTCAGTTCATGGTATGGCCATTGACTGAAGTTCCATCTTTAAGGATTAATAATTGACTGAAGTTCAGTCCATGGCCATATGGACTGAAGTTCAGTCCTTAAAGATGGAACTTCAGTCTAGGGGCCGTATGGACTAAACTTCAGTCAATTATCAGAACTTAAGTCAATATTTATTTAGTAAAGGCCCAAAAATGGCCTCTAGTGTAAGACCAAAGAAAATAGTAGCCTCAAACCAAATATCAGTGTTAAAAGTGGCTGCTGGGCGAAATTTTTACTTTCCACATTTCTATTTTTGGGCCCAATAAGTGTCAACTTTCTATTTTGATGGTATAACCTTATTTAAATGATTAACGTGACACATGTCCCTATCCCAGTTTTCCTAATCAAGATTAGCTCAGACTAGGGTTTTATATACTCCCCAGCTCTACTATATTACACAACATAACTTCACATTCCAAGCGAATCAAACTTGAATTGTCTCAGGTAACATCTACTTATTATAATCTTTATTTCTTTCATTTTTTCAATTTGAAGTTACTTTCATATTGAACATTTGTTGACAGTAAGTTTAGATCTTCTTATTTTGTTTTTGCAAAGGTAAGCTGTTCCCTGGGACCCACAATTATGTGCTGATTTAGATGATTGTTAATCTTTTAGCAATTAAATTATCTGTGAGATTGCTCTCACAATTTATTGAAAGTTTGATTTAATTGAATATAAATAAACCCGTGTGTTGAATTTGTTTAAATCGGTTTCCTCTATTCGGTTGCAAGATTTATGTGGTATTCGATGATGTGTTGTGGAATTTGCAAGATTTATTAAGTAGAATTGTTTCAAGTATAGTATATTGTTTAAGCCCCTTTTTCATGGGATGTTTTGTGAGAACTTAGAAACAAGCAACTTGTTAAGAAACTTCGAAGCAAAGAGAAGTGGACTTCGGCAATAAACATTAGCCCTTTTCTTTGTATATGTTAGTGCAATTGAGTTGTTTTACTACTAAAAGGTAGAGATGTTTGTATTCCTCATTACTTTTGTGGTTAATGGGAAGAGCAGAGGGGTGACGCTAGTTTTGAAGTAGGTTTAGCACAGTGTATTTATTTTCCCCTTAGCTGTATTTCTTATTTCATGAGAAACCTATAATGCTGATGGCGGCAATCTCTGTTTGGGTATTCTTGTTTTTCTTTCATTTTCTCATATTTTCTTTGGTACTTATGTGTATGAACGAAATAGCTGTCAGTCATCTCAATTTTTTTAACTATAAATCTCTAAGACTCTAACCCATCTCCACCATTTCTAGAACTCAGCTTTTTTTGCCAGACACTTTGCCTACTTAGTGTAGAAAATTAAGTGACTGGTCAATTATTTATGTTGATTCTTGGTAGGATTTTGATGCGCTACTGACTACTGTTAATTTGCTCTTTCCTAGGACTTGAATACACATTATGGTCTTATGATAAGTTGCCTAAGTGCTCTAAGTTAAAACATTTCATCTGCTGGTCTTATGATCATACAAACTATTGGTGGATTTACATTACATATAGCTCTATAAATGTGTCGTTAACACAGCTATCTTCTTGCTCCCTCTTTTCCCTCAATTGCGATAGTCCTGGTCTTCTACCTCTGACAGCTGGGTGGTGATTTTGACTTTCTATCTAGAAGTTATGTCGTGGGAGCTAAGGAGTCTATTTAGTAGCATTTGTGAGGGCAGTCTTTATGTCCATCGTACAAGCTTGCATATGTGAAAGGATTACTAGCCTTTTCACCACCTCGCTTTTGATTGCTTATGTAAATTCTGTGACTTTTCACCAATTGCTTGGTTTTATATGTCTTCGGTAGGTGTTTTCTAAAAAAAATTGTTTGTCTTGTTACCAATCTCGTCTATTCAATTTCCTGCAGAAATAAAATCTCTCTTCTTTCTGAAAACTCTTCAAGTGTCTTTCTTCATTTTCGGATGGGAGACTCGGAGAATTCTCTTCAACCATCAAAGAAAAGGGGAGCTTTAAAGGAAATATCACGAGACAATCCTGGTCTTGATGATGATGAAGAAGCTGAGCAAGAGACTGGAACTTTCAAGAAAGCAAGTGAGCAGGTGATGGCAAGCAGAAGAATTGTCAAAGTTCGTCGCAATCAAACTACATCGACCACAACAGCACCTTCATCTAATCCTTTTGCAGCGATTCGCTTGGTCCCACCCACTGAGTCCAGTGTCACTTCTGTGACCACAAGCAAAGTTGAGATTGGTATAACAAGTTCAGGTAAACCAGAAGAAACAAAAGATGTCGGTGAGGCAACTGAAAAGGAAGGAAGTGATGTGAATAAGGAAGATAAAAAGGAATCTGATCAAATTTCTAAGCCATCAGAAGGTAACGTTAGTGAGTCTACTGTTGACAAGGATAAAGTTGAAACTCCTAGTGAGCCCGACAACCCTGAATCTGCTGAAAAGAAGGTGGAAAAAGATGAGAAAATCCTGGATGAAACCACACTAGCTGAGGAGAGTGAAAATGACAGTAAGAAGGATGTGGAAGGAGAGAAAACAGAGAATGAAGAACAAAGTGATGTAGGTGGTGAGAAAAGTGAGAAGGGTACAGAAGGTGCTTCTTTTAGCTCATTCCAACAGCTCTCAAGTAACCAAAATGCTTTCAGTGGACTGGCTGGAACTGGTTTCTCCAGCACTACGTTCTCATTTGGAGCTATTTCAAAAGAGGGATCTCCTCTTGGTTTTGGTTCTGATTCAGGTGCTGCTTCTGGTTCTCCTTTTGGAGCAAAAACTGATCTGTCATCTTTTGGACTTAGTCTTCCCACTAACGGAAATACTTCTCTGTTTGGACAATCAGGTCCCTCCATCGTCAGCAAGGGTGATAGTACTGGATTCCCGTCCAAGCAAGAGGTCAATGTTGAAACAGGGGAGGAGAATGAAAAGTCCGTCTTCACAGCTGATTCTGTGCTGTTTGAATTTCTTGATGGAGGGTGGAAAGAACGGGGAAAGGGAGAGCTAAAGGTCAATGTTTCCACAACAGCGGCAGGAAAAGCTAGGCTTGTTATGAGGAGCAGAGGAAATTACAGGTTGATCTTGAATGCCAACCTTTTTCCAGAAATGAAGCTCACGGGTATGGATAAAAGAGGGGTCACTTTTGCTTGCTTAAATAGTGCTGGTGATGGGAAAGATGGGCTTTCTACAATCGCTCTGAAGTTCAAGGATGCATCCATTGTTGAAGACTTTCGAGCTGCTGTAGCAGAACATAAAGGTAAAGCAACCGCTTCTTTGAAGACACCTGAAAACTCTCCTAAAGCTTCAGATGATTGACATTGTAGTATAGAGGCATAGATACTATTTTCATCACGGAATGCGCCCTACTATTTTCTTTTAGTTTCAGAGAAGGGAAGGAGAATGAGGGAATATTTTGTTGAGACGTAAAAGACTTGTAATCCTACATAGCAGAGTGGACTATATCCATTGCGTTGCGCTGTTCATCTGTTGTAGACTTTGAATGAGCAACTTTCAATTCCGTTCTTTTTTTTTTTTTTTTTTGGGGTCTCTGGAGTTATTGTCATTATTTGTTGCCTTTTTGCCGCGATGCTGTTCAGTTACTTTAGTTGATGCACTCCAGGACTTTGGTTTAGCAGCATAGACGAAAGCATAATTTGTTCATTAGTCGCACGTAACAGGATTTGAACCCCAGTGAGGACAAAGCTTCGTCCTGCCTTAAGATTCATACCTGGTTAGATTAAATGAATGACAAAAGGCTAAATCCATATATTTTCTTCAAGGTGGTGAAGGTACAGATACCGCAAATGTTCCTTTTTTTTCCAAGTTACTTCATTTGATACATAAATCCCACAGTTTCTATCTGGGTCTCTATTTTGAGGAGAAAGCTCGTCTTCTGCCATGTGAGAGTTGAAATTTTAGTCGAATAGATCTTGATGATTTGTTGGTAGGTTTCTTAAGATGAATTTTTCAAGTTTCTTTTCAATGAATAATTATTATTATTTTTTCCATAAACAAATTTTTTTACTACTTTTCAAATAAAATGTATATCTTAACGTTATTTGACTGCAAGAACTCTTCATTCACGGGCAGACAATAATTCAATAAAGAATGTTGATAATTGATTGCACGTGATAGATTATTGTCACAACCAGCAAGAGCAAACTGACATTCACTCAATTTATGAAATGCAGACAAATCATCTGTGAATACTGATTCTTCTAATACATACTCCTTGTTCTTTAGGGAAGCAGTTATTAGAGTAAGAAAATGACCAACTTAAACTACAAAATCCAAAAGAGGCACGAATTTTGAATTGATTTTGCATCCTTAACTTGGAAAAGAAAGTGGGAATAAGAGAAACAAAACCAGATAATTAGAGGACAATGATATCCCTCATAATGAAAGATAGTACACAGTAGTGAACTAGTGATGCCACTAGTAATGACACTTCTATGTTGACTAGTAGTTCTTGGTGCAGTTTCTTGAGCAGGATCCAACACAGTCATCCATCTTTTCACCATCTAAACGGACAAGACAAACAGACAAAGATATTAGCTAACATTCATAATTTAAAAAAAATGAGGTAACAAAGTGGAGGAAATACTTACTAGGTTGATGTTTTGTGCTGAGAATGGAGCAGCTAGAGAAAGCACAACCAAGCTTGCAGAAGTTAAGGTTGGTATTGTCTGCTTGATGGTGGTGGCTATTGGTAGAAATAGAACTAGAATCTGAATTGAAAATACATTGCTTCAAGCATTTGGTACTGCAGGTACACACAGTCTGAGCAGGGTCAATCATGCAAAAGATGAAACATTTAACATAGCAGTCCTTGAAATCAGCACTTGACTGCCCTACAAACATTCCCAAAACCACTAAAGCCATAACAAGTGCCCTTGAATTCATTGACTCCATACTCTCTCTTACTCCCTTTCCCTCTTCTGTTTCAAATGAATTTGGCCTATGGAGAACTTGAGAGGATTATAGAACTACTGAATAACCAGTATCCTGAAGTGGCCACATATATATATTGTATAGAAGGGGTCAGCAATGAGCCAAAAGAACACAGACACTTGGGGTGTGATTAAATAGTAGTGATAGTGGTATTAGATTAATCATATCGGCATCAAGGGGTTAAATTTCTGGGCGCCGAAAAGTAATTAAACAATCATGTCACTTATAAACTATGTTGTTCAAGTCCTTTAAAAATATTGTCGTATTCATGTTGGATCCCGGGAAAAAAAAGTGTCATTTTAGAGGATCTGATATAGGTGCAATAATTTGGAAGATGTGAACAACACAATTTATGAGGCAATTATGAAATCCATATGCTAATCAATAATCGATAACCTGATTAATACTGTAACTAACCTGCTTTAAAATAAGGTAAATTTGCAATGGTAGTGTAAAACATCATTACAGTTATAGTTTATACTACTAATATATATATTAACTGTAAATAACTTTAATCCATCGAGCATAGAGTGAGGGCTGAAGTTTGGGTTTACATGTGATTGTTTTTTGTCTTTGTCTATGGTACTCTAATTAGGAAAGGATGTCAACAAGGACAAAAACTTAGAGAAAGTATTGCTTAAAGTAACTTTTTAATTGTTTGTAATAGGAGTACCAAGAAAGAAAAAAGTATTAAATCCTGCTGACAAAATTAGGCAATTAGGGGTTGTCATGATATATGTCATGGAATGTCATATGGCTAAACTGTGAACTTCAACTGCTACTATAGGATTCACATGGGCATTCTTTTCTCAAATCCATATAATTAAAGATAACTAAATTATCCAAACCATTAACATAATGGCCTAATGGCCTTCTTCTTGTTATCTTTTAAAGGATGTGTTTATGCATTTGGAAATCAGAATCTATCTCTATTCACATGCCAACAATTCGTTTAATTCCTCAACCATGAATTACAAAACCATAATTGTGCATAGTGAGACCTAATTATAATTTTTTTAAATGTGATTATATTGCAGGCTCCATTATGGTGCCGACCCATGATCATTGTTTACAATTTTTGTTACTCTGCGCGTGAGAGGAAAATTGGATTAAAAATCAAATTATGTTATCACTACCACAAAATGATAATCATGAGATGAGCATACGTCGTTTTTAAGTGTTGTTAGCATAACATGCCTAGTTAAGCAATAATTTTGTATTTATATTAAAGTTTAATTTCTATATACTAACAAACTACGACTAAATATTTTTTGACGGTTAATACGCTGCCAGAGAGGACATAAGCGATTTGGAGAGGTGCTTAACAGCGCCTTCAGCAAAGAAATTGGCAACTGACTATAGACATGAGTCTAAGCTGCCTGAACAAGTTGGCGGTACCTTTCCGGGTCAGGACCTCGGTCGTCCCTTTATTCAATATCCTAGATGCTTTCCGCTTGGAGCGGCTCACCCCCTTGTCACTTAAAGGGCGAAGTCGCCGAAATAGAATCTGTCTTTAGATAGGATTCTCAATCAACAAAGTCAAAACTTACGAGTCAAATTACGTCATCTAAATTGCTCAAATTCATTTAAGAAATAAGTTATATTTGGGTCTTACCTAAATTGACTCATCAATTGAGCATGTCGTATTATTTTAACAATCTAAATTTATAGTAGTAATGAGATGAAACAAAATTCTTCTAAGTGTTTGGGAGTGCACTGTCTGCCCAATTAAAATTGGAAAGATTTATTATAGCAGTGGGCAGTGCAGATAACAAGCATCTCCACTTGTGAAATGTGAGTGCTATGTTTGGTGCGCTTTTGCGCAGACCCTTTGATCTTATTTAGTGCTCACATACGTGGCCTCCGATTCTGTGTTCGTACCTAAAGTTTTCCTCCAATTCTTTTTTTTTCTCTTATTAAAAGTCAATACTTATGATTTATGTACATTTCGTTTATTTTTCTCCAACTAATTTAGGGACAATTACATTAAAAGACACTTCACTCATGAAAATTACCAAAAATATCCCTATTTTGCTATCTAACCCGACATAGCACCCCCTCCTTTTTTTTTTTTTTTTTTTTTCTTTCACTCTATAGCACCCCCTATTTAAAAGAGAAAAAATCTCAGCCCCCATTTTTCCTCTCTTCTCTTTCCCTCTTTATCATTTTTCCTCTCTTCTTTTCACCCTTACAACATCACTATCGCCGCCACCGCCACCAGCATCATCACTACCGCCGCCGCCACCGCTTCTTCTTCTTCTTCTCTTTTTTTTATTTTTTTATTTTTTGAATAACAATATTGATTTTCCGTTGTATATTCCGATCAAAACTCCGGTGAGGAGTTTATTTATCAAGTTTATTCTTTTTCTTCACTTTTTTCATAAAAATCCGTTGAGATCTACTAGTTTTTTTGTTAAAACTTTTGTTTAATGTTTATCAAGTGTTTTTCTTGTATAAAACTGTATAGATCTTGGATATTTGTTAAGCTTTTGTGTAAAATCTGCCAAAAGCACTGTTTAAATTATTTTTGCGAGTTTATACAATTTTATATATTTTTATACAAGTTTATACAATTCTGTAAACGTGTATAAAAATGTATAAATCTGTATATGTAGTTATTGACAGTGTATAAACACATTCTATGCACTTTTGTAAATTTGTATAAAGTTGTATATGCGTGTATGAACAGTGAATAAAGTTGTATAAATTTCAGATTTGTGCACTATTTATGGATGTTTGTATAAAATTTAAGTTTTTTGTGTATATTTTTGTATTTTCCTTCTTGCATACACATTTTTCTATGTATTTACATGTATAATTTATTATTTTGATAGATTTAGGTATATAAAATTATCAAAAAATAATTATTTAAACAAATCCACCAGTAAAATATGAAAGTTTTCTTGGGGCACGATGGATGAAAGTTTTGGCCCATTTGCAGAAATATTACATCATAAGGAGTAATTTATAAAACTATGACACTTTAGGCAATGGTTTGCCTTGTTGACGTCGCTTAAAGTGATTTTATATGAATGATCTCACTAATTTTAAGTAACTGCTCCCTCAGGGGCAATACTTTAAGTTTTAAACTTGTCAAGTGCACCCACGAGGGCAGCACTTCAAGTATAAAATGACAAGTGCTGGCAGTACTTGACCTTTTATCTCAGTCAACATTCTCCCCAGATAAATTGAAGTGCTGCACTTGCAATTTATACTTGAAGTGTTTCCCCCGTGGGAACACTTGTAAATTCATAATGTGAAGTGTTGCCTACCGAGACCATTTTGCTAAACTATTCTTAAGTGGGGACAAAAAACCATAACCAAAGATAAGAGGTACATATAGTGAAATTTTTTGCACCATAAGCAATGGTTTGTCTTTTTGCCCGCGCTAAAAGTGGTTTTGCAAAAATACCCCATGTTAAGTTTAATGAAGAAATTCTGGAAGGAAATGCTCCTGTCAAACTCATGGCACGACGCCAAGACTTGCCTTTGATCCTCTCGATTTGCCAACACTTGCGGGATTTGGCCGTAAGTGTTTGCAAAAAGGCCAAAACTTGCCCATCAATCTTTTCCTGCATTCTTACCATATAATTTGAAGTGTTGACAAGAGAACACTTGCCCTTGAAGTCTTGGCCCCATGTCAATACTTACAAATTTTTGCCTTGAAGTCTTGGCTTTATGCCAACATAAGAGTAATTTTTTAAAATATTATTAAATACGGGCAATCTTGCAAAATTACTTTTTATGGAGGTCACTCAATGAAATTTTTTAGAAAGTTTTTGCAAATTGGTGACAATAAGCCCAATGGGCTACCACCGACTAAGCCCATAAGGACTCTTAATATGAGAAGAACTCTTTACATATGTATCCGCCCATCAAAAAATAATTACTTTTAAATGTCCATAATTTTTTGTATCCAAAAATTTAATACATATTAAATATATTCCTTAACATTAATATCAATATTTATATATTATGAAGCCCCGAAAAATAGGTAAACCTCTATATCTAATAGTATGATATTTAACTCCCTTAATTAAAGGAAGCAATCAATGGTAAAAAAATAGATTACTATAAAATATAGTAGTTGCACGATTTTAGGCTTAATGATAGAGTCCTATCAATATAATATTAAATATATATCAATAATATTTAAAATATTAAATATATTAAATATCAATAATATTAAATATATTAATTATCAATAATATTAAATATATATTTAAAATATTAAATATATATCAATAATATTTAAAATATTAAATACATACTTGAAAAGTGTAAAATGTATATGGAAAGAAAGAAACAAGAAAAGGTGTACAGAAAAAGTAATTATTCTTGATAAACGTTCATGGGGCATAAATTTTCCACCAGATGACAATCCTAATAGCTAAATTATAAAAAATACTGATACTTTAAACATTTACCCTAAATAACGATACTTTTAAATATATTACAATACATACCATTTTCTTCATTTCCCTCCCTCCCTAACACAAAACACTAATTTTCTATCTCTTTCTCTCCACTCCACCCACCCACCTGCCCTTCCACCTTCTCTGGAGACCAGCCGGTGTCATTTCCGGCAAGACACATCGTGTTTTGCTGCGCGCTGCTACTGTTGGTGCATCTCTGTTGTTGCGGCGTCGCTGGAGTGGCGACGTTGCCGCTGCTGCTTTGGGCGGCACCAGATCTGTTGCTTATGGCGGTGGCCGGAGCTTCTACGCCGCCGATTTGTTTCTCTCATTCTTTTTTTTATTTTTTATTTTTGAATGTGTATTGATGTGTATATACGTATATACCCTTTTTGTATTAATGTGTATTTGTATTTGTTGTTATTAAATACATTTTCAAATCTTTTTGAATGGCTAGTTGAATGTATTTCAATTGCATGTTTGCGAATCTTTTGGTTTTTATATTTGTATATTTTTGTATATATGCGTATTTAAGTGTATGTGTGTTTCATATGTATGTGAATAAGTCTTTGTATGTCCAAAAATTCATTTGTATGGTGTGGGTGTATATAAGAGTATGTTTTGTATGTTTTAAAGTTGATGTATGTTTATGTATTTTCATTGGTTATATATGCTCTTTCTTAAAGTATGAATGTGTATTTTTTTTTGTATGTTTTATGCTTGTGTTAGCTTGTGTTATATGTTTATTCTTAAAGTATGAATGTGTATTTTTTTGTATGTTTTATGCTTGTGTTAGCTTGTGTTTCCAGTTTTTCTTTTTTTTTTTAAAAAAAATCTGGCCATCTACCACCGCCGGGCGGCGGCAAAAGCCCTGGATCTGGAGCAGTGGGCTTGGGGAGGAAGAAAACTTCATTTTTCTTGTTTTGTTAAAAATTGTTATATGCTTTGTGAGAAAAGTATTGCTATGTTATGTGAAATGGAAAAATATTGATATTTTTTGTATATTTGATGTTATGTTTGTATATTTTTGTAAATCTCGCTCTTCCATACGAGAAAGAGTAGGGCGCAAGTCAACTATCCAAACCCAAATCGAATCCGATTCCAAAAGCCGAATATAAGACGACTTCCATTTTAAACATGCTGACGACACACCTACCCTATGAATTAAAAACGTGTAAATAAATTAATTAAAAAAAACAAAATATCCACAAAATAATAGATTGGGGTTATCCTCCCATCTAAAATTTCTAGGGTTTTCAATTCCTCTAATTATAACCCTACCAAATTTTCAGATCACTCCCCAAATTCTCAACTTTAACCTAATTCCTTCTTAATTATTCAAAAATTCGTTGATTTTGTTTAAAAAGTTTGGTTTTTTATTGGTTTTGGTGTAAAATTTGTGAGATTTTTAGGTTTTGATTTTGAATTGAGCGATGGCGAGTGTTGGAGAAGGAGAAGTGGAGTATGAGAGCGATCCGGAGGAGGCTAAGTTATCGTTGAAGATGCGCAGGAGAGAAGCGAGTGATGATGAGGAGGAAGAAGAAGAAAAGGAAGTGGAGAGAGAGAAGTTGAATCGTAGAATTGAATCGGAAGGCGAATCGGAGGGAGAAGGCGCTGCTGCTGATTACGACGAGGAAGAAGAGGAAGAGTATGATGATGAGGAGGAGTATGTTGAGGAGGAGGAGGAGGAGTATGTGGAAAGTATGAAGGAGGTTGAGGCAGTAGTAGCCGAGGGCACTGATGGAGCGAAGGAAGGCGCGGGTGATGGAATCGGAGTGGGGGAAGGGATTGGTAATGGTGATGAGAATAATGTACAGGGTGAGGAGGAAGGGGAGAAGAAAGAGAATGAACCTTTTGCTGTCCCCACTGCTGGAGCGTTTTATATGCATGATGATAGGTTTAGAGACAATAGCGGTGGACGTAACAGGTACTTCACGGATAATGCAATAGTATCTGAATTGATAGAGTAGTTTGTTTTTGCATCCTATATGTGTATAGAGTTGTGTTTTGGCTGATGATTTGATAATCATGGTGTTTCTTTCAGAATCTAAAGCTATATATACCATGGAGGGTTTTGTGGATATTCTAGCTAGGTTAAACTCGTAGAAGTTTCCAAAGACGTATTGTAGACATCTGCATTTACTGGAAAATAGATGGATTGAATGGAAAGGCACCTTAGTTAGCTGCTAAATATTGAAAAATATAGAGAACTTGCTAGTTTTGTCTTTTGCTGATATCCTTTACATTTTTTTTAATGATCAAGTATAGCATGACATGCTTTGAATGTTCAGAAATAGGAGTGTGTAATTTTGCAGTACCTTCATAGTACTATGATATTATCTTTCTTTATCAAATATTGTTCAGAAAGAGAAGTAGCAGGGTAACTTTTACTAGTAATTGACTATCTTTCTTTAAAAACTCTTTATACCGATCAAAATTAAAAAAAAAAAGTAACTGACTAATTGAAATGGAAGCTCTCTCTCTGCATCTTTCTCAGTTTCTTGCTGTTGGGATTGAAATTGAGCTCTTTCTTGATTCTTTAGTATTTCTGGTTAATTAGCATCAAAATGGTTTTAGGTCATGGTGTATGTGCACTATATGATTCTACCTTTCCTCTATGTAGTATCGGCCATTTTCCCCACTTCCTTAGATTTCGTCAAGTGGTCGTGCTAGAGACATAAATGGTCATGGATAATTAGTTTATGAGCTGGGGGGAAGGTCCTCAAAAAATTGTTCCATTTTCCTTCTTGTTCATCAATTGGAAATCAATACAAAATGGGCGCTAGGGTGAGGTGTATACGGACCGTTCTAGATTACTTAGAACAAAGTTGAATGAAATATGGAACGGAAGAACTCAAAAGAGATAATCATTATCGAGCCTGGTCTCTCTAGTGGCTTTGACGGGTAGTTTTTGAAAGCTGTTTTTTATATCTTCGGAGTTGAATTATTGCTTAATATTTTCGCTGAACTACTAAAGTTATTGTGAAGTTATCGCCATCAATACTCTTCTATACATTATGAGCATAGTTTGATATTAATGTTGTATGTTGTTTGCAGGAGAACTTTTGGTGGAAGGAAGTTATGGGAATCAAGAGATGATCGGAAATGGGGACATGACAAGTTCGAAGAGTTAAGCATGGATGAGAGGCATTATGAAGAGGTGAATCCTGTTGGTCATGTGCTTCTTCGTTTTCGCTTATCTATTTTCTCAGTCTTTTGCATGATTTGTTAGGGTATATTACTAATATTTTGTCAACATTTCTTTAGGGTAGGAGGGCTTCAAGGGGCCGCGGTCGAGGTAGAGGACGAGGGTCTGAACGTGGAGCTGTGCGAGGAACAAGACCAAAAGCACAGATCAATGACGGCAATCAGAGCAACAATAAGAACCAGAAGATTCAGAATAATGCTTCAAAAGGCATGAGAGGGCGGGGTCCAAGAAGGTATCGGGCCTCATTTAAGGACAATGTTGATGCAGCTCCTCCACCAAACAAACAGTGAGTAAAAATTCGTAATTGTTTCCTTTTCCTCATCAGCAAGGATTCTTCTTGATGTTTTTCATCGAATTGATTTTTTCAGATCTGGTCTATCAATTGAGAAACTTTCACATGATAGCACTGCCAAAGCATCTGCTCCTGTATCAAATGTAGAAAATGATGCAGTGACAGCAGCTAAGCAAGGTTTTGTGTCAAGCTTGAATTCTGCTTCTCCTCCGTTTTATCCCTCTAGTTCCTCCACTAAAGAAGTCACTATGACTCACAAGAGGGAATTACAAACTGGGACAAGTAGCCGCGGTGTTCAGCCTTCTGTTTTGGGAGATAGTTCTGCTGCTGCACAATCAACTGCAGTGTTGCGAGGGAAGAATGTCGGTGATTCTATTAGCCTTGACAAAGTTAATATTGCTGATCCTATTAACGCAGTAGCTGCGAAGCCTTCATCTGGTTTGCAGTTGCCTCCGGGTTCTTCGACAATAAATCCCACTCTGTCTCAGCCATTGAGAGGCCAAGGGAGAGGATTTAATGCAGTGCCACATGTAAACTACCAATCCACTGTGATAAATAACCAATTCAACAGAGTTTCTCAGCAGACTAACCTCCCGTCTACTCAGAGAAATTCTGCTGTAAGTCGAGGACAACCTTCTTTCCAAGTTACTGGTCAGCAGTTCGCTCAGCGATCTGGTACCAGATCTCAAGGTTCATCTCCCCCCAAAACTGGGCAATCTATCTTGGAAACGGTCGATCTTGAATCTTCTCCAGATTCAAGTAAATTAAAGAGTGCTATGGTCGCAAAAGGAAAAGGCACTCTTCAGAACACTGGAAGAGGACCAGTTCTCTATGGTGGAGCTCAGGTTATGGGTGCACCTGGAAGCATGGGTAATGGTGATCAGAACTTTCCAGCCTTTTTTCCAGGTAAAACTTCTATAATTAGTACCAATATTTACTGAAGGAATTGGAAATGGAAACATTGTACTTGTTCAGGATTCATGGTTGCCTTGTAGTCAGGTCATTAGGAAAACATTCATTATAACATCATCTTTCTGTGTTTGGAATGGTTCAGTAGCGTGCTGTTCAGTACTCTTTCACTGTAGGTTTTACTGGCTGGGATTTCTTTCCAGAAATTATGCTATAATGATACTGAGCCATGTGATATTTATCAAGAATGTTGGTCTGTGTTATTGGTAGATTATGGTAATTATATTGGTTCCTGCTCCTAAAGGAAAATCACTTTTGTACCTCCTGTTTCCCAGCAACACTTACTTAGTATTCCTCTCTTGTGAAATTGGCAGTCATGCAATTCCCGGGCCAGCACCCTGGTGGCATTGGAGTTCCTGCTGTTGGCATGGCCTTTCCTGGATATGTTGGTCAACCACAAGGCTCGGGGAATTCTGAGATGACTTGGTAAGTTTTTATGACTCCGTGAATAATAGGCTCGCCACTCTACCCTTCTTCTCCACGTAAATTCCCTGCTTTTGTCCGCACCGGGGCACAAACCTGTGACTTCGCCTAACTCACATATCACAACCATATTTCCCATCTGAATCGTTGCATATTTATCTCTGTTCATATAATCGTAAATATTGGTATACTGGTTTGCCGATAATGGATAAGTTTTGGATGATTTTGGTTTCAATCTTCAGGCTGCCAGTTTTAGCTGGAGCTGGAGCATTAGGTGCATCATACTGTTCGCCATATTTTGCTGTTGATGGTGCTTATCATGGTCGGCCATCTGGGCAAATGTCTTCTCTTACGGCTGCTCCGAGGTCAGTATTCTCACATGCATTTCAAGCCAGCTTCATTAATTTTTTCCTCTATGCTGGCATGTCTGCGTCATTCTTGTTCCACACAATTTTTTCAGCCCTTTGCATTATAAATCTGGGCTTGTTTTCCTTAACAGATGTTACTGAACTTTGGTCTGTGACGACTTATTATGTGTGAACAGATAGTATGACAGTGTATAAAGACAAATATGACCCAATCATTAATTTTCTCTCAAGGGAAGACATGACTTGTTTGCATAACCTGTGAAAATAAATGCAAAGTCTGTACAATTGCAGCCAAAATTTTGAAGGATCCATTTCGTTGTTTGTAGTGAAATTTTAGTCTTAGAAAGTGTACTCTCTTTGAGACAGCTTTGTTTGTGCAGTGTCTTTCTGCACTGACCGTAACTGGTTTGCCATCTGTCTTGTCTCTGAGAAAGTGATTTCTTGATTCTTTAAAATATTGCGGCTATATATTTGTAATGTTTTTATTGTACTTATAATAAATGGAAAAGGAACTTAACAATCACTTATCTCTGCAGCAAAGAGAACAATACCAGTAATAAACCAACTAATGAAAGCAAGCCTCAACAGAGACCAGGTGAGATGTGCTGCTTATGTTCTAGTTTTTGCATAATTTGTTCTGCTGCTGCAAACCTGTTACCATATGTCGCTGATCTTCTATCCCCCATTTCGTCTCTCAGAGCTCTCAAAAGATGACTTAGGTCAACGTCAGAAGAATTCTCGCAGGCAAGCTTATGAGATATTCTATTGATTATGAATTCATTTATATCTGTTTACTTATCCTTTGTTGATTGTGAATTCATTTATTGTTCTTTGCAGATATTTGGAGATGAAATTTGACCAGTGAGCTAGTTCGTAGGTTGAATCTGTTTAAATAAGCAGATTAAGGTCGAGAGTTACTGTTGAAAATTTGCTTCTTTAGTTGACAGTTGCATTTACATCGCTAGTCTAGCGTTGCAAATCTCTGAGTAAAACTTTTGGTGCTGCAGGCCTTCTCCCAGACCCTATGTTCTCCGAGTGTTGACCTGGAGTATTTAGGGCTCTCATGTGTTGTGATGTATTTTAGGTAACGATTTTTGGTTGTGACTTGATTCTCATAGTTTCTTGTGAAGTGATCAGCATTTTGTTATTCTGGCCAAACATAATTTCTAATCATTCTTAATTTCCGTGGCATTCGCCCCTCCCCACCTTCATAAAGAAGGGCACAGAAAAGAAGAAAGCAAAAGAAAAAGCACTCTTACCGCCCCAGGGGGGTTGGGGGGGGGGGTGGGGAGAGATTTTAATCTCGAAGGAATTTCTCTGATGGTTTCATGATGTAGCTTTAAATAAATTGACTCTTGTATTATGTACATTTATTCTACTACTGATTCATACAGCTATTATTTTTCATCCCAGGTTTACATGACAAACGCCTGCTCATGCTGCTTCACTCGTGGGGATACACTGCAGCTTGACGGGTGGCAGTTATTTGTTTGAATATGTGGTACTGATACATTACTCTAGTTTCATGCTTAGTGGATGCTTCTTTCAAAGTTGAGAAATAAGCTCTACCCTGTTTTCAAATCTCAGGTTCTTGTGGCTTGGTTTTTTTCTTTAACTGAAGCAAGTGAGAATTGTTGATTGGTTTCTTGGAATGATGACAAAAATAATGGTATAAAGGCCAGAAGCGGTTGCAGCTGTTTTTTTATTATGTGAAGTTTTTCTTTTCTAAATTAGATGGTCCTACTGTCTTCCAAGTTGTCCGGCAGTTATTCTAAGTTACTACTTATTTGGCGGATACTTTCAGGCTTATGTAGTTATATTATGGTAACAAGAGCGCATGGCTAGCTCAGATTTTGGATAATAAATTTTGTTTGAAAAGACATTGGTTCGTCTGTCCCCATTTTATGAACAGTTAAAGAGTAGTTGATATGGGGTCTTTCCTTATGGAATTACTTACCATTCGATGGATTGCTCGGAATTCTTGTGGGACTCCGCGAAAAACCTAAAACACTCCCTCATCTCTCTTTTTGTCACTCACTGGCACCAACAAAGCACTCGTCCAATACTGTCAATATCGAGCTCTTTAAATATGCAAGTGTGTGAAAACCGTTCACTGTAGGCCTGTGAAAGTAATAAACTTCTATATGTCAAATGTAGTAATGTTGCTCTTGATATAATCCAAAATCTACTACGAGTTGTTACATTACTCTATATTTTCCTGCAGTAAATGACATTGCTGTAAGATCAGTTGTTTATTTGAAGCCTGAAGGTGGAAAAGGTTCTTTCCTAGTTGTGCGTACAGCACATCCACCTTAAATCAACACAGAACTCGAGCATTTAAATAATGCAAGTAGCTGATTTTCTGTCTTAAAAATTTGATCTGAGACTCAGAGTCAATGAGTTGTATGCATATGTTGGGTTCCTCAACTAAGATTCTTAAGCGTCACTCTTCAAGCTTATAGACTGTGATGCCATTGGCTTAGTAAAGACCATGCTTGTCATTTTGTTTAACAGAAGTAATAAATGAAGTTTAAAAAATTCCAACTCCGAACCAATTTTTGCAGTAGTTACACTGTGGTTTCATACGATCATATCATAGTAAAAGGCAAGTTGACTAACAGAGCACAAGATTTGTCTTTTTAGCCATGTTTTTGTGCATCTCCACAATTAGTTGGTCAAAGACTGATGTTCTTTACTAGACGATTGATTAGATCAATTTTATATACTGGAATTAAAGGGACAGTCCGGTGCATAAAGCTCCTGCGTTCAAGCAGGGTTTGGGAAAGAGTCGCACTCAATTTAGGGTGATATATGTGCAGCTATATTGTGATGCAAGTACCAGTGATTGTTTTCACAGTTCGACCCCGTGAATCATAGGTCACGAGACAACTTTACCGATTGCTCAAAGGCTCTTTCCAATTAGAACTAGAAACTAAAAACTGTCTTTCTCAGTCCTTACTTACCAAACCTGCTGAGATGTTTTCGAAAATTTTTGCTCTTTATGAATATGCATTTAACAAATCTATAGTAAAGGAAAAAAAGCTTATTAATCACATAATAAGAGTATGATATAAATTAGTACTAATTAGAGATATTACCAAACCTCGATTACAAAAAAAATAATTATGATACTGGTTATCAAGAATATACTACTATTTTTACTAGCAACGTGTATATCAAGTAGTGTAACGTAACTATATTAAACATTGTTTTCGACAATGACTCCTTCAAAAAAGTGAAGAGAAAAAAAAAAAACTTAGTTTTCTCATTTCATTTTGAAGATAATGCGTCGGTGACGATTACATCATTAAATGGTAAAAAAAGGATAAATAAAAAAATCTGAAAAAGGAAACAGCAAACTAGTTCCCAAGATTTTCAATTCAGTTTTTACTTTGAGACATTAGTCTCAGTTTGTGGGGTATATGCTCATCATTGTTTGCTCTACTCTTCAACTCAATTCACTTACTCTTCTTTCTACACTGCCCATTCTCACTTTCTTGAATTCTATTACATTTCCAACTCTTTAGAGCTAATCATTTGGATCTTTTGTGGGGTTAGTCTTAGTCCAACAATTTTCTTGTTAATTCAAAGTAAGATCTTGAAGCAAATGAGTTAATTCTTGAAGATCACTTGCTCTGTTTTTAATCTTGTAAGTCTTTAATCTTCCTAACTAATATACTAGAAGCATATTTGGTAGATTGTTAATATGTAAGTCTTTATTTTTTTTAATCTTTCAAGTACGTTCTTGAAATTTTCAATCATTAAGAAAGTTAGAAATGAAGTACTGTATTACTCCATACCTGCTGTGTATTTTCTTGTACTAATTGTCTAATTCCAAGATTTGAATGCCCAAGTCACTAAGAAGGAAATAGTACTACTCCTTTATTTTCCAAGAATATATTTTATGAGTCGTTTCTTGAGCCGAAGGTCTATCGGAAACATCCTCTCTACTTCACTCGAGGTAGTGAGGTCTGCATACATCTTTGTCCCGAGACCCCACTTGTGGGATCGTATGTTGTTGTATATTTTATGAGTTGTGTATTTGAGTACATTCTGTTCTTTTAACTTCTGCAGGTAAAAGAATCCGTTCTTGTATTTTTGCATCTGTTTAGATATCAGTTTAGTCACAAACTAATAAGAAGACTCTCAAATATGTTCTTTTTTTGTAGGTACATGTAATTGGCGCCTCTTTTGAGGTCGGTGTAGATGTAAACAATCTTGTATAAACATTTTTAGCATACATAGTCCAACTAATGGAGGATATAGTAAGACCGTCTCCCTTGAGGCTGAATGGTCCGGTGAAGTCCACATTGTCAGGAAGAACAACTCCTAGAGGATCTCCCAGGAGATTGAACTCTGGTCGGACCCCACGTAGAGATGGTAGAAGTGGTGCTTTTAGCTCTCAGTGGTTTAGAAGTAACCGCATTGTACTTTGGCTGCTTCTGATTACTCTTTGGGCCTATGGAGGATTTTATTTCCAATCAAGGTGGGCTCATGGAGATAACAAGGAAGGCATTTTTGGAGGATCTGGAGATGATGTAGGCAATGGAACTTCTCAGCCAGAGGAAAAAATTCAACGGAAACTGGTTGTAACTGAGGATTCTTTAGCAATCAAGGCTCCAAGTAATAAAACACAGGCCAATTCAGTGGACCTGGATGTAGTCTTGGCCAAACAGGGCAAGAGTGTGGCATCCGACAAAGGTGCATCTTCTAAGAAGAAGAGCAAGAAATCTGGGCGTGCTTCTCGTAGGAAGACTCGTGGTAAGAAGAAGGTGGCAGCAGAAGTAGTCAGCAATGATGATGCTGAAGTCGAAGAAGAGGAAATACCAAAACGAAATACTACCTATGGCCTGCTTGTCGGTCCATTTGGATCAATAGAGGACAAGATTTTGGAGTGGAGTCCTGAAAAGCGTTCAGGAACCTGCGATAGGAAAAGTCAGTTTGCACGTCTTGTTTGGTCTAGGAAGTTTGTGCTGATACTCCATGAACTCTCAATGACTGGAGCTCCACTTGCCATGTTGGAATTGGCTACGGAGCTTTTAAGCTGTGGGGCAACAGTCTATGTAGTACCTCTCAGCAAAAGGGGTGGTTTGATGTCAGAACTGTCCAGAAGAAAGATCAAAGTGCTGGAAGACAAGTCAGACCTCAGTTTCAAAACAGCCATGAAAGCTGATCTTATTATTGCAGGCTCTGCAGTGTGTGCATCATGGATAGGTAAGCACTTTCACATATATTATATATAATCACTCTATCTATGTGCTGAGTTCTAATGTGGAAGGTTATGCTTGTAATATGATCTTACAGTCTTCACTGATTGAACAGCTGCAGCATATTTTGTTCAATTGATAGATCTGTCTCATAAATACAATTTAGCTTACTTCCGCTTATACTACTTGTGATGATCCTTATACTTTTTAGTCACTAACAACCATATCTATAACTAAACTTTTGGATTCTCATTATATCAAGAAAATAGCCATTTTTTGCGAGTTTGCAGTGCAAACTTCTTTGTAGACCTGCATTGCCAAACTTGACTCAGTTTTTAGTATTCCTGGAATGATGTGTATTAATCAGTTCACTTCTTTTGTTTCATGAAGAGTCTCTTTTTTGGCTGTGCTAGCATGAGAGGCTATTTCCTTGATTTTAGCCATCATGAATTCTATGACTTTGCTTCTTTTCTGTTCTGTGTCCTTTGCTAACTTCTTACAATCAATCTCTCGCTTTCAGAACAATATGCAGCACGTACTGTGCTAGGTTCAGGCCAAATTGCTTGGTGGATCATGGAAAACCGCCGGGAATACTTTGATCGGGCAAAACTTGCTTTCAACCGAGTGAAAAAACTGATCTTTCTGTCTGAATCACAGTCTAAGCGTTGGTTGGCTTGGTGTGAGGAAGAACATATAAAGCTGAAAACTCAGCCTGGACTGATTCCACTTTCCGTTAGTGATGAATTGGCTTTTGTAGCAGGTATCCCGTGCTCGCTAAGCACTCCGCTATTCAGTCCTGAGAAGATGCTGGAAAAGAGGCAGCTACTGAGAAATTTGGTTAGGAAAGAGATGGGGTTGGCAGACAATGATATGCTTGTCATGTCCTTGAGTAGTATAAACCCTGGAAAGGGTCAGTTTTTGCTTCTTGAATCAACGCGTTTGCTGATTGAGGGAGGTCCTCCTCTGAATGGATCTGCTGTTAAAAATCAGGATTCTCACAAAAGGGCATTGCTTCATAATTGGAAACAATTTGGTGAACTGGAAAACGAATCTTCCACCTTGGGAAATAACCCGAAAAGGAAAGTGTTGCAGCTACCCCAGCTTTTCAGTAAGGGGGTTAACTATAAAGTTGGGATTAAAAAGGACAGCGGAACTCGAAAGCTTTTCGCCCTGACTGAAGGAAAGCAGGGAGAAAAGCTTAAGGTTCTCATTGGCTCCGTCGGATCCAAGAGCAACAAGGTGCCTTATGTTAAAGCGCTTCTCAACTTTCTATCTCAGCATTCTAACTTGTCAAACACGGTACTATGGACTCCATCAACCACTCGTGTCGCCGCGCTTTATGCTGCTGCAGATGTTTATATAATGAATTCTCAGGTGATCCTTTACAACTTTATGTAACTCAAATTACTGTTGACTTTCAGCAAATGTAGTATGACTTCTTTTGGGAGATATTAATATTCAAGAGTTTAACAGTGTAGTCACAAATAGTTTGAAAAGTGGATAGTAAGAATTATAATTGCAAACTTTTGCTTTTTGCAAGAAGCGTCAGTGAATTGGATAGAGGGGGAGAAAGAAAGTAGGTCAAGTAGAGAGACATGGAGTAAAGAAGAGAGTACAAGTCAAATTATAATTTGAGAAGTCAACAAGTAAGAGAGGAAGTTCTGATTTTAGCTAGACGGTGGGTTTGGGGGGGGGGGGGGTAAAGAAGTAATGTAGCTCAAGTTATTAAACATAGATGAGAGGGTAGGGGTTTCATATGCTATTGATGCTCTCTGCAGATCTATAATATCTTCCTGATTGATGATATTTGAGATTAGAAAGAAGCATAAGCACTTGTGAGGCTGTGCTACCTTTTGTAAAGATTTCTCGATGAATGTAAAAGCTATATGAAATTATTCTCAATAAGGAGTACCCAAGTCATGGTATTTTAGCAATTATAAACTGTGGATCCTCTAATTAAACTGACAAACGGAGTTATCTGGCGTTCTTGGAAATTCCTCTTATAATTCAACCTGGGTGTATATGAGGAACCATGCTATAGATCATGACTTTAGATATTTCAGCCATTCTACCTTATCACTAGTTTTTCAAGCTGTTGAAACATACAGATTACTGAAATGTGTCCTCCAAGGACAACTATTTTTACTGCCTCGATGAAATAATCTGTTCTTTTTCTTCAATTAACTTCAGCATACCTTCCTGAAATGGTTACGATCACACGAGTATTTTTATTGTACATCTAGGACAATTGTTGGGTTTCCTTGACAAATTGTAGTTGCTTAGTTCATTTGATGGATATTTTTCTTGTGTAATGGTTGCTTACTCTTTGCAGGGACTTGGAGAAACATTTGGGAGGGTAACAATTGAAGCAATGGCATTTGGTCTTCCTGTAAGATTCTCAATTCTGTCCTGCCAATAGTATAATGTTGTCACCGTTAGATATGCATGTACTTGCCTGCTACCGAGACAGTCGTATTTGATGCCAGAAATTTTGAACGCGCTGGGCAGAAGCTATTTCAGGCTAGAGAGTTGATTCTAGTCTTGGGCGATCCTCTAGATTGACCTTTTAAACCTAGGCAGATTACAGCTGTTTTTCCTTCCCCGCAAGCATAGCATGATGAGCCCAAGTAACGGCAGTAAATCTGCCACAAAATAGCTGAAATTTATGATTAAATGCAGTGCTTTCAACACAATGCGAGGTCCTTGTTTTGATGCATAATTCTTGATACAGGTACTGGGAACAGATGCTGGAGGCACGAAGGAGATTGTTGAACATAACGTAACAGGTCTTCTTCATCCTTTGGGACGTCCAGGGGCTCAAGTTCTTGTCCGGAATATTCAGCATTTGCTGAAGAACCCATCAGAAAGGCAGCGAATGGGAAGCAGTGGAAGAAACAAGGTAAAACAAATGTACCTAAAGAAGCATATGTACAAGAAATTTGGAGAAGTATTATACGACTGTATGAGAATAAAATAACATTGAATATGCAGGGCATTTTTCATTCTTTTCCTATTGTACAATTTTCCAAGGTTACTCGTTTTTTCCACTATTTTCTTCCCCAAGAAAACCAGATCAAGAGTCGGCGTCTTTTTGTACAGTACGAAATCCAGTCATGTTTGCTCATAGAGATCAACCATTTTTACTGTTTACTTTGCCGAGTTATCTGTGATCTCATTGGTGTTGTCTGAAACATCTTCATCATTTGGCTTTCTGAAGTTCAGATAAAAACTTACTCCATTTAGTCAGGGGTTTGGTCTAAGTAGTAAGAGCGAAAATTATTATGTTGTATTGATTAGGCGCACATAACAGATCAGACCCTTGTCACCGACAAGAATCTCGTATTAAAGTGGAGAAGAGTAGAAACAGGCTCATTATCTACTGAGTTTTTGTTACTGCATCACTCACGTCTCACCTTCAAAACATTTCCGGCTTGTTAAAAAGAAAAAGATCCAAACATTATCATTAGTTGCCTGCCAATTTCCTCAATTTGGCAAATGAAAGACTATATACAATTTTTCTAACTATATAACTGTACAATCAACACAAACTGGTGACCACTTAAAACTTTTACATCTCCAGGCAGCAGCCAGATTGAACATGGCCTGAGAATTCCACAGGAGTATCCATTTTAGTCCACTTATAATTCTGTAAATCCAGAACGTAAGTATTGTGTGGCTCATTGTATCCCTTAGAACCAATCATCAAAATCTTACCACGCCACGCTGTCACAAAGGCTACATTTCTAAGCTCCGCTGGAAGCCCCGTCACAACTTGCCACGTCGACTCTCGTAGTGCCAGCACATCACCGTCCCGGCACAAGTACAATTTTCCGTCCCCACCCTCGATACAAGTCCTCGGACACGTGGAAACATCGAAGAAGTGTTCGACAACTGGGTCCCAACGACACGTGGACACATCAAACGCCTCGACACTTGTCCCGAACCTACCTTGCATGCACGTGTCATATCCACCAATGACGTGGAATTTCCCTTGAATAAAAGCACATTTACATTCATCCCGTTCATTTGCCATGTCAGGTATGGGGACCCACTTATCATTTGCCACGTCATACGCCATGGCTGATTTTAATGCATTCTTCTCCTCATCATGTCCACCTGCTACGTAGACCATCCGTGCAGAATCCGACACACACCCGAAAAATGATCTCCGACAACCTGGCATGTCCGCGCCCGGATGCCACGTGGCAGTCACAAAATCATAAACAAATACAGCATTGGAAGGTTCCCAAGTAATAGGGTCCCATCCACCCATCACCACCAAGCTCAGCCCAACTCCAACAAGCTGACAAAACATGGGTAAACCGCTTGAATATCCAGGAACCGGTGGTAGTTCGGCCCAGTGACCAGACTCCGGTTCATAAAGTGTAAGCTTATAAACCGGAGAATTTGAGTACTTGAATGACTTGACTTTTACGTTGGGGTCTATTCTTGCTTGTGCCATTATTATAACGTGGCGGGTGCAGCCTGCAGACTTTCTTAGCTTCCAAAAGTCTTGAAGTTGAATTTGGAGTTTCCAATTTCGACATACGGATGTAATAGACGGGAAAGTGTTGTAAGGGACACGAATAAGACATTCGAGTGCGAGGTCGTAAGGAAGACTAGGAATTAGTTCCATTGTTCCAACGTTAGAGTTACAAAAATAATACTCCTAAGTAACTAGCTAGACTTTATATAAAAGAATCTTGAATTCATGGGGTGCATGCCCATGTCCATGTGGAAGTAAAAAAGAGTGAAAAGCTTCTAGAAGGATACTGACTTTTGAGACTATAGAGTACAGAGGAAACCAATGTAGAAGGAAGGGACCATAACTTTGAGAACTTTTTGTTTTGGGTGGTCTTTTTTCTGGAAAGATTTAAAAGTAGCTTCATTAGTGGTTATGGTGATCATGTGCTAGTACTATTATATACGACACTTTTTGAGTTCTTCTAGAAGGATAAGCTAGCTAGGACCAGAACAAAATCTATGAGAGACCCATAGTATGAGGTTTAGGGGATTCTTTGATAGTGCTGGTATTTTGTTATTTTGTGCCTTAGACGGATTTGTTGAGTTTGCCTGTTTTCCATCAAATAAATAAATAAATAAATGGTGAATGAAAAATCTATTTAATGCACAAAAAGTTCGATGGTTTTCGGAAATGGTATGTAGACAGAACATGTATCTTTCTTTTTTATATTATCTGATTCCTGCGACTGCAATCAATCTTTTTAATTTGTTGCAACTTGCACAAGTACATATAGGATTTTGAACCATTTCTCGTTTTAATATATGATCACAAATTCAAAACCAGAAAAATGAGCTACGTTCGATGTTGCAAGCTAGTAATATATTTTCAAAGTCGCTTTCAGTTCAATAAAATTATAATGTAAGCACTTGAAAGAAGGATGAGTTGTAATTTGTACTCTATATCTTATCCTCGTCATGACTCATGCCCACCTGCACTAGTGCACACTTATGAATTGTTTCTAGAAGGAAATTAAAGGACCAGAACAAGTCTACAAGAAACGCATCACATTTGGGCGTGTTTCATAGTGCTGGTACTTTGTTCGATCTTTTATGCCTTAACTGACGGATTACTTGAGTTTCCACGTTTTGTTTCCAGTTATATATAAATACGTGTACTATGGAGATCTATATTCCACTGGTTAAGATCTTTCCATGCAGATCATTCAGAACTATAATTAAAGGAATAAGGACGGCTGATTTTTCCATCCTCGTTAAGAAATGGACATTTTAGCCTAGTAATGACTTATGCGTCATCCTCATGCCTCTTTTTTCTTTGTTTTTTAAATTCTTTCTGGCTCTTTTTTGTTAGACATTAAACCCTACCTTGAAAAGAGAAAGGTAGTAGAAATAAAGGAAAAGGCTTCAATTCAATGACATACACCGAATGTGAATACATAGGATAGTCAATTTTCCTCTTCAATTTTGTAAATTTATTTTGTGTCTGTTATTCTCTTGTTGCCTAGCAAAGTCGAATAACTATGAATTGTATAAGTCGCATCAGATAGATATGTGGACACATCAATTAATGAAAAAGAAAAACGATATTTTTTGACGTTATTGAAAATAAAAATGCAACACACACATCACAGATATGGGCATTTTGGCATTGAACTCAGTCTCTCTTCATTCATATGGGATGTGGCAATTGGTTATTTGGTAGTAATAATTCATTTTTTTACCATAGCGACGTTACAAGAGGTACTCTCATCTTCAATATTTCATATTCTAAACTAGATTATGACCTGCATTAGTCTTTTAAAACTTATCATATGGCCTAACAGACCAAAAGTATTTCATTATTCATTTTAGACGTACATAAATAAATTGCTTGGTTTAATCCAAATTACCGACAGGTTGCTTACTGAATAAAAGTAAACAAGTGTCTGATCAAGTTGTGGTCTACAAACTAGCTGTAACGTTTTCTTTTTCTTTTTATTTAAAAGATGTAACCCACTGAAAGTGACTTATTATAAGGACTCGTTGGATATACAAGGGGTTACACATGACACTAGCTGCTAGCTATAAGGAAAAAGTAGTTCTATTATACATCATTGTGGGCATTATATTATTGATTACGTGACGAAGATAAAACAAGTTGTAATTATTATAGACGTCTATTCTGCTTTCCAATAGTATGAAACGCATTTTTTTTCTTTGCAGTATTATTATTGCTGGTAACCTGGAAATGTCAATGAGCGTTTAAGTCCTGCACATTAAATAGTTTGTTGTGTACAATGTGTCATTGGACCCCCTCAAGTCAACTGATCGTTACGTTACATTCTGGAAGAATTGAATTTAAAAGAGTTGATCAAAGCAGTGATATCATGGATCATGTTTGTTCTAAACCTTCCATTTTTAAGTAAAAGTAGTATACTTTGCTTGCATAAGAACGCACCAAAAGTCCATGACTTATAAGCCAATAAACTATAGTATCTTAAAGGGGTACGACAAATTCTAGAACATTGTTAGATCATAAATTCTGCTGTATTGCACTGATTTAATAAACTCTAATTTGGTAAATTAAACTGATGATGACCATGATTGCCAATCAAAAGACAATATAGGCAAGCATTAGAAAGACTTGGTCAATGAGAGCCTTTTTATATAGGCAAGCTAGGAAGGAAAAACTTCTTGGCAGCATGTTTTACCTTTTTATATAGACCTTACGCACCGCAATTCAGATTAAATCGGATTTTCACTTTTTTTAGATCTTATACAACATGATTCAGATTAATCGAATAAGTGGTATCGAATACCAGATAGTTAAGCATAATAAGACTGTCGAAATGAGAAAACAAACGACAAACTAGTAGCCGTTGCAAGCTGACATATGGTATTGCAACAGAAAGCACACCAAGAAAAAAGAAGAATCAATTATGTAGCAAAGCTCACTCTCATTTCTGACCTAAGAAAATCCACAAACTAAAGAAAATAAAACAAGACATGTACATATTGCCCTTTGAAAGTTTCATATCTCCAAACAACAAACTGATTGAACATGGCCACAGTATTCATCTGGAGTGTCCACTTTGGTCCATGTCATCTCTTTACCATTACTCAGATCAAGTTCATAACCACAGTAGAGTTCATCAAACCCACCATTTCCCACAGCTAGCAACTTCCCCTGCCACGCTGTCAAATACGCCACGGTGGATATCTCACTTGGCAACCTCGCCACGTGCTTCCACATGGCATCCCACTTTACGACCACGTCACCGTCCCGGCACGTGTACAACCTCCCATCATCGCCTTCTACACACTTGTCCGAACACGCGTGGCCACCTAGGAAATCATCGTCGAGGCGCCAATTCCACGTGGCAAAGTCGAACACCTCAGCGCTGACCTGGAACTGACCTTGTGCATGAGTAGGATAACCACCAATGACGTGGAATTTACCATCATGAAATACACACTTACATTCATCTCTCTCCATAACCATTTCAGGCAATGTAACCCACTCATCTTTCGCCACGTCATATAACATAACTGATTTTAACGCATTTTTTTCATCGTCATGCCCACCCGCAACCAAAACAACCCGCTCCGAATCTGACCCAACCCCGAAAAACAACCTTTGTTCACCCGGCATGTCAGCCCCACGCCTCCACGTACCAGAAACAAAGTTGTAAATAAAAACACAATCCATAACCCGCCAAGTAACCGGGTCACACCCACCCATCACAACAAGATCCGACCCGACTCCAACAACCCGACAAAACATGGGCAACCCTTCAACTAACTCCGGTATTGGCGGCAAATCATACCAACTTCCCTTTTTCGGGTCATAAACGGAGACCCGGTAAATTTGGGTTGATGAAAGGCTAGTAACACCATGTGGTTTTGTAGTGGTAGTAACCATGGCTTGGGCCATGACAAAAACGGGTCGGGTAAGACCCGACACTTTTCGGAGTTGACGAAATTCTGGTTGTTTGATTTCACGTTTCCAGTTACTGCAAACTGAAGCAGCTTTGGAAAATTCATCATAAGGAAGACGAATAAGACATTCAAGTGCAATATCATTTGGAAGACCTGGAAGCAAGTCCATGAATCTCCGAACCCTGCCTGAACACGGGATACAGACTTAAAAGCTAAGAGAAAGAGAGATTTTTACAAAGCTGAAAAGTGGTTTCAAGAAACTTATAAGCAGAGAGTTGCTGTTGTTGCATGCATAAATATTCATTTTAGGCTTTAGAATAGTGACAAACTATAGGTTTCTTTTTGTGGGGGCCACAGTAGGCCCCACTAGGAAAAAGAAACTACAGAAATCCAAAACAATGTCCTCTCACAATCCAAGAGGGAGGAGATATTAACGAGGTCAATTCTCCTTGTTTACTGAGGATTGCTCCCCACCTTAGTCCCCCACTTTTAATTAAAATGTTTATACGCAATTGGCTCTTCTAGTCGGTCCACTTATGCTTTTTTTTGTATAATGAGTCACATCTGTTACACACTTGTTTGTAAATTTTAACAATTTGTATAATGAGACATCTGTTAAAGTAGAGTTGTATGTGTCCAACTCTACTTTAGCCGACGAGTCATATTTTCAGGGGCTAATTTTGTTGCCCTATACATTATATGCAAGCAGTTGGATGTATTCATCATAGTGTTGTACAGTTAGGTTCTTAGAATAGGAGTAGATACTCGATTATCTCCCATTACACCTCCATCCAATGATCTACAGTGATGTATAGAATTGGAGTTTGTAAAATTACTGTAGTATTCACAAAGTTAAAGAAGTTTGAATTGATATCTAACTTTAGCTCTCATTGCACTGCATGTGCATGCGCACATATTCACCAGACAACCACCAATTTGCTTGTATTAATTCGTATCTGATTCAATTCATTTCTCCTACTGCTGCAAATACTGTAGCATTTTACTCATGAGTTGTAATTCATTATATTCTTTTAACAAATATATTTTGATATAGCAATAATTTTGATACAGACAAGTATGGCCAATAGCGGTGCCGCCAATTTAACATATATCGGTATCTTTCTTTGTGAATATATTAAGAGATTTGGACATCAACATATAAAATATGTAGTGATGGCTAGATTTTGTTGAATACGAGCTTAAAAAATGTTGAGCATATAAAAAAAACAATTAGAAGCAAAGAATTCTTTTAACAAAGTAGGGTCTATTTAATTTCATTCTGTGGACACGAACAGAAAAACCAAAAAAATTGAGAAATAATAAAAGAAAAGGGAGAAGATATATTTGTACGTCATGAATAATTGACCCAACTCCTATTCTATATTATCCTTTTTCCGTTTTCCTTTTCAGGACGCTAGTTAAGGTGTGCTTCATGATGCTGCTTATTATTTTTGGTACAGCCTCACATGGTAGGACAAAATCAACATGGTCATTGAAGGCTATTTGCAATTTAAATAAGTTAAATCTTAAAACATTTATTGATTAATCGTATCGTTACTTTGTCTAGCTATTAACTTATTTATATTACATAAATTGGATCCCATATATTACTAGTTTTTTAAAGGATTTCTTCTCAAACTAAACTTTTGCACATTGAACATAAGGAATTAGTCTTTTGCTGATGAATTATATAAGTCATTGAAAAATTCTAGACCTTTTCTTCTTCGTATAAACGAAGTTGCCTTCTTTTCCGCATGATCTTATATCACTTAAACAGCGATAGTTAACATTGTTTTGCATTTGATGTTATATAAAAGTCCTAAAAAATAAGTTATTTGTGTTGTTAACTTACTTATGTAATCTACTATGAGTATGTTCAACTGTTTGTAGCGGAATAATTCAAGTTTTTAGTCCAATATCTTTAGCAGATGCACCTGGCCTTTGTTATACTGCAAGTTATTTTTCATAAAAATACGAAAACGATCAACTTCAATTATAAGAATAAAAAGAATTTGATTTCGTAGGAATGATTCACATTTAAAGAAAGAAAAATAAAAAACACACATCACTCGGTTTGCTTTGTGAATAATACTCTACCTAGAGTTAAATGAACTAATAATTTTGATGTTTTTTTCTTTTGTGGGTTTTGAGCTCTCGCGCTTGCCCTGCTGATTGCAGCCTGCAGGCCACTCTAATTTGAATAGAATCCTTGTGCTGACATATCTAAGATGAGTTTATATTAAAATGAGGAGAAAAGCCTTCAGGATGAACATGATAGTATATATTTTATTTCTTGAAGTTATTATTGGATAATATTCGTTTTGTTTGGAGATTCGATATACTCGTCCATTCTGATTGTTTTCCATAGAACTGCATAACCCAATATAGACAAGGAACGATGAAGAATCAAAGCAGTTCTCTCATTGTAAAGTAAAGAGTGGCCAAAACAGAGTACACACTTGCGGATACCTTTTTCTGCTGCTAAAAGTTCACAATGTTATTTCATATACGGTCAAACCTTTTTTTAACCAATTTTTCATATTATGTTATATAGTATGTTCTCTATAGCATTTTGCAATAGGCTATAGCAAGCCAAGAAAATGTCCAGACAAATGCAACTATGGAGAGGTTCAAGTTGAACTATATCTCCAAAGTTGTCAAGACGAAGCGTACTTGACAAACTGGAGAGACTTAGCAAACAACAACATACCCAGTCTATCCCACAAGTGGGGTCTGGGAAGGGTGATAATATTATTTGTTGTTGACAACACTATTCTGGCTATTGGAGTAATCGAGGGGACCATCAACCGCTGCTCTGGGTACAACTTGTGTGATGGTGATTCATATTCAAAATGTGCCTTCTACTCGCTAAAACGGACGACAGTAATAGAGATGACATAAACGAGGAACAAAGTAAAAGGCTAACGTGAGACATCAGTATTGGATGGGGAATTTTTTAATATAGGATGTCGGCCTTGTAGTTTCTTCAATTACATTAACAAGCCACCGTAGGTGTCAAAGCACTGTGGGGTCATCTGCTCTTCCAATAATGAAAGATGGCATTGAAGTCCCCAAAAACTTTTTTCTAATGGATCGTCCACAGTTACATTGAAGTTCCCCCTACTACTAGCTACAAGTCGCTCCACAAATCAAAGATAATAATTCAAGCTTCACACCGTTGTAACATCGACCCTGCCTCCGTTATATACGATAGCTACATGTGAGATTATGACAACATAGGACAAGATCCACAATGGAAATTCATCCACCAGTCAATAGCGAGCTGCCAATTCAACTACATCTTTGTAGTCATCAGAGATGTAAGACTTCACCTTTAATGATCCCTTTGCTGGAGAGATGTACTTCACCCCAACTAGCTTCATACCTGCAATAGGAAGACACCGATACACAATCAGCTGCTTTCTCCCTCAGATTAAATGTAATGTAAACTATCAGTCCAGATAAGTTCCTTGGGTTGATACAAATCACCATAGAATAGCCACAGAGAACTATTATGCTTTCCCAGCACAATTACAATAAAATAATGTTTAAAAGATGCTAGCCAATGTCAGCTGAAATTAGCTCCTACGCTTAAATAATCAGTTTGGGGTTACCTCAAAATTAGGGGATCATATATGGAATTCAGCAAGTAAGATAATATATGAAATACGTCTAATATATTATCTCAAGCAAGATACTATTCAGGGTTAAATTACCTATTTTCCTATGACTCAAGTTTCTAAGATGATTAGGTCCCCCACTAGAAGAGATTAAACTAAGCAAGACGTCCTACAACTGAAATCTCCAAAACTGACGAGATTACTTTCAAATAACTTCAAATTTGGGTGGACCATTTATGGCATTAGGCAAGTCCGCCGACAGTGTATGAAATACATCTACTAATATCTCAAAAATATCAAGGGTTACCTAAGTTCCTGTAATTGAAGTTCCTAAGATTACTCTGAGCTAGTAGTTCACCAACTGGAAGAGAAATCTCCAACTGGCGGGACTTAACTAAGTTGTTAAAACAAATCTCTCAAGAAATGGATTCTGATATCCTAACTTGCACACTCTATCAGACATGTAAGTAACCCTGTTAACCATGTGTTGCTGGACTAAAAAAACCACTAGATTGAGGATCAAACTGAATACAACCCAAGTCTAACAAATGAATCCAAACCAAAGAATTTTAAAAACATAAACCAGGAAAGCAACAACAAATAAAATTTACAACAAAATACTCACTCTCATTGATCCGTCCAAATAATAACCTTTCGCCTCTCCAGAATTCCAAACGCCTTGTCTTCATTCGTTTGCTTCGTCTAACCCCATCTTCGAATGACGTACCAGCCGCTGTCATATTCATGAAATTCTTTATCAAACTACTGAAGCAAGAGGTCTAACAAGTACTTACTGATCGACACAAGAGTAAAAACCTGCTAGACTTGGCCTAGACGAAAGAGCTTTTCTTTCACGCCTTCCAACAGCACACTTTTTTGCTTTCTGTCTATCTTTTGCCTGATGCAGAAATGTTAAAGCACCATTCAGAATCTAGTTAATACAGCTGAGAAATTCAATTGCGAAGAACGCGGGCACATACATGTAAATGTAGAACTAGTTGACATCATGGGCTAAAATTTCTGAAGTGTTTAATTAATATCATCTAATATCGAAGCCACATCAGAATTATCCATCTTATACAAATTGGTAATCAAAATTTAGCATTGAGAATATCAGAGGAGTCCTTTCAGTAAACACCGATAATCATGGTTACCAAAGCAGTTAGTGCTTGTGCACCATCTCCATCAATAGTGTTTATTCATCTGCAGATTTTGTTAATGTAAACGCGATCCTCTTTACTCTTCCTTCTACAAAACATTTACATTTGGAGGAGTAAAACAATAGTTTCTTCACATTTGATTTTTTTGGACCGTTACTAATAAAAGAACCAATGCGAGACCATGCAGAAAAGTATATACTCTGACCCCTTATATTTCAAACCCCGCCATTTTGTTTTTTAAAGGAGGGAGTACATATGAACTTCTCTGATAAAGTGTGTCTTCTCCTGTATACAATCAAAATATTTCTTGCCAGAGAAAAAGGCAGAAATCTAGCATAAAGATGAAAGAGAAGGAACATCTCAGAAAGGAGACAACCTGGGCATCATGCTGAGGGCCTGTCTCAGGCAATTTAGATGTGTCTTCTGTAGAATGGACTTCAACTGCAACTGAGTTCAATTTATCTGTAAAAAGACGTTAAGTTTCTCAAGTTCTTCCCAAACATCATCAATAGTTAAGATACACAAAGTAGGATGGCTCAAACCACTATCTATCTGTCAAACTCACGAAATTATATACCAAACACACTAAAGTAAAAGAAATCCTGAAAATACATCCTGATCGGCACAAGAGTAAAAACCTGCTAGACTTGGCCTAGAAGAAAGAGCTTTTCTTTCACGCCTACCGCCAGCACGTCGTTGTGCTTTCTGTTGTTTATCTTTTGCCTGATGCAGAAATGTTATAGCACCGTCAGGATCTAATCAAAAAAAGAAAAAAACTGCAAAGAATACAAGCATATACATGTAAATGTACAACTAGTAGAAATCATGCGCTAAAACTTCTGCATTGTTTAATTAATATCATTCAGCATCGATGTCACATCAGAAATATCATCTCTTATACAAATTAGATATCAAAATTTAACACTGACAATAGATCAGTGGCGTCATTGCATCTCAAGAAAATCAAATATTCATAGTTATCAAAGCAGTTAATGCTTGTGTTACGTTTGGGAATTGCTATATGTTTGCACCATCTGCACCAGTATGTTTATGCATCTGCAGATTTTGTGAACATAAAGAAAGCAGATTTACTCTCCTTATACATGACAGTTACAATTGGAGGAGAAAACAATTGTTAATTTCTTTAGACCCACATAATAAAGAGAGAATCATGTGAGCCACGCAGTAGATATTTTGGCCTCTTATATTTCAAACCCAGCCTTTTGTTCTTTCGGGACAAAGGCAGCATATAGGAACTTCTCTGATAAAGTTTGTCCTGTAAGATCCAAGATTTACTTGCCAGAGAAAAATGGGCAAATCTAGTATAAGACTTTGAGCTTTGACTTTGCAAACAGGATAAAGGGGGCATTCAAGAAAGGAGACAACCTGGGCATGATGCTGAGGGCTCCTCTCAGGCAATTTAGATCCGTCTTCTGTAGAATGGACTTCGACTGCAACTGAGTTCAATTGATCTGTGAAAAGACATTAAGTTTCTCATGTTCTTCCCAACATCATCACAATGTTGTATTTGAAGGTAGCAGATTACTTGAAACTTAAAATTCAGTAAAGCAAGTGAGCAAATATAAACTGAGTTAAGTGGAAGAGCTTGCTGACTCTGAACAGCAGGATCTCTTTGCTTCCTAAATTGCATAAACACGTAATAAGTTCACAACAAACATATTTACGTTTCTCATATCTTACCAGAAGCAACAGACACTAGAAAAGTACCTAAAGAGAAATGGCACCAATTACAAGTAAAACCAATTCTTGAAGTTCTAACAAGTCACTGACTGTACAAGCAACAGAAAGTTTGTCTTGCAGGATATTTTAGCATCTCAGGGGAAAGATAGTGGGAAAGATTTGACTCCTAACTCAAGCTTCTATTGGAGAAAGAAAAAAAAAAGGAGGTCAATACTGAAATAAATTGGAGACAAGAAAAGGAACAAGAGGGAGTTGCAATATCAGCGACAAGCGTGAAGTCTGAAGATTAAAATGGATCTAGCCAATCTTTGAGTACGCAGATTCTGTGCAAATAAGAGTACAGAGATGATACAAATTCAAGCAATCAAACATTAAGCTGATCCTGAATAACTTTTCATGTCATGAAATCAGGCCAAGTCTTCCTGGGCATAATATTCTTAATCTTCACCGGGTGCAATTAAAGTGTTTTATTGCTTGGTGTATAAATACATGGCATTAAAGAAATAGGGGCCATGGGGTTTGACAAATCTTTTAGTTTTTTTGACAATATTGATTTAAGGTGAGGAATCAAGGAAGACTTCCCACTAATTTTGAACTGCACAATACTTTTTCTTATAATTGTTGTGTCCGGGCCAATTTGAGCGCTCACTAATTCTAGGGGGTATCTGCTACCTCCCACCAGCAAGGTACCGGGTAACTCTATCCACCAAGGCTTGGATAAATGGGAAAAAATCACCTAGTATTTTTTGCCTCAGATAGGATTGAACCTGAGACCTCATGGTTCTCAACCCACTTCAATAGGAATCACCATGAGAGATGAAAAACATATTTGCTCATAATTTACTGTAACTGTCCCAAGTACTTCGCTGGTGAAGCATTAAAGAAACCTCAATGCTTTTTAACTATGATATAACACTTCTAATTAATACTTTATATACAACAGTTATAAATATGTGACATATCATATGCTGATACATGGGTTACTTTAATCATCCCAAGTACTTCGCTAGTGAAGATAGAAACCTGTGTTCTCTAAACCATAATACAGTATCAGACAAAATTACTTGAAATAATATAGCATCAAAATGAAGCAAGAACTTGCATGCATCGCTGTGAAACTAATCTATTATAAATTTAAATTTAGAACCTGACAGGATGCTCAAAGAAAGAAGTGAAGTTCAAATAGATTAGAGAAATGTTTGTCATATTTTTGTACATTTCTCAGAGTACTTCCAGCATCCTGGTTACTAGCCTTACTGGATGTATTTTTAGAGATGGACAATTTTATGAAGGTTCTCTATATGGTATACAGCTCGTATCCGGCGTTATCCCCATCCCAAGGGTGTGGCCTAGTTGTCAAAGAAGTGGGATAAGAACCATGAGATCTCATGTTCAAAACTCAGTGGAGACAAAAAACACTAGGTCTTTCTTTCCATCTATCCAAGCCTTGGTGCGTAGAGTTACATGGTACCTGTTGCTGGTGGGAGGTGGCAGGTATCCGGTGGAATTAGTCGAGGTACGCGTAAGCTGTCCCGGACACTACCGTTATCACAAAAAAAAAAAAAAAAAAAAAAAAAAAATTAACGACAGCCAGAAAGTCCAGGTTCTCCATATCTAGTCTTTTTATAAAGATGCATCACATGCATCCTTCCATTGAAAAAGGAGAGAACTCTCCAAGCAACCTAAGCTATTGCATCTCATTGCAGCAGATTTTTTGCTACTTGGTTCCTAGTACTGAATTTTCAACACTTCACACCTCAATCTGTACCCTGTAACTCACCTAACAAATGTTCAGTTTTAAATACCATGCATCACCCAAGTAAAAGTTGGACATTCAGAAGGGTCAAAAAAAAGAAAGTTTACTACATATAGTTGATGAATCCATGAAAAGCTCGACCAATATGTTAAACGCAAACAAGACACAAAAAACATACAAATATTTGGCTATACAGAAGAATCTAGCTAGGAAACAAACAATATCAGATGTAGCGTCTTAAGAGATAATGCAGTTGACATGAAAAAATCATCCAAAAGAGAATCTCACCCCTATTTAAGTCTTTGGCAGGATCATCAACATAGTGATCTTTTTCTGCAGAATCTGCTGTATCTGGCGCCATATTGTCAACCTGATATTGATATAGGAATGGAAAATGTCAGAATCATTAACTCCTGGAATGATGTATCAAATATTTTATAATGGTAAAAGATGGGCAATATTACCTGCCGATCAATTTCAGTTGATCCAAAATCCTCAACAGCTGTTTCAATGGAACAGTTGGCTGTATCATCAGCTTTTCCATGTGCTTGTAAAGAAGGTAGTGTTTCTGTGAGTACTTCACCATCCTGCATCTTTTGACAGTTAGTGTAGGATTCGGACTCAAGAGTTTGTTGATCCTTCAAAACATTGTTTATAACTGAAACATCTTTCACTTTGTCAAGTCCATCAGACTCGTGGTGAAAATCCATATTTCTCATATTTAAGCTCATATCAGTATTGTCATCGACATCATCATAACAACTTTGTTGCTCCATTCCAAATCGAGATTCACTTGGCCCTGATTTTTCACAATCTCTGCCTGAATTCTTTTCCATTAAGTGCTCATGCAAAAAGTCTGACCCTCTTAAAGGAACCATATTTGTATTGTCGAGACCAGCAAGATTTTCTGTCTCTCCATGAGATTGTGTGTTCATCTTCATGGACAAACCTGGCGGATCCTCTGATTGAAGATCAATATTGAGAGGCGAAAAAGGATCTCTCAGTGGATTTGACTGCAAAATTCGCTTTTTTAACAAAGACAACGAAGCAAATGGACTTTTTGGTGGAGTGGGTGATGCCAAGTTATTGGCAGGACTTTCTTCATGCTGTCTGTAAGTGGAAGGCGATCCCTCAGTTGCTCTTTTAACCAGATTCTGTATCTCAAGTGAAAACTTCTTAGGCTTTTGAATCCTCTCTCCAACAGCCTTACCATCGGTCTTTCCAGTCATAGGGAAGTCGGGAATACTTAAGCTGCCTACTTCAATGGGCTTGAACTGCAACCTCTCTTGCAATTTGGATAATGCCATATCTCCTTCTAGATCTTCACCACTACTAGCCAATAATTCATCCAAAATCCCGTTGATTCTATTTTCTGTGTTCTTTATTGACCCTGTCGAATTGGAAACCAATCATCAGCACTGAGATGAGTTCTAGTCATAGAGAAGTTGAAAGTAGAATAGACAAATCAAAAGGTATCTTTCTTAATTAGCTAAAACCAATAACCTGCACAATCTGCTTCTTGTAGTTCATCATTGAGGCCAGGGGGCTCTTGTGGCAACTGAGAATTATGTTCAGCCAGATTATCATGCTCCGGTGTCTCTTGAGACACCATAAATGAATCATCATTCTCTGACTGGGTAAATGAGAACTTGTGCTTACCCCTCACTGATTTTCTGAGACAGAAACAGTTAACTTTAAACAGCGGAAAGGCAAGTTGAGCGGATGATAAAGGTGATAGGCATTTCCATGTGAAAATCCATAGAGTAACCAATTATACCCCAAGATGCCTGGTCGTCGACGCCGTGCATTGGTGAGTGGCTTATTCACATCTGAATCATGCAAACTGCTGCCTTTCTGTCTCTTTATTTCCCTCTCAGCATCTGCACATTGACCATGCGTAAAATGGTTATTCTCTTTCCCCGAGTATAACTCTTTGTAGTTGCACACGTGATCAACTCGCAATCAGATACCCCAGAAACAGCTAAGGAAATGAAAATTACCTTCTAACTTATCAGCAGCTGCAAAAAGTTCCACTGGGTCTGACAATTGATCAATGTCTAAACTAGGACCTAAGCTGACAGGAGGTTGACTGCAAACACGTAGCAAGGTAATGTCAGCCCCATAGTTTCAGAGAGATCTAATTTGAGACTAAACTAAAGACTATCTATAATTTACCTCGTACTATGCTTGAGAGAAAATTGAGGCCTCTTACGTCCAAGGCCTGGCCTTCTCTCTTGGATCTTCTCCTTGCCCTTCTTAGCAAGATCTCCATCGATGCCCATAGATTGTAGAAAACTCTTAAACTTGGTATTCAAAAGTTCTGCACCATTATCCACAATGGCCCTAGCCTCCTCTAATGCCTTCTCAGGGCTCTTCATTTCCTATTATAATCACAACGAATGAACAAAAAACACTATCATCATTACATAGTCCAAAATCAGGTGGGGCAACTTGTCAAATCAAATCAATGGACATAAAATGGACAAAATACACTATTTATGTTGTCACGCAGAACCGCCAAAAGAACTCAGGTTTCTCATACACAGACCAAATACAAACTAAACTCTACTCTTTTTATATAACAGTGGTATCCAGGCCATCTTGCGCACCTAACTAATTCCACGGGGTACCTGCTACTTCCCACCAACACAAAATATACTTTTTATGTTGTAAGGTAGAACTGCAAAAAGAAATTCAAGTTTCTCATACTCTGTCAAAAGCTAAAACAAGGACCATAAACAAAATAAACTCTACTACTTGGTTTCCGCGCCACTTTGTGTGCACCTCAACTAATTCTACATGGTCCTTGCTACCTCCCACCAGCACAGACAGATTAGACGAAGACGCTTAATATTTTTGTCTCCGCTTATTCAAACCTGAGACCTCATAGTTCTTAGCTCACTCATTAACCATTAGACACACCCTACTCTAGAAGTGCATCGTGATAAGTTCCATGTTTTTATACGTCTACGAGACCCTACGTGAGCGGGATGCTTTGTGCATTGAGCTGCTCTTTTAATACAAGTGAAGTACACTAATTTTAAGTGGAAGCTGGACTTCAGTACACACATAAATTAAAAATAAAACGTAAAGTACTTTAACTAAAGTTTCTAATGTAACGAGACATTTGTAACAATTTGTCCTAAAATTAACTTAACAGATCTAATATAAAAGCTAGAATTTATAGAACGTTACCAGGGACTTCATGAAATTATGAACTGACTCGAGGTCTTTCGGGTCAATTGAATCGGTTGAAGCCCTAATTGTATTGGGAAGTAAAGTTAACCCGATAAGGTCATGGAGCGGATCTACTGGATCCGAGGTAAGAGTTTCGTTCCCCATTTTCCAGTGAGGAATTGGAAATTTTAGGAACCTGAAAAAAACGGATAGTGCTTTTCTAAGCGTGAGAGTACTACTATGTGAAGCGGAGTGATATTGTTTGTTTTTTTATTTTTGAAAATGGGGATAGAGCGGGATTGGTTGATGACGAAAAGGACGGAAGAAGGGAGGGAAAGTTGCACGGATAGGATGATTTTTGGACACTATTTGATATGATATCCACATTTGAGGATTTTGTGCAAAAATTAGACTTTTAAGCTCTGTCGTATGAGTCAAAATTTCATTTATATTTTTCTCTTTGTATTTTATTCGTGTAATTTCTTTACTCTTTTTTAAATCTGTTTTTAAAATTATTTTTGTGAGCCAAAAGTCTATTAGAAATTGTCTCTCTACTCCATTTAAGGTAGTAAAGATTTGTGTACTCCTCAACCTCTCATTCCCCACTTATGGGATTATATGAGTATATTATTTTTATTATTTGAGATTATTAATACTTGCGTGTATTTTAAACATCGCTCAAAGTGTTGTTGATTCGATAAAATATGTGAACAATTAAACTTTTGGATATTCTTCATTGAAATGATTGTTTACAAAGTTTGGCAAGCTCGTCAAAAATTAAAAATTAAGACTATCTTTTCATTCCATAAATTTATCAAACAGAGAGAAAAGTATGCACATAAAAGAGAGATTCTGTGAAATTTTCTCAAGGGTTTATTAATAAAATCGTATATTTTTGTTTAAAGTTATAATTTTACCGAATAATTAGGTTAGGCTTTCTATACCGAAAAAATATTTTATGCATAAAACATATATTTTTAATTTAGATCTATATGTATAAATATACATATTTATCTCCAATTAAATTGTAAAGTGACAATCCATAAAGGGGGATTTGCAAAAATATGACACGGGAAGCTTTGGTTTGTCAAAATGTCCTCACTAACAGATGTTTAGCAAAAATGTCCTCATTTTAGTTTAACAAAAAAATTTCGAACCAAAATACCCCCTACAAATCAGTAAAAAGACGCGCCTCAGTCCCTCCCCTTCCTTTCCTCCCTTCACGCTATCAAGAAAACCATAAAACCCCATTCCTTTTACAGATTGTTTTGTTCAAGAGAAGATTCAACGTAAGATTTCTTCAAGCTGCAAGGGTAAAATTCTTTGCAACTATTGCCAAGAGTTTAAGTTCTGCTTCAAAGACTGAAAAATCTCTAAAGTATTGGCAATAGCCAATACTTTAACTCTACTGCAATGGGAGGTTGTGTTGAGACTTCTTGCCTATTGCCAAGACTTTAAGCCTTGTTGCCATGGTCTCTACAGCTACAAAAAAAGTCTCTACAACTATTGCCAATAGTCAACTCTTTAAATTCCAGCGGAAGCGGGAACTTGTACAAATAGTCTTTGCAAGTATTGACAATTGCCAGAACTTTAAACTCTAGTGGAAGCCTGCAAGTATTGCAATTGCCAAGACTTTTACCTATATTGCAATGCAAGACTTGTAGAGAAAGTCTCTGCAACTCTTGACAATAGTCAAGACTTTAAGTTCTGGCAAGGGGGATCTTACACTAAAAAACTCCGAGAGTATTGGCAATTGCCAAGACTTCTACCTCTACTGTAGTGAACAAGTTGGAGACAAAGTCTCTGCAACTCTTAGCAATAGCCAAGACTTTAAGTTCTGGCAAGGGGGACCTTACACTAAAAGGCTCTAAGAGTATTGGCAACTGCCAAGACTTCTACATCTACTGCAGTGAACGAGTTGGAGACAAAGTCTCTGCAACTCTTGGTAATAGCCAAGACTCTAAGTTCTGGTGGAAGCGACAGCTTACACAGAACATCTATGTAAGTATTGGCAATAGCCAAGACTTTAAGCTCTACTGCAATAAGCAACTTGCTGAGAAAGTCTATGCAACTCTTGGCCATAGTCAAGATTTTATCTATGAAAAACATGAAAATCTAATAGCCATAGACAATAAAAACCTTCAAATCACTTAAATCAAGCAAACACAAGAAAAAAAATCCCAAATTTCTAGCTCACAAAGAAGAAAGAAGGATGCCAGGAATGGGGAAAGAGAGAAGGAAATCTTTCGGCATGAATTAAACAAGTTGGGGACCACACAAATAAGAAAGAAGAAGGCCAGGAATGGGGAAAGAGAGAAGGAAACCTTCAGCGTGAATTAACACAAGTTGGGGGGGGGGAAATAGTCCTTTCATAAGGGGGATATGATGTGGAGTGCATTTACTTAAAACATTTGTAGGGGCAATTAGGTAAGATCATGTTTTATTGAGGGCACTAGGCGAAATTTTTTAATCCATCAAATATTTTATATTTGGCCTTTAGACGATGGGCTAATTTTCGTATATGTAGTGAATTTGTTTTAGAAGGCTTTGCCAGACATTTACATTCATTATTTTTATGTGAATTGGGCAGTTTTGACCACAACCATGGTCTTAATTTGATGAGCACTTTTTTCATGGTCTTGAATTTTTGAGCACTCTTGAAAATATTTCCACTTCTACCTTTTAAGCACTTTACTAAAATTATTTCGAATTTTCTTCTTCACGCTTTCTCTCTCTACCCTTTCGATGGGAGACTGGGGAGGCTTGCCTCCAATTTCATTTTTTTTATTTCTTATTTAGTTTTATTATAATTTTTTTAATAATAAGTTATATTATGAAAAGTAATGATATTTTGGAGTTATTTGTTTACAAAATGTACATAGAATTTGGTTCACGTTATGAAAAAATGATACTGAATTGCTCTTATTTTATTTTTACTTTTGATTGTTGTATATGACAAAGTGATGTCGATTTGGTGTCATTTGCTTGTAAAATAGATACAGTAGTTTTGCTTAATTATGAATAAATACGGCTGAATTGTCTTAATTTTATATTTTCATATGTATTTTTATGAATGAATGAAGTGACGACGATTTGGACTCATTTGTTTGTAAAATGTGCTTAATATTTGGCTCATATTATGAATAAATGATGACATATTTGGTGTAGTTATGTTTTCCATTGAATTTTTATATTTTCATATGTATTTTTGTTGGATGAACGATGTTTAGATGATTTGGACTCATTTGTTTGCCAATCGGATGTAATTTTTTGTCCAACATATGCATAAATACAGCCGGATTATCGTTATTTTTAAATATATAAGAAGTTGAAGGTATTTTTTGTGAATTAATAAAGTAAGGCCAATTTGGCATTATTTATTTACAAAATGAACATAATTTTTTGCTCATTGTATGAAGAAATAATGTCGGATTTATTTTATGTTATGTTTTACTCTTATTTTTGCATATAAGCGAAAAAATGACGATTTGACTTTATTTATTCACAAAATGGACGTGAAATACAGACGGATTGGCTTCCCTGTATATAAGTGAAACAATGTTGATTTGCGTTATTTATTCACAAAATGGACGTGAAATACAAGTGGGTTGGCATTATTTTCTGTTGTGCAGGAAGCAATGGTATTTTTTGTAATTTCATATATAAAAAGTGCAATAGCATTGTTATAATTACTACTTCAAAAATATATGGTGTTATTTTTGTAATTATGGAAAGTTCTCTATTAGTAAGGGTATTTTTGTACATTCATATGTATTTAATATAAAGTGTTTAATTCTTTAAGATTACCAAAAGTAGCTCAACTTATTAAGATTATGGGCAAAAGTGCTCAACTGTGTAATTCACCCATCGCCTTATCAAGTTTGCCAACTTTAAATGAATGTTTACTCTCTTTTTAGAGTTACGTTGATTTATTTCAATTAATTTTGTGAAACATAGAACAATATGTGATAGTCAAATATTTATCTGAAAAAATAAATGAACCTGAATTTGATCGTTAAATTAATCTCATGTTTAATATTGTCTAATTTTATATTTAAGCATTTGTACTCACCAAATGAAAATGTTGACTTGAAATTCTACAATTTGAAATATCTTTTTCAATATGGTTGACGTGTATGTAAAAATATATTTTTATTTTGTGGAGTAGTTTTATATGATGTACAATTTGAAATATCTTTGGCAACATGTGAAGCGATGTTTAGGTATATTGCTAATTTATCACTGGTTAATCATTATTTAGTCTTAACAAGCTCGTATTTCATTCATGTTTGTATAGACCGAATTTATTATTTTTGTTTATTTATTACAAATAAAATTAGCCTCTAAGCTACGTGTTTAGTGGTATTTGTTAAAAAAAAATCTAAAAATTAACTGAACCGATATTAAGGAATTGAGATGATTAGGAAAAGAATTAGTATGGTATGAAATTTTCCCAAAAAAAAAAAAAAAAAATCAAACTGAACCATTGACACCCTTATCTACTATAGTATTTCATTATCTCCATTCACCACTTTCAAAAAAATCCACATGAAGACGAAGACATGGTAAAATTTAATGCGTCACAGCAGCATCATAATCTCAAAACCAGATAAACAAGTGTCTGTCACATATGCATAGTAATCCCATAAAAAAAAATGTAAGTACAATCATAGCTGCATAAACATTCATAATATACTATGGCTAATAAAAACAATAGCAACTACATACACATCCGTTATACAAAATATTAAAAAAAAATAGAAGTCCATACTCCATAGAACATGTTAGTATAAACTAAATTAGATGGTGTAGTCATCGATGCATATTCCTTGTGGAAACAACAAAAAGCAGCTTGTGATGTAAAAGTTTTTCTTGGATAAATTTGAACTCAAAGTTCTTCGAATTTTCACTTATCAAATATAAAAATAAGGCATGATCACAAAAATGATGTTTAGATTATTTGTATTGAAAATGCTTACCTAATACATACGACACAAGCATTAGTTATATTATGCATTGATTAAGCAAGTATTACATACTAGCGGTTGTATTGGAGAAAGCAATAGATAAAAACTATTATCCTAATACACACCCAAATAACTAATACACACCCAAATAACATGTAGTCATTACAAAATAAAATATTGTTTTCTTTCTTAGCTAGCATTTGGACATAGATTTGATTGAAACCTGAAAAAAAATGAGTTTTTGAAGTTGAGTTGAAAAATAGTTTTTGAGACTTTGAAGCCATAATGGGACATGCATTTCACTTGAAAAAAAAAATTAAATTTGTGAGTATAAAAAAGTTAGTTTTTGAGAATTTGAAGATTAGTTTTCAAATTCAATCAAAATTTAGTCAGATTTTATAAACAGACAAGGATTTAAACAAATGGGTGCTTAGTACCCAAAATAGTTATAGAAAAATCAATTATTGATCTTTCTTTCCGCATTTTTTTCTTACCAGTAAACGCGACTCAATTTGGCGGTTCACTTCAATTACTCCCAAGTTCTATGAAGTTAAACCATCAAAGTAACTAATGTTCAATCGTCTAACAATTATATGGCATGATTAATCGTAATTATATACATAATTGGATTTTTTCATATTGCAAGAGCTTTGAAAGCACAACATAATGAAGACAACCATCTAAAAGGTGACATTGAGATTTTTCAAAAATACACCTCTAGTAAAATTATGATCGCTAGAGTGCAAGTCCATCAAAACTTACTCTTTAGGCCCTCAAGTGTCGGAGACCCAAAAATTTTCATAAATATAGTATTCTTAATGGGACAAATACATAAATAAATACTTGAAATTGGCAAAAATTATTAGTCAAATACTTTAACTATCCATGTGACCATATGAATAGTGTTACTTTATTGACATTTATCTCTTGAACATTCGAATTTTGTAGCCTTCGCACATAACTTACGGTTGGAGAAGACTTGGCAAAGTAACAAACAAAAGAATGATAATGCGACTCCTGTTTTAACTCTTGTTTTCCTTATAAAAATAGAAAAACAAAATATTGGATAATTTATTTTAGAAATAAGAATATTATAAATATGTTCACCCCCACCCCTACCCTTTACTGTTTTCATCCAAACCCTCGTCCTTCAAAGCACCATGGTCTCCTACGTCTCCCCTACCTGTCCCCTATTCTAAGTAGCGCCTTCACAGCCTTTCATCTTCAGTAACATCCAAAAATCTGAATTATAACATACCTTTTTATCACCGAGCATTGTTGGTTGAAGATGAGTTTGGAATCTTAATAACCATTTTTGAAATTTCCACTATCTCATATAAAATGGTTTGCAAATTATACATACATTCCATTACGAGCCACTTATGACTGTTATTCCTATATATGATAGCTTTATGATACATCGTCATCCAAAAAAATCTATGTTCGAATTAATTATGAATTTTTCGCTTTAAATTGTCCTGTTATACTATTTTTGGGAATAATTTTTAAACAATGAATATAATTTATTTTCTTTGTCACATCACGTACTAAAAAATGTGTAAAGATACACGCATTACCGTGTCAGATTCGGGGTGTCTAATAGGCATATTTATAACCGTAAGAGACGTCTATTTGGTTGTTACCTTAGTTCAAGTGTCTAACTAATAGTTGGTGCCAACTTCAAGTATCCATTTATGTGCTCTACCTTATTTATATTGGTAATAATTTTTTTAGTTAACAAAAATACTAGCCATTTTTCAAAACAGAATACATTGATTTTTTATTGGCGAACATATTATGGAAGAGTAGAAGATTTGAGGAATTTAACTCATAGTTCTAAAATATTAACCAAAATTTTAATATCAAAAACTTAGAATGATGTTTTAAGAGTTGAGACTGTGATATTAGTTGTTACGTGGATGACTAATTTAGTGGGATAAGAGATGGTGCGTGATAAAAATGATTCTTGACCATTTCATCAAGTCTAGAGAAAAGTTCAGATAAATATTTCAATTGCAGATTATATATTCTTTTCTTATATAGAATATTCAAATGTTTGAAAGATTTTAACGTACCCATGGAATAAACACCTAAACTATCACTCATATCTTTCTTTTTTTTTTCAATTCAGGGAATAACATAATGACTCCATAATTTAAGTAAGGTCAAATACATAAGAAGCCCCATAAACTTGTCTCATTATTTTGTTTAGATACCTATTGAGCACCTAAACCATTAAAACGGTATCTATTAGATATTTTTTACTAACATAACAAAGTGGGTATTTTCCATTTTCTTTGGCCGCATTCAATATCTCAAAAGAAGTTAGTCCATCCATATCTTTTTCCTCTCTCTTTTATGATTTCTTTTTCCTTTCTTCTTGTTTTGCTTGAAGCCAGTGACTTGCAATTGTGAGGGATTTTCATGGCTGTCTGTAATTTCAATAATAAAAATTCTTAACACTCTAATCTTTCTCCTCTTAAATCCATCGAGAAAAAGAAGAAAATACCACAAATGCTCACACCAAAAACATTTCAAAGGGAGGTTCCTTGGTGTATGTTATTTCCATATGATATAGTTTTGGTTGACGAGACTCATAGTGGAGTTAATGATAAGCTGGAGGTTTAGAGACAGGACTCTAGAGTCTAAAAATTTCAGACTGAGCAGGACGAAGGCAGAGTACATGGAGTGCAAGTTAGTGGTGCATATCTTGAGTATAGGGTGGAAGTGACGCTTGGTACTCAAGTCATCCCCAAGAAATGTAGCTTCAAATATCCCAATATTTCGAGAAAATTGAGAAGATTGATGAGGATGTCACATATCTTATAGGAGCCAGGTTGACGAAGTGGAGGCTCCCTTTTCAGAGTTATATGCGATAAAAAAGTGACACCTAGACTTTAAGGTAAATTATATAAAGTAGTTGTAAGACCAACTATGTTGTATGAGGCTGAGCGTTGGCCAGTAAAAAATTAGCAAAGATGATGTAGCAAAGATGAGAATGCTCGGATGGATGTGCGCATACTAGAATGGATAAGATTAGGAACGAGATCATACGTGACAAGGTAAGAGTGACATCAATAGTGGACAAGATGCAAGAAACGAAACTGTGATGGTTCGGACATGTGAATAGCAGAGCACAGATACTCTAGTGAGGAGGTATTGGGGGTTGACAGTGATGGGTCTACAAAGAAGTTGAGGTAGACTGAAGAAGAACTGACGCGAGGTGATTAGACATGACAAGACTCTCCTCCAAATTACCGAGGACATGACCCTATATAGAAAATCGTGGAGGTTGAGGATTCAGGTAGAAAATTATATAGCACTTGCGCGATTTCTAGGCATAGCATTAGCACTATCCGTATATATACTACTTTTATTTTATTCTTCGTCTTTATTATTACTGGTGTTTTATGTTTATTTCGGGTATCTTTAAGTTATGTGTCGATATTTTCTTTGCAATGGTATTCTCATCGTGCTTTTCATTTATAGCATGTTTTCATAATTGTATTTTCTTTTAACCAAGGGTCTGTCAGAAATAGCTTCTCCACCCTTAGTAGGGGTCAGATATGAGTGCATCTAACCCCTACTCGTGAGATACCGAGTATGTTGTCGTCGTTATTCTTGCTCGCACCAAAAAGACTCTCGAAATCTCAAATATGCCTCTCCAACCTCCACCCAATTACCACGCTAACATAGTCAACCACCTTTAGCATCTATTTCACAGAGACACCACCTTTATGAGTCAGTAAAATTTTTTCAAGCTGAGTAATATATTTGAACAAGAGGTATGATTCTAAAATTTTGTCAACTCTTCACTACGACCACCGTCTCGCGGTGCATGCTCGCAATACATTAGTATAAATACATTAGCTTGCCCAGTTGCAAAATTATTGTACTAAAAATCAGACTTGCAGATGATAAAAGACCCTATTAGCACCCATGAATTCCTTGGTTTGTCTTTAAGAAAAACTGACATGTCTATTCTTTTCCAACATGTGATTTTTTTTTATTAGCGATAATTTACGCGTCACAAGTGTGTAATATACACTCTTTATTTTTAGTAACGCTGTAAAAAAATGTTTAATCGGTACACTTTTAGATGAGTTTAAGTGCTCAATAAGTACTAGCCTGACTTTAAGGACCTGTTTGTCCATACAGTTTTTTTTTTTTTTTTTAAAAAAAACTTTTTGAAAAACTGTTTGTCCATGAAATCTTGTCACTTTTTTTTGAAAAACAGTTTTTGAAAAACTAAAAAGTAGTTTAAAGCACTTTTTCAAAGAAAAGTTACTTCTTCACTCACAAAACTCTACCTTTTTCTCAAGTGAAATATATGTCCAAACACAATTTCAACTTCCAAATACTATTTTTCAACTCAACTCCAAAAGTTATTTTTCAAATATTTTTGAAATCTATAGCCAAGCGGCCACTAAGTATCTAAATGAAATAATTGGACAAGTTTCAAGACCGCATATATATTTAAATAAAAAATAGTGTTAATTTAGGGTGATTATGCCAATTACGTAAGAACCAAGAATTAAACAGAGTGATCCGACCCCAAAATTACTAAAACACCCATGTGAATGTTGCCATCTCATTTCTTCCTACTTGCCAAATACCTTACTCTTTGAGTAGGGTTGCAGTAGATAAAACGCCACCCCTTTTATGCTCTCACTCCACTTTCTAATTTTTCTCTATCGCACCCCTTAAATAAAACCCCTCACTTTCCACTTTCTAATTTCAGAATCTCCGCTGTGCAACAATGGGGGCTTCGCTTCCTCCTAAAGAAGCTAACCTTTTTAAACTCATCGTTGTAAGTCTCTAATTCTAGTTAATTGTTTTCATCGAGTTTTATTTGTCGTATTAAATTTTATTCATTATTGCCTGTTCTAACCCTAGATTTCATGATAATTACTTAGTGAGACTTTTCATGATGCTTGAAGTATTCGAATTGGAATGTGTGATTTTAGTGATTACTGTAATGCTCAGTTAGCTTATGGATTAAGTTAAATTATCGCGAATGCATGTACTCGTAGTTAGTTGTTGATAATATGGATATTTTGATACACTATTTATTAATTCCTGCAGAAATCATATGAGACTAAGCAGTATAAGAAAGGATTAAAAGCTGCTGACACGATTCTCAAGAAATTTCCCGATCATGGAGGTAAGTTCAATTCTATAGCGCATTGGACATAAGCATCCGTTTGTGCAACATAAAATTATTCGATACATGTATAGACGCGATGACTTTCAACTCTAAAGCCACTTAGCTTATTCTCATAGTGTCAAAGGCAGTAGAATAGAAATAGCCACCCCCTTGAAGCTGTTGGCACTTTGACTTTAGACCATTCGACCAAGTGGAGTTTGCGTCCCTCGCTGTTTCCCTCTTACAGATAGGACATTTTGATTTTGTCGAGTTGCTTCTGAACTTCTGGCGTAGGAATGAGTGACCCATATTATTTGATGACTATCATTTCTGCGGCTTTCTAAATTCTGATGCTATTATTATACTTTATGCTGTGGTTACCAGAAACATTGGCAATGAAAGGATTAACATTGAATTGTATCGACCGAAAGTTGGAAGCATATGAACTTGTCCGGCTTGGATTAAAGGTGTTATTTATATTTTTACTACTTATGTATTTATTTTTTGCGTTCTGAATTAAAAGCTCCCAGTGGTTTAAGTCAGATTCTTAGTTGTGATGTCTCAGGATTGATTTTCTTTCTCCCTTTGCAGAATGACCTTAAGAGCCATGTTTGTTGGCATGTTTATGGTCTCCTATACCGGTCTGATAGAGAGTACCGAGAAGCAATTAAGTGCTACCGAAATGCCCTCAGGATCGATCCTGACAATATTGAGATATTACGAGACCTATCCCTTCTACAGGTGGGACTCTTTAATAACAGATCATCCTTGTTTTTCTTCTTTTCTGAACATATGCGCACTTCAATTTCTTTTTACGCCCTTGGGCTCATTAGCCTCATTCTAATGCGTAATATCATGTGCTTACGTTCTTCCCAAATGTCTTCCGTAAGGAGTTCTTAAAGCTGCTCCACAAGTAGTACGGTAAGCAGATTCTATTGGAAGTTGTTATATGAGAAACGGCGGATTAGGAGTTCGTCATATACAGTTATGACTATTGCGATTAATCTTCCTTTGATGCTTAGTATCTCTTTCAAGCTCACACATACTCTCGACGCGTATTTGTTGTGATTTTCCTTGTGACAAATTATTTTCCGAGCATACACAACGTTGGTAATTCTATGCCTTCTTTTCTTGATGCAAGTGCTATTTCGGTAGTCTTACACAACATTGGTGTTCTATGTCTTCTCTTGCTGATCCAAGTGCAATTTGGCATGTACTTATATATGCACATATCAATTATGTTTGTATCATCTGAGCAATTACTTTTGGGTGCTCTTCTTAGAAATGTACTGTATTTGATGTGGCATATTTATAGTTTGGCCATCTTATTTGATTGGGTTCTCAAGGCACTACTTTGTTACATGGAGCCGCTGATTTCACATAAATTATTGATGTGCAAGTCTGATCCACTGCATATTTATGTGGTTCAGTTTATTGCTTTGGTTACTTTATCATCTTTGTGTATCTAAATTAGTCAGCAGTTTAGTTAGAGTGGTAACTAAGCGCTTATGACAGTAAATGCGCCACAATTTTGCTTCTGACACGACCACTACTTTTTCCCATTCATCATTAAGTTCGCCCGTCCTTGCCCTGTCCAACTTATGCGTTGCTCTATTTTATTACAGGCACAAATGCGTGACTTGGAAGGTTTTGTTGAAACAAGGCAGCAATTGCTCACTCTAAAACCAAATCATCGTATGAATTGGATTGGCTTTGCCGTTGCTCATCATTTAAACTCAAAGTACGCCTTGCTTCTAGTATTATAACTAGCTACTATAAAAATAATAGATGTGTGTTTCCTTTTGTGTTACTTTGTTTTGCTGATGCTCTCTGAGGACTGCTGCATCATTTGTGCTTTTTTATGTTGACATCCATGTGGGGGAATCATAGGAACACATCAGTAGAGTTTCAATAGAAATTGGCAGTTAATCGTTTTTATTTATTTATCTTTTTGATTTGGTAACTGAAAAGTTCCCGAGGATCAACTGGCCGCAATTTGAAACTCAGTGGATAATGAGCCGGTCCCTCTAGCCTTCTCCACATAACCCACACATCACACGCGCTGCACTCTTATTATTTGACCAAAGCCGTAAGCTCTGAGGGAGGTGAGGGAGGAAATTGACAGTTGATAATTTCCATTAATCAGTACCAACGAGGTTGCCAATGCCTGCAAAATGTGAACTTGACTCCTATCACACACATGGAGTCCCAGTACAATACCACTTCTATAAAATTTACAATATTCCTCTTACACCAAATTATCAGTTATGAGGACACTTGAGTTATATTGGGGATAAAGTGGTGTCCCAGCCAGTTTGCCTGCACATCGACCATTTCATCGAGTACTTGCTATTATATTGGGGATAAAGTGGTGTCCCAGCCAGTTTGCCTGCACATCGACCATTTCATCGAGTACTTGCTATCTCTCACCTGCACAAGTGCCGTGTAGCTCTGCAACTCAGACTTAGGCAAACGGGAAGAAATCACCTAGTGTTTATTTTGTCTCTGTTGGGATTTGAACCATGATCTCAAAGGTTTGCACTCACTTTATTAACCACTACACCACACCCTTGGGTTCAAAGACATTTGACTTTTCCTTAGTGACAGTCTTCATTTCCTATCTGCAATACAGGATATTGGCTGTTGAGACTCCTCTTAGTTCTTTTTCTCCTGTATTTTCAATTTCTCTTGTTAGATTCCACCAGTAGTACGTCTTTTGAATTATGACTGGAAAACGTATAGGTTGCTGAAGTATTTTCTAAAAAAAGCATATCAGTTGCATAAGTAGCATATTTATTTTTAAGTCCTATTCAGCATCAGATCCTGAATGTGGACAGGAGTAAAAGTTGGAGTATCTATTTTCTTCAGTAGAATAAAGAAGATCACCCGTACATAATTGAAGCATGAAAATGCCGGAGATATTTTATCTCTTGGGATATTGTAATGTTTAATTCTTTCTATCAGATTGGCATGGGTTCCTGTGCTGTTGAAAAGCAATAAAAGAAACCAAAAAGGAAAGTTTAAATGTCAGTGGGTTTCCTTTCCCTGAATATAGTAAGTTGTTTAGGTAGTTTCTTGTTTGGTATACTTTTCCTTCTAAAAAATGTAGTTTCATGTATGGTGTTAATGGGACTCCATCGGTTTGTTGCTGCTATACTGTTTATTTCGCAAATATTTGTGCTCTTAAGACTCAATATCATTGGTTCTATTATCTGATCTGCACATGTTGAGGTAGTTCCCTTTGTTATTTGTTAGTGGATCAAAAGCTGTTGATATCCTTGAGGCATACGAAGGGACTCTTGATGATGACTATCCCCCAGAGAATGAACGCTGTGAACATGGGGAGATGCTCCTGTACAAGGTAACTGTCGCTGCTGGGAATAAGCTCTTAGTCTTAGTTTGGGTGTATGTGGGGTTGATGTAGCTACATATTCAGAAAGGGGTCTTGCAGTTAAAGTGTTCCATAGTTGCACATGTAAAAAGTGATTGTGGACACATCAGTTTTGGTGTTTCTGATTAATACTGTTCAGGATAACCTCTAAGTGCTGCTTAGGATAGCTACAGAACTGTGTTATAGTCATGCAAACCGCTTGAGCTGCTATATATCTGGAAATTTCTTTTTTGCAAGATCATGAATTATGTGAAAATATTTTGCTTCTTTCATTGCTGTTTTCTTTAGCCAACCATGTGGCAGATGATTGTTCTTTTTTTTTTCTGAAGAATTCTTCCACTAACTTGCTGGCGTTTGCTGGCTTTGTTGATCATGGAGCTTTTGGACTTTTAATTGCCTTCTAGGATGACGTTTTGATTCTGAAACTTTGGTGTCATGTGCATATGAGCTGTTTCAGGTCTCTTTGTTAGAGGAGTGTGGCTTTCCTGAGAGGGCCCTTGAAGAATTACATAAGAAGGAGTCGAAGATGGTAGGTGCATATAATTTAGTCCCATGAATGGTTTTTAAATTAGGAATGGGTAATGACTATATTATGGCACCTTAGGTTGACAAATTGGCTAATAAGGAGCAAGAAGGTTCACTTCTTTTGAAGCTTGGCCACTTTGAGGAAGGTGAAAGGTTGTTCAGAGTGCTTCTCACAATGAATCCTGACAACTACAGGTACGTTACTTACCTAATTTGTTTGTTGAACTTTGATATAGAGGAATTCCTGTATGCAAGTGGTATACTAAAAAGTATAAAACCTACTAAACAGATGATTTTCCACGAAAGACGCTCAATTTTCTATTCAATTGGGACCTCATGTCTCATGGGCACACCATAAATGATATACTGTGTCTCAGTACCAAGTTGGTACTGAGTTTCTATTACTTATACCTTTGCTTATTAAAAAAAAGGATAAGAGGCTGTTCTTCAACTGTACAAAGTCTTGCTCTATCCCCAAAAACTCTCCTATTTCTATCTTCCGCTACTACCCATAATAGTGCTAGTGGAGCAGCCTTCCTATATTAAGTTTTGGCAATGCCCAGGAACATTTGTAAGGCTGGATTGGTATCTAAGGTCTAAAAAGAAACATCATACCTCACATGTGTTGGGTACAAGGTAAGCAAGAGAAAGGGGAAGCGAGTTTGAAACTTCTTTTGCTGCCTGTTGGTTTGTATAACTCTGTTAAGTAAATGAAAAGAATAAATATTAAGTTGGATTGAATTATGAAACCATTTGTTTAAATTTACATTTTTTGATAGGGTTACTCAAACTCAGGGCTATTGGGCTATTTTGGGCTGGTTTCTAATAATTGCAGGCATGCATTTGTGCTTCTGATGTTGCTAGACCTTTCTGTTTTCTTTGAACAGCATGTCATTTTGCTCGCTTTTAGTCAAAGCTGAAGAAGTAACTGTTCCTGATATATTCTCTGTAACTTTCAGATATTATGAGGGTTTACAAAGATGTTTGGGACTGTATTCTGAAAATGGGCAATATAGTGCTGATGAAATTGATAGACTAGAAACCCTGTACGGTTCACTTGCCCAGCAGTATAGCAGATCATCTGCTGTAAAGGTAAGTCGCTTTGTCCTGGCTTATGATCTCCTCTGACGCTTGCCTCTATGGCACGTTTTTGTTGTTCCATCAATAAATTTGATGACACCTTGTTTTATGTTAACCAGCAATTTTTTTTTTTTTTCATATTCTAATGTTGCATCAGGCTCAATATTGTGTTTTATGCCAAGCATTACATTTTTATGAATACTGTCAGCAAGTGTAGAGTATGGCTATAGCATATACTTTATGTCATACACAATTAATGAACCAAGAACAAGGTGGTGTTCTTGGTGAAGGATTTTCAACTTGGTGTTGTTTGGAGATTTTAATTGCATGTTCAAGAGGGTGATTTTAAATGCATGTTCATAAAAAAGAAATAATCATCATATGGCTCCCCATTTTCTAAAATTATATTCCTTGTAATCGGGATATTCTTTTTTTTTTTTTAAATCCAGTTTATATTCCTTGTACTCGGGGTACTTATATATTTCAAAGAAAGAAAAGGACCAAATGCTTGTGCTCTAGCTCTGTTTCATTGGGGAGATGGAGGACTTCAGTTCTCTTTTATGATATGAGGACCATGCAAGGTGCTCCGATTTCAAAACTATACCTGCCAACCTCTTCCCTGGAATTTTTTCCATATCTGTATTTTTTTCATTAATGTTCAGGAAGTTGTGAATTAAGTGTCGTTCTTGAAGAAAGTGCCTTGTATTCTTTGTGTTGGTCGATATATGCTGCTGTCTTTGTGGACAGTTTCTGATAAATTGATATTTTTGTTGATGTTTCGGGGGAATGAAACTCCACATACAAGTAGTATATTAATCTAGACCTTTCATAGTCTTTATTGCTAAAAACCATGAATGAAGTTCTTGCATAGTAGTCAGCCAAAACATCCTTTTTGTTTGCTTGTGAAGAAGTGGCGATCTTAATTTTTATGATGTAGGAGAAGTGGTGATCTTATGAAGATCATATTTCAGTATGCATACTAAACCTCTTTTTGTTTATCTTTTTCTTTTTCTTCTATTTTCTGTTGCAGAGAATTCCACTTGATTTTCTCCGAGATGACAAGTTTCTGGAAGCTGCAGAGAATTATATTCGACCTCTTCTGACAAAAGTATTTAGTCTCATACCTGTTTCTGTTTCCTTGGTCTTATAGCTGAGCTGATATTTCTTTTGGTGATGCATATGTAGGGAGTTCCTTCTTTGTTTTCTGATCTTTATCCACTATATGATCATCCTGGCAAGGTTAGTTCAATGTTCCTTGATGTGCCAACGTAAAAGGAAATGCATGATTATTGTAATCGCTAATTTTTCTTATTGTTGCCTGATTTTTTTAAATCTCTTACAGGCTGATATTTTGGGGGAATTAGTTTTGAAGCTTGAGCAGTCACTTAAGAGTACTGGTGGATATCCTGGGAGGTATAAACTTTTCCAATTTTTTATCTATGTTGCACTTATGACATGCTTCTTGATTCCACTGAAAGGATTAACTAAGTTGCTCTAGTGACCTTATTAAACTGGTACTACCTAAACTGATTTCTTATTCACCTTTTGCTCTTCACTCTTAGTCTTTTAGGGGAAACTCTGTACTCATGTTTTATGTCAGTAATAAGCTTGACTAGTTCGTATGCTTTCTGTCTTGTACTATGTCGCCCTTCTTAAGACCACTTCAAGGGCTTGACATTATCTGATGAGTATTCAGAGTCAAGATTATACGTGTTTCTGAAGTATTTCTTGTGATAACTAATGCAATGTTACGCAAATTTGGCAGGATAGTCTGTGCTATGAAGAAGTTACTATCGCTCTTAACCAACAGAAAGACAGTTTTTTTCCTAGTTTAAAAGACATTTAGAACAATTTTGAAAGTGCAGTATTTTTTGATACTATAACCAGTTTCGGGTCTTTTCTGGGTACTCTTTTAGCAGAACTTGTTTTTCTGTGTTTTGTGGTGGTAACCTTTATAAATTTGTGTCATATTGATAGTGTGCAAAGAACAAAAAAGATGTTAAAAAAGTTAGTGACATGTGTTGATCAGGTCATGTGGTGTAGGGTCTCTACAGCGTTCAGAACATCACATGATATAGTTGCTCACGTGAGCATCTTTTTGGAAAAAAATAATTTAAAAGCTATTGACATGAAGGTATTATATAATTGAAGTGAACTACATCACTCTTTGAAATCAACATAGTTATCACACCGAATACTATATCTTAGATGCTTAAACATTTACTTATTTTGATTTGTTGATTACCCAAGAACCAGTGTGGAGAATAGGTTGCATACCATGTAAGCTATTTTATTCATCTTGTTCTTGAACTTTGTTTTGGGTGGGGGCCTGGGGAGGCCAGGTTGGGGAAAAGGGGAAAGGAGGTCTTGGGTAAAATTGAAGTTCACACCTCTGGGTTGTGGGGTAACAATTCTACTGGGAACTTATTGCCCAATCCTCTTCCTTTTCGCTTAGTATCTTAGTTATACGTATTGTGTATCTCTTTATCTTTAAAGATGTTACACAGCTAAAAAAAGGGTTGCTGAAAGAAAACTCTCTATTTTTAGTTATTTCAAAACTTATCATGGAAACTTGAGGTGAATCTCCTGAATTGGTGTATTTCACATTAAGTGTCCTCATCAATACTACTATCCAAAGTTCTAGGCCAGATAATATACTTTTGTTCGTCGCTCATACTTTACTGAGGAAGTTTGATGACCGAGCAATTTCCCCATCAGTGTACTCGAATAGGAAAAAAGAATGCTGCGCTTTAGCTTCAAATACTATGCTGAGGCATTGCCATTTCTCATCGAATAATAATTCCTCTTGCTGATTCATTGCTATTCAGGATTTTTGAAGGCACAAATGACTGCTATTTCCTGTCAACTGTATAATAAAAATAGTGTAACCATGTAACTTGGAGTCTTGGAGTGATGGTGACTGGTGAGTGAGTTACCTTGAAGTCGTAAATAATTGTCAAGATGATGTTAGGGGTTCAATTAGAACCAACTCAATCGGGAGACGATTTGCATTTATTAATGTCTAAAATACTTTTTGTTTGCGGAGATTAATGCCTATTGGAATGCTATATTGTCTTTATGGGTTTGCTATGTTTAGCTTGGGTTATATACTTATAGGTGTACCCTTTTGCTTTAAGTGCAGTTTGGAAAAGGAACCCCCTTCAACGCTTATGTGGACTTTATTTTATTTGGCTCAGGTTTTGCTCTCATGTCTTCTGTACTAGTCAAACCTTACATTGTTTCCTTTTTACCCTCCAAATTGCTGAAAGCTTTGTTCCTGCAGCACTATGATAGACGTGGAAAGTATGACATTGCTCTTACTAAAATTGACGAGGCAATTGAGCACACTCCAACTGTAATAGATTTATATTCTGTCAAGGTATATGGCTTATGTTAAAATCATTTATATTTCTTACTTTTGCATCCTTTTGACTTAGCTGTTTGGTAATATCCGTTTTTGTTTTTTGAAGTTACTTTCCGTTCATGAAAAGAGCTTCCATTTTTCAAATATCCTCAAGCATAACCAATAGTCCAAAATGACTTAAAACCACCTGGCCTTTAAGTAAAAAACAAAAAAGTTAAAAGCAATAAGCTGGGTTATCCCATGCTTTTGGCTTACAAGCTATTATGGTTTGATCAATGATTTATCATTTTATCCCTTATAATTTTTTCTAATTCCACTAATACTCTCATTAATAAAGGCCCTAGATTGTCCTCCCATTTTTTTTTTTAAATTTTTTAAGGATATTTTAATCATTTAACATAAAAAAACACTTCTTTACCAAATACTTCCGCAACTTTTTTTCCAATTTCAGCACTTCTATCCAAACACGTAACTGCTTATTTCTAAACAAGCTCCAACACTTAAAAAGTGCTTTTTAACACAAGTGCTTAAAAGCTACTCTTTTTCAGCTAACCCAAACGGGCTCTAAATGTAGGAATTGGAGAAATAGAAAGGAACATCAATGATAGTTACCCATTTCCTATGTAGCTGATAGAGCTTCAAATTGACATCTGAGGAACTAACTATGAAGTTTGGCGTTTAAATATTTTCTGGATTTTTAGAACAGCCTCTACCTTACTCAAGGTAGGGGTAAGGTCTGTGTACATCTCACCTTCCCCAGACCCCACTTGTGTTGAAATAATTTATGGATTTTTGAACTGATGTGTGTTTGTCGCTCATTGTGATGCCGTTTGCTTGAAATGGGGATCTGTTTGATCATTTGGAAATTGAAGGAGCTCTGCTACTTCATATAAGTATTGCAAGGTTTTACTTCTAGTTAACAATCTGCTTTTTGTAAAAGATCCAGCTTTGCTGCAAAGTACCCTCTTTCCTTTATCAAATATTGTCTCTTTGTTGTTTCAATCCAATTATGGCCTTCGGTTGTATTTCAAAAATTCCCTTTTAATGTTAGGGTGGCACCAAACTATTCGAGAATCTGATGCAATCTCGAGCTCACTCGCATCTTCCCTTCTTTGGTTACCCCAAAGTTCAGCCTTTTGTTTACCATCTATATTAAAAATATCATAAGCTCATGATGAATTATGTGTCTTGGTTTGTCCAGGCTTTTTGGTAGTTGTCATTTTCTTGCATGTTCTCTGATCATCCATTGTCTTATGTAATTGGCATTCTTTATTAAAAGAAAAGCCAAAAGTTAACCTTGCTAGCTTCACATTCACGTGAAGCCTATCTAATACTGCTACAAGATCTTTTGACATAGTAACCAAAGACAAAATTTGCAAGAAACAAGATACTTGACCTGTAATAGAGAAATCTACTGTCTTCTTTCAATCAACTCTGAAAATTTTTCCAGGGTTTTTGCATCTGGTGTAACTTAACTTTTGTTTAACAAATCATTGCTTTTGCCTCATGTAACTCACTTGAATAACCTTTCTTGTTTTCTGTTCAATATAGAGCCGCATACTAAAGCATGCTGGTGACTTGGCAGCAGCTGCTGCTCTGGCTGATGAAGCTAGGTGTATGGATCTTGCAGATCGATATGTTAATAGTGAATGTGTTAAGCGTATGCTTCAGGCAGATCAGGTGGAGATACTTATTATGTTCTCTCCTAACTATGTCTCTTGTAGTTGTTAATTCGTATGATTTAGCTTGGCTCCTAATTTATCTACCAACTACTTTGTGATGGACATATGACTGAAGGTCGCATTGGCTGAAAAGACTGCTGTACTATTCACAAAAGATGGGGATCACCACAATAACCTTTACGATATGCAGTGCATGTGGTAAGTCCCTTCTTGGAGCCTGATCATGCTCTGAAGTTGTGTGAGAGCATCTTACGACTCTGATTTAATTTAATATATGAAAGGTATGAGCTGGCATCTGGGGAAAGTTATCTTCGCCAAGGTGAATTGGGAAGGGCCTTGAAGAAATTTCTGGCAGTGGAAAAGCATTATGCGGATATCACAGAGGACCAATTCGATTTTCACTCATACTGCCTAAGGAAAATGACTCTGCGGACCTATGTGAAAATGCTGAAGTTTCAAGATCGGCTTCATTCACATGCTTATTTTCGCAAAGCAGCTTGTGGTGCTATTAGGTACTGGTTGTTGACTTGCTCAACCTTTAAACTTTTGGTTGTCCTCAACTATGTCTATTGTGCATTATAATGACCTTTCCTGTTGAAGTAGAACCATAGAAGCTTGGAACAGTTCTGCTTATGGTATCCTAGCATCCCAGTTTGATTACATGCAAGCTTCGCATTGATATTGCTGAAACCTTTTATGTTTCTTATGCTTTGTTTTGCCTGTACATCAGATGCTATCTAAGGCTGTATGATTCACCTTTGAAGTCAGCATCTGAAGAGGATGATGAGATGTCTAAGCTGCCTCCCTCTCAGAAAAAGAAATTAAAGCAAAAACTGAGGAAGGCAGAAGCACGAGCCAAGAAAGTACTCAAATTTTCTTCCTCTTGCTCTTTGTAAATTTTAAGTTAGGGTAGGTGCCTAAATTGTTTGACTATTCTAGGAAGCGGAAGTTAAAAATGAGGAACCCAATGCAGCTAATGTTGCTAAATCAGGAAAGCGCCCTGTGAAGCCTGTAGATCCTGATCCACATGGTGAAAAATTGATTCAGGTATACATTTTTCTTCCATTTGTCACATCTTTTAGGTATGAAGTATATGTTCGATCTTTGCACAATAATATCTGTATGACTTTAGAGTAGTCAGTGACGCTATTCCATTGTCTTTGTGGAATTAATTTTCCTGGACAAGGTATAAAAGATAATAACAATAAAGACGGGTAAAGTCCCTGTATACAAGCCCATTCACCAACAGGTAGAGAACCTACAATAAAATATATAGTTCTCTAGAAAAGAAACCCAATCATACGCATTGGGACCTCCTGGTTACACCAAAAAGAAACTAGAAAGGGATATGTTGTTGCACTTGGAATTGAATAATAATGGAATCTGAAGTTTGAAATTTTGAGTGATCAATATCAACAACAACATACCCAGTATATCCCACGAATGGGGTGAATGATCAATATCGTGTTACATAAAAGATATCATGTCAAACTTTTGGAATGCTCAAATATCCAAATATGTCCTGTATAATAGGAATGAACAAAGTTTTATGAACTTGCCACTTATTGATATTCTGATTTCAATTGAGTATTAACTTGTCACTAAACCTTTCAGATTGAAGACCCTTTAGCAGAAGCTTCAAAGTACCTCAAGCTTCTCCTCAAGCACTCCTCAGATTGCTTGGAGACACATTTGCTGTCCTTTGAAGTAAGCATGAGGAAGCAGAAGATCTTGCTAGCCTTGCAGGTAATTTCCTTTATAAGTGGAAAATTTCTTCTCATCTTTGCCCAAGATTCTATTGAGTTTCTATATATTTATATATTTTCTATATATTTATATTGGTATATTTTTGTGGCACATTAGTGGCTGTGCATATAGTTAACAGCTTGAGTACTTCGCTTGTCTTTTTTCCGCCTGGTTTAGTTGTCAATAGCTAGTTGTATCTGGATTGGAGGAGTGCTAATCTTCCTTTTTTCTGTAGCAAGCAGAGAAAAAACGAGGAAATGTCACTTAAGATGGTCCTGTCATGTTCTACGTAGATCCATAAATGCACAGTAACTGAAGATGTTAAAAGAATGAGGTAGACCTATAATCATATGGAGGAATTTTTCTCAAAAGACTTGCATATAAGATGATAAAATCATGGAATCAGATTATCTTGATTGGCGATATCAACTAGGTGGAACAAGATTCATCATGGAATCAAATTATCTTGATAGGCGAAATCTAGTAGTAGGAACTACTCCCTCCGTCCCAGTTTGTTTGTCGTAGTTTGACTTGGCACAAAGTTTAATAAAGAAGGGAAGACTTTTGAAACTTGTGGTCTAAAATAAGTTATAAATATTTGTGTGGCTATAACTGAGTCAAAAAGTAACTTTAGAGTTGAATTGTTGCCAAATTTAGAAATATGACAATCTTTTTGGGACGGGCTAATAAGGAAAGTATGACAAACAAAGTGGGACAGAGGGAGTAACTTTTAGTCATTGTTGGTAGATTTATAGTAGGTGGTGTTTGATAGGAGCCTTCTTAGTATTGAATGCAACCTTCTCTTTCTTTGCCTTTTTTCAGGCTGTAAAGAATTTGATGCGGTTGGATGCAGATGATCCAAAGTCACATTTGTGCATGGTATGCTTTTTTAGTAGCAAGACTTTTATTAATATTACTGTATTACCAATGCATCATGTTTTATTTCACAAACAATTTATAGTTGCTTCTTTCTCATATGGAATATGATCTCTTGCAGATAAAGTTCTTCCATAAAGTTGGCTCCTTGCCTACTCCAGTAACTGATACTGAAAAACTCATCTGGGGTGTCTTGGAAGCAGAGCGGCCTACCATTAGGTTATCTTGAATGCACTTCCCCTGTCTCTATGTATCATATATTTAAATTTGATCTATGTTGATCTCTGCATGTTATATTACTTAATTGAGGTGAGAATTCATATAGCCAGCCCCAACTAGTTTGGGATTCGGAATCTTGTTATTATTGTATACTGTTATTGATCTTGTTATTAGACTAAGGTTTCTGTATGTTTCTGATTGACCTTTGCAGTCAGTTGCATGAGAAATCTCTCATCGAGGCGAACAACACTTTCCTTGAAAAACATAGAGGTCAGCATCTGACTGAAATATATTATTATGCGCCTATGTTACATTGTAACTCCATTCTCTCATTCTTGGTGGAAATATTTATTCTCATTGCACGGTTTTGCAGAATCATTGATGCATAGGGCTGCTGTGGCTGAGTCGCTATATGTTCTAGAACCAAACAAGAAGGCCGAGGCTGTCAAAGTAATTGAAGATTCGGTTCATGAAGTCGCTTCCATGTATGGCCCTCATTAATTTGTATTAACATCAAATAGCCAATAATATTATAATATATGAATGTTTTAACTTTTTTTCCAAATTAGAGATGGAGCACTAGGAAATGTCAGGTCATGGAAACTGAATGACTGCATTACAGTTCACAAACTCTTTGAGACAACTCTGGATGACCATGATGCTGCATCCAGTAAGTTGTTTATTATTGCACATCCTCTGTTTTTTCTTACTGTAGATCTTATACTTCCGTCAGAGGTGAGGACAGTGTAATAAATATAATCTTTATGCTTTCAAAATGCGATAAAGTAAAGCTGAGATTGGGTTTTGTGACCAATGACTCCGTTCTGGTTTGAAAATTGCACTGTTCCTTTGAAACTATTTCAAGTCACACAGGGGTGTATGGGACACTGGTGAATTTAACTGCACAATGGATACACCATGTATTCTGCGTGTTGAAGAAGTTTCTGCCTGCCATGTTTTGATACACTGCATATGCCAGACTTTCCGTCTTAAATGCAGCCAGAGTACAAGAGGTTTCATTCTGTTCTGAGGTAAAAGAGAATACATATTCCTCCAACCTAGGAGAGATGGGATATGCATATAAGCGTGGAAATCGACCTATATTAATAAAAGAAGAAATTACCAAATTTTTTCCTCTGCCCCATTTATTCCTTTCATATAATTGTGTATATTGCCTTGTGGCTTGTGCTGATACTTTTTTGTTGAGTACATTAGTGACAGACATTTTTACTTGATATTTATTATACTATGGGTTGTGATGTTTTGAAACACATGCAGGATGGAAAGTTCGTTGTGCTGCATACTTCCCATACTCTACTTATTTTGGAGGTACTCAAAGCTCAGCTTACCCTCAGATGCAAAAAGCACCTGCAAATGGAGCTGTGGGCTTAAATGCTGAAAAAGATTCCTCTTTCATCAAATGGGAGATTAGAGAAACTTGACGCACTAAAGGATCTACACATCTAACTGTACACTTCTAGCTGAAATAACCTCTCTGGAAGAGTGCTGGAGAAGCTAACAGGAGCTGCGTCGAGCTTCTGGAGTATATACTGACAAGAATGGGATGGTTCCAGAGGAATCAGTCAGGTCTACGGGCTGTGTTCTTCATACTTCTTAACTGGTCCATCCCTGATTTGGATTTCTTGGCAGGTGTATATTTGATCCAATTATTGTTTTGAAATGAGGATGGTTGTAGCACTCTTGATTGCTTGCCAGAGGTTGAGTCAGATAAAAGAAAAGAGTTTTTTGGCGTAGTGCAAGCATTTTCAACAACTTTCAGATTTGAAGTGTGAGCTCTCGGCATCTTTTGAAGTTACGGTTCCTGCATTCCATTAGCATAGTAAAAAGATGACTTAAAAGAGCATGTTGTATTTTTCGATTTAGTTGTCCATTTTTTTAATGTGCAAATGCTGTTCTATGTGAAAGAAATTTTGCATTAGTGTTCAGAGAAAATGATAAATTCACAAGGCTGCAGTGCTACATTTCTTTTGATGGCGGATAATATCTGTGTGTGTGTTCTGTTGTGAGGAGTAACGTTCTTCTCCTGAAAATTGCTTGTCCCCACTATTGTTGAGTCTCCTCGCGGTGGACTGCAAGATAATTTGAAAGGTGTGGAATAGTTAGGACGCAGTGAAATGATATTTTTATCTTTTTGTTGATAAGTTCGTCGTTCAATTTTGTTATGTTTTTATGAAGTCTGCCGCATGAACTTTCGTTACTATAACTAATATCAATATGGACAAGTCACTCGAGGAGCAGCATTTGTAAGATTTTAAGTGAATGTTCAATTTAAGCCTAAATTGCATAAACGCACTTATTTCACTTGAGGAAAAATAAGGTGAACGTATTGGTTGAAAGCCTATTTCTTAATAACATTACGCAACATTTAATCTCGATAATGATCGTCCAGCCGTATATTTACTTTGGTCGATAATTCTTGTTTTCTGTTCCACATTATTTTTGGTCATAATAACAATGTATTTCCCATTTGTCAAAAACTACCATCATTCCTTCCCCATCATAAATTTAATATTTCTCATCTACACTGACTCGATATTTTCAAAACAGATCGGTCGTTAAACAAGTAGTAATACTCCATGCAAATTAAGGAGCTTAAAATAACATTACTGATTTTAAACGAATACAATATCTCCACAACATGTTAATTTTCTTTTTCAATTCTTCAACATTTTACTAATTAAAGACTATATTAAAGACTTCTTTTTTGAAACTTGCATCATAGCATACCATTATAGGAAAAAAGTATAGCCAATAATATTCAAGCACCTGCAGCATTTCCTCTGGCCAACCTAGTATAGTACTACTCCTCCTACACAGTGTGTTCTTTCTTGTAAGAGAGAAGAGTGAGGCGAAGGCGAAGGCAAAGGCAAAGGCAAAAGAAACAGAGAGAAAATGGTGAAGAGAGGTAGAGCAAAGAAACTACAAGCATCAAAAAGTACAAGTGTTGAAGGTGAAAGTATCCCTTCTTTAAAGCAAGTATTTGTGAAAGGAAGAGTCACCAAGACCAGACTTGAATCTGCACCATTATCTCCACCTCCAGTAAACTCTTCAGCTCCACATTTGTTTCTCATTTATTTTTTGTTCTTTGTTTCTCTTTCTCTCAATGATGGTGTTGTATTTTTTGATGTGTTAAGATTGTTTTGCATGTACACTTATGATAAGGTGATGAAACAATAACACTTTTTTAAAGATATGTTCTCTGTTGTAAAGGGTTATTCATCATTGCAAATGACTACAACAAAAACATACCTAGTATGATCCCACAAGTGGGGTTTACGGAGGGTGAGGTGTATGCAAACCTTACCGCTATCTTGAATGTGGTAGAGAGGTCGTTTCCGATAGACCCTCGGCCCGAGAAAACATTTTTGAAAACGTGCTTGGAAAATGACTCTTGCTCAAAATTATCCTTGAGATTGCATCGGAGAAATAAAAACAAAAGGGCTTGTATTTCTGTACACCTTAATGGACTTGTTCTTTGTTTCTTTATTTTTTTTTTCCAACACTTTTGTTTTCTTCACACTGGTAGTGTTGTCTTCTCTTTGCTGTGTAAGGGTTGTTTTGCTTGTAAAATTACGTATGTGTGCTAAAAAGGATATAAGATTTTATAGTTATATTCTTTGTTGTAGAGGGTTATTCATCATTGTAGATGACTCTTGTTCAAAATTTTCTTGAATTGCAAAAGTTAGAGCAGGTATATGACTGATTTTATATGTTTGTCAATTTCGCAATTTTTAGTTTGTTTGTTTAGGTTTTGGTGTAGAATTCATCCGTATAGGTGATGGTAATAAAAGGGACTTTTTATTACTATATGTATATTTACAGTATTTATTTATTATTACTGTTATTTGCACGTATCTATCTTATTTTCCACATTCTTTTTTCTCTTTTTTATGTGGTACCTTGATGACATAAATGAAGCTTAAATGGAGAAATATGGTCAATGAGGATCATATAGCCGGCTCTGACTTGTTTGGGATTGAGGCTTAGTTGTTGTTGTTTTTGTGTAGACTGGATGTTGTGTAAATGAAGCCGAACCAGTCTTAGAGTTGTTAATATCCCATGTTTAGGAAGGGATGTATTTTTGTTCTACCCACACTTCTGGTTCTAGCTACATTATATTATGCAGAACTGTCTAAGTGCTGAGATGAATACATTCCTTTACCATTTCTTAGGAGAAGAAAAGATGCTGCTTATTTGATTTTTGTAGATCCCTATATTGTCAGACACTTGCATCAACTAACTACCTATTCCTTTTCGTTTTGGCAGGGGTTTGCACCATCAGATGCTTCACCTTCCCTTTCCAGGTATCGAACTCGCAATTCCTTGAAGACAGTCCTTGATCGGTGTAATGCCATGACTTCACCACTAAGATCTCCAATTCGAAATGTTAAGGTACGCTATTGATAAGTAAGACTAGAGTGAACTTCACCACTTTTTCAAACTTTTCTGATAAGTAAGACTAGAGTGAACTTCAATAATAATAGCACCAAAAAGTGACAGAATGCTAGGCATCACACTCGCAAGTATAAGCAAGTACTTGATCGGTGTAATGCTATGACTGCAGCACCAAGGTCTCCTATTCAAAATGTTAAGGTACCCTATTGAAATTTTCAAACTTTTCTGATAAGTAAGGGTGGGCTTTCAATAACAATTGCACCAAGAATTTGCTAAATATGTACATCCAATAAGTTACAGAATGCTCTTCAACTAAGAGTCTATGAAGTCCACACAGAGTACATAGTACATACCACTATCCAAGGACATATTAAACAAAAAATCATGATCTACAAATATCTCAATTTGAAGCAAAACATAGTTGTCTTTGTCTTGTTGTGGAACCGAATCAAACTTTGTTCAACTAAGAAGTAGCATGTCATCCCTTATTTCTTTTTGGTGCACCCATAGGATTCCAATTTGTATAAAAGATTGGGCGACATTTGTAGAAAACCATTTATTTTTGTAGGTTTTCTACTTTTCTTGTATACTTCTTGTTTACTGGATTTTTCGCCCTAACATTAATAAAATTATTACTTTATCAAGAAAATAATTGTGGCTTTGTCATAAAGATTTCTGTCACTTGTCTTCCAGATTATCCAAAAAACAATACTAGCTGAAATTGTTCTCCAAAGGATTCTTTTCCTTCTTTTCAACTGTCTAACTCGCCAGCTAGCCGAAACTGCTTTAACCGATTCTACTTAGTCCATTTCTCTCCAGATACAGTAAGGAATAGACACCATACTTCCCAAACATAATTACATTGCTACACATCTGTTGGGCAGCTTGATCGCTTTCTTCAGCATATTGCTTATCATGATAAGACAACTCTCATTAGACTTTGTATGACTCTGTAGAATGAGGCTAGTTATTTCACCATTTTGTCTTGAGATCTCTACGAGTGTTTATCATTAATTTTTATAGTGATGAACCCTGCGGTCCTTCACAATAAATTTAAAATGGCTTCGACGCACACTTTTCATTTAAAAATGCAATCAGTCTGATCTTCGTTTCTTATTCTACAGTTGTCATATCCCTCCTGTGCTACTGGTGACTTCCCCGCTCATCTTATCACTGGAATGGGTCATGCAACAGAAGAAAATGTTGCTAACCCTGTCCAAGCAAAGCTTGAAGATCAATCTGTTCCAATGATCCATGTTGTCTTGGGTGTTGAAAATCAGGAGCTAGGTGTCTCGAGTAAGGAGAATCAGGAGCAAGGTGTCTCAGGGGTGGAAAATCAGGAGCTGGAGGAACAGTGTGAAAGATTTGCTTCTCTTCCTGAGGTTGTTGTTGAGAACAATGCACCACCAAGGAACGCTGATATGGTGTTAAATACTAATGCCACAGGCCCAGAAAACAGAAGCATTGGGAGTGGTGCACGTCCAACAAAATCTGGTAGTGTTAATCTTACACGGATCGGTGAGCTAATGAATGACTGTTCTTCTGATGATGAGGTTGAATCAAGGCCTGATCACATGTTAGTCACGATTAATGGTTATAGAGTTAAGGAGGAAGCAGCACCTATCCTCCAGAGGATCTTCCATAAGTATGGGGATATCGCGAAACAGAGCTCCTTCTCTTCAGTGAATATTTCTTCATCGCTCATGGAGTTTGTTTGTGACATCTACAGAAAGTTGGAAGCAGCAGATTTCCGAAGCATAACCACCAAGGAGCTCCAATCCATGCTTGCTGAAGTGAGAGACCTCGAGTCTGCCAAGGTAGATGTTGGGTGGCTCCGTCAAAGGTTGAATGATATCTCTGATGCCAAGCAACTTATCCAGGTGCATTACAAATTGAAGGAGGCAGAAACCAGAAACCTTGTCGCAATGGAGACAAAAAAGAAAGCATTGGGAGAATTGAAGGAAGAGTTGGCTGCTTGCATCGCAACATGCCGTGTTTTGCAAGGAAGAATTCAAGAAAAGGAGCATGAGCTTGGCGTTGTGGATTGTGAAAATGAGAGTATCAGCAAGAGAATCAAGCAGAGCTATGTCGATACCAAGGCCAAGGTGAAGGGGTTCCTCCATCAATCCTTGGTCCGTGACCTCCTTTGATCAACCTAATGTTCCGTATGTTACAGGAAGTAATGTTTTGCTCCGGAAAACTGCTTTGTCACAATTCTCGAGTCTCCTCAAGGTGGATCCTCTGTATGATTCTTTTCTTGGGTATTTTCTTTGAAAAACTTAATGACAAATATCTTTCGGGAGATCAAGTCACGAAGATTTCCATTTGCTAGGAGAGTGTGGAACAGTTGCAATGCAGTAAAATGATTTTTCTTTTGTTTCGTTTCTAAGTTTGTCGTTCAGCTTTTATGTATGTTTTTGAAATCATCTGACTTTTCATTACTATGACCAATCTCAATATGGACTAGTTATATACAATGAGCAGCATAAGGTAAGAGTTAGCTTCACATCTTTCATTAAGAATTGCTAAAACAGTAGTTAAGTGATTGTCAAATAATGTCTAAATTGCATACTGCTAAACGTGCTTATCTGGTAGAGAAATTAGGTGAACCTATTGGTTGAGTGCCTATTTCTTAAGCAAAAAACGCAACGTCGCCAGATCATAGTTTTACCTTTTGTGTTTTGATAATTGGTTCGATTCTGCTGTCAGTCATGATCATTCTTGTATTCTGTTACACATTACCTTTGGTTCTAATAACATTATATTTTCCAATTACCAAGAAAATTACCACAATTCTTTCCTCTTAATAATTTATTTTTTCATTTCATTTTAGTTGTCGCTTTAGCTTAAAAAATTTGTCTCAAAATAATTATTGTTTTAGAAATTTAGACGAATGGAGTAATATTTCTCATCTGCATTGAGTTAATATCAATAGATCCGTTCTTAAACTAGGTTACACTCCATGCAAATTAAAAATACATCACTGATTCAAAAGAGCTTATGATTACTATCTTAGTACTCCTACAAATGATCATTTTTTCCCATCTCTACAACATTTTATAAAAGACCACATTAAAGACAAAATGTTTATGAAATCTGTCTCATACCATTATAGGAATAAAAGTAGCCAATAGTATTGAACCACTCATGAAACATGCAAAAAGGATTCTTTGCTACAATATTTCCTCTTGCCAAGCTCAGTATAATACAGTGTGTTCTTTCTTGTGAGTGAGAGAGAAAGAAAGAGTGAAAGAGTAAGTGAGAGACAGGTGTTTGAAGAAGGCTAAGCAAATATTTGTTTTTGAAGAAACAAGAAGCAAAAAATGGGGAAAAGAGGTAGACCAAGGAAAGAACAAGTACAAAAAGTTACAAGTGTTGAAGGAATTAAGCCTTATTTAAAGCAAGAAACAGTGGCTATTCTACGGAGTGGAAGAGTCATCAGGGCCACACTTGACACAGCTGCTTCATCTATACCATTATCACCACCTCCGGTAAAACTCTTATAGCTCCACATTTTATTTTTGTGATCATAGAATGTTAGAAGTAAGATTGTTACAGAAAAGTAAAACAGAAGGGCTTGTATATCTTTAAACCTTAATGGCGTTGTTCTTTGTTTGTTTGTTTGTTAGTTTGTGTCTTTTTGGCTGTGTTAAGGTTGTTTTGCATGTAAACTTATGAATAGGTATTGAAAAGGATAAACTTATTTAAAGTTGTGTTCTTTATTGTAGAGGGTTATTCATTTTTGTAAATGACTTTTCTTCAAGATTTTCTTGAACTGTAAAAGTTAGAGCACGGATAAAAATTTTAGGTGATTTTTGGCTAGTGGATAATGGGTTGTTAGATAGATGCTAAAATTAGTATGATTTCTTAGGTTATGTATTCACTCTGCTATGATATTTGATAAGGGGAAAAGAGGTAGAGGGTGGACAATGGGACAAAGGAAATGGTTTTTTTCTATAGGCAGGTAATGGTGTTTTATGATTTATCATGAAAAGAAGTACTTGTGACTATTTCGTTGGCACAATCTGTTTGCTCCGAACTATATGTATTTGAAAATTTTGGAGCTATATTGCTTGCTGCTCATCAAAATAATGAATTACACGACACATATAGAACGACTTTGTAAATTTCACATTTTTTTTGCTGTGCTTTTGGTGTAGAATGGATCTTGTAAATAAAGCTGTATGTGTCTTAGAGTTGTTAGAATCCTACATTTTTTGGAAGGATTAACCTTTTCTCTTGCCTCTTCCCACGCTTTTGGTTTTAGCTACATTATACAGAACTTTCTAGCACTTCCTTAGTGCTGAGATGAATACATTCCTTTACCATTTCTTGTTCGATTTTTGTGAATCTTAAATTGACAACTGCCTAATCCTTTCCGTTCTGTCAGGCTTTCGCACCATCAGGTGCTTCGCCTTCCGTTTCCTGGTGTCACCCTCAGAAATTTCATCAGTGTAATGATATGACTGCAACACTGAGGTCTCCGATTCGAAACGTTAAGGTAACCTATTGAAACTTCTTAACCTTTTCCGACAAGGGTAGACTTTCAATAATTGTTGTACCAAGAATTAGCTAAATATGTACATCCAAAAAGTTACAGAATACCCTTTAACTAAGAGAGTATATGAAGTCCACACAAGAGTTCACACCACTATACAAGGACAAACTAAACCAAACGTTCATGATCTGCAAATAACTCAATTTAAAGCTGAATGAAGTTGTGGTTTTGTCGTAAAAATTCTGTCCCTTGCCTTCCAGATTATCCAAAAAACTTCAACGAAATGAGGCTGGTTATTTCACTGTTTTGTCTTAAGATCTCTATGAGTATTTATCTGTGATCTTTATAGCGATGAACCATTATTCTGTAGTCCTTTACAATAAATTTAAAAAGGATTCGATGTATACCTTTCATTTATTGATGTGATCAGTCTGAATTTTGTTCTTATTCTACAGGAGTCATATCGTTCCTGTGCTACTGGTGACTTCTCTGCTCATCTTACCACCGGAAGGACTCATGCAACTGAAGAAACTGCTGATAACCCTGTCCAAGCAAAGCTTGAAGATCAATCCATTCCAACGATCCATGGTGTCTTGGGTGTGGAAAATCAGGAGGAACCAGGTGTCCTGAGTGTGGAAAATCCGGAGAAAGGGGAACAGAGTGAAACACTTCCTTCTCTCCCTGAGGTTGTAGTTGAGAACAATGCACCACCATGTAACGCCGATGGGGTGTTAAATACTAATACCACAGGACCAGAAACCAGAAGCGTTGGGAGTGGTGCACGTCCAACAAAATCTGGTAGCGTTAACTTTACAAGGATTGCTGCACTAATGAATGACTGTTCTTCTTCTGATGAGGTTGAATCAAGACCTGATGACATGTCAGTCATGATTAATGGTTATAGAGTCAAGGAGGAAGCATCACCTATCCTCCACAAGATCTTCCTCAAGTACGGGGATATTGCAAAGGCGATCTCTGCAGTGAATATTTCTTCATCGCTCCTGGAGTTTGTTTGCGACATCTGCAGGAAGTTAGAAGCCAAAGATCTTCGAAGCATAACAACCAAGGAGCTCCAATCCATGCTTGCTGAAGTTAGAGATCTCGAGTCTGCCAAAGTAGATGTTGGGTGGCTCTTTCAAAGGTTAAATGACATCTCCGAAGCCAAGCAACTTTTCCAGGAGCATAACAAATTGAAGGAGGCAGAAACCATAAATAAGAAAGCACTGGGAGAGTTGAAGGAAGAGTTGGCAGCTCACATTGCAACATGCCGTGCTTTGGAAGAAAGAATCCAAGAGAAAGAGCATGAGCTTGGCACTATGGATGGTGAGAACAAGAGGATCAGGAAAAGCTATGCAAATACGAAGGGCAAGGTGAAAGATTTCCTCAATCAGTCCTTGCTCCAGGACCTCCTTTGATAAGTTTTTAATGCTTTGTTTGGATGTGATGCTTTGCCTTCTTTAGACCCTTATGGATATTTTTATCCGAATCCCTTTTGTACTAGGAGTTCTATTATCCTACAGATACGAATTGTTATTTCAACTCTTGAATCATTTGGCCCCAACTGCATATGAGTTCCATTGGAACTCTCTTAGCAGGTGCATTGCAATTCAATTAAGAGAACAGAGGACACTATCTATTTCCAGCTATTTGTCTCCTAATGTTTACTTTTTGCCGTATTGATTATTGCTAAACAAGCTGCTCACCTTGAGAAAGGTGCATGAATATTCTTGTTTCAACTCGTTTCTTTGTCAGAATGTTTTGTACAAACTTTAAACATAGCTGGAGTTTTTTCCCCAAAGTAGGATGCATTATATTAACACTAAAACATAGTAACAGTAGTACAATACGCTCCTCTATAAGTAGTAGTTGTTGAGGAGATTTGACCATTACATTGCATAACTCCCTGATCAGTTGTAATGGTGGGCTGTAGGAAGGTCTGGGTGGTGTGTTTGTTGTGAAGCAAAAATGTTGGCACTCTTAGTAGAAAACGAGCCATCGGGGGAATATTTCCAGATCATGCTGGAGTTATAACTACCAAGCACTAGCAAGACAGTATTCCACAATGAATATAAGTTATTCTTGTTCCTGAAATGCATGGACCGGATTTCTAACTTCTGCTGCTGTTCCACCACCGTTCTGTCACTTCAAACGATTGCAGATTTTGTTGGTTGTTTTGAGGGTATAGCCGGTTAACAATAGAGCCACACCAATGGAACCTGCGCCAGAAAGGATTGCCATTTCATCAACTGACTACCTTTCTGGTGAAGTTTTAGTTCATTCACACTAAGCAGCAAAGGCAAGAATGTCTGCACAAGAGACATAATAAGCAGGGGCGAAGCAACTGTCATCTATAGGGTGGTCAGTTAGCCACTCTTCGTTGGAAAATTATATCGTACATATTAAATCTTGGACACATTGTGACCCAATCCAAGCTCATGATTGACCCAAATGGAATACTCTATCACTGGATGCATGTAGCCAAATCTTAAACTCTCTATTAAGCCTCATCTATCTTGTTAAAATTACTCCATCAAGAGCCCATAATGTTCTTGTGCATCCTAGTGGTTTACCAACCGATGTTAGCTGACACAAGTACAACTAAAGAATCCTAAACAAGAAAACATCACAAATTTCCATAACACATTAGACTAGAATCTGCTTTTTATTGAATGCTCATAATAAGATTAACTAATTAAACCTACCAAGATATATATGATTGTTGACTCATAATTTAATATGAAACTAATTGACCCAAGACATTAATTTTGGTTTGAATTTGAGGGCAACTTCAGGAAAAAATGTGAAGTTGAGACAAAAGTTTTGAAGTTAAATTGCATTAGTGATGTCAAAAGCAACCGGCTATTTGTGCACTTCCCCTGAGAGTTGTAACTTTCATGCAAAGGAGAAAGGGTCCAGCTTTACCATATAACCAAGAGACGGCCCAACTAGGATAATTATCTAATTTCCATGGATCACTTTCTTACACGTAACATTGTCCACATCCACAACTAGCATATCCTCTTGTAGTTAATGGTTGGATAATGGATACTGACCAGTCATTTTGCAATTTTGAACTTGTCTCCAGTCTCATCTTTTTGTTTTGGGTTGGGGAAACACCAAGGTGACCCATTGAAGTCTCACATGGCTGTAGCCTGTACGGATGATCCTGGGCCTAGGCCCATCATACTTAGGCCCCCATTTCCATATTTGGGATACACAACCAAAATATTACACAACTAACCAAAAACCTTGCTTTAAAAGGGAAATTTATAACAAAAGAGAAATTTATGATGTCGGAACAATAGCTTAACCACTTAAACAAAAAATAATCATATTTTGTATATTTCATGCGCATTATATGTATATTATACTCCAGATCTTTTTATGTAAAGTGGAACAGAAGGAGTAGATACTAGTATGTTTTTAATTCAACATATGTAGTAAAAAGAAAACACAAATTGGAAAATGTATTTCAAAAAATAAATTACATCCCTATTAGTGTACATCAGTCTTACAAAAGTAATACTTAATGACATATGGATTCTCTAGACGTCTCAGTACCTCATTTTGTTGACATGAGTGAATGTAACATATGGAGTACTAATGAGTTCTATCATCTGCGAGTGACGCAGCACGCTAGATAGGAGAAATTACTAGTAAATACTACTCTACCTAATCCGTCCCAATTTATGTGTGTTAGTTTGACTGGATACGAAAATTCAAGAAATATAGATTAATTTTTTTCGATTTTGTGGTTTTAAATTAAAGATACATATAATGTTCTTTGAATTTGTAATTATAAACTTGTCAGGTATAATATTTGAATTGTCAATTTACTAAATATAAAAAAAAAAAACTCTTTTTGAGATCGATGAAAAAAGGAAAGTAAGACGCTTGAATGGGAATGAAGGGAGTAATATTCTTGCCCAAACATTTCAATCTTTACGTACGTTCGATATGAATGCTGGCCATATCTGATACTCCATTTGTTCTCTTGCAAAGTTAACAGATTACTGTTCATGCATTTTCATGTACCTCCATGGACACTTCGTCAGTCTTCTATTCTAAACAGCTATAATTACATACGGACATGGATTCAGTGAAAGCGAAAGGTTTTTACTCTTTGAAAATTTTCAACAGTGAAACCTAGAAACTTCAAGAATGGACTGACAAATTCATTTGTCTGCCACAACATCTAAAGGATTAAAACTAGCTTCATGGTGGAGCTGAATACACGGAGAGATCTCTTCCTTCAACCACAATTGCTCATGAAAAATGACTTCCACTATTGCAGTGACCCGTTTGAATGCATGGCGATATCATAATCAATCAGTAAGGCAAGAAAAGTGGACGTCTTCACGTGTTGTCACGTGACTTGGAGGGTGCTGCTGACAGGGCCCTCGAACCATCCTAGCTAACCACATGTTGACATATATATAACGGGCGGAATTTAACTTCTATGCACTGATAATTCCAAAAAATATTACACTATATTAAGTAATTTTAAAGATAATAACATATACTCCACAACAAAAAGACTTTGTTCGAGGGATTGGGAAGGGTGAGATAATGTTTCACTTTAGGATGAAGCGTTTCATAATTAAGGTAATCTATATTTCAAAAGTTACACTCGAGACTTCTAGTTAAAGTAGACGGACAGTCTGAGTTGAAATGGGAAGGAGAGACTAACTTTCCTCCACAGCTGTATATTACCCCAAGAGTCCAATTAAGGCTGTTGCATGTTTTAGGATATTTGTGTTTGATTGGGTGAAGAAGCAATTTTAGTAGTGAGAGTTATTAAGGAGGAGGTGCATAAGGTGGATTATTAGGTACGTTTGTCTAAGTGTTATCAACCAAACCTTTTATGATTGGGTCAATGTGTTGGGGACAAACTCTTTATCACGTGTGCCCTCTTGTTGTATGTTATTATGTTTCATTTCCTTGTCCAACACCACGGAAACATATGCTCGGTTGGGGAGTAACACTAGTTTTTATTTTGATCACTCTTAATCATAAAATTATTAGGAGTACCGGAATGATATATGGAGTATATTTAAATAGGAACAAAAAGTCAATTTAATTAATTACTAGTAATTTATAACCACCCTCTTGTATCCCTCTTTATTTTCTTAATAAGGCCTGACGTGCACTGGTAATATATTAAGTTAAACAGTTGAAATTGAAATTTACATTAATATTAAGCTATATTAATATCAATTTACAGGAAAAGGGTTTAGGTTAGGATCTAAAAATAAGTTTAGTAGCTGCCACCGACATGACTGGGCGTACTGCTCATTATTTTATACCATAGTACGTTGAGTGCATGAAAATTTAATTCATTTCATATAGTACAATTTTTACATCATAGTTTTAGGTGTCAACGATGTTGTAGTTCTTAACCACCCAATTTAGATTGTTTTTTTAAAAGATAGCAAGGGAAATATAATAATATCCCATGTATCGTTGTGTATGTATTCAACACTTTTGGAAAAATAGAAGGGTAAACTAACTTGTTAGTACGTTAATTGGTTGAGTTACAAGAGTTAAGAAAGGATAGTTGAGAAGTAGTCGTATCATCTATAAGATACGTGCACATGGAACAGAATATATGTCCTTTTTTTTTTTTTTTAATCTGTTTGATGGAAGACCAACTATAATTGGTAGTAAATGATTGACTAAATAGGACTAGTTATTTCGATTTTCTACGGATTCAACTTAAGATTCTGTGTCCAAATAATAGTGCAAATTATCAGGGTATTGCATGATTTGTTCTTGTATCGATATAAACTGATTGCATGCCTAAAATTTGAAGAAATTATATGTTTTGTATTATCATGGTATTATAGTATCATGTTGGAACTATATCCCGCAAAAATTTGCCTTCTCCACAAGAAGCAAAATTACATATAAGCTGCAACCATATCCTATTTCAATTGGATATGTACTTTAGCATATCAATTATCCATGTAACATGAATACCAAGATCAAAGTGGAGATTTTTTATGTTCTCTTTTTTATATAAGAAGTAAAAGTTTTATTTTTATTTTTCTCTTTAGAGAAGTAAGTATATCTATTCCCTTTTTTTAAAAAATAAAATAGCCCCTATGTGACATAGGAGATTTGGTATTAACCCATACTTTGTAAATTAGAAAATCCGAAAGAAGAATACATGTAGGAGAGAAACATAAAATTTGAACTTCTCAACTCCTGCTAACTCCAATTCTACATCCCAGCATATCCAAAAACTAGCGTCTAGTATAGTGATGAAGTACCAATACCACTATGTACATTTGTTACTAGTACGTATATCTATTTGTGATCTTGAAATTGGCAGAACTTAATTAATTCAAATATTATATTTTCCTTACTCGATCCTAATTTACACTGCGATCTTCAAAGAAGGTTAAATATATATAGCATGCAGAACTCTTATCGTATTATCCTGAGTACTATTCTCCAAAGCCTCAGCTAGTTTATAGACTATACATATTGAAATATTTACACTGCGTATGCATGTAGTATTAATTTTCATACGTATAATGATGTGTATGTACACGTATATCTATACTACACACTGGGAACCCCTCAATCAGGGAGATCACATGGCTTGTCTTCTGTTAACAATATCAAACGGTCACAAGTAAATCTTCAAAAATTCGTAAAAAAAAAAAAAAAAAAAAAAAAAAAAACCAATAACCCTACGATCCTGCTTCCATAGAAAATTAATTCACTAGTTGCCGGGACATTATTATTAATGTATTAGGTACGTATCATATAGTTCCTTACCAAATGTATCTCATGTGACCGACCATTAAGCTTACTTAACCTGTCATTGTTCCTATCTTGTCTTCTCTTCTTTGTATACTCATATATATACACACTCCTACTCATCTTTGTTCATCAAACCAACTATTCCACTCTTTAAGAAAAAGGAAGAAGCTGAAACTGCAAAAAGAATAGAAGTGAAGGAAGAAAAATAAGTGGTGCATATTCAAGAAATGGCAACAGAACTTGAAATTACTGAGCTAAGGTTGGGACTTCCAGGGGGAATTCCTAAGGCGACGGAGATCAAGAAAAGGGTGTATTCTGAAATTACCTGCAGTGACCAGAACAGCAGCAACAATGATGATTCTAACAAGTGTCAAAACAAGAACCAAGTTGTGGGGTGGCCACCAGTTTGTGCTTATAGGAAAAAGAATAGCTTTAATGGTCGTGAAGGATCGAAAATGTACGTGAAAGTTAGCTTGGATGGTGCTCCATTTCTGAGGAAAGTTGATTTGAGTACTCATAAGGGGTATTCTGAACTTGTCATGGCTCTTGAAAAGCTCTTTGATTGCTATGGAATTGGTTAGTATATTCCCCTTTAATTCTTAGTCATTTTAGTGCTAAGTTTTCTTATCATGCAAAATTACACCGTGGAACTTTCAAGTCTAAATTTTACTCTCTCCGTTCTAAAATGGTTGTGATAGTTTGACTTGAAGCGGAATTTAAAAAATGTGGTAAGACTTTGAAATTTGTGGTCCAAAATAGTAAGTCATACATAAATATGTGACTATAACGCATTCATTAAGGTAAAGTAGTAGTTTCAACTCAAAAATATTTCTAAATTTAGAATTGTGTCATTCTTTTTAGAACAGACTAATAAGAAAACTATGACAACCATTTTAAAACGGAGGGAGTATAAGTCACTGGTATACTACTAATAACAATAAGAACAAGAAAAAGAAATTGAAAAGATAATAAGGAAGACAAAAGAGAATTACTAATAAAGAGATGCTGAATTGTCGACAGGGGAAGCATTGGAGGATGCGGACAAGTCAGAGTACGTTCCAATATATGAGGACAAAGATGGAGACTGGATGCTTGTGGGTGATGTTCCCTGGGAGTAAGTTCACTTCTCTACTTCTCTATTCTTGAAATGAAGTAACTTCAATCAATCATTGCTACTGATATTACTATAGTTTTAACAATTTGTTGGAACTTCAGAAAGCCATTAGTATACAATCTTATGTGATTAATGTAGAAAACTTTCCATAAACTGTCCCGCCAGTAATTGCCTATCCTAAATCAAAACTTCGTTTTGACACTATAATTAAAATTTACACCACTAAAGGTTGTGGTGTAATGATAAGTATTCCCTGTCCTTTCGAGGTATCAAAATAAGGTTGATTTCTGTTGGGGAATACTTTACTCCTCGATAATTTGAATTAATCGGGTCTTAGAGCGGACAGCCAATAACAAATACCTACTGAAAAAATTTGCAAAACGATTTCTTAGCTATTAAATTAATATTTGTGTGATCTTGAAGGTAGAGATGTCTAGTTTCATGCTCTAGAGTTTGTATGACACAAGTCCCCTGAAGTTTTTGAATAATTAATCTGCAGTTTCCAGAGAGTTAGTAAAAAGTCGCAGTAAAAGTTTTTTCGGTTTCTAGTATGTGCTCATGTAGTCATGTGTGTGTGTCGGGTATAGCTATTTTCTGCTGAGCTACATACCCAAAAAAATAATTAAGCTAATTATGCCTTTGAAAAAGCCCCCATCGAATTAGAAGTAAGATATCAAGATCAGTTAATTTATATGTAATAATTGATCAGTTAATTTTTGACGCTAAATTGGATTAAATTAATTTAATATTTTAATATTAAAATTTATATATTTGAAAATTACTTGAAACGTACTTTAAGTTGCAATTTAGTTCATATCATTTAGGTGAAAAACTACATCTTGAAATGTTGGTCAAATTAATGCAGTTTGAATCTCAAAAAACGAAATGTGACACATAAATTGAACAGAGGGAATAGATAAAATAAGCGAGACGTATATCCCCTTTTCCTCATAGCTCTTATGGTGTTAACTCCGCTTAAATTTGCAACGGGGTTAAGCTTATATGTTTATCGGTAGGTCAATCAAGCACAACATAAATTAGCCCATCTAGAAGCGTAAGCTAATTTGGATAGACAATGCAACTCTAAAAAGAAAAATATTTAGTAAAACTTAGAAAGCTTTAACATTCTTTTTTGGGTTTAGCGGGATATAACACTCATAATAAATAAAAGAAAAACTTTTGTTAGTTTGATTGGGTAATTAAACGTATTATAAATCATATTTAGTTTTTTATAGTGATCCACCAGCAGAGGCGGACCTAGGCCTCTTTTGGGGGCACTAGCACCCGTAGAACTCGAAAAAATCTTGTATATGCATATAAGAAAACGTTAAATCTTTGTCGCTAACAGTTGATATATTGATGATAAGAATAATAGTGCACCCATTGCGCTCAAATTCTGGGTTCGCCTCTGTTCACCAGGAAGTGCCCACAAATTAATTTAAGTACTTTCTAGCGTGGGTCAAACGTTAAACACTGGTGCTGAAGTATCCTAATCCTATTTTCCAAAACCTGTAAGTCGTATTTCCTGAAGAAATTTCTGGACTTTGGGAGCCAATTTTGTATGATATATAATTGATAGAATCAAAATATCATCATGTTTCAAAAAGAAGCAAGTAATGGCTCAAAATATCTCAAAAGATATTCATCTCACTCGGTTTCTTCCAGAATTCTACGACTAGCCAAAAACAAAACTGTTACGTTGCAGAAAAGAAAAAATGTCATAAGGACCAATATACCAGGTCAAACTGAAAATTATCACATTCAAAGCTTTTTGGACCACGTTTTGTGGGACATAATTAAAGCAATGATGAAGCGATAGACAACTTTGCTACGTACATCTTCGTTTTATAGACTCTTAAGTTATGTTCTTGAATACCTGCTAGTAGTATTTTAATTTAGCTAGAAAATAAATCCGAAAATCTAAATATGTTACTTATTGAAATGTGATTTTGCAGAATGTTTAGTGAGTCATGCAAAAGGCTAAGGATCATGAAGAGATCGGATGCAAAGGTGAAAGGGCTTGGAGCAAGGGATTTTCTTAAGGGAATGTCTAAAGAGAAATAATGATCAAATTTAAGTTGCCCTGGTTTAGTGAGAAATAGAGTGGTTCAAAGTTAATTATATATGTTTGCCTATATGTAACTGTACGTAATATTAGGTGTGATCCAACACCATAGACTTAACGATTTCCTTTTATTCTAGTGACTTCAATTTCTTTTGAATGATGACTTAATTCCTTATTATTTTAAAGTAATAAGGCTTTGTGTAACCCTTATACTATTTGTGTTTGAATTGTGGCTAGCAGCTAATGCACTAGCACTTGCTACCTTAATAATATTTTTCCCTTGTTTAAATATTTTTTATGGTTGGTTTTATTTAATTCTTGTTTTTAATCCAACTTTTTTGAAAATCAAATCTGTTACAAATAAATCAGGTTTATGTAGACTTATATAATTAATTAAACTAACTAGCAAGTGTAAAATTAGTTTTATGTCATGATTGTTGAGCTGTTTTACTTTACTTCTTCCCCAACAACCTGAAACGACAAATATCAATTATCTAAATATGCACTTGAGGAAATGGAGAGAATAAGTAATGGAGGGGATCCAAATCAGTATTTGATACATACAAGTGTGCATACGATCACAAATACTAGTAGTTTGGACTTGTTCAATTGAATTTTTTGGATCCGTCTATGTTATGTTGGTTATATAAAATTGATTCGTACTTAATTAACAACAAAGAACTACTAATACTAGTTATTCTCTATCGATGACACAAATTTAAAAAAGAAGAAGCTTTGCTAATTTGGAAGATGTGCTCAAGGAAATGGAAGCAGATTCAAAGTGTACAATGTAATAGTAGGACTTTAGCCTAGAACGAACATTTAACCTAAGAAAAACTCAATTATCAATATCGAGTAAATTAAATAAACATAAGTTCATGTACTGTTGCATATTGCATATTCATGCATATTGTTCAAAAACGGAAAGATTCTTGTATCCAAACACACTAAGTCCAGTGCATCAATTATCTTTTTCTTGGATCATGAAATACTGATGAACCTTGAAATTTTTGGGTATAAGCAAATGTGTGTGACGTATACCATGACTATCCTTTAGTTTTACTCTATAACAACTACTACGTATAAAATATTTATCTAATTGATGTACCTTCATTTTCAGTGGTTACATGCACACAGACTTCTCCATAAAATTTATTAGTCAAACCTTCTGGCGGATCAAGCAACCAGTACTTAATTATTCTAAACGGACTCCATATATAAACCATGGAGACTTGTGAACCATGTTCTTTGGTCACGTTCTCAGTGTTCATTGGGGAAGACGTAAGTAGGGGTTTGGATATGAGTTTGGCAAAACCAGAAATTTTGATTTAGACCTGTATCTGTATGAAGAAATTTACTACATATATACATAAATAAAATTCTGAATCCAATTCAGATCGTTGTCTTAAACTGTAGAACCCATAATATTCAAATTCTAAATTTACCTTTGAATTTCATAGGTATTATAACGTGAATTATGGAATGTATTATGTAATTAATTTATATTCTCCTAGAGGGAATCAAGAATATTATTCCGCTTAATGTATGTCAACAACTAGCAATTAATGGCTGATGCAGAATCTTCAACCGATGCATAATTTAGTAGTAACATATTCAAATATTCGTATATATCTCAACTAACAAAACTGAAATGGCCCATAATCACCATGTAGAGCTACGTACATTAGACAGAAGGCATTCTTTTCATTGATGATTGGGATCGGAATACCTTTTTAAATAATATTAAGCTGGTTAGTTAATCCAAAATATCACATGATTAAGATCATGCACCCAATATTTCCAGTAAACTAACAATGCGTACATAGCATCCATTTTCTTCTTTCTTCATTAATGAGGAACCTTGGAATTTGTCGGGGTTTCAAACTACATCTCTGTGTTCAGATATTATTACTAATTGCCAAATGACCACCAGACAATTCAGTTACACAGAACTAGTAATATCTACGCAAAGAAATCAAATGTTTCTTAAGATCCCCCTATATGCCTTCGGCACCCGTTCTACTTTATGTGGTAGGGTTTACTAGGGTAAATTTTTTTTTTTATTTTTGACCGTAAATTTGACATAATTTTTTAAGTATTTGAAAGTAATTTTTATATTAAAAAAATATAAATTAAGCAACTATATTAGCTGGTAAACAATTTATGACTTCTTTATCAAACTAAATGTTTACTATCGTAAAAACATATTATGTTCACGGCAGTCAAAAAATTGAGCAGATCCAAGATATAATTAGGAAAACATAAACTGCTTTTAAGATATAAACATCCACATTAGCTTGTTTTATATTTTCACTTTATATATACTTAGAATTAAAATTTATAAGTACACAAAATAATTTTGCACCTATAATTGTCATTTAATTTGTCACAAAAGAGTAGTGAGTGGATGAAATTCAGACACCGCTACTTTGATACTCTATCAAGGAGCTGCTGTACCTGTATTCATTGGTTTAACTATTCAATTCCTATGTTTGTCTACATGCTCGAAATGAACTACACTTCCAAGAAGAACTCAAGGTGGATGTTTGCCCATTGACGTTGAAAAAGATAAAGTGATTATACTCCATTTCCATGAAAGGTCAATTCAACTTGAACTTTTTTCAACAAAAGGATGGTACAATTGAACTTCAAAGTATGCTAGGTTAAACCACTTAAGGAAAAATGACCTTAAACATCGAAACACAGAAAGCAATGATCCATACACAATGTCCACACCTAACACTACGTTTGACATTGCGTTTAAGAATTGAATCACTCTGTAAAAAAGAAAATTGAATAAACTTCCATAACTAATACACTCAAATGTGAGGGCACTAAAATCATTTGGTTGCTACATAACTCTTCATGTTTAACAAATTAAGCTAGCGACTATGGCAACATGCTTTAGAGCCTGTTTGGGTGGGCTTTTAAGTGGCTTTTTTTAAGTGGCTTTTAAGTCAAAAAGTGACTTAAAAGCCACTTTTTGAGAAGTTAGGATTTCCTAACTTCTCAAAAAGTGACTTTTAAGTCACTTATGACTTAAAAGTCTAAAAAAAATTAAGTTACCAAACATATATTAATGGGCTTATAAGCTTATAAGTCACTTTTAAGCCCACCCAAACAGGCTCTTAATGAGATATATGCATTTCATGTGAACGCATGTGCTATTACACTCTTTAGGACAATATGTACAAGTACCTAGCCTTGACATGCATGTATTGTCTGTGCAAAAATTTCTAGTATTGGTGAAAAATTGGCTATTGGATTTTACTTTCTGAATCACTTTATAAGGAAAAGCCCATTTCAAAGTTTTAAGGCTTGGTGGTGATCGCTCTGTTTAATGAGGAAGCTAGAGGTACATTTTTTCGGATTGTCTTGTTGAATTGAAGCTTAATCCTGAAATTTATCAAATAGTTTCATACTTTTAATTTAGTAAGCATGTAGAGTTTTAAATTGCATTATCTACGATAACCGTCACATGTATATATAGTTGAATTGTCTCACTCCCGATAAAATTTTGAAATGAAGATTCTTTATTCTCTTCTAATGTTTTATATATATGCTTATGATTTTTAATATTCTTTGTTATTAGAAATACACTTTTTTGAACTATCAAATACAATTTCTTCAATTACGCAAGTGCAGTTAGTTGAATACGTCGACATGTTTTCCGCTAAGCCATGAGTTTATGAAGATGTGATCGAGGCTTTAGCTCTAATTAACACAAATCTACAGATTGATCATTTGCAGATATACTGATTAAACTAAATCAGGTTTTCTAAAGCAAGATCCATACTATCAAAAGCCATTTACTGCAATCAATTCTAAGCGCTGTAATTAGGTTATTTTATACATATTTAGTTTAATTTATTCACTAAACAAATGTACATTAGAATTAGCTGAAGAACATTTGGAACAAGTATCTTTCTTAAACCAGCCAGGTATTCGGAAATGACTTGTGATTATACTTTGTGGTCACGATAACATTTAGAAAGGAGCAGGTCCACTATTTTAGAATTGTAGTGCGATGTACATAATCCTTCTACTTTTACCTTGAATATGAAAAACAATTTTGATAAGAGGTTATTCTTACGTAACGCGAATTCGAATTAGTGGAGCTGTACGAAATACAGAGTTAGAGATGCCACGTTTCGGTAGTAGATATGCTGGTCCTGATTTGGGGACTCATAAATCGACAAAGAAACAGGGTCACATGCTGGGCTTATGTGACCCAATCAAAATTTGCACATGCCTTCTTGATGGTTGACCTGTCCCTCAAATAACCCAGCATGTGGGCCCCATATCTCATCCCCTACACACGAGTGCCTGGTTTTGGTCTATGTAAATGAACTTGCTTACAGTGCGCCACCAGCTTGATTTATTTTATTTATGATGATGAATTGTGTGACACAATTTATTTTGCTTTCACTTTCATGAAACTTCAAATTTACTACTCCATCTTTTTCGAAAAGCATAACAATTTATTTTAAAATAAATGATACAGGTTCAAATTTATCATTTTATTCCTAATGAAAATGTTTTATATATAGTTACAAATTTTTTTATAATTTATCTCTAATAAAAAATTAAAAAAAACTTCTCATATTCATTATATTTCGATTCAAGTCAAACTATATCATTTTTATGAAACCTGAGTACTTATATGTTGAGGGTTCACATAAAATTTCTACAGTACTACTTTCTCTGTGTCAATTTGAGTGTATAATTTTTCTTTTTAGCCTGTCCCTAAAAAAGTATATCTTTCTATATTTAGTAAGTTTATAATGAAAATATATTATATGATAAGTTTAAAATCACAAAATTCAAAAATATTCTAGTATATTACACGTATCTTTAATTTAGAATCATAAAATAAAAAAGTCGGTCATTTTCACTGTATAACAATTGAGAGCCGACACAGGGACCCAAAGTAGGAAGTAAACAAAACGAAAGGTCCACCCTTTTCCATCATTCACTCCCTTATAACGTGGCCAAATCCTAACCGGTCATCATTCTACAGGTGTCAACAGGAGAATGGTTAACATGAAAGCCTCCGTCCACGTTCCCAAGCTTATATAGTAGCCAAAAATCGCTGGTCCAACGCGTTACTAATAAGTCCCCTTTTTTACAAAGCACGAAAAGTTACATATTTCAGTGCCACTGACCCAAAAAATCTCTCAACTTTTGTAGCCTACCAAAGTGGAAAATAAACAAAAAAAAATGTCATCGGAAAATTTCAATGAAACTGAGCTCACCCTTGGCTTACCCGGCGAATCAAGAAAGCAAATCTCCGGTACAAAACGTGGAATTTCCGACGATATTGAATTAAGCTTAGGAAGCTCTACTTCTGGTGAACGATCTAAAAATGAAATGTCTACTACTGCAACTAAACCTCCTGCAAAGTAAGTCCTTTAATGTATCTCATTTGTTTCATTACTTAACTCTTGTAGCATTGACAAAGTTTAATATGTCAAAAAAAGTATCAACGGGTACGAGTGAACGTATCATTTTCTAAAGTTTCGACAAATTATAAATTTTGAACAAGTAGCTTAAATATGTAACATTGAATTGTTCAAATTTAAATTCCGAATTCGCATTTACGAGTATTAGATACTCTTATTTGACAAGATTTTTGATATCATGATAACAGGACACAAGTAGTGGGATGGCCACCGGTTAGATCATACAGGAAGAACATAGTAGAGCAATGCAAGTACGTGAAGGTGGCAGTTGATGGAGCTCCTTACTTGAGAAAAGTAGATCTGGAAATGTACGATAGTTACCAGAAGCTATTAAATGCTCTTGAAAACATGTTTACTTGCCTAACTATCTGTAAGTATACATTGTGACAGATTAACTCACCCTTCATTAGTTCATTATACAATTTTAATGGTCCTTTATTTCTTCATATATATTGATTATGTTGGTTGTGAAATGGTGATTCAGGTAATTTTCAAAGTAAGAGTAAGCTTATGGACCTAACTAATGGTGTGGAATATGTACCAACTTATGAAGACAAGAAATGTTAGGCGGGTTTTAGGAATTTGATTAAAGACTAAGAAAAGAGAATAATGTGCAGATCTTGTATGAAATTGGCTTTATAAAAAAAAAAAAAAAAAATCAAATGTGAATTGGGATATTTGTGCAAACTTTAGTAAAATGTCTCGGAGAAATTGAATTTGTTTTGAACCTATAACAGAGAAGATGCGTAGGCAACTTTAGCTTAGGCAAGTTAAAATGCTATTCATTCACATGGAACTCATTTAAGTCAAGAGATTTAAAATGCTATTCATTCACATGGAACTCATTTAAGTCAAGAGATTTCGAACGGGTGAAGTGCCTGCGCGATTTAATTGATTTAAGTCGAAAGATTTCGAACGAGTGAAGTTCTCGCACGATTATATTCGATTTGAGTTTCAATTGTCAAACAGTAAAAATTAATAATAAATCGTAGCGAAACAAATCAAGGCAAAATATAACAAAACAATTTCAAAGAGTCGAAATGCGTCAATAAAAGCAACTGTGCTTGGCACAGGACTCGAGGGTGCCTAACACCTTCCCGCGAGTCAACCGAGATCCTTACCCGGAACTCTGACGCAGACCATTTACGAGTCATAGGTGTTCTAGGTACACCACTTTGGTGACTTGGCACACCTTTAACTTGTCAAGTGGCGACTCCGAAAATCTCTAAATAATTAGTGTACCTCTGAACACCGTCACCGCCTTTTTAAACTACATTAAGTTTTTTTTCTTTTTAAGTAAAAAAGGGTCGTGACACTAATAATATTGAGATCATTGTCTTAAACTGTAGAACCCATAAAGTTTAAATTCTAAATTCATCTTTAAATTTCATAGGTATTATTATGTGAATTATGGAATGTATTATGTAATCAATTTATATTCTCCGAGAGGGAATCAAGAATATTATTCCGCTTAATGTATGTCAACAACTAGCAATTAATTTGGCTGATGCAGAATCTTCAACCGATGCATAATTTAGCAGTAACATATTCTAATATTCGTATATATCTCAACTAACAAAACTGAAATGGCCCATAATCACCATGTAGAGCTACGTACATTAGACAGAAGGCATTCTTTTCATTGATGATTGGGATCGGAATACCTTTTTAAATAATATTAAGCTGGTTAGTTAATCCAAAATATCACATGATTAAGATCATGCACCCAATATTTCCAGTAAACTAACAATGCGTACATAGCATCCATTTTCTTCTTTCTTCATTAATGAGGAACCTTGGAATTTGTCGGGGTTTCAAACTACATCTCTGTGTTCAGATATTATTACTAATTGCCAAATGACCACCAGACAATTCAGTTACACAGAACTAGTAATATCTACGCAAAGAAATCAAATGTTTCTTAAGATCCCCCTATATGCCTTCGGCACCCGTTCTACTTTATGTGGTAGGGTTTACTAGGGTAAATTTTTTTTTTTTATTTTTGACCGTAAATTTGACATAATTTTTTAAGTATTTGAAAGTAATTTTTATATTAAAAAAATATAAATTAAGCAACTATATTAGCTGGTAAACAATTTATGACTTCTTTATCAAACTAAATGTTTACTATCGTAAAAACATATTATGTTCACGGCAATCAAAAAATTGAGCAGATCCAAGATATAATTAGGAAAACATAAACTGCTTTTAAGATATAAACATCAACATTAGCTTGTTTTATATTTTCACTTTATATATACTTAGAATTAAAATTTATAAGTACACAAAATAATTTTGCACCTATAATTGTCATTTAATTTGTCACAAAAGAGTAGTGAGTGGATGAAATTCAGACACCGCTACTTTGATACTCTATCAAGGAGCTGCTGTACCTGTATTCATTGGTTTAACTATTCAATTCCTATGTTTGTCTACATGCTCGAAATGAACTACACTTCCAAGAAGAACTCAAGGTGGATGTTTGCCCATTGACGTTGAAAAAGATAAAGTGATTATACTCCATTTCCATGAAAGGTCAATTCAACTTGAACTTCTTTCAACAAAAGGATGGTACAATTGAACTTCAAAGTATGCTAGGTTAAACTACTTATGGAAATACGACCTTAAACATCGAAACACAGAAAGCAATGATCCATACACAATGTCCACACCTCACTATACGTTTGACATTGCGTTTAAGAATTGAATCACTCTGTAAAAAAGAAAATTGAATAAACTTCCATAACTAATACACTCAAATGTGAGGGCACTAAAATCATTTGGTTGCTACATAACTCTTCATGTTTAACAAATTAAGCTAACGACTATGGCAACATGCTTTAATGAGATATATGCATTTCATGTGAACGCATGTGCTATTACACTCTTTAGGACAATATGTACAAGTACCTAGCCTTGACATGCATGTATTGTCTATGCAAAAATTTCTAGTATTGGTGAAAAATTAGCTATTGGATTTTACTTTCTGAATCACTTTATAAGGAAAAGCCCATTTCAAAGTTTTAAGGCTTGGTGGTGGTCGCTCTGTTTAATGAGGAAGCTAGAGGTACATTTTTTTCGGGCTGTCTTGTTGAATTGAAGCTTAATCCTGAAATTTATCAAATAGTTTCATACTTTTAATTTAGTAAGCATGTAGAGTATTAAATTGCATTATCTACTATACCCGTTAGCTGATACGAGGCTAAATATTGCAATAAGTTCTGTATTTTCGCCTCGTGTTCATACTTCGAACTGTGATATTTGTTGGTATTTTGAACGGAATTGCTCTTATTTGGTGTATTTTATTTTGTAGGAATTGAACATCGTGAATTGAGCAAGAAAGTGCAAGTTTTAGACGTAAAAGTGAAGATATTAAAGATTTCAAGTGATCCATGTGCCACGCGAGTGACACGGAAAGAAATAGAGTCTTTGCTTACCACATTTAAGTCATGAATATGAGTGACTAATTTACCCATTCTAGAGTTGATTGAACCACTCCAATACTATGTATTATGAATATTTATTTCAATGAATGAAATTTGTGAATCCTTCCAATCTAAGTGTTTATGTTTTGATTGCTATTAATTGGAAGGGCCCCCGATTGATTGTTCCCATTATTCTTGTGTGTCTAGGAATAGATTCATAGGTTTGGGTTAAACACTTAGCAATATTTCAATCTAAAACCAAAGTATTACTTAGGTTGTCAATAAGGTGATTTGTGACCATTGATCGTGGTTGTAAAGTAAACTTGTAGTCCTAAGTATCTTCATTAATTAATTGAAAAATTGATTAGTGAAAGTTACTACTATTGCATGGGAGTGAATAGTCGTATAATTGGAGCAAGTGTTCAATAGGAAGAAATCAAGTTGAATTTGTTAAAAGAATTATTCTAACACATAGGTAGGAGGAGTTAGGTAGATCAATTCTAAGCTTTTGAATCCTTGATTAATTTATTTCTTAATACTTGCTATTTACTTTTGTTACATTGAAACCATTACATATTTACAAAACTTCGGAGTTAATTGATTAGATAAATTAGTCAGAATAATAACTAGATTTTGAGTGTTCCTTGTGGGATTCGACCTCGGAACTTTAAGTACCGAGCTATATTTATTGCGACCTCTTAGTCTTTTTTATATGGCGTAGTTGGGCGTGAACAAATTTTGCCTGTTACATGTATAGTTGAATTGTCTCACACGCGATAAAATTTGAAATTAAGATTATTTCATCTCTTCTAATGTTTTATAAGCTTATGATTTTTAATATTCCAACAATTGTCTCACTCGCTATAAAAATTTGAAATGAAGATTATTTTATCTCTTCTAATGTTTTATATGATTAAGATTTTTTAATATTCTTTGTTAGAAACACAGTACACTTTTTTGAACTATCAAATAAAATATTTTCATTTGCGACAATGCAGTTAGTTGACTACATCGACATGTTTATTCAAGATGTGTTCGTGGCTTCAAGCACTAAGACTAATCTACAGATTGATCATTGCAGATTTACTTATTAAACTAAATCAGGTTTTCTAAAGCAAGATCCATACTATCAAAAGCCATTTACTGCAATCAATTCTAAGCGCTGTAATTAGGTTATTTTATACATATTTAGTTTAATTTATTCACTAAACAAATGTACATTAGAATTAGCTGAAGAACATTTGGAACAAAAATCTTTCTTAAACCCGCCAGGTATTCTAGAAATGACTTGTGATTATACTTTGTGGTCACGATAACATTTAAAAAGGAGCAGGTCCACTATTTTAGAATTGTAGTGCGATGTATATAATCCTTCTACTTTTACCTTAATATGGAAAACAATTTTGATAAGAGGCGCTTACCCAACAATTAATCTTACATAATCAGGGCCGGCTTAACTATAAAGCCACTAAGGCAATGGCTTTTTGGGGGCCCCATTTTTTTTTATCTAAACATGTACTCCTATATACATTATTTTAAAAAAATATCGTAATGTATTAAATTTGAGAAAAACTTTTGGGAAGAAAGTGCCATAACATTTTTGAAGGTATGAAAATATTTTTGGTTCAATCGTAAACTTTTGAGATCATTAGATAATGAGAATTGTACAAAATACTATCTTAACCTTGAATTTTCTTTACCAAATAGTAATAGTTATTATGATATTAATAGTTTAGACTTATTTTTAGAAGTGCTAACAGAAATACACAAGAAAAAAAAATCATCTAATCGAAATACTCAATCAAATAAAAAGACAATATCTTTTCCAAATACACATATTGCTTATAGACTAATGTTAATAGTTTATGTAATTGTTGCCTCAGTCGAAAGAAGTTTTTCAAAATTAAAATTGATAAAATCTTATTTAAGATCAACATTTGTCAAGAGAGATGGAATGTAATAGCTATATCATCAATTGAAAATGAATTATTAGAAAAAATCAACTATAAAACAGCAATCAATGACTTCGCATCTAAAAAAAATAGAAAAGTATACTTTAAATAAAAATATATACGGCGGTGTTTCTTTTTTTAAAAAAAAAAAAAATAGGGCCTCTCTGTGAATTTGGCTTTAGGCCCCCAATTTTGTTGAGACGGCCCTGTACATAATGTGAATTTGAATTAGTCAAGCTGTAATACAAATGCCGACGTCAAATGAGAAATAGGGCAGGTACAGATACAGGGTTAGAGATAGGGGAGGAGGCAGTGTAGCGAAAGGGGTTCGGCCGAACCCCCAAGCACTGTTCCAAACTCTATATTTCTCTTAAAAAATTCATATAATCGTACAAAGTATTAATTTAGAACTCTATATTTAAATATACTAGAATTCCGAACCCGTAAACTTCAAATTCTAGCTTCGCCTCTGGTTAGAGATACCACGTGTCGGTAATAGATATGCTGGTCCTGATTTGGAGACTCATAAATCGACAAAGAAACAGGGTCACATGCTGGGTTTATGTAACCCAATCAAAATTTGCACATGCCTTCTTGACGGTTGACCTGTCCCTCAAATAACCCAGCATGTGGGCCCCATATCTCTTCCCCTACACACGAGTGCCTGGTTTTGGTCTATGTAAATGAACTTGCTTACAGTGCGCCACCAACTTGATTTATTTTATAGTGGCTAAGCAAATCATTAATTGACATTCCATATATTATGATGATGAATTGTGACACAAGTTATTTTGTTTTAACACTTTCATATACTTCAAATTAAAATGGATGACACAGTTTTAAGTTATCATATTATCTTTAATGAGGTGCATATAATTATCTATAACTTCTTTCGGATAAAAAAATTTAATAGTTTTTACTTTTTTTTTTTAATATTTCGATCCAAATCAAACTATACAATATTTTAGAAAATGGAAAAGGCTCAAAATTGCCCTCAACCTATTAGAAATGGGTCACTTTTGCCCTTCGTTAACCTATTGGACCAAAAATGCCATCCACGTTATCTTTTGGCTCAAAAATGCCCTCATTTAGACGGAAAAATGACATGGCATGCGTGGACCACTTTTTTATCCAGGTGGCGCTCTTATATTGGTCCACCTAATTATGAATACCCAACCCCGAAATTACGTGATCCAACACATATTGTGATCCTGACCCGAACCCAATTCAAATCCCTTTTTCAAAATCATTCTTTATTAAATTTTACTAATTATTCATTTACCAATCAAGAAGCTCATTTGTTAAAGAAACCCACTTGTAAACAAAATCAATTGATCATATAAAAAATGTTCTTGAAGCAAAATAAGGAATACCAAGAGGAAGGAAAAGGAATCATCATGATCATGCAACTCTATATATTTTTTCTTCATATTTTATGATGTTTTATTTTCTTTACATTTGTAGAGTGATTGAAAAGTTTATTTCCAAAAGAACAACCTGAAGATGAAATAGGGGTTTGAATAAATTTGGGATTAGTCTTTGCTATTTTTTTTTCCGTATTTTCAGTAAATCATCCTACTAGATAAATTAAATTTTTTCTCTTCAAAATTTTCTTCTTCTTCTTCTTTGGTTTCCTTTTGCTTCCTCTTTATTTTTTACGTATTTTTTTATCCTTTACCTTTAATTGTTTTGAGGCTTTTTATTTCTCCAGCATCATTTTTTCCATCTTAAAATTATCTTCCTCTTTTCCTAGGAGTAGTACATTGTTGTTGTGATTAATAGTGTCACTGCTAATTAAACAAAGATTTGAGTAGTGGCTGATCTATGAAGATAGATGTCATGGAAGAATATAATTTGATTTTATAAAAATAGATAGGATATTTGAATTTGGGTTTGGGTCAGGGTCATACTAGGTTTTAGGTTTAATTTGATGTTTAAGTTATAATCTAAGTGAACCAATAAAAGAGCGCCAACTGGATAAAAAAGTGGTCCACGCATGCTATGTCATTTTTCCGGCTAAAGGAGGACATTTTTGAGCCAAAAGATAACGTGGATGATATTTTTAGTCCAATAAGTTAACGGAGGGCAAAAGTAACCTATTTCTAATAGATTGAGGGCAATTTTGAGCCTTTGGAATACTTACCTATTGAGGATTCACGTAAAATTTCTAACATATTAGTCGAGTTATAATTAAGGTGTCATTTTCTGGGGTATAACAATTGAGAGCCGACATAGGGACCCAAAGTAGGAAGTAAACAAAACGAAAGGTCCACCCTTTTCCATCATTCACTCCCTTATAACGTGGCCAAATCCTAACCGGTCATCATTCTACAGGTGTCAACAGGAGAATGGTTAACATGAAAGCCTCCGTCCACGTTCCAAAGCTTATATAGTAGCCAAAAATCGCTGGTCCAACGCGTTACTAATAAGTCCCCTTTTTTTCAAAGCACGAAAAGTTACATATTTCAGTGCCACTGACCCAAAAAATCTCTCAACTTTTGTAGCCTACCAAAGTGGAAAATAAACAAAAAAAAAATGTCATCGGAAAATTTCAAGGAAACTGAGCTCACCCTTGGCTTACCCGGCGAATCAAGAAAGCAAATCTCCGGTACAAAACGTGGAATTTCCGACGATATTGAATTAAGCTTAGGAAGCTCTACTTCTGGTGAACGATCTAAAAATGAAATGTCTACTACTGCAACTAAACCTCCTGCAAAGTAAGTCCTTTAATGTAACTCATTTGTTTCATTACTTATAAGTTATAACTCTTGTAGCATTGACAAAGTTTAGTATGTCAAAAAAAAAAAACATGGACGCCATGCAATCAAGAAGTATATATGTGACATATAATCAATGGGTACAAGTGAACGTATCATTTTCTAAAATTTCGACCAATTATAAATTTTTAACAAAATATGTATTATGGTAAAAGTTAAAAATTAAATTGATCAAATTTAAATTCTGAATTCGACCTCTGAACGTATTAGATTTTTGACAAGATTTTTGATATGATAACAGGACACAAGTAGTGGGATGGCCACCGGTTAGATCATACAGGAAGAACATAGTAGAGCAATGCAAGTACGTGAAGGTGGCAGTTGATGGAGCTCCTTACTTGAGAAAAGTAGATCTGCAAATGTACGATAGTTACCAGAAGCTATTAAATGCTCTTGAAAACATGTTTACTTGCCTAACTATCTGTAAGTATACATTGACCGATTAACTCACCCTTCATTAGTTCATTAATTTCTTCATATATTGATTATGTTGGTTGTGAAATGGTGATTCAGGTAATTTTCAAAGTAAGAGTAAGCTTATGGACCTAACTAATGGTGTGGAATATGTACCAACTTATGAAGACAAAGATGGAGACTGGATGCTTGTTGGTGATGTTCCTTGGAAGTAAGTTTTATTTTAATTCATGCTAATTAGTGGTTTATCTTGATCTTATGGAAACTAATATTTATCTTTAATTTCTGTCCTTTCCAGAATGTTTGTTGATACTTGTAAGAGAATCAGGTTAATGAAGAGCTCCGAGGCCATTGGATTAGGTAATTATCTAACTGCTATCTTCTTTAATTAATTTTTTTATGCTACTACTAATAGTACTCTACTAAATTTCTTTCTAATTATTTTTGTTAATTGTCTGTGTAGCTCCAGGTACACCTGTGAAATGCACGAGTACAAGCTAAATAAAGAAGCCTCAGCCTCAAGATAACTACATGTACAGACTACCAACTGCGGAAATTAAAGGCTTTTCATTTTGTTTTCTTTCTAGGATATTAATAGGATTACTTAATTATGTATACTCTGTACTACGACCCTTCCCTTGTGAGAGAAGAGGAATTAGTTTCATTATAAAATGTATTTGCGATTTTGATGCTACCTCTAATCTCATTATGTTGTCACAACTGATGGATCTCGTCGTAAAATAAAAGGCCAAAAGTAAAAAAGAAAACCTTTTGTATTCCGTGATGTGTAATAATAATGAATTTATATTTACAGATCTTTGTCCTTAGAGAGCGACAGGGAAATGACATTTCCTTAGAACATTTGTTTCCTTTTATGTTCAAACTCTATTGATGATTATGACAATACATCATAGAAAATGGAGGTTATAGTAAGGTCGGAATTAGGCCTAGGCATAGAGGTTGAGCCAGCTCGGAGCTCGGCTCGGCTTGGTCTGATATAAAGTTTGACTCAGCTCGGCTCGGTTCTCTTAAAGCTCGATCAAAACTCGGCTTGACTCGATTAGCTGGATATTTAGAAGTTTACGTGATATTTAATATTTAAATGCAATAGTTAACCATTAATAATACTTTTATTCTTATTTATGATTATGATCAAAAGGAAATTTTAAATATTACTTTTTATATTATTAAGTATGGGAAACACAAGAAAAAAAGTCGGCTCAGGCTTGGTCAAACTCTAACAAAGCTCGATTGAGCTCGGCTCGGTATAGTATAAAGCTCGATTCGGTTCGGGCTCTGTTAGTCTCGGCTCGAACTCGACTCACTCGCTCGATGCCCAAGCCTAGTTGGAATCAATCACATTTCCTGCAATTGAGTTGTCAAAGAGGAATACAACAATATTTGAAATCTATACAAGTAACCCTTCCAAATAATGTTAACAAATGTCATGCTTAGATTTTGCGACGTTTGCAGCGTGTAAGATGATTGATTTTTGACAACGTGTAATAGAACTTGAGCATTATATTAGTTCCCTCAAAATTAACCTGGTACATACTGTATGTTCCAGTGGAGAAAAATCTGCAAAACAATAACTATGGACTATAATAGTCAACTAATCCTTCTAACCAGAGGGTTATCAACAACAGTTAATCGTCTGAAATGTGGTAATTATATGAAGCAATCCCAATTTTATGACCTAAGTTAAAAATTCAATAAATAGTGTGTTTTAACAGACTAAAATACACCAATGATGTAAATATATTGAGTCTATTGAACATATTATTATCCAACCGACTCAAAGTTTGTTTGAGTTGAACCATATTTAAGTTTGTTTTGTTTCTTAATGTTATTTCATATCTTACATCAGAATCAGTTGTCTACTCATATTTACAACAATCAGTTTTGATTAGTAATATTGCTCAAACTGACAGAATCTTTTGGATTAGTTAATTGAAGGTACACTTTATCTTAACCTTTGAACTGATACATCACTTGTCCAAATCGTCCGAATTTGAATGACTCGACTGATTAGAAATTTTATGGGTCAAAAAGACCACTCGCATAAGGAACAGTTTAGTGAAGAATCAAGCAGCTATCAGGAAAATATAAAGATGAAATGGAGAAGAAAGAAATAAAGATAGGGAAGGAATACGAGTAGTGAAGCTAAAGCCTAATTTCAAGAATCATGAAACAGGAAAAGCTTATTTGCACAGTGCCACACTGCAACTTAAGGAACAGCCATTTTATTAAAGAAAACTTTGAAATCTGCCACTTGTATTGTAAGTTGTAACGTTTGAAATATGGTTATTTACAGAAATATGATATTTTCAGCGCCAGTGTTTAACATTTTGCACCTTTAAATTTTTATTTAAATTTTATCCCTTTTTGGCCGATCGCCAGGGAACTTCTCTAGGAATTCAGTTGAAAATTTCCTGGTGAATCCTGGCGGACTTTTTAATACTTTTTTTATTAGCGCTAAAAGTTCCATATTGTCGATCAACAAAATCGATTGAGCGAAGATTTTTGGGCCTAAGTAGGTTGAACTTGTAAAAATTTCGCACACATGCCTCTTTTGCCGGTAGTCTTTGTTTGAGGCCACTTATTTTATTGGTATTGCATGAGAGATTACTTTTTGAAACTTTATTTTTGTGGGCTGAACTTCACATAAGTTTTGCCGAAGTTCAGCCCACAAGGGTTGAAGTTCAATTTTAGTCCACCATGAGGATTGAAGTTCAACTTTCGCCCTCAAGGGTTAAAGTTTATGCATCTATGCCTAAAAATTCAGTCCTTACGTACTGAAGTTGAACTTCATAGCTTATGCATGAAATTCAGCCGGACAAAGTGCACGAATAACCACTTTTACCAGTGGTCTTGGGTTTGAGGCCACTTTTTTAATGGTTTTAAATGAGATGCCACTCTTTGGAACTTCAATACTTGTGGGCTGAACTTCATGCCTAAGGTATAGAGTTCAATTTCAACCTGCAAGGGCTGAACTTTTAGGCATAGATGCGTAAACTTCAACCCTTGTGGGCTGAAGTTGAACTTCAACTCTTGTGGTATGAAGTTCAGCTCACAAGAATTGAAGTTCCAAAAAGTGATCTCTCATGCAAAACCAATAAAAAAGTGGTCTCAAACCAAAATGACTATTTGTGCACTTTGCCCATTAGACTTGGAGGAAGTCCAATTTCAGTTGGGTTAATGTTGATGAAATGGCTAAGACTTGAATACTTTGAAAAAGTGAATGTTGGGAGCTTACCATGAAAAAAGGATAAGGATGTGTTGTTAGCTTGCAGTTGGATGATAGCTGGAGCTTTTGCTACTATATTGGGTTTTGAAGATCAACTTTTATGCATATTCAGGCTACTAGCTGGAACACTGCCGCAAGATTTACCGAAATAGGATACTTCAGTACCCATTCTTTAATTTTGACCAACAACAACACCACCTCAGTTTTAATTTTCAAATAAGTCGGTGTAGGTTATATAAAATATTTTTAATCATATTTCTCAATCTAAGCTCAAAATCATGATATCAAATAAATTTTTTTATGTAAACTAGGTTGGTTATATGCAATTAATGATAATAATAATAATAATAATTAGTATTAAACAAGTTCCTATTCTAAGTTTGACCCCTTAAAAAACATATACTCCAGAGTGAATAAAACTTTGGGACACTTACAAAAATACCCACAAAACCTAAAATAATTACAGCCACTACCCACTATTTTTAAATATTACCGGACCTACCCACTAAATTATTTACCCACTCTACTCACCCAGACTTGTATACCATAGTTATGCAGTATACCATAAAGGTATATACCTATAAGGCATAACAAAGGTATACAGTAATAAATGTCCCTCCAGACTTGTATACCATAATTTATGCAGTATACTTTAAAGGTATACACCTATAAGGCATAACAAAGGTAGTATACAATAATAAATGGGTATGTTGGGTAAATACTTTTAGTTTTATGGATAGTATAATTTGTACGTATGGCTTGTAAATACTTTAAATTTTATGGGTATAGAGTGTAAATATCTCTAAAACTTTTTCCACCTATGCACTGCGGAAGCAATCTAGCTGCTTTTTCAGGGCCAAATCATCCATGTGCTTGGTAAGAAAAAAAAGTCATCCATGCATGTGCAATGAAAGGACAAACATAAAGATGAAAAAAAAAAAAACTAAATTATACTCATGAATTGCAATTTCATAGCTGTGATCTGTGAAACGATTAAACAACCCAAAATTTAAGGGAGTAAACGGCCAAAACCATAAAGCTTTAGAGAATAAAACCACTTTACATCTTTAACGTTAGATTACTCTTGAAGGGCCATTTTATTGCTGCTTTGGCTAAATTGAAAAATTGAAATTACTCTATATGAGAATAGCCAACAAAGTGACTTAAAGCAGCCAGATTTTAAATGTTTGGAGTCTGGAAATAGAATACCACTTAGTTAACAATTTCATCATGAGAGAAAATAGTTGTTTTCATGGAATAGCTTGTAAGTTTTTGACTATACTAGTAACTTATATTTTGATAGTCCACTGCAATATTAAAAGTTCAAGGAAAAATAAGTATGGAATTTAGTCTCCTTAGCTCTTTTATTTCCATCAACTAAGGGCAAATTTTTTCTATTTTATAAACTAGTAAGGAAATATTATGTGTATATCATTTTGTTTTAATCTTTTTTCTTGCAATTGATGAAAAGATGTAGACAACTAGACAAGCGCGTGCCGACGCTGAGCATCTGCAACGCCAATGGTAAAAACGCAAAGTTGGCGCGCTCTTTAACTGGCTCAGCTGCGATGAAACACGTGTCTTACACACAACACATCAACTGAATGGCCAAGGATTTTCTTTTTTTCTTTTCTTTTTATATATGCTATTTCCATAATTTTACAATGAGTAAGACAAAATCTTGAACAAAATTTAAAATGGATTAGAGATGGTCTTATTCAAGCCGCTCCTAATTAGTCAATTGGATCCACTATTTCAACCTTATGTGTTTTAAGTTTTCAAGAACGATTTCGAGTGCAAGTAACTGAGTTCTCAACTTAAATTTTATATATATTCAATGGTTTTACATGCAAAATTGCAAATATACCATCTACGGTAAATTTACTGAATTCTGCCGATTCCGTAATAGGCTCTCTACAGCCGCTCCTGTTGGGGGCATATTATCAAAGAGTATAGTCAAGCTCCCATGCACCCTTTACCACAAGTATTCTCAAAGTACTGAACAATCAAACACGCTTATCCTAACTATAACCCATAATCTATAGCTAGAGATAAACTGAAAAGCCCATAGCAAGGGAAAAAAAAAATACTAAAATCGAAAATACTTATCTTCATAAAATAGTTTTGTCGGTAGCAGTGAATACAACTGTAAAGCCGCTATCTATAAATACTCCACCCTCCTTCTCGGGATCCTTCAGAATTACTACTTCCTTTCCAGAAACAAATCTTTGACTCTTTTTCTTCTACAAAAAAGGAAATAAAAATAAAGAATCTTTCTTTTTTCTCTTCAGTCCTAGCCAGATCCAATATCCCTCTTACAAGGTATGTTTCAAGCTTTCACATTTCTATAATTTAATTCATTTTGCTTCATTATTATGCTCCAAGATTCAACAAAATGATATTCGGGTTTGGAGAGGGTGAGATGTACGCATAGGTTACCTACTAAGGTGGAGATGTTGTTTTCGATTGAGCCACATTATGCTCCAAGATTCGTTTTTTAATTTACCCAAATGCAACATTTTCTTGATTTTGTAATAAAAATTGTATTTTTAAGAGTTAAATTTTTCTTGTTTTTTTTTTTTACAGGACTGAGATCTTGGACTACAATGTCATCAGATTTGCATTCAAATGGTGTAGATGTTAAGAAATCTGAGACCCTTTTAACCAATGGCCATGTTCATTTAACAAATGGCACAAATTCAAAGCCATTCAAGATTTTTATAGGCTATGATCCAAAAGAAGACATTGCCTATGAGGTATGTCGCCATTCACTTCTCAAAAGATCATCAATCCCACTTGAGATCACACCCATTAAGCAATCTGAGTTAAGGAAACAGGGGTTATACTGGCGTGAAAGAGGCAAATTAGAAAGTACTGAGTTTTCATTTTCGCGTTTCTTGACACCGTATTTGGCTAATTATGAAGGTTGGGCTATGTTTGTAGATTGTGATTTCTTGTATTTAGGTGATATTAAAGAACTGAAGGATATGGTTGATGATAAATATGCTTTAATGTGTGTACAACATGACTATACTCCTAAAGAAACGACGAAAATGGATGGCGCGGTGCAAACGGTTTATCCGAGGAAGAATTGGTCGTCTATGGTTTTGTATAACTGTGGTCATCCAAAGAACAAGGCTTTAACACCTGAGGTGGTGAATTCTGAGTCGGGGGCGTTTCTTCATCGATTCATGTGGTTGGAAGATGAGGAGATCGGGGAGGTACCGTTTGTGTGGAACTTCCTCGTAGGGCACAATAGGGTTGTTGAGGGTGATCCTGCCACATTCCCTAAGGCGATTCACTATACGCTTGGTGGACCTTGGTTTGAGGCTTGGAAAGACTGTGAATTTGGGGATTTGTGGTTAAAGGAGTTGGAGGAGTGCAAGAAGGAAAAGGAGAAGGTGGCTGAGGGCAGTGTAGCCAATGTCGTTTAAATCGCAGTGTGTATTTTAAAGTAACCGGCTGCTGGTAAATGTTATTGTTCAGAGATTAGAAGGCTATGCATCTTCCACATTATTCATTTGTAATGTCTCATTTAAGATTTTTCCCAATTCAAGCTAATATTGTATTCTTTAATGCTAAGCAGATTTTTAAGTGATCTAGAGTTGTATTGTAATAGTAATAGATGTCTGTTACTACAGAAGATAGTAGTTTGTGTGATGTACGAAGTTCTTATTGATATCCTTTCGGAATTATTACTTGGTTTTATAAATGAGAAATCTTTTCCACTTTCTACATGGTGGTTCTGCTTTCAAGATGTTTTTGTTCTTTCGTTGATTTTGTATTGAGCATTGGTGCGTTTTAAGGCATTTCTTGGAGCATATCGAAAGGTGTTGAACAGAAAGTAGTTCTTAGTTTGAGTTAGCTATCATTTTGGTTGTATTAATGTCAACTTTTTCTGGGGTTCTCTTTTTTGGAGAGTGGGGGTTGAGTAGGAGGTATGCTAGACAATTTTTTTCCTTCAATGTTGCTCAAGAAATCGCTTTGAAGAAGTTGGAAGATCAGATAGTTGCTCAATGCTTGTGGTGCAACCACTTGCCATTGTTAGACTGGTTCATGTCTGTGCTTTAGCCCCAATGGCTAACTGAGAAGCATTGCTTCACGTCCATTAATGCTCCTGAGGTTATTCTTCTCAGATGATTTGTTTGTCCTTATCATCCTTTTGCTAGATAATATTGATGCTATCCAGTTTTCAATTCTCCTAAACAAACGCCATTTGTCACCTAAAACCATATCTCTCTGTCACTGATTTGAGATGTCATTCGCCAATAATCACTACTCCCTTTTTCATTTCAACCTTTCCTTTTATAGTAAACTGATTGGTTATGGCACTCTGTGCCTTTGTTCTCTTTTTTGGTCACTAACTTCTGCTAAGTGGGATACTTATTTTGTTCCAGGCAGTGAATATAAACTAACTAGTACTAGTAACTTGCGATATCTTATTCAAACACGAAATACCACGAGAGCTTCTATCCGTATCACATATTAATGTGAAAGCATACATAGATATAAGTAGACATCTTACTGGAGATATGCTTGTGTAGGATATTATAGTTTTTATTTTCCTTTTGTTCCCTGAAAACGTATTCAGGTGTACTAAGTGACTGATCGTTCTCTCAGACTTATATTTCTGCGGTAAGCGGTTTTCCTCCGTGAAAGTTGGTTAACCCTCAGATTGTAGAGCTATCCTGCTATACAGGTTTTTTGGCATGTCTTCTACTCAGAGTTCTACCTCTCAGATTTTGGAAATTACTACTAATTCATTTACTTTCATAGTTGAAGAGTATATTCTCTTAGGTTATCATTACTGGAATGTTTGATTACGTGCTACATTGTGGTGAAGAATATCACATCTGTGCAGCTAATTTTTATAAATTTCGGATCTCTATCAGTTAGCATGACTCAATAGGTGCACTTTGAAGCACTACAGATAAGATGCCCGTGACAAGCCTGCTTCTGCTTTTCAACTTGCTCATCAAGTACCACATATTTTAACTCAACATGTATGCTGGTGCAATATGGGCATGAAGCATTTTTTTCCACATGTGGTACTCATCAATGGTCCCTTGCAGTTGTATTATTAATGGATTGGGTTTGATAATATTTGCACAAGCTGATGTGTGGATTTGATGAAGCGGACAAAAGAAATAATCTCGTTCCTTTGGGATATCCTTCAGCCTCGTAGACCATATTCCAGTAACACGGCAGAACAGGGAAACACTTTTCACCTTTTGCTAGACACCAGGCGTTCCTTGGTTTGTACCAAATAAGCATATTTGTCCGATGATTGTTTGTCCAAGAAAATTGGGATAAACAGCCTGAAGGAAGCATTAAGTCATGCATATATCTGGGGCCTGTATGTCTCCTCAAAGTTCTGCCTGCCTATCAGGTATTCCTTGCTATTCATATTTCCTAATTCCAAGAGTCAGTTTATCACAATTCTCAAGTTCATTTGCCTTCCTCAAAGTGCTCGTTTGTGTTAAATTAACTTGTACTTGTTAAAATCGTAAGCAGTAACACATCACAATTCCAAATGAAAGAGAGTGTAGTTTGCTTTCGTATGAAGGTGATGCTTGTTAGCTTGTATTTAAACTCCTCATAAGCAATAACGTGCAACCTAAAAATATTGTATGTATTGCACATATGTATTGAACTTAAATGGAGCGGCATGGTTAATGGAGATTCATATAGCCGGCCCCAACTTGAGTTTGGGACTGAGGTATAGTACTTGTTGTATGATGCATTATACATATGTGCAAGTGATTGTGGTGCTTGTTAAGGAGGCACTACTGCTGTATCTTTACCATTTATGGAACCTAAACCATGTTTATTAGAGCGGAAACAAGAAATGCTGTCGTTTCTGAGCTTATTCAAAATGACTCGGTGGAAAATGAGGTAGTTCAGTTTTTGCAAGACTTGAATAGAGAACAGAAGAATCAGCCTTGGCCCCTTGAATACTCAAAAACTGAGGTTTCAACTTGACAAATGAGCTCAGTCTTGTTATGAATTTCGTATACAGTACAATAATGTAAAGTAGCTCTTGACTGAGTCTGCAACTTTATACAATAATAATGTATGAAGCAGTTGTTGATTCCATCTGAGAGGGTCCCAACTCTCAATGTTACTTTGTCCTACATGTAGTATGATTGAACTTGGCAAGTGTACACACTGGAGATTTCTAACAAAGACTACTTCTTTTATAGATGGAATCATCTGTGTGACGAATGAGCAAAGTTTCAATGACCCCTTGATTTCGTAAAAGAAGAGTTAGGTTAGGGTTGGGTGATTTGCTTTATTGATAAGCTTATTGCAGTCTTGCTGAAATAATGTTAACTGTTATTGTAACATGTTTTACTAGTGTATAACATAATCCTGTAGCTTTCTTGCCACCTAATGCCCTCAAAGATACCTACTACCAGATATTTAATGTGAATATATTAAAATGAGACAAACCATGTGTCTTAAGTAACAAGGACTTATGAGTTGTCTATTTCAAAGTGAGCTGTGTATTATAATTTGTAAACCATATATTCACTGAAGACTTGGTTTCTCAAAGTAAACCAAAAAGTTCTCTCTCACTCTTAGAGCTGTAAGCTTAGAACAGCAAGAAAATGGATGCACCCATGGTTGAGAAGGTGACTTATGTTGATCATGTGAAACGTCGACACGAGGACAAAGGATGCCTTTATGCTTGGTTCGTACTTTTATAACCTTTTCCACTTCTTTTATTTTTCCATTTTATAACCTATAAAGTCGTCTCAAGGCGAAACCAAGATTCCAAATTTGTGGGTTCTGAATTTTAGGACGACAACATCAAGTGCTACTAACTGAGTTCTAAATTTAATATTTATATATATTTAATGAACTTCTTAACAGAACTACAATACTTATGGTAGATTTAAGCAAAACTACCTAGTTCAGCCGAACCCGTATTTGGGCTCTAGAACTTAAGTCCTCTTTTATTATTGTTGTAAGGAAAAATTGTATAATTCACATGTAAATGGGGTTCTAAAGTTGGAACTATAAGAATATGACAAATTGGTGAAGCAACTTAACATTTTCATTATTTTGCTAATGTTGAGTTATTGATTGCACTGAATGAATGCAGCTTGTTCGCACTGTGTTGCTGTTTCTGTTGCTTCGAGACTTGTGAGTGCTGTTTGGACATTCTCTGCTGCAACTGTTCTTGATGAGCCTCCCAGCCATGGCAATAAATATGTCACTATGTTAGCATCTCTGCTAACATAAACTCAAAATGGAAGTTGTTCCACTCTGTTTCTTCCACTTCTCTTTGTACCTTTCCCTTTATGTATAAAACAGTCCTGTTGAATAAGTTATTATGTCATGAATCCAATTGGCCATGTCAACTTGTTTCTATGATTTCATCTCCGCTCTCATTTTCAAGGATATTTTTACTGTTGTTTATCGAACCAGCCTCTCCACCTTGATAGGATAAGGTCTGCCAACATCTCATCCTCCCCAGCAGGGATGGAGCCAGAAATTATCAGAATGTGGTTCAAAAAATATTAAAACATCATACTTGAAATTTAAACTTATTACCTAAAGAAATTCTTGAACCGCTCTACCACAATACTAGTATATTTCCTTTCGTGAAGGGGGTTCTATAGTGTATATATGAGCAAAATCACTCATCTATACATAACTTATGTAGTGTAATTTCTCAATAAAGGAGGTTTAATTGAACCCCTTGTCAATACTTGGCTCCGCCCCTGCTTTCCAGACCCAACTTATGGTCTAATAGTGAATATGTTGCTTATGGTCTAATAGTGAATATGTTGTTGCTGCCGCGTGGAGTTTAGTTCAAAAGTCTAGGATCTTTTTATTGGTTATCTACTGAATCCATGAATTTCCCCTAAAGTTTGAGCACTGTATAGCTTCCTAAAGGAACAACTAGTGTTTTTTTCTTTTTTGCCTTGTTAAGCCATCATATTCTTGACTCCATCACTTTAAGTACAGCCTATAAGAGCTGTAGTAGTTTTCTTAAAAATAGATAAATAGCTATAACCCCAAAGTTAGAATACAACAAATAAAGTTCTATATTGGACAATCCATATTTGCATCAAATATAACCCTTTGACAGTGAGGGATTATGGTCAAAGAATTGGCTCTATAGACACCAAGTAAAAGTAACTGAACGGAAAAAATTTCTGAAGTTTTTACTTCATATATGACTAAATCTACAATATTACACTTGAATATCCAATTGAAGACGCTCTGAGGTAGGAATGGTGCTTGTGAAGGTCCCAATCTTTGCAAGAAACCAATCAAGGATCGAAATCAAAGAAAGTAACTCTGAACAAAATTTTGCATAGACATTTTGACTTCACATGTGGTTTAATTTACAATATTACATTTGAATGTACAATTGAAGATACTCTCAGGTGGAAATGATGCTTGCAACGGTCCTAATCTTTGCATAATTAACAATGATCAAAGCTAACTCCACAACTGCAGTTTTACCTTAGCTACCAAGGATGGGATTTCTCCCTTCATCGATTCCAATGAGAAGAACATGCTTTGGATCTGAGCCAGTAGGTCCTTCTGAGTAGAGTGTAGGAAGGTAAGCCTTGTATGCTGGCAAGTACCGGGATACAAAGTCTTTTACCTATGAAAAACAAAATTCAAAATATTGGATAATGTTCCTCTCACGCATTAAGTGATGGATTGCCATTTTTTCTTTAGCAACAACAAAATTTAAGAATAAATATAAATTTCCACCTCCTCGTCAGACATCCCGGGATTCCCATCAGCCCTCATTGCAATCTCCGCCTGAAAGCATCCCAGTACACTAGTTAAATAAATAGCTAAAGAATAAATATGGAAGAAGGATAATAATGCAGATGATATCACATAACGAACCTGCAATCGCCACTGGTAAACATAACTTGGATCCTGAATCTTGATGATAATCCATGAGTTAACATACTTATACCAGGCATCATAATAAGCTTCTAAGTTCTTGTTAACCGTCTCAAGCTGCAACTTTGAAAGTTTCAATGATCCAAGAAAATAGATCAAAATAAAAAGCAAAAGTATCCATAAGAGAGTCATGTATTTGGACCTGTGGATCAACTGCTTTGACAAGTTCTGGTGGAAGAGGTTTGAAACCAAGCATCCATCCCTCGAACAGAATTACCTAATATCAAAGTACTGACGATGTCATGAGGAAATCTTACCATATACCCTTCAGTTGGATCTATGAGAAAATGGGTGCTTTTCACAGAACTGCGCTAAGATGCTGACATTCTCACCATTTTAGGTCATTTTAGAACCTTAACTTTTACTTCTAGGTGTTGAAATGATGGGAACGGGGTCACTCTCTGAATTATTAAAAATTAGTGAACAATAACTCAAGTGCCAGCTCAAGATAAAAAGAGCTTCCTACCGTTAGAGGTCCTTCAACCTCTGGCCATGTGGAGGGATCAGCTCTGTCACCTCTACCACTGTATGCAGACTGGAAATAATGTTTCACAATTAGTAACATAATTCCAGAATCCACTGAGACTTGAATGTTTAATAGTCACTCTTTAGTCACCTTATCATATCGAGGAAGCTTCATTTTTACACCTGGATGGAGTTGAACATTAATTTAGCTTAAAGATCCAATGTCCAACTGAAAAGTAGCACAAGATAAAGAGGTGCACTCACCTTCTTTCGTCAATTTTCTTAGCTCTGTCAGTGTCTCAACGGACAATGAAAGATCATGGCTTCCAGCATTTCCACGGAACTGAAGTGAAAATTGAAATTTTACATCTCATTTATGAGAGGAAAGAGACACCAGCCATTTTAAGCGAAATTCGTCATTTACTACCTCCAAAAGTAAGTTCCCAGGGTTGCTCTCTCTTAGTTTTGCCTAAAACCACATAACGTGTCAGCATTGGTGATAATCCAAAAACAGAAATTAACAAGCCACAAACTCGTGAATCATTCACCTGTTCCTCTGCTGTTAAATAAAAGTCATCAATGGAAAGTGTAGCAGCTTTCCTGTCAACATGTGTCAGCATAGTTTTTGGTTATTTAAGTCACATAGAGGAAGCAAATAATCATGATACGACTCACCTCCCTGTGATTTTAAAAAGATATTCTAATGCAAATACTAGAGTTGTCTTTCCACATCCTTGAGGCGCACTGAAGCCAATCTGCACACCAAGAATATACCAATTCTTAGGGGTGTTTATGCATACTTTTTCTAATACCAGCATGATATTGACCACAACCGAAATCACACACACAAGAATCAAGTGGATGATAAAAATGAGTCTACCACACAAGGAGGAACTTCTTCTTCATCTTTAAACTTGGAACTATGCTGTGAAATTTCCTGTTCACACCACAAGAAGACTGGAATATAGTAGTGGTAGATTCGAATTTTTTGGGGCTCATTGAGAGCCAGCTGATTGAGCTGAAACAATCTACATAGGCGAAATCCATACTCTATCCATTTATCAATGGACTCAGCCACTTTTTCTGGTGTTAGACCTATCTTATCGATGAGGGGGCCTGAGCATATGAAGCCATAAAGATCATCCACACCAGAAACTTGTGCTTTTTCTGTTGGAAAGACAGAATTCAATGGACCTTGATTCCTTCCATTGGGGAAAGAACTCTTACAAGAAGCAGAATTATCTTGCATCCACGAATATCCACTGCCTGCACAACCATGATCAGCCATGAATGCAAAAGGGATAAAAGAACTTGTCACAACAGCATTAAACATAGGTCACATTAGTGCCTCATCAACTGACAAACAAAATAAATCGTACGAGCAGAAATAGCACAAAGCAAGACGCCACGAAGGCAGATTGCTATACATCTTCTGAGGATTCAGACTGCAGGCATTCTTACCCTCGTAAATATTTGTATGTCTTCTTCTATATGCATTACTAATAATAGCACTTATGAAAACAAGAAACGCTGAATTAGCATCCAAATTGGGGACGTGGATTTCAAACTGGAAGTATAACCTTCTGAATCTTACTAAATTATTTTCAGTTCTCAGCTATTCTCATAAAATGCTACCCCTCCCACCAAACAAGAAGCAAGGTTTTAACATTGTCCAACAAAATTAACTGCAACCATAACAACAACAACCACAACAAATAAACCCAGTATTATTCCACAAGTGGGATTTTAGGAGGGTGGGGTGACTTTACCCCTATCGAATCGAATGAGGTAGAGAGGCCATTTCCGAAAGAAAGAACAAACAATTAACTGCCAATTTCAATAATCTTGAAAAAGTAGCTTACACCAACTATTACTTGACCTATACTTTAAGCCATTTCTCACTCCATTTCAATTTACGTAACATAATTTGACTCGACAAGGCAGTTTAAATACAAATAATAGAGTAAGAAAAACAACAAATTTCCCAAAAAAAAAAAACCTGAAGTATTAGAGGGCTGCTGAGGCAGCATTTGGGAGTACAAAGGAGAAGACTTGGATCTTGGGTTTCTAGAAAGTGACGACCCAATTTTATAGCATTTGATAACATCGCCGCAAATGTAAGCATTATTATTAAAATCATAAAAATGTGATGATGCTGATGATGTGGAGGACAGGTGCCATGGTGAGGGAGTGTGATATAATATATTCAATCCCGCCATTGTCGGCACAGAAACTGAAAGACCACTGTGTGTGTGTGTGTGTTTTTTTCAGAATTGCGGGATACAGTTAGTTAAAAAAACGATCGGTTAAGGTTGGCCTTAGAATGTACAAACAAATCTGCCATGTCGGATTTCCTAAAGTACTAAATTTACCACTCATAACTGGCCCCACTAGATAATCATCAGATTTTATATCCCCAAAAAAGAAAAATGAATATTGGAATTTGAAATTCATTGGACGGATTTGATACTTTGAAATTACTTAGCTCCCGATTGGACATAGTTTTAAGGATTTTTTAGGAGTTTTTTGGGCCAAAAAGTGTTTGTTTATGCTTTTAGAGCAAAACTTGTTCCAAAAACTCAAAAACTGACCTTGAGCTGCTTTTGCGCCAAAAACTAACATTTACTCATCAAATTTGATTTTCATAAGAGTTCGAGCCAAAAAATTTGTTCCCAAAAAGTATGTCCAAACACTTTTTCATTTTCATATCAAACTTCACCCAAAAAGTGTTTCCCAAAAAATATTTGAGAATCTATGTCCAAACGCTAGCTTAAACTAAGCCCCGTTTGGACATGATTTGGGATTTGGGATTTGGGATTTGGAACTTGGTAAGTTGAAATTTTGTTTGGACATACACAATACTTGAAAAAAAATTGAAGTTTGTGACAGGATTTCTCAAAAACTCTCAAAAGCTCAACCAGTTTTTGGAAATTGGGGATTTGAAATCCCAAAAAAATTCAAAAAAATACCCTAAAAACTGCCAAAAAACTACGTCCAAACGGGGCTAAGAAAAAAAGTTGACACTTTTGTTACAAAGATAGTATTTTAACTTTAGTACAACGTTCAGTAACTTTCTTATTATAAAAATAATTTTATGATGTTAGTGTTATAGAGAGTAAAGTTTAGTGACGATACCTGAAATTAAATTTAACTTATATGGGAACTCAATTTACCTCTTCATTTTTTACCTTAAGTTAGTAATATTAATATGAAAACGTTCCTTTGTAATCAATGATAAGATAAGTGGTCTTTAGTTATACCATTTACATAGATCACTAAAAATAAATAAATAAAGGCGATCAATAAATAAAACACTTAATATTCTTGTGATATGTTTTCCCTTTTCTATTCAAAATGTAACTGGTCATATAGTAGAGATCAGCACTATGTTTATAGTTCTTTTTATTCTTTTACGATTACAATTAAGTTTTTGTTGAATTTAATATTTTTATGTTATATTTTGCTATATTATTTATACTCTATAACAATATTTCGCTATTGTATTGGGTAAAAATCGACCCACGGCGATTTGCCCCGGTCACGCAAGTCTCAACGACCGAGCACGTCGCGACTAAGCAGTCGCCGAGGCGGCTAAGCGAATCGCCGAAGCCTTGAAACCGAGGATGCGTCACCGAAGGCGAGCCGTGAGCTGAGCTTTGGTAACCTTCACCTCGGTCAAGCAACAGGGCCACGCCACCGAGGTCGTCAGCTCTCACCTCGGTGGATCCCCTCGGTTCAAGCGGCTTTGCAGCCCACTACTTCACCCCACTAACTCAGCCACTACACACCAGGATCGTGGACAACATGGTAGCAGACAGTGGAGATCGTGTGCAAAGCTTATACCTATAAATAGTATTTCATTTTATGTAATAGGGATCCAGAAATATATACCGAAACTCTGCCCAAATTTGTACTGAACGTCCATATATTGAAACCAAGTTAATTTACGCATTTTCCATCTATTTCGTGCATTATTTACCGCTTTGATACAAAGATTTGCTTATATTCGAATCCAAATTCGATTTGTGTACCTAAAAACGATTTAGGCCCATACAAATTGGCGCCGTCTGTGGGAAGATAAGCAATAACGCTTTGTTCCAAAGTTCGAAATCCGTTCTTCGTCAAGAAATTTGTGATCTAACGCTATGGCTGATAACAACGATGGTGGTAATGGTGATCGGGTTGACGTTCCGACGAACCAACAATCCTTCACCCCAATGACAACCGAAGAATTTCAAATGTACGTTGTCACCACGCTAAGAGCTCTCCAAAACAAACAGGATGAGCAGGCTAGTATCAATGCCGAGTTTCGCGCCTCGCTAGAAGGGCGAAACAGTGCCGCCCCAAATGGCACCCAGCCCTCGGCTCCTGGTGGAGGCACCCCGCCTTTCGTTCCTCAGGGCGCGACAACAGGGGGACCTCACAACGGAACCGCGTCTGGGGGGTCGGGGAGTGGTCCATCTTCCATGCCACACTTCGGGACGGTTCCCTCCATGGCAGAAACAACGTCATCGGTTGACGTTGAAAAAATGAGTAGAGAAATCGAGGCTCGCATCGAGGCGCGCCTCGAACGCGTACCGGGGATAGGCAAGGAGGAAGATGACGACCTCGACATCGAGCAATATAGGGAACAGCGTTATAAGCCCGAGGCAGCTCCAGCTCCAACTCCTGTGGGTTTCAAACTCACATTCCTAAAAAAGTACGATGGGACAACTGATCCCAAGGAGCATGTTAGGGAGTACATGTCCATGGTGAAGAGCAACGACTTGATGTCCATGCAGCTTGAATCCATGTTTTTAAAGAAGTTTGGTAGTTCGTTGGAAAAGGGTGCACTTCGGTGGTATTTATGCTTGCCGCCGGGGTCAATCTCCTCGTTCAAAGAACTATCCCGCGCCTTTGTCAAAGCTCACACCGGCGCGCAAAAGATCCTCCAGAGGAAGGAGGATATATGTGAAGTGAAACAGTGGCCCGGTGAGCCACTTAAAGAGTTCCTCGAGCGATTCCACGCTGAACGTATGGAGTTGCCTCGAATGGATGATACCTTGGCTATCATGGCCTTTGAAAAAGGTATCAACGGTCGCAATTCAAATGCTGCCGCCGAATTGCGGAAAGAGTTGCAACAATATCAGGTCCTGACGTGGGAGGACCTGCATAGAAGAGCTTACTCCAAAATCAGATTGGAGGAGGCGGAGTTCAAAAACCGAGGTTATCAAAACCGAGGTGATATGTCAAATCGCGCCGAGGCGCCACGAAATAATTTTAAAGGGAGGTATGAACCTTATACCTCGCCGAGGCAACATGTTACTCAAAGATTGGGAAATAACCCCGGTAACTCATACCCGGCGTCTCACGTAAGCCAAAGGCTAGGAGGGAAGGTTCAAACCAATATGAACCAAAGGAATCCCTCGAGCTCCGCTTCGGTCCCAAGAAAGGATCTCCCCCGGATCCAAGATTATAATTTTAACATATCGACCTCTGAGCTGGTCGACGTCGTTAAGGGGACAGCCGGGGTTAGAATTCCCAAAGACATGAGAACCCCGGCAGACAAAAGGGATCAGAATCTGCATTGCGAGTTTCATGCAGATTATGGTCACAGAACCGAGGACTGCAAAGCTTTGCGCCTCGAGGTAGCTCACCTACTGAAAAAAGGAGTCTTGGCTCAATTTCTCACTGATAAGGGGAAAGACAATTTTTCAAAGAACCGGGGGGATGGGCAACCACCTCGGCTTCCACCCCCGGAGAGAGTTGTTAACGTCATCACCGGGGGGTCCGAAGTAAACGGCGTGAACTTCGCCGCAGCTAAAAAATTTGCTAAGCTCTCCATCACCATGGAGAAAAGGACCCGAGTTGGAGGCTCGGGCAAGGATATCGTGTTCGATGAGGATGATTGTGATGGGATGATGTTCCCCCATCACGATGCTCTAGTCATCATGCTAAGAATTAACAACGCCGACATCAAGAGAGTGCTGATTGACCCCGGTAGCTCGGTAAACATCATCAGCTACGGGGCGGTGAAGCAGATGTGGCTAAAAGGGGAAATCGTTCCCAAATCAACAGTGTTGGCTGGTTTTAACAACTCAACGAAGAAGACGTTGGGTGAAATCACGCTGAAGACATTCGCTGAGGGTGTCACCAAGGATACACTGTTTCAAGTGATGCCCGAGGACCTGGCCTATAATGTAATCCTCGGGCGGCCATGGATCCACTCCATGGAAGCTGTTCCTTCCACTTTACACCAAGTGATCAAATTCCCAACACCTTGGGGGGTTCGGTCAATTAAGGGGGAGCAGCGAGTAGCGAGGGAATTCTACTCGGTTGCACTGAAGAGTGGAGTCGCCCCGAGCGGGCCCAAAAAATAGCAACCAACGCAACCGGGGTCAAGCGAGGCGAGCCTCCAAGATGAAATTGAAAAGATCCCGGCATGCGTGCAAGAGCCTCGGAAGCAAAAAGCCGAGGATTCCACCGTTGAAGAGCTGAACTCTTTCACTCTACTGAAAGAGTTCCCAGAAAGGAAAGTGCACATCGGCTCGGAATTGGACCCGGAGTCGAAAGACGCAATTATGGAAGTTTTAAGGTCCAACTATGACTGTTTCGCTTGGGCTCATTCAGACATGACGGGTATCGATCCGGAGATCATGACTCACAAGCTGAATGTAGATCCAAGATTCACCCCGGTGAAACAAAAGAAGAGACCTCACGCCGGGGTGAAAAAGAAGGCGATTGAAGATGAGACCACGAAGCTGCAAGAAAATGGTTTCATCAGGGAAGTGAAATACCCCGAATGGCTGGCAAATGTGGTAGTTGTGCCGAAGAAAAATGGCAAGTGGAGAATGTGTGTAGACTACACCGACCTGAATAAAGCTTGCCCCAAAGATTCTTACCCGTTGCCACAAATTGACAGGTTAATAGACTCCACGGCTGGACACAAACTATTAACTTTCTTGGATGCGTATTCGGGCTACAATCAAATCCTCATGGACCCTGAGGACGAAGAAAAAACCTCGTTCATCACTGACCGAGGTACATTCTGTTACAAGGTCATGCCCTTCGGTCTCAAAAACGCCGGGGCAACTTACCAAAGGCTAGTATGTCGCATGTTCAAGGACTATATTGGAAAATCTATGGAAGTTTACATAGACGACATGCTCATCAAGTCGATCCAAATGGAGGATCACTTGAATCATCTGAGGGAGGCCTTCGCCGTGTTGAGACAATATGGCATGAAACTGAATCCTGAAAAGTGCGCCTTCGGCGTTGGGTCTGGCAAATTTTTGGGATTCATCGTCTCTGAACGGGGCATCGAAGCTAATCCTGACAAAATCAGAGCTATCGAAGAAATCCCCGAAAAGCTTACCGGGGTGAAAGAAGTCCAACGCTTGACTGGCCGAGTCGCTGCCTTGAGTCGTTTCATCTCGAGGTCCTCGGAGCGATGCCACAAATTCTTCTCCGTTTTGAGAAAAAACACTCACTTCGAATGGACACCGGAGTGCGCGCAAGCGTTGAAAGACTTGAAACAGTATTTGGCTAACGCACCGTTGCTTGCCAAGCCAAAAGAAGGTGAAACATTGCTAGTCTATTTAGCAGTGTCCGAGGTATCAGTAAGTGCTGTGCTGGTTCGAGAAGAAGATGGAAAGCAGCAGCCCATTTACTATGTGAGCAAGACACTCCTCGACGCTGAGACCAGGTATCCACATCTGGAAAAACTAGCTCTTGCTTTACTTGTTACCGCTCGGAAATTGCGGCCTTATTTTCAATGTCATCCAATAGCCGTAGTTTCAACCTTCCCCTTGAGAAATATTTTGCATAAGCCAGAGTTGCCGGGAAGATTATCAAAATGGGCGGTAGAGTTAAGTGAATATGACATCACCTATCAGCCTCGGAACGCCATTAAATCCCAAGTCTTGGCGGATTTCGTGGCAGATTTTAGCGTTGGAATCCTACCCGAGGCTGAAAGAGAAAATGCCGAAGCTAAAGGAACAACTCCGGGCTTATGGGTACTCTATACCGATGGAGCAACTAACTCCAAAGGTTCGGGGCTGGGCATAGTCTTAAGAGCACCCACCGGGGAGAAAATCAGACACTCGGTTCGATTCAAAAAAGTAACCAACAACGAGGCAGAATATGAGGCGGCTTTAGCGGGTTTAGAGTTGGCCAAAGAAATGGGGGTTGAAAGAATCGAATTGAGATGTGACTCTCAATTAGTGGTGAACCAAATCCTCGGTGATTACACGGCTCGCGAGCCCAGAATGCAGTTATACCTAGATCGGGCACAAAGGATCTTGAGCCAATTCCAAGAATGGCAAATTAAACAAGTACCTCGGGAGGAGAACACCGAGGCTGATGCCTTGGCGAATCTGGGTTCGGCTATTGATGAAGATCACTCGGGGACTGACTCAATGGTTCGGCTACTATCTGCACAGATGAGAGAGATGAAGCTGCAAGTCAATTCGGTGGACAACCGGTGGGATTGGCGAAGTAAGTTCATCTCCTATTTCGACTCGGGGACTGTCCCCCAAGATAAGAAAGAAGCGAAGAAGCTGAGGACCCAAGCTACCTCGTATCACATGATCGAAGGCAATCTATACAAGAGGTTGTATTGCGGCCCGATGGCCAAATGTTTGGGCCCCGATGAAGCAAGATACGTGATGGCAGAAGTGCATGAAGGCGAGTGTGGCAACCACTCGGGGGCAAAATACTTGGTACGAAAGCTATTAAGAGCTGGGTATTACTGGCCCACTATCAGTACCGATGTGAGGGATTTTGTACAAAAATGTGACAAGTGCCAACGCCATGGGCGGCTAATCCACCAACAGGCCGAGCCTCTTCACTCGGTGGTGTCGCCATGGCCCTTCATGAAATGGGGAATGGACGTTGTTGGACCATTGCCCAAGGGAAAGGGTGGTGTTCGTTACATCCTGGTATTGACTGATTACTTCACCAAATGGGTGGAAGCAGCGGCTCTCACCGAAGTTAAGCAAAAGCAAGTAATCGACTTCATCAGAAAGAACATCATCTACAGGTTCGGGGTCCCAAGAGAAATTGCTTGCGACAATGGCAAACAATTCATGGGGACTGCTATCACCAACTTCTTCAAGCAGTGGGGTATCAAGAGAATAGCTTCGACTCCTTATCATCCAAGCGCCAATGGCCAAGCCGAGTCTTCAAACAGGATTATAATTGAGAATCTCAAGAAAAGGCTCGATGAGAAAAAGGGTCCTTGGCCCGAGGAGTTGCACGGGGTTCTGTAGGCCATGCGAACGACTGAAAAGAGCAGCACCGGGGAGACTCCCTTCTCTTTGGCGTATGGCATAGACTCTCTTATTCCCGTAGAGGTGGGCGAACCAAGCCTTCGATATGCCCATACGACCGAGGACGCAAATCAGGAAGCAATGCGCATTGAGTTGGATCTGCTCGAGGAGAAGAGGGAATTGGCTTTGGTTCGGCTGGTTGCTCAAAAGAGACAGATTGAAGCATATCTCAACAGAAAGGCTAATTCAGGGACTTCAAGGTCGGGGATTATGTGCTGAAAACCGTGAAGCAATCAACCAAAGAAGAAAACGGAGGAAAGCTCATTGCAAATTGGGAAGGACCCTACAGGGTCAAAGCAATTGTTGGGAAAGGTTCTTATCAAATCGAAAGTTTGCAAGGAGAGCCTGAACCGTTAAATTGGAATGTTTCCAACTTGAAGCAGTACTACTTCTAGTCGAGGTAAATATCTTCAAACTCCGTTAAATCAAACAGCCCCGAGCCGAACCCCGCTCCCATGGCATTAACAGAAAATGTACTAACTCACCCCTCGTTCCGCCTTTTTGCTTGACCTTTTCAGGAAGCGAACCGAACCGATTCCAGTGCTCGGATCTTCATCAAGATTCACAACCGAACACTGGGGGGGAGTGAGAAGGGGTTGATATCGAGGTCCGCATCGAGCCTCCCAACCCAAGCTTATCTATCCGACAACCGGGGACTAATGCCCGAGGACTAGACTTAGTACATTGTAAATTAGCCCGGTAGCGGCGTTTTTGTCAGTTTGCTTTTTATTTCGAAATTTTACCCAAGGTCAGTTTCGGCTTGGTTTTATGTACACAGCCTTTTGGCTCGTCGATATCAATAAGAATCACTTCGGTTGCACCCATTTTTATCTGTTTAAATCTTACATTTGAAAGCCGCGTAATGCATCGACCCGAGGATGAGACGTCGTCCTAGGTTCGCATCGGTCAAATTCTATTTAAATCTTGCAAGATTAAAGTAAAGTTTGCATCAAAGTGTTCGATATGCTTAAAAGGCCATTACACAGAATAAGGATGCAAATACTTCTTTCTTACTAAAAGCCCGAAGGCTGAATATATACATTCCAAAAACGACCCGAAGGTCGAAAGTACAAACACAAAAGCCCGAAGGCTTGCAAAAATAAGTGCTAAAAGTAATTCAGGCCTCAGGAGAACCACCTTCGTCCCCGGAGCCCTCTTCGGCCTCTTCGTCTTCTTCATCTTCATCATCGCCGCTCGAGGCCTCACTCGAAGGAAGATCCTCTATGATAGCTTGGGCTTCGGCTGCTTTAGCTTCGGCCTTCTCAATCTCTTCATCAAGGTTAAGCTCCCCGGCGCGACACCGCTTGAGCAACCTTAATCGGGACTTGATGATGGCCCACCGCTTGTCGAGCTCGGCCTTTTCACCTTGAGTGCAGCTTTATCTTTTCGGGCCGCAATTTCATCTTTCAAGGCAGCGATCTGATCATCCTTGGCTGAAAGCTTGGAAGTTTCGCCCTCTAGCTTCTTAATGTGAAGCAGATGATCTCTCAGCTGATCTTGGTGCTTTTTGGCCATGTTAACCGCCTCGGTTTTGGTTCGTGACAGCTCATCGCTCAGCCTCGCGACTTCCTCTCCAAGCCTCGAGCGTTCGGCTTCAAAATCATCACCGAGGATCTTAATCTTGGCTTCGGAGTTCGCCTCAGCTTCGCGTAAATCGGCCTGGGACTTGGCTAAATCAGCTTTCAGCAAAGCTATCTGAGCATTGAATTTATCCTTTTGCTGATCCCATAAGCGGGCCACGCGCCGAACCTCAGCGGTCCTCGAGGACTCAACCTCGATGGCTTTCAAAGAAAGGATGAAAGTCTGAGCAAAGGCCAAATAAACCGAAGTCAAAAATAACCCGAAGGTAAAGTTGCAAGTTAAATTCTTTTGGTCTCCTAAGAGCTTCTAATATGACGAAACTTACCCTTACTGCGTTGGAGGCCAAGGTGCTGTATAGTTGACCCGGGGTAAACTCCTGCATAAGCCTATCCTCGATTGGCCCTAGCAGGGGCGTAAGTCTGAGGAGATCCTCGGGGTTGCACCCAAGAAGATTTGAAGACATAGGCACCTCGAGTTTCCGATAAGTTCCCACCGAGGAAGAAATCCTCGCGGGTTCAGAATGCGCTCTCATTGACCCAGAGCCAGCATCCCCGGTGAATGCAGCGGTTCCAGCTTCGGCAACTTTAGCCTTACCTTTGGCTTTTTCCGCAGCTGCATCAGGCTCAAGCTCTTGGCCTTCGAGATCAACGACAGCGACATCTCCTCGGGACCAAGCCTCGTCGGCTGCCTTATCTTCAGGCTCGTCCACCAGCCCTCGGCGTTTTTCAACCACCGCTTTGGGCTGGCGAAGTGTCCCCGCTTCGGTACGAGGAGCTACCGAACGGGACGACTTCTTCGACGTAGCCCTCTTCCGCTTCACACCTACAAGCGAAGGGAAAATTTTAACATTGGGATAGAAAGAAAACGACGCTTAACAACGCGTACTGAGGATAAACGTTTACCTTTGGAAGTCCCTTGATCGGGGGCTCCCTTGGAGATTTTTGAAGACTTGGAAGCCTTCAAACCTTTATACTCCCCGGCTACCGCAGCCAGATCATCGTCAGACTCGGTCTCTTCATCATTTTTCTTCTTTTCTTCCTTCTTCTTCTTGCTCTTCTTGGTGTTAGCGGCACGATTTGGAAAACCTGACACCGAGGGAGGGAAAAATCAGAAAATTCCCAAAATTAACCATTACTAAAACACTATCAAAACTCACCATGCCTCTTGCACTGCCAACCAAATTCGGCAGCCATGTTCATCCACGTCCTCTCGGGGCGCGTGCGAGCGTCGGTCATCGCTTTCACCCACTCAGTCAAGCCCGCCGGGGGCACGATGTCAACCTTGTTGGCTGAAGAAATAGCAAAATCAGTTAATATTGGCAAACTACCGAGGAGAAAACGACAAAAGCGATGTGCTTACGTGTGTTATTCCACCGCTCGGGAAAATCAGGCTCGGTGGATAAGACCTTGGTCTCCAGCAAGATGAACCGCTCACTCCAGCCTCGGTCCCCGTGATCCTCACTCTTGTGAAGAAGAGCAAATTTGCCCCGGTTGTTGAGCGCCACCATCCCGGCTTTGTGGAAGTAAGGATAGTAGAGGGAGATAAGATGTTGAAAGGTGAAGTCCACCTTCGCTTTCTTGCTTAGCCAGTCCATGCATTGAACGACTCTCCAGACACCGGGGCCAAGTTGGGCCAGACACAAATTGTAAGCCCGGCAAAAATCGTCGATGACCTTGTGTACGGGAAGAGTGAAACCGATGGTGAATGGATAAGTATAAGCAAAAGACATACCCTCGATATCGTGGCATACCCTGCTTGTTGGGTCGGGGATAACAACTTTGACCTAGGCGGCAAATTGACACTCCCTCCGGACTCGTTCAGTGTAAGCCTGAGTAATGAGAGTTGGGGTAGTGTTCACGGGAACGTTTCTGTGCTTCCCCTCCTGCTCAGCCGTCCGAGCCTGTAGTTTTAGGTCCTTGGAGTTATCAAAATGGGAGGGAATGATTTGGTGTGGCTCAAGCTCCTGCTCGAGGGGAATAGACGGCCCCGTGGATCCCCCCTCGGCAACATCTACGGCTTCGGTGCCTCTGCCCTCGGCATCGACGTCCTCGGTACCAACTCCCTCGCCATCCCCTCCATCATCATCATCTCTAAGGAGAGCGTCGCTGAAGCTGCGTAGGGCGGCGTCGTCCAGCACGACGTCGTCCTCGCCTGAGGCAACCTCCTCCTCCGCCGCCAGCTGGCGCATAGCTCTCATCTTACGGCGCTTCACGCCTCCAACACCTGATGATACTTCACCACCTTCCACCACGGCCGTGATAGTCACCGGCGTAGCAGCGGCGGCATCGCCACTGACAGCAGCTGCGGTTGGAGGCAGAACTCGCACTCGCTCACCTGAGTCGCTGGAATCTTGCCTAGAAATGGTGGTAGACATGGTGGCGAATTCGAAATTGGAAATTTCTCTTTAGGGTTGGAAGATTGAAAGGAGTTTGAGAAAATTCGTAAGTTTTGACTGTTGATTGCTCTGAAACAAGTGAATAGGCAGCTTGGCGGATCCCCCTTTTTATAGGTATGGAATTTGAAAAGGAGGTGACGTCAGCGTCATCATTGAGACGTTGGAGAAAACAAAAATTTCGGCGCGACGGTTCGGTCAAACCACGGATGAGCGCCACGTGTCATTGAGAAGAGACCTGATGGGACGCGAACCGTTGACAAAAATTTTGAAACGCTTGGATAGGGTTGAGCCACGTCGCTTTCCCGCTAAAACTTCATTCCACTCCTCGGTCCCCTCGGTAGGCAACCGAGGAGTGGGGGGACTATCAGTATTGGGTAAAAATCGACCCACGGCGATTTGCCCCGGTCACGCAAGTCTCAACGACCGAGCACGTCGCGACTAAGCAGTCGCCGAGGCGGCTAAGCGAATCGCCGAAGCCTTGAAACCGAGGATGCGTCACCGAAGGCGAGCCGTGAGCTGAGCTTCGGTAACCTTCACCTCGGTCAAGCAACAGGGCCACGCCACCGAGGTCGTCAGCTCTCACCTCGGTGGATCCCCTCGGTTCAAGCGGCTTTGCAGCCCACTACTTCACCCCACTAACTCAGCCACTACACACCAGGATCGTGGACAACATGGTAGCAGACAGTGGAGATCGTGTGCAAAGCTTATACCTATAAATAGTATTTCATTTTATGTAATAGGGATCCAGAAATATATACCGAAACTCTGCCCAAATTTGTACTGAACGTCCATATATTGAAACCAAGTTAATTTACGCATTTTCCATCTATTTCGTGCATTATTTACCGCTTTGATACAAAGATTTGCTTATATTCGAATCCAAATTCGATTTGTGTACCTAAAAACGATTTAGGCCCATACAGCTATAGCAATAAAAATCTTCAAACAAATAATACAATTAGATAGAGGTTTGACAGTATATTGTTCTTGAAACGAATGATTGTGTATGTCTATATATTTAATATAACATTTGGTTCAAACAATGGTATTTAAACCAACAATAATGAAACTCAATATAGACGAGCATATCACATTTCTTATTTCTAAATAAAACAATAATATTCTCAACCAAATTCTAAATTAACAATCATGGTAACAGTTGCATAAACTAATATTACGTCCAGGAATTTGTTCGCAAACTCCATTTGGGTTTTTCCCTTGGAAACTCTCAGAACAATAATCTTGACAACCACAAACACCCAAATTTGTTTCACATTGCCCATTTGGTACTCTTACTTTGCTTGCTTGTACCATTGCACCTGAATTAATATTATGTACAGGATTTTGTCCGCAATCATGGTAACAATTGCATAAACTAATATTACGTCCAGGAATTTGTTCGCAAACTCCATTTGGGTTTTTGCCTTGGAAACTCTCTGAACAATAATCTTGACAACCACAAACACCCAAATTTGTTATGCACTGGCCATTTGGTAAACTTACTTTGCGTGCTTGTGTCATTGAACCTATCAGAAAAGATACGATAAATATAAAAGTAAGCATATAGTGAAAAATTGTGTCATACGAGGTCTTGTGTTCGAGCTTGGCGATCAAGAGTCGCATTTGGTAGGAAATATTTTATTCCCATTGTGAGATTTTGATGCGCAATTCGAATTGCTCGAGGCTCAAAGGTGGTAACAGACACTAAGTTGTGGTGAACATCAAAAAAAGCAAAAAAGGATAAAGTACTTGTATACAACACCGTCAAAGGCCTAATCTTGTAAGTAGTTACTTTAGAATTATCATTTTCCAAATGATTATCAAAATTTAATGGTGATTGTTCTTAAGATACTGAAAGTAAGACCGACCAAAAGAATCGTTATCGTTAATTAGTCCTTTATTTCTCTAAACTACTCCCAATTTCCTTCCTTGGAACTAATAAAATTTAGATGTAAATAAGATAAAATATCAATTATGGTGAATGTTGAAGGATACATAAATTATACCTGATGCAACAACAAGGATAAGCAACATGAACAAATTGGTTGATGAATTGGCCATTGTTCTACCTACGATAGAGGGTATATTGTCAAAATCTTTTGGACTGGCTATCAGAAGTATGTGTCAAAATGTTCATATAGGGTTATATATAGAGTACACAATCATGAAGTTTGAATCAGAATTAGATAGATAGAAATATTAAGGAAACAAAATAAAAGATAAGTCACTAATTAAAAATCCTTTTTATTATGTAATTCCAGCCAAATGGAAAGAATATAATGTTTTTGCTTAATTTATTGTAATGAGCTAGCTGTTAGCTGGATTCGATGTGGATTACAAAGTTAATTCAGGATAATAGGAGTGTCACGTGTAAGGATCAGATTCAAAGGAAGTTAATTAAGTTGAAGGGTGGAGATTAAAAGTTAGAGTTAGTTAGAAGGGAGTTAGATATAACTAATTTTGGGAAGAAGAGTTAGTTCAGTTTTTTGGGCAGAATCTTGATCTTCTTTCTCCTCAATCTCTCTCTCCAATTCTGTCTTCTCTCTTCTGTAGTTCCTTTTGTTTTTGTTCATTACATTCATGTATTAGTTTAGTAGCGGTTGGTGAGTCGAGTTCAATTCTTGTAATAGCTTACGAATTCATTAATAAATTCAGTTTCATTCCATTTTGAGAATTTATAACCCTAGACCATTACATTTATTCTTGGTCTTTAGTAATTGAAATCCTTTTTATTATGTAATTCCAGTCATATGGAAAGAAAATAATGTTTGTTGTCAATGATTGCATTTGGTTTGATACATTTGACACCCAAGTAAGCTTTGTACTATTAATGACAATACTTGTAATAACCAAATTTCGCGATGAAAATCTGTATTACAGTGGATTAAAGACAGATCAATCTAAATTACAAACGCTGGCAAATGTAACATGGCTGAAAAAATAGCATGTACAAGAATTACCTGCATGATTTCTTGAATTACAACTGAGGAAGTTGCTACGTTTCTACCGCTAAAACTTGCAATTTTAGAATATTTGTAGGGTGTCCAAAAACCTTTACAGCAAAATAATGGATAAAATGAAACATTGACTGGAATCAGTTAAGACTCTGGAGAAAGTGTTGAGAAAGGGCTCAAGTTGTAAAAGGACTCATCCAAAGAATGCCATCAGTTTCAACAGCGCTACACTTTTGTTAGCATTAAATCTTCATTGTCATGTTTGGAATAGTGTCTCAAGAAGTTCCGTTGAAGACAAACTCGCGACAGATTTGAACTGTTGGCAGAGGAAAAAAGAGACTTTTTAGGACCACTAAGATGGAATCACTTGGATAGCTTAAACATACTAATCTTGAATAATAACATACAAGTACCTTGTTTTGCCGGTATTTAACACGTATGGCATTCAGACGGCAGTTATTTGTATTCAATTGTAGACCTTGTAATGCAAGAACTATGTTTTTCAGATCGTGAGCCTTGTAATTTGTATAGTGCTCCAGTGTTGGATTCTGTCAAAGTTGCAGGCATAATAAGTTATACACATCAGAAGCAGGAAAAGCTAGCGAAATAAAGTAAGTAAAACAAGAAATTTAGGAAACAAACCCATGGGTGGATTGACTGATCCAGTGTCCATCTTGCAAGGAATACAGACGATGCAGCAATAGCAGAAGGGAGGAATTTCAAGAAGCCATAGTCAATCAGTGTCAGTTCAGCTAGATAATTAGCCAAAAACTCCAGCTCCTGTTTGGGATTCTGAAACCATGCATGTATTATCAGCAACATAGTTATATTACAGTACAAAACTTTATCATTCCGGTGATGCACAATAATTAATTACCTCGTAAGAAGCTTGTGCTGCTCGTAAAAATCTCCTGCAAATAGCATCACACATAAGAAAATGAATGTTCAGTTTTCACAATGCTAAAAGGAAATGAAAATACTATGCTGATATGGATCAAGAGGGCAGGTTAGTATCCAGAAAGAGTAGAAAAACATCCATATATTAGAAAAGGTACCTGAGAAAAGTCTTTGCAGTTGGAGCTGAGAGTTGGAAGCCCAGAAAGTTCACAACAAGACTCTCCATTGCCAGGACCTGCTCCACTTTACTTAGTCAGAACCTTCAGTTTGTTAAACTAGTATATAATTATATATAAAAAGCAAATGTTCTCGGAGTTTTTGAAGGATGATAGAGAAGGGGGAGGTCTCAACATTCTTCTTTGGTACAACCAAGTATTTTCATGTTGATGTTATATTTCCGAGTAGCATAAAAACAAAAGGTTTGAGGAAACTACTGAACACCCTATGAACTCTACATATAATATCATTGTTTGCATGTGTTAAAGTTCGACGAGTTCCTGTCACTTCTAAGGAAACAAACAGAGAGAGAGAGAGAGAGAGAGAAAGAGAGCTAATTCCAATATTTTGCGAGCTCGAAAGAAGCATGGTGATTCATACAGACCTAGAAGTTGTAGAAGTATATGAGAAACCTCAAAAGCTTGAATGGGACTAGGTCCCTTGATAATTATAATACTTTTACCAAATGCTACAGAACAACACAAATAGAGAACATACATAACTGCATGTGGAAATTAGAGAGAAGAGAGATCTGTATGAAGGAATACAGAACAGAGACCAAAGACATCATCTCAATTAGGTACTAGCTTTCTATGTCAGAACTATGCTCGCCCCTCGCTCTTTCCCTTCAGCTGATGTAGAAATTTAAGATCCAGATAGTCAATATACTTGAAAGAGCAGTACTCTACCTCATCTTTTGTGTAAGTATTGTCAGTGATGAAACAGATTTGCTCAACACTTGGATGACATATCTCTTCATATTTCCTTCAGAGTTAAAACAAAAACTGTGTTCAGCACCAGATAAAATTATTCATACTTAAAAGGGAAAAGATGTAGCAGAAAGTGAGGGCAATAAAAGCTTTGGTATCTTTTTGTTAAAGGTGAAGGTCACACTGAAAATGCGCTTACATAAGAATGTTTCTTCATAAGCTCACAAATCATTGGAAGGATGAGCTTGTCCGATTCTAAAATGATAGTGCTTAATATGGATCCTATATGTACTAAATTAATTAAGACTACTGAAATCATAGGCATTGCCAACCCATCCGAAGATTATGAAGAAGAATACTTTTGTTTATTTTAGAAAGAAGGGATCCTGTATTTCTTCTACTTGAGTTGCTTTCTTAATGTAGTAGTAGTTAAAGAAAATGGTCTACCAGAAAGTAATATTACAGAGAACCTTTATTTGATAGGTATATTACGAAGAAACCATAGTAGTACAAACAGTAGTGCCGAGCTTACGAGGCAAGTAGCACACAAGTGATACCAACAAGCTGCAGTTTTTTCCTTTCCACATAGTTTTGAGAGAGAAATAGATCGATGAAGTGAACCGAAAGATAGAGAGTATCTGGCACCAGCTTATATTCCTCGGACACCTGGACGCAAGATTAGACAATGACATCAGCAACCAGCTTTCCTTTGATGTTAGCATTTCTAAAATCAGCAGATAACTTGCATGCATTATGATCTCTAAAGGTAAAGGAAGAGGGAGAGAGGCGAGATGCATCAAAGACAAAGTCACAATTTACAGTTAAGACTAGCACCAAAATTTGCAAGAACCGTATGAATGAAAAAGCACATAATTATCTTTGCAAGTCTTTTTCACACAATCTAAGATGAGATCAGCACCAGATTACAAAAATGTATAATTGCTTGTCCAAGTTAATATTCTGTTAAGAACCTAATCTAGCTAACATTTATTTGCTCACGATGAATCATGTACTAATAAGTACAGAAGAATGTCAGCACTGGAACATATACACATTATGCTTGACTATTCTATTTCTTTTTCTGAGATAAACACCAACTTACTTCCACAAGCCAGTCAACAAGGATTCCCCGCATACTTTGTGTAATATCTCGCTGCAATGTTTCCATGAAATTTGACTGCGGCCTTTTAATTAGCTGGAGAAATACAAATCAAACCTTGTATTAGGATATAGTTACTAATCTCTACTGCAACTGAAAAGCACTAGGGTGAACATAATAACCCTTATCCTAGAACAAGAAACATTTTGGTGCAAATAAGAATATGTAAATGATGCTGAAATGTGACAGATACCCTACAGGAATAGTATAGGAATACAAACTTCAACTTTGGGCTACTGCTTACATACTTTTGCAACACTTTCTTAGTGTGTTTTCTAATGCAATTATCACCTTCTCAAAATTGATTTCCTAAAACAAGGAAATCTCAGAAGCTATACAAGTTGGATAATGTATGCAGAGAACACTCCAAAAAGTAGGTGCATCATTGTCGGTGCCAGTATCCTTGAACTAAAGTATCTAGCATTCTTTCTTAAGTCAACATACAGATAATATTTTAAGGAGGGTAAACAAAGAAACAAAACAAAGTGGTTACAGCTTAAACTGAAATTATAATCAAAACTTGAGCATTGACTCCGATTTGTCTAATTCGAGCTTTGAAGCAACACAGCTTAAAGCACCCTAGTTAGAACATCAATGAGACAAACCTCTGCAACCCGTAAATTGTTATATATCTCTAGAGCATATTGGCTGCATTGTTGTGGATCTTTTTGATCGGCATCAATGTCTATGAAGTCCAACTTTGATGGTATTGAAGGTGCTGCATCACGAACAGCTTTCTCAACTGTGCCCATAAAAAAGTTCAATAATATTAGTATGCCAAATTAGAAAACTCAACAGATTACATGGAAACACAGAAAAGCTAGCAACAAAAATCCTTTCTCCAGAGAAAAATGTCAAAGAAAGAACGTGTGATGGAGAATTCCTGTTACAAGATTAGCTTAGAAATATATTCTATTATTACTCAGGAATAATGTATGAAAATAACACCCGGACTCTTCTTGAAAAGCTTTTGATTTAAACATGTTACTAGAGAGAAAATCACTTGTTATCATCATCTCTCTATCTTTATGGTCCTGTAGTCAGTACAACAAACAAATTAAAAGGAAACTAACTTCTTCTTGAAAAGCTTTTGATTTCTCTAGGATCTCCTTGCTGTTGCACATGAAACTTTCTGTCTGAGTAACTGTTGCAAATGCCACTCCCTGCAGTTAGACAAATCAGGTGAATGATCATAAAACTGGCTGAAATAGTACTTGTCAGATTAGAAAAACATGCTCTCAGCCTCTTGAACCATACTTGGTGGTAACTTGGCAGGAAAGTGATGGACTTCAGCGTCAACAGAAGTGGTCGCTTTAGACACATTCAGCGAACTGGCAGTCCGCGTGATCTTCTTCTGATAATCATATGATAAACTAAATCAGATAATAACAAGGATATGAACGAGCAGGAAAGCATATATGAACATCACCAAAGTGTTATTTGTAAAATGTATAAGCACGCACACCACATGAAATCCCTGAATTAGCAAATGCACCTTAGTATTCTCTAATGCAATAATTCAGATCAATCCAAAACTCTTCCCTATATCTAAGGAACTCTACAACAGTCTATTAATGAAACACACTTCACATCTTGACTCTCATATCTTGTCAATGCCAACTTAGTTTATACAAGTAATAGAAGAACTACTGACTGGGACTTTGGTAGCATTGAAGCAGTCTCCAATTGAACTCTTGGAACATAGATTTGTGACATCCTTAAGCACTGGCCGGCATTTTTGCTGCGCACAGGCAGTAAGCGGAGCATTCTTTTTCCTCTCCCTTAAACTTTCTGTATTAGAGTTTATCTGTAGAGCACGTTTCTTGACCCGCAACTTTGGCTGTTCTACATTGCTCGATAGCATGGAGTTCTCCGAGGCAGCTGCTCGAGATCTTGTAATTCGAACCATGGGCTCAACTGCAGCAGACATCACTGAATTTGCTCGCTTCATAGTAAGTCCAAGGGTGTGGAAATAGGCTACTCAATTTTCTTTAAGTTGAACTGATCCCTCACTGCAAAACTTCTGAAAATCAGTACTTTTATCAATAATTACTCAATTCAAGAATCATTGAAACTAAGAGTGGGTAAAGACTTTTAATTCACTGATATCAAAACAAGTATCACTAATGTTGCTAGATTAGCAAATTTTCTCTGCAAAAAGTTCTTGCAGCAAAAGAAACTTCCAAGATTCTAGGATTCAAGATTCTAAGAAACGTCATTTTGCCGCTCTACTTTACTCGAGGTAGCGGTAAGTTCTGCATACACCTCACCTTCCCCAGACCCCACTTGTGGGATCATACTAGTTATGTTGTTATTGTTGTTGTAATACCAATTAAAATAACATGTTCACAAGAAACTCCAATTATTCCATATTCAAATTCACAAAAATAGCATATAATCAACCATCAAGATTAGTACAAATATAAAGAGCTTAGCATCCACTAATGACAATATATTCAATTTAAACAGGGACAAATATCTTAAAGAAGCAGGCACCTCTCATCAAGAATTTAAAAGTAACGTTCATATTACTTCCTTTACCAAAAAATGGCCAACATTATTCTTCTATATTTACACAAGAACCAAATCTTGAAACTCCAAGAATTCAAAATTATTAGACAACCCCACTTGAATCTTTCTGTTTTAATATAAAAAGAATGCAAAAAAGACCACTTTGGATTTCAAGAAAACACAGGGACCATATATATAAGTAATGTTATTAAATAAAATGTACTAGTATGTAAATTAGAAACCTTGTTATTGCAATCTAAGGTACAAGAAAATGAAGTGTTGCAGAGGATATAATGAAGTGTGAGAGGCGGGATATTGAATGTTGAGTTTCAAACTTCAAACTCAAGAAATTGAAAAAAAAAAAAAAGTGAAATTACATATATTCCAATTAAACACTTCTATTATGGTTTCTGTTTTATTTTATATTAATAATAATGGTCTCTGACACAAACAGAAAGGAGATTTGACTGCTTTGACTAAAACGGTTTTTAGCATAATATTAGCTTTTGGTTATTATAAGGTAGCGCTGTCTTAATTTGTAAATTGCTATGCCTTCCTAGCTGGCTATTTTATTCCCTGATTTACTTTTTCTTACTCATATAAGAATTTAAGTACTACTCCCTCCGTTCCAAAATGGTTGTCATAGTTTGACTTGGAGCGGAGTTTAAGAAATGTGGTAAAACTTTTGAAACTTGTGGTCCAAACTAAGTCATACATAAATATGTGACTATAAAACATTTCATTAAGGGTAAAGTAGTAGTTTCAACTCAAAAATGTTTCCAAATTTAGAATTGTGCCATTCTTTTTGGAACGGACTAATAAGGAAACTATGACAACCATTTTGGAACGGAGGGAGTATATGGTTAGTGAGCAAAAATATATTTATAAAAGTGTGATAATAGTGTTGGCAAATTGGGTATTATTTTGATGATTTTTTATATAATCGTGGTGTCCGGCTTGACTATTCAAGGATATCTATTACTTCCTATCAGCGTCGGAATCAGGAGACTCTGTTCACCAAAGCTTAAATAGATGAGAAGAAATTTACCTAGTTTTGCTGGCGGAGTAGTGATGGTGAAAATCCACATCTCCAAGACTCTTTGGGTGAAAATGTTTGAATGAAACTTTATCACAATTTTTTTTTTTCATAGCCATCAAGTGGTTGTAAATAATAAAAAGAAATGTATTTAATGACCAGAGTTTTGAACATTATTTGCATTCAAGACCCCTATTGAGCGGGAACAAACAGAACCTAACCAGTAGTTATTATTACTATTTTCAATAGAGAAGGATCACGATTAGAAGTTAATCTTCTTAGCTTAAGCTAACCTCAACTTTTGAGGGATAGAGGCACGTTGTTAAATAATAAAATACACTATGGTTTTAAAGATGAAAAATATTTCACCAAGCTCTCTATCCATTTTAAAGAAAATCAAGTGTCTGAATACTTGGTTTGAAACTATACAGAATGGCAAGTTTTAGCTTGCATTTCCAATGTAAGTTGCAAAGCTCAAAACCCTTCAATTATTAATGATATAAAAAAACTAACTTTTGTATTGTTTATGACTGGTGTCTAGGAGAACCAGCTGATACTAAATTTACTCAGAGATGATCATGAAACCATTCCACTATTTACCAGTTCTTCCAGACCTCTTCTGAGCCTTTCTGCAGCGACTCGACAGTTCTCTTCGATCAGTCCTCCAAAGGAGATCCTAACATAACCTGGACAACCACAGGAACTTCCAGGGATCAGGACTACTCCATGCCTCTTAGCTAGCCAGTGTACTACTTTGAAGTCGTCTGCGTATTTATCTGGAAGCTTTGCCCACAGGTAAATGGCACCTTCTCCACCTTTAACAGCTCCCTCTCCCAAAGGAGATAAAGCTTCTAGAAGTAGCTCTCTGTTCTTGACGAGGTCTTTTACTTGATCGGTCACCCACTCTCGTCCCATTTCCATCGAGTAAAGAGCCAGCCGTTGTGATATTATAGAAGCACAAATTGGTATGTTGTCCTGAACTTTAAGAAGTTGAGCTGCGAGCCCTTCCACTTCCGATGGGTATGCTATCTGCATCCATTAGGACATGAGCATCTTATTCAAGAGATGAAACAATTCTTATCCATTCTGGAAAAATGACCAGTTCTGTGCCCAAGTAAATCTAGATATAAGCTAGAACAAGCATCACTTACATATCCAACTCTCCATCCCATCATCCCATAAGCTTTAGAGAAGGAAAATATGTTGACTATATGGTTTGCTTCTATGCAAACATGTTTCCGATCATCATACATGAAATACCTGCAAATGACTTGCTACATATATATAAGAACATATCATTCATGAAAAATATAAAACCACAAGCAAAGAGCACCTAACAAAGTTACGAGAAAAAGAAGGAACAGAGATGATCCTTTCCTCCCCTTCTTAGCAGTTAGAATTCTGCAAAAGATCCCAGGATAGCATAAAGTTTGTGGCCAATCAATTTCAGTGCAGTCCGAAGATTTGATACCAAACTAGTCCTAATATATTGCAAACTGTTTGAAACCAACATTCCTAAAACATTGAATATCTACGTTCAGGTACCAAGCATTCATATTTCCACAATGCAGCAAAAACCTGAATCCTCGGTATACAATTCATAAAGCCTCTTGCTGGTCTACACAAACGCATTCTATTGCTCCATGCAAAATTATTTCCCTCATCATCTTTAACCAGACCGTCATCATTCGTCCACAGACAAAAAATGAAATGGCAGCAGTCATGAAAAGCAGGTTCTCAGATCAATAGGAGAAACTAAAGGATTCATACAGGATGAAAAAAGTCACTTACTCATAAGTATTATCAATTACGAGCCAGCAACCCGCTTCTTTACAAATATCAGATATCCTCTACATGAAACGGAAAAAAAAAAAAAACATGTTAATATTTCAATAAAGTAGAAAACACAAAAGAACATATACTGAATTTTTTTTTTTTGAAAGTACATATACTGAATTTTGAATAGGCAATGATCTCATTCCATCCATTCATATCTATAAAGATGAGATAGAGACCTTAAGAAGGGACTCAGGGATATATGTTCCTGATGGATTGCCGGGATTAACAACAGTGACAAGCTTTGGAGTTGGTACGGTATTCTTTAGAGTACTCTCCAACCAGTCTGCAAATTGAAAAATAATGGAACACATTAACGGGTACACAATGAAATAAAGAAGGCAGGTAATGACTTGAAACTCCCAAGTTCACGCAAAGCAGTGGCAATGTTTAGGTTAGCGTTATCCATCGAAGTGTCAACTACTAGTCAGAATGTACTAGAATCAGGTAGACAACAGGGAATGAGGTTTACTAACTTTGCTTTGCTTTTCTTTTTCCTCTTGGGTGGGGTAAGGTGGGGAGAGGTGGCATGTTATGAACAATTAACCAGAAGAGATAGAGAGAAGATATGTCATTTGTGGTAGTAGCAGAGAAGTATCTCACTCTCACTTAACTGAATCCTCGACAAGTGGAGGACATCCAATATGACACAAGACAGAAGGAGTTCTCTTCAGGAAGGATAAGTAGAAATTATCCTGAACCCTGAACCATGAGTGATTGAATACCCTGTAGTTATTATTATTCAAATAATAATTACTTTAATTTCTATGTTCAAATCATGCATGTCTAAAAGTATTAATCCATGAGAGTACCAGCACTAATTCATTAGTATTCAACCACTTTTTTTTAATTAATAACTCCTCAAAACCTTCAAAAGGATAACATGATGCAAGTTCAACAACTTTTAGACCTTTTTTCAATTTTGACTGTTGTTTATACATAGTATTGATTTGACCTTATATATTCTCTCTCTTGAACTAAGAATAAAATGAAAAAGAAAATGTATAAGGTAAAAGTATTTTGTATGAAATGCAAACTAGTAGAAATTTGATTAACTGCTAAAAATGAATTTTTACTGAATCAATTCATGATTCAGTAAATGAATTGAATCTGTTCAATGATTGATTCACAAAACTTGCAATACAAAGCATAATCACTACATCTGAACCTCTTCTCCAGTTGATTTCTACAGAAGTAGTGTTAGATTGAGAGCAGAGGAAGTTGTGAGAAATTTCAAGAAATGGGAAAACAAAATAACTCCTGGTATATGAGATGTTACTCTCAATTGCCAAGTGGTCAAACGATAAAGGTAAACAGCTAGCACATCAAACTTGGCTCTACCACAAAACAGACATAGCACAGGATCTAGTATAATCAATCTGGAAAATTAACGGAAGGAAAAGTAGTTTAATGATGGGGAGGATGCAATGAGATGAACATCATGTGAAAATACTAACCTGCATCAGGATGGAGTGTCTTTGCATCACCAGGACCCACCAGAATATTAGTAACACCTGTCATCTGGAATGACATGTATGCATTGAAATAGTATGGTGCAAACATAACGACCGAATCGCCAGCATCGCACAGTGTGAGCACAACATTTACAAAAGCCTGGAATCATTTCAGTAAGGCACCATTAGAGATTTCAAAGCAACACCAACAAAGAACATACACATGCACACAAATTAATAATGCCCTTAAATGTAGAATCTCCATTCCACTACAAATAGCTCTCTAACATAGCTCTAGTATCTTCATTCAGCTTAAGATAGGATCTGAATTTGGTTATGCCGTTATGGTAGTAAATAATAATTTTAATAGGAGCATTATTGAGGACACCGCTCTCCTGTTCAGAATGAGAATACCAATCGTTAATGAACAGGTATGAAGAAACATGATCTGTCTGTATTCGTAATTTCCTTGGAGCATGATTCACTTGGCCATGGAAGAGGTCTAGCACATTTGACTTTTTCAATCATGTTGTTGTATAGAGATGAATAAACCCACAACAGAAGAATATTGGTATAAACTGAAGAATTAAAATCCAAATCTCAAACACGTCAACCTTTGGGCGAGCATCATGTTTATACAGGAACCTAAGCTTACATGACTGCAGCAGTTCTATTCTCTTAGCTCAGGAAAAGCATTGCATGGAGACGAGCATTTAGTTGACTGTATAACTCTCATGAGGCCTTACCGAAGAGAGAGAGAGAGGTAAAAAGAAAGAAAGGAAAAGCGTTTACTCGCAAGCATTCTTTGCTGGCTCTTGAGATGAAATCTCTTACTATAGTGACATTGCAGACAGCAGAAAATAGCACTTTCTTTGAGGAGCCCTGGTACCGTCTTCTAGTATGACTAGTCAAGTAAGTAAATGACAGGAGAATGGAAACAGGGGAACCTCTATAAAGCAGAAGAGGAGCTTCGAAAAGGTGAATTAGACATGCATCCCAAATATTGGTAATCTATCAAAGCAAATGAATCTATAATAGAGTAGAATCAACTGCATACACAATAACTTAAGCGAGCAAATCACCATAAAGGGGTTTCATTCCACACCATCAAGGCATCGACACCCTTAAAAAACTAAGTACTATAAAAGTAAGGTCCTACCTGATTTGCACCAGCAGTAACCATCACTGAGGATTTATGTAAGTTATTTTCACGACCCAACTGGAGAAGGGCACAAAAAAGTATTAGACTGGAAGAAGTTAAAACCAAAATCTCAATGAGTGAATGATATAACTTGAAAACATCAAGTGAGGTCAATTTCATATGTAGCTGTAACTACTGGTTCACTAGGCAAAAGTACCCTAAGCCACTCTGTTTGTTCCACTACCCAACCTCTAAGATGCAAACTAGAGTACCAGAGTATCCAACTTATCATCCATACCTTTTTCGTCAATGCCTCCCTAAGCTCAGGAAGGCCCTCATCAGCACCATAGCGACTAACTGAAGGCTCCCACACAATTTCTTTCACCTTATCGAGTGCTTGTGCAGGTGGTTGCCAGTACACTACCCCCTACAAGACAAGGAAAATAAAATAAGATGGTATTGAGATAGATGAAAAACAAGGACAAGCTATAATCAGGCGAACCAGTATAATGTTTTCAATCTAACAGAAAACTTCATCCACCCTTCCCTAGGCCCCAACCCAGCAAGTTTTGAAACATTTATTGCAAGGTGTAACGTTGATTGAGCTTGCTTGTCAAAGATCGGACCTCAGAGATCCTGATAATACCATTCCTTCCTAAAGCAGCCCAATAATAGGATAATATTAAAGTGGACTCTATCGCCGTGTATTCGCAGGGCTGCAGTTATTCTTCTATAGCACTGCCAATTGGTAACCACAAGTAAAAAAACAGCTCAAAAGAAGAAAACTCTTCTCCACAAATAGGACAAACCGTCCATGGAGCATTCTAGTCAGGAAGTTCCTTTATCCCAATGATCATGGGAAAAACCCCAGAAAGTTTCTTCACAAAACCAAAAACTCAGGCAATTTCACTTGACTAAGCAATCACCGGAGAAATTTAAGGATCAACCATCGTTCAAACTTAAAAAGAATGTCATTCTTATATCTGTAGCACCACTTTTACAAATACCCTTGACCCATAAGGCCGTAACCCATCCACCTGTCCCTTTTACCAACTCTGAGCCAGTGGCCAGTCAAAATCTTCATTTGCACATTCAAAAGTTACATTCTTTAAATGGTTGGGAAGTCCAATTAGAATAATCGGGTTTATCGTACTTCAACTAAAGAATGAATTAGACCAACTTCCAACAAATCAAGATTTTTGAAGTGCACAAAAAATTATGAGAAAACATGGATAAGTTATCAAAGTTCTCAATTTTTTGAACCTTTCAATAGATAGTGGGACAATAATAAAACAAAAATAAAACATTGGAGGAAGTAAACAAACCTGAGCTAGAGAAACACAACCTTCAACGCTTCTGACCAGTGCTTGTATCTAAACATTGCAACAAAACAAGAAAACAAAAATAGCATATCAAAACTAAATCATTAGAAAAATGACAGCTCGGTGCACAAAGCATCACGCAAGGTCGGGGAAGAGGATGTACATAGTTATATTAAATCTAAACCATAACCAAAACAAAAAATTAATATTAAATCTAGGGTAAAGATGGATTTATCACAATTACCTGAACCATAACAGGTGTATCAGTAAGCACAGCTCTTCTTGCAAGCATTCCAAGAGAACCCATTTTACCTTTTTTCTTGTACAAAAATATTATGAGTACTATTTCAAGAAAAAGGCTTTTTATCACCAAATCCACAAAGCACAAAAAGCCCTTTTCCTTTCTAAAGATTGGATCTTTTAGTTTAATTAAGGAGTAAATTTGACTACAAGAGACAAACCTTTAAACTAACTGCAACTAGGAGTTAATAGAAAATTTGCAAAGTAGCTGGCAAAAAAAGCAAACACACTTTTTGTATTCTTGTTTATTTTTCTATTAATAATCCACGTTACATACGTTACGAATCTGTTTGACTGTAAGAAATTGAACTGTCCATAAAAAATTAGATAGAGAAAAACAAGGTTGGTGCTATTTCTTGACCCTATCTCTACCTACTGTCAAATTCTTGGCTGCCATTTAATTTTTCAACGTACCTAGTTCCACTAATTTTAATTATACATGTCGTGTAAGGCTCATTTTTGGTTTGGATGTTAGTTCGACTAAGGCGAACTAGTCCAACTAAATTAGTCCCACCGCAACACTTGTGGTTTGGCTGCTATATAACTAATTATCCAAAATTTAACCCCTACAAAAATTGATACTCATTCCGTTCCACAAATAATGTCATAGTTTAACTTGGATCGTAGTTAAGAAATAATAGAAAACTTCTCAAATTTGTGGTCTAAAATAAATGTGGTTGTAAATCATTTCATTAACGTAAAGTGAAAAAAGCTAAAAGTGAAATTATTTTTAAATTTAGAATTGTATCATTTTTTTTAAAATATACTAATAATGAAATGATATTAATCTAAATTTGTGAATAATGAGACCATGCATTTGCCTATTCTTGATTAGGAAAGAAATAATTGAAATGCGAAACTTTAGGGGACATTATACTATAGTGTTTAATTAATTTTATATTTATGAATGTTACTTGAGCATGAACCTTCCTCCTTTTCATTTTCTTTTATTCTTTCAACGAGAATCTATGAACGTGAACTCATGTAATACTTTGTCCCTCTTAAGAAAGTATTTAGTTTTAAGTGTCTACTTTATTAAATTATCCTTATTGATTGTGTTTTAAACATCTAAATTTGATTATTAGTATTTGAAAAGTTTTAGAAATGATTACTTATAATAAAAACATGATATTGTATTTTCTCTTCATTCTCTAAAGTGAAAAATAAAACATAAGGACTAAGGAGTATGACTTAAAGATAAATTATGAACTTATTTACTGTCATTGGGTGTTGTGGTCAAACAAGAAAAAGCAGATAAAATCAGCTACTAACTACTCCTCCATTTTGGAGTTGGTGGAATGAAATATGTATTCAAAATCCTAAAGTAGCCACAATTTTAGGTAGTTGTTAACAGGAGCGAGCAAGTGTTAAAATTACATTTTCAATGGTCTTTCCATACCGTACTAGAAGGTCTTTCCACGCAATTCATAGTAGAATTTTAGGTGGACAGCCTAAAAAAGCAGCGTGTAATTTTTGCCCAATTCGTACTATATGTTTGTCTTTCATGCTATTCATAGGATTCACACAATTCATATTTACTCGCACATAATACATCAAATCAAACAATTTAATCTAAACAAGTAAAAATTAAAGAATGTAGCGTAAATATGTATAATCATACATTTATTAATTTAACGTAAATACAGAATGCGAGAAAGATTTTTACGTTCGACTCCTATAATACTATGATGTTTGAACTCGTTGAGGACGAATGCAAATAATTGGCATCAACTAGAATGTTGACCACTGACTCTATTTCTCACCCAAGCAATCCACGAAACAACAGAAGAAACTATACTAAGGAGGTCACCATGACACCATGTATAATAGAAACTATGCTAAGGAGGTCACCATGTATAATAGTTTTGTTTTCCAAAGCTTTCACTGTCTGAACCAGAATCGGAATCATACAATAATTGTACTGAAGAAGCAATATAATAGGAGTGCTTTCTACAAAGGGTTCTTTGTTTTCCTATAGTCTGTCCTTGAAGAAAACCAATTCGTGTAACATCAACATGTTGTAAGAAGACTTTTTTGGTAATAAAACCTAGGTAAAAACTTGACTACCCAAACAATTAATTTTACAGAGTGAAAATAATTTACCCCCAACTCTTATTACGGCAACAAAAAATAGACGGTCTCTTCAGAACAGTGACCTAATTAAAGGACGAATGAGTAAGGACAAATAGTGAATATACTAGTTACTAGTAAGCCAGTGAGAGGATTTTTTTTTTTACAATATATTTTTACTCTATTTGTAGTCCTTTGAACCTCTCAATTCATTAGAATTTTGAAAACGTAGAAAAACTATTAGTCGACTATGATGAGCTCCAAGGAGGTCAATATGAACTGTACAAAACTAAAGAGTCAACAAATCTAACTTTCATGAAACTCCTGCATATAAATGCTGAAAAAGAATAGTATTAACTATGGTGAGTGTGATTCAAATAGCTGCTGTAGCAACATCTACATCATCAGATTCATCAACTATCATTTCATCACGAAATAGCAATTTAAGATATGGAAGAACTCTTGGAAGCATGGGCAGATCTGCCAAGTTAACACTCATCATATCAAAAGCAATGCATGTTTTGTGCATGTGCGCTTCATCAAAAACTGGAATTTTAGGGTATCTTTGACTGAAGTGGGTGAGGATGATTCGATATGCTCCAGCAGAGTCCCCTACTTCGATGGCTTCCTGGGTTGTGCTATGATTTCTTGCAATAGCTTCCTCCACCAAGCCATCTTCAAAGGTAGCCTGCATTAAACACCCGAATATGAGATCCAACTTAACACAAGGCCAGATATCAGAAGGCGACTCCATAACTTGCAAGTTGCAACAGAAAACTTGAATATTGGTACAGAGGCAGAAAAAGAACAAGTGAATTAAGTCTGTAAGAAGCACACCACATAGAACTCGCACTAACGACATCATGAGCTTATGAGGGCAATTGCAGTTCAAGAAGGAAAGATATCAAGAGAAACAAACTGTGTGTCGAATGAATACACCGTCATCCGGCAACTATTCCACATTTAGAGTCACATCCATATTACACCATAACACAGAAATAGATATGCCTTTTGACTTTGCATGATAGGTAAATAATTTAAAATGCTAAATGAGGAACATGTTGGCAGCTAAAGATTTTATGAGAAGTTTTAGGCCAAGAGCACGTGATAGTACAGTCTATTATAAACTGGGAAAAATAAGAAACGGGATCGAATAAGGGAGGAATTAGGAATACTTGTAATCAAAGGGAACAATCAGAAAGATATTAAACAACTTGCCTCATGTATGAGAACCGTTGCACCACGTGAAGCTTCAACTAGTTCTGGACAAGGCCTGGTGTCGCCAGAGTATACAATTTTCCACCCTGGTATCTTCTTCCCAGCGCTATTAGTCCTATCAGCAGCCTTCAGGACAACGCCATATGCTTGTGGACAATGAATAACAGGAAAGCTAATCAACGCATCCAATCCTGCTTCTCTGAGAATTTCCTTTAGTGTCTTCAGCAATGGGAATGCCGCCGATGCATCAACTGGACTGCCTGGCCTCTTAAAATAACTCTCCATACGGCTCCCTTTAGCAAATAAGGTAGAATTATTCTGTTGGTCACCTGGTACACATGCACTTCCATTCACATCCTTGTCTTCATTTGACTCGAAAGTCTTCAATGACGCTTCTGTAGTATGCCTACAATCAAGGAACTGCATATCTAGATCCTCAAGTTTTTGGTATGCATCAAGGAATCTCTTAAGCTGCCTTGGGCCCAGAACGATTAATGGTTCATGAGGAGAGTCATTGAGCAAATCACGTCTGCGAGCAAGTATTCTTGCAAGACCAGTATGATGATCAGCATGAATATGAGAAATCCAAATGCACCTTAAACCTTTTACGGCTTCATCAGCACCTTCAATGCCAAATCTGTTCACCAAGAAGCACATTATTCAGCTCATTGAGGTTAGACAAAAACCATATGAAAATAGAATGTAATAAATGTATACATTACCTTCTTGTTAGCTGTCCCAGTGTTCCTTCACCACAATCAAACAGAATGCTACCCTTTGAAAAAAGATTGATAAAAATAGAACTAACATTTCGATACTTTGAAGGCTGGGATGACCCAGTTCCAAGAAGGACAACCTCCATATCATCTCTTGCTATACCTTCCAAACAACTAGGTAATGCAGTTTCATGCAACCAAGGCTCTTCAATCATAACTTTGTTGGCCTGCAACGTTGTGCTGCCTCCGTTTGTAATGGTGGTTCCATGCAACAGTCGGGTAATCTGTTCAGAAGCATCTACAATTTCAGGAATTTCTGAAATTAACTCTTCTATGATTTTTGGCCGAGCAGTAATTTCAGGAATACCAGATCTGTCTAACCCAAGTTGCGAATATGGACGAAGATGAAACTGTTCCACAAAAAGAAGTTCAAGTTTGAAAGATGTCCAACCCAGCATCAAAGTCAAATAATGCATGAGGTAAATTGCAGTGAGGAAAAGTTTAAAACGTTCCTAACAAATGAAATCAGAACTTGGCACACAGTCTATAGGTTCTATACTTAGGCCAGAAGCAATTGGATCGAATTATATAATTTTCTCACCTTGAGGAGGTTCTCAGCGGTCATAACTTGACATGAAGATGGAAGAGAGAACTGCAAAGAATAATAATGGTAACTTCTCAAACAAACAAACACACTCAAGTTTAAGCCGCTGTCCAAAGTACACTTCTCTTTCATCCAAACAAAATTCCAATATAATGTACCTCACTTGGGGCCTTAGAGACTGAGGGTAATCTCTTCAACTGCTGAAGGGACCAAAAACCAGGCGCAGGAAAGAATTGAGGGCAAAGGTAGTTAAGTCTTGAGGTGATTCTTGAACTTGACTTCAGAATTGGAATCTCAATATTCTTACTGCGATTTGTACAAGAAAAATCACCTTACTTGATATAAACAGAAATATATATAACAGCAGAAAATAGTATACCAGCCTGAAAAGAAAAGAAAAGAACATTATCAGGTTACTCACGGCTGATGTCCTGCCATGATGTGCTGGGCCTCACCAAATCTTGACATCCATTCCTGATAGGCAGCTGTACATGTTACTGAAGCAGGACTAAGGTGTATCACGCAATTAACTTCTTTGCACATTTCCTTGGATTGTTCGGATGGATATGCGTAAAATGGAGTGAGAGAAGGTGTAGATGACAATTCTTGCAGATGAGACAGTGTTGGGCAGTCAACGACAAGCACAATAGGACCAGGAATAGAAGGCCCCAACACATCACTGGGGTGAACCTGTTCAATGCTCATTGAAAGCAAATGAGATAAATACCAAGTTAAGTAACATCAAAAAGAAATCCTAAAACTTACCATGATATCTAGGCGATCTGACTGTACTGAATTTCCAAGTTGCAGTTCACGGTACTTTGGGCCAGGCCTCAACCCAAGAGCAGCAGCCTTTTTGGTATCGAATTTTCCTTTAATTTCAGGCAACTCGCAAATATAAACCACCGAAAGATCACCAGGCTTTAATGCAAATTCAGCCTTTGTCGCGTCAGACACTTTTGAGTAACGTGGTCGCAACAGAACAGCAGATATTTTGACAACCTCATCATCAATAGGAACAAAAAGATCATTAGTCGTCCCAGAAGAAGCAATACTAATTGCATCTGATCCAACAGCTGGGCCAAAACTTCGTGCATGGACCATGGCAGCATTTGGGATGAATGATTTCATTGCATCAACCAAGTACTTGAGATCAGAAGGACCCCACACATTGACCTTCAGAATGAATTTGTAATTGATATCATTATGCAAAACATATTAACTTATCAACATATTACAAGTAATCCAAGTAAATATGACACTCACAGACATTCCTTCTTCACCTATACTAGCCAGAGTCAATAAAAGACCTGCAAGTAAAAGAATTTAGCATATCTGGTGGTGTTAATCATCCTCTGTGAATCATTAAGCCAGCACTTTCATCTTTCCAGCATTGATTAATCTAGACACTCAATAGGCTACTAACAAAACCTTCATTTCACACTCTTAACAAACTATTAGTAACTAACCTGGGAGTCCACCGGCAGTTTCTGAACAGACTCGTGATAGAAATATGTGATCTATCTGGGAAAGAAGAAAGAAATGAAAAGCTTATACGTATCTTTCTCCACGACATCAACATCATACTTAGAAAGAACTGCTGGGGAAAGTATAAAAATGATTTGCAACAAAAGGATTATGCATCTCCACACCTTTGACAGCTTAATTTTGTGCTCTGTGCAGAAACGTTGCAATCCCTGAAGCAGAAGAACAGTTTTAGGTGCAACAAAAAAAGTCTTAGTGTACTTTTTCTATTTCTTGCGCTTTGTTTACCTAAAACCTCTTCACACAGGAAATAACAACTAAAAAAGAGCAACAAATCCATACGGATGGGAAAGAGTCTGCAGAACCACAACACAATCACAATAGGATAATAGCGATGCACAGTAAATGACCAATTAACCACTTTTTAAAAAAGAAAATCATAGCTTTTCATTGGGCATTAGTGAAAACCGACAACTTTCTTAATATCAAAAGAAAAGTAGGACTTGCTATTTATTATGTCTTGGAAAATGCTTGCATGTGCCTTTTTCATATGTTCTACCATAAATCTAGTACCAGTTAGTAATGAGAATAAGTAGCATTAAATATTGTAAGGAAACCCCTACGAGTAATTAAAACTCATCTTTCAGGTCAGATTAGTATATATACTTCCTCGAAAAGAAGGGCCGTAAAACTTCAATCAAACAAAAATATGAAATGTACCGCTTGACTAACAACACAACACTCAAATAGAATTAAGTTATCCTTTCATATGAACCAATGGAGGAACCAAGTGCCACACTCATTAAATTTAACATCCACAGCTACACAATACTTACTTCTCCGGCATTAAAAATGAATCTTTGTTTATCAAAGAAGAGAAGAACTGAGGGCGATGTATCTTGTGTATCCATGCCTGTCCCAAGGATCTGCGAGAAAATTAAAGAAAAGAAGTTAAGATTTCTTCACCAATTTCTGAGGAGGTGAGGGAGGTATAATATTATCTACTCCTTTATGTGACATGCTCTTCTATTTAGTGTGTCATAAAAAGAACATACATTTCTATATTATTGTTTACAAAGAAGTGACACATTTCTATATGTCATTAACTAACTTCAAACAACACAGTTTACCCTTAATGAGATTATTATAGCCACACAAATATTAATGTCTTATTTAAGACTACAAATTTCAAAAATATTTGTTTCTTTCTTAAATTCTGTGCCCAAATATGAGACAAAGGAAGTATTACATTAGCATAATTATAAATTTAGACATGTGCTGGGAACTTCAGAATCCGTTTATCCGTAAATAGAATATCAATTCTATAACCTTAAACCAACCAAAAAATGCTTATATATAGGACTAGACCTTACAGAGGCATGCTAGTTTATGTTACATTATTTTCTAATATTAACACGACGATCATGTTGAAATACATTAGTGTCGTGGAGCAACTAGTAATGTTGTCTCCATCACGGGCTAGTACATCACACCCCTTGGGGTGAGGCCTTTCCCTGGACCTCCGTGATGCAGCATGTTTTGTGTATCGGGCTAATTGGAGCAAATGATAAATTGGAAAGCAATAACTTAATAAGTACCTGGACATAAGAAATGGTATTAACAGGGTTGAGTTTACGGGCTTTAAGTTGAAGGTTCTTCTTGGGCCTATCATTTTTATCTTTACCTTCAGCCCTTCGTTTATTAAAACCAACTGACTCACCAACATTATCATTATTACTTTCTTCCATTGCTAACTTCCCTTTATCTGTTTTCAAACTACTACTACTACTATTACGCCTTCTACTCAAAGAACTGAGGGGTTCAGTGTTTTTTGGTTTTCTTGAATATGATGATGAAGAAAACGGGGCAAAAAGAAAACGGGGCTTGTGTGAAAGTGGGCTGAGATGTGAAAGAGAAGAGGGTGGGGGTTTAGTGGCGGAGGAGAATAGGAGGCGAAGGCTTGAAATTTGGGGCATTTTATTTTATGTTATTTGTAGTGTAACTACCCACTTAGCCAGGGTTTTAGGAACCAACGCTACATAGAAACCCCGCTAGCCCATGCGCCCATGCCTAAAACATTGCATATAGGGTCGGATCTCTTGGTTTGGCGCGACCCCTTTTTATGCAATATAGAAAATGAAATAAGAATAGGAAAGTTAGCCCCCGTTTGTTTATAATTTTTGGGAACATTTTTTGGGAGTGTTTGGAAGAAAAACTGTTTGTTTATGCTATTTGAGCAAAACTTCTCCCAAAAGCTCAAAAAGTGCTCAAAGGCTCTTTTTGAGCCAAAAACTAACATTTACATACAAATTTCATTTTCATAAGAGCTCAAATGCTCTTTTTGAGCCCAAAAATTTGTTCTCAGAAAATATGTCCAAACACCTTTTCATTTTCATATCAAACTTCACCCAAAAAATGTTTCCCAAAAACTATTTGGAAATCTATGTCCAAACGCTAGCTTAGTAAAAGTGACCAGAATAATGCTCATGTATTAATTTATTTATTTATTTGAAAAGGTAAATACGATACTTTTTAGATTATACAATGTACTAGAGAAGTGATATCTGTATAATAAAATATAATACATTCATTAAATTTCATATAACTAATTTCTACATTATTAATTCATGTATAATTTGTTTGTGAATGAGATGATCCTTCATTTCCATATCAGTTGTTAGTTATGTACATGAAATTGGTTTCTTTTTAACTTTTTTTTTTTCTATTTTTTCACTTACGTAAAGGGTGTTTGGATTGACTTTTTGAAAGTAAATGACTTTTGGCTTCTTCTTTTTTGACTTAAAAATACATTTTACTTTTGCCAACACTCCAAAAACTTAAAAAAATACTTTTTAACTAAAAAGCACTTAGCTCCCGTTTGTTTATAAAATTTGGGAGCACTTTTTAGAAATTTTGTTTGGACATGCTTTTTGATCAATTTTTGGTCAAGTTTTGAAAAGACCACTTTTTGTAAGTTTTTGGAAAAATTATCTTATCTAACCCACAAAACTTCAACTACTTTTCAAGTAAATTCTATATTCAAACACAACTTCAAGTTCCAAAAATTATTTTTTAACTCAAATCCAAAAATTCAAATTCTCAAATTCCAACCAAATCTATGTCCAAACGCTAGCTTAAAATAAACCAATCCAAACACCCTCATAGTATGTTAGTGAAAATGATTTGTCCACGCACCATGAAGAATATGGAATTTTGCCTAACAAAAATCAAGTCATCCTTGCACAAGTCGAAATTGCTGGAGTAGCTCAGTTGGTTAGAGCGTGTGGCTGTTAACCACAAGGTCGAAGGTTCAACCCCTTCCTCTAGCGCCTTAATTAAGATGATTAATTTTTTTTTTGTGAAAATTATGGGGAATTTTCAAAACTAGGCACCCCTCAACACAAAATTACAAATGAGAGGCCACATTTCATCCATAGCACCCCTTTATTTTTACATTACACAACATATCACCCCCTTATTTTCAAAATTACACAACATAGCACCCATTTAAACTAAAACCCTAGGAACCACTCCCTCACCCTCCCCCACCACTGCCCCACCACCAGAAATCGGCCTGCCGCCGCTGCCGCCGCCGGCCGGCGGTGGCCGGTGGCCGGTGGCCGGTGGCCGGAAAACCAAAAATTCACCGGATTTGTTTATTTTATTTGTGGATTTGTTTAAATAATTATTTTTGATAATTTTATACACCTAAATCTGTCAAAATAATAAATTATACATGTAAATACATAGAAAAATGTGTATGCAAGAAGGGAAATACAAAAATATACACAAAAAACATAAATTTTATACAAAACATCCATAAAAAGTGCACAAATCTGAAATTTATACAATTTATTCATTGTTCATACACACATATACAGCTTTATACAAATTTTACAATAAATAGAATGTGTTTTATACACTGTCAATACGTACTTATACAGATTTATACATTTTTATACACGTTTACAGAATTGTATAAACTTGTATAAAAATGTATAAAAGTGTATAAATTCGCAAAACTGACTTTAAACAGAGCTTCGGGCAGCTTTTACACAAAAGCTTAACAAACATCCCAGATCTATACAGTTTTATACAAGAAAAACACTAGATCTAAAAAGTTTTTAGAAAAAACTAGTAGATCTCAATGGATACTTATGAAAATTGTGTAAAAAGAAGAAGAAATATGATAAACAACTTTTTTAAACAAACTCACCGGAGTTTTAACCGAGATTTACAATCAAAATCGACATTGTTATACAAAAACAAAAAAAAAAGAACAAAAAAAAAACGAGACGAAGAAGAAGCAGCATCAGCGGTGGTGGTGGTGACCACGACTTCAGTGGCTTGGAGGAGAGGAGGTGATGGTGGGGCAGTGGTGGAAGGGTTGTGGGTGGCGGCGGCGGCGTTAGGGTTTATGGGGGAAGAGAAGAGAGAAAAATGTGAAGGAGAGAAGGAGAAAAGAGGGAAAATGGGGGGCTAGGGTTTTTTTTCTTTATAAAGGGGGTGCTATGGAGTGAAAGAAAAAATTAAAAAAAGGGAGGGGGTGTTATGTCATGTAAGGTAGCAAAATAGGGGTCTTTTTTGGTAATTTTTATGAGTGGGGGTGTCTCTCAATGTAATTGTCCCGAAAATTAATGATGAGTAATGATCTTGCTATCTATGTCTTGAACCCCAGGTTTCTGGTGGGCTCAACGGCCTGTTAGCACTGGGCCGAAAGAAACTTTTTATGAAAGTTTTAAGTCAGGTAGCCACTTCTAATAATATTAAATGAGAAATAGCCAGCGTTAACAAATAATCAAAGAATAGTTATAGCTAAAAAAAAGCGCTCGAGGTGTTTGAGAAATAGCTGCTCGGTCTTAAGAAAGAAATATTGAGTTTGAAGTTAAAATAATTTAATGAACTAAACTACATGATTTTTTTTTCTTGAAGTTTAAACTGTTACGAGAAAACTAAGTAATTTGAGTTTCATTTAAACTTTAGGATTCTTTACTTCAATTTCATATTTTTTTTTTCCTTCCAACACCATATTTTTTCTTCAACCTCCGACGATTATTCCTTCATCCCAATGGGTTTCCCTTCAACTTGATCCATTTCTCTTATGAAAGTTCATTTGCTAATATTTTTATTGAGAAGTTAAAAATCACCATTGTTTGAGTTAAAAGAATTTTTGTGAAGAAAACAAAGTAGATGTGTTTGATTTGGTGCTTTTGATCGAATTAATGGTTGGAGGTTGTTGACATTGATGTTGTAAGGTTATGTTTCAAATTTGAGACCATTTGTTTGGATCAAAATTTTCCATTCAACTACCTCTAAAGCATATACTTTTACCTATGCAAAGAGCTCTTCTCAGCCTCTACTTCTAACAAATGAAAGTTTTTGGCACCCAACATATCTTGCTTCGGGGCCGATATCTTGTATCAGAGCAAAGAAATTCAATGATTTTCTGAAGAAACTTCATGTTCCACTATCTTTTAGTTACTTACAAATATCAGCTACTCTTTACTTAGGGCCATAAAAAGCGGCTGTTGGTCAAAATTTGTTCCAAACTCTATGAATAGTAAGAGTCCAACAATACAATTATGAAAATATTGTGCTTATCCTAGACAGGATAAGGGTTTTATATTTATAAGTTGGCATTTCTGCAACCTTATAAGCAGACCGTACAACTCCCCAATACACATTACATAATACAAGCATAAGGTACAACTCATAATCGATACATGGATGTATGTGGAGATTGTCCCTAAGGCGTTTAAACCTATGTGAAACAAGACCTTTAGTAAAAATATCAACAAGCCAAGCTGCAAGCTACTGATCAGTAGGTAAATATCATACCAAAATCAAATCAGAAGTAACCTGTTCATGAACAAAATGAAAATCAATAGCTAAATGTTTTATCTGTGAATGATAGATAAGATTCATTGTCAGGTACAATACGGTAATATTGTCACAGTAAACAAGCAGAGGTCTGAAAAATAAATATGAAGATAGATGGATGTGTGGGCACACTAAGATGGATAAGATTAAGAATGAAGTCATTCGTGACAAGGTTGGTGTAGCCTCAGTGGCCGAGAAGATGCGAGAAGTGAGGCTGAGATGGTTCGCCCACGTGAGGAGGAGTGTAGATACCCCAGTGAAGAGGTGTGAGAGATTGACGGTATTGGGTCTACGGAGAGGTAGAGGTAGACCGAAGAAGAATTGGGCCGAGGTGATTAGACAGGACATGACCCGAATCCAGATCACTGAGGACATGGAGGTCGAAGATTAGGGTAGAAGGTTAGGGGATAGTCAAGTATTTTTTCCTCTATTAGATGTAGTATTATGCTCATATAGTTGATTTTCATTTTGCTTTTCGACTTTATACCTGCTATTATTATCTATTTGCTGGATATGCATTAGCTTTACATTTACTTTAGCATGGTATCTTTGGCTTGATTTTTCAAATATGTTTTCTGATATTTTTCTTTTCCTAGCCGAGGGTCTATCGGAAACCACCTCTCCACCCTGGTGGGGGTAAGGTCTGCGTACATCTCACCCTCTCCAGATCCCACTTGTGAGATACATTGGGTATGTTGTTGTTGTTGTAGCCAACGGGAGAGAAGACAGCGGATTGGTTAGGATTACTGCATAGCCGATACCATGATACAATTATGAAAAGGTTGTGCTTATCCTAAACTGGATAAGAGTTTTATATTTATAAGTTGGCATCTGTACACCTTTATAAGCAGAGTGTACAACTCCCAAATACATATTACATAATACAAGCATAACGTACTAACTCCTAATACAACATCTAAGAGCGATACCTTATGTGAGGTCCGGGGCTAGCAACCTAAATAATAGCGTTTGGTCCTACTTGTAAATTAAAGGAAGCCATTGAGTCCAGGGTGTTGTTCTGCAGGAAATCAAAAGACAATGAGGTGTCCGACCCACTAAATTTTAGTGAAGTTGCGGCTTGTAGCTGCAAACTCAATGTACCGAGCTGGATAAGTTTTAGGGTAATGATACATACCATACCAAATTGCCGCACAAATTGCCACACCCAACGTGGCCCACATGCGAAAAGTCTTAAATGCACTTGGGCTTCCAACTTCACTTCCACTCGCCGAGAGTGGGCAATATTTTGATTTTGGCTGAGTTGGCTTTTGGCCCACACGAATTAATTAGGCCTTTTCAAGTTTGCCTTTGGTTGATGGGTCAACCAATACTACACTACAAAAAAGATTATTGTTGTTGTTTGATGGGTCAACCAAGACCTTTTTTCCCACTTTTATTAAAGATAAACAAAATTTATTTTTTAATTCACTCATAATTCTTGTTATATTAATATTTATTAGATACACGATATATGTATGACATTTAATATTTATTAGATATACGATATATGCATGATATTTTAATATTATTTATTTGATATACAATATATATATATATATATATATATATATATATATATATATATATATATATATATATATATATATATATATATATATATATATATTATATTTTTTATTATTATATTTTTTAAATCCCTAAAATAACGTTAACAAATATGAGATCAACATTAATTAAATTCTTAAATTAAAGGATAAAAATAAAATGTTTATTAATTTATAAAATGAGTGAATTAATTATAAATTACCTAATGGCTAGAGAAAGAAAGGGAGTGAAAAGTGGGGCTAGGAAAAGTAAATTTGAAAAGTCGGACATCTTTTCTAAGGTTGTATTAAATTTGAATTTGGTCTTGAAATATTATAAAAAAATCGTATTTAATTAAATATAGTAGAAATGGATTTTATTAACCAATACCAGTAATATAGAATTATGCATGAATTAAAAAAAGGAAATAAATTTGTTATGGAACTATTATATATAAGACAATATATTATCAAGAATATATATATATATATATATGTGTGTGTGTGTGTGAAATAATTAATCAAACCATTATTTTGGACATGCTTTGTGTAAGATCATAAAAAGTAGGAGTAAGAGAAATTGTTAGCATCTTTCTACTCTTTGTGTTCATACTCAGAATAACATTTGATTGTACCATCAACCAAAGTCATTTTAGCCCCTACTTTCCGAATTTGCCTTTGGTTGATGGGTCAACCAATACTACACTACAAAAAAGACTATTGTTGTTGTTTGATGGGTCAACCAAGACCTTTTTTCCCACTTTTATTAAAGATAAACAAAATTTATTTTTTAATTCACTTATAATTCTTGTAAATTAATATTTATTAGATACACGATATATGTATGGTATTTTAATATTATTTATATATTCCATATTGAATATTTAATATTTAATCACTTAATATTTTAACATATGTATGTAATATTGTAATTAATATTTATTAGATACATGATATATGTATGGCATTAATATTTATTTTATATAGTAATATTTATTAGCTATACGATATATGTATGATATTTTAATATTATTTATTTGATATACAATATAAATAAGTATTAATCATGTGTTTATGGGGTAATTTCTCTTTAGTTAATGTTGATCTCATATTTGTTAACTTTATTTTAGGGATTTAAAATATATAATAATAAAAAATATTAAATATCTAATAAATAAATTTTAATACCCTTTTAATACAATATATCACTCTTTGAATCTATTGTGTATTTAATATTTATTTGTTTTATTATTTGTTATTCTTATTTTTAGGTGATATGTATTTCATTTATGAAAATATTAAACCAATTAAAAGGAAAACGAAAAAGAAAAAGAAAAAAATCGCCTAAAAATCGTTCTTAAAACATGAGTGTCTGTTGGTATATACCAAATTTATCTCATGTGTTTATCTCATGTGTTGGTATATACCAAAGAGAAATATATGTATGATATTTTAATATTATTTATTTGATATACAATATAAATAAGTATTAATCATGTGTTTATGGGGTAATTTCTCTTTAGTTAATGTTGATCTCATATTTGTTAACTTTATTTTAGGAATTTAAAAAATATAATAATAAAAAATATTAAATATCTAATAAATAAATTTTAATACCCTTTTAATACAATATATCACTCTTTGAATCTATTGTGTATTTAATATTTATTTGTTTTATTATTTGTTATTCTTATTTTTAGGTGATATGTATTTCATTTATGAAAATATTAAACATGACAATTAAAAGGAAAACGAAAAAGAAAAAGAAAAAAATCGCCTAAAAATCGTTCTTAAAACATGAGTGTCTGTTGGTATATACCAAATTTATCTCATGGCATATTATTTTGAATTGAATAATATCCCTTAAATTTAAGAAAAAAATAAATATTAAATATCAATACAAGTATTTAATATTATATATCTTTTATTTAAGAAAAATTGTATTGAATAATTATTAACACTAAGAACTTTTTTTCATTATTTTAGTGCAATGTTGTGGCTACAAAAAGTAAGGACAAAAGGATAGTAAATATTTTCATATGCGCTGCTATTTAGGTAAAGAACCTTTAACTAAATTCTTAAATTAAATGATAAAAATATAGTGTTTATTGATTTTATAAAATGGGTGAATTAATTATAAATTACCTAATGGCTAGAGAAAGAAAAGGAGTGAAAAGTTGGGCTAGGAAAAGTAAATTTAAAAAATCGAACATCTTTTCTAAGGTTGTATTAAATTTGAATTTGGTCTTGAAATATTATAAAAAAAATCATATTTGATTAAATATAGTAGAAATAGATTTTATTAACCAATACCAGTAATATAGAATTATGCAGAATTAAAAAAAAAAGAAATAAATTTATTATGGAACTATTATATATAAGACAGTATATTATCAAGAATATATACATATGTGATATAATTAACCAAACTATTATTTGGACATGCTTTGTATAAGATCATCAAAAGTAGGATTAGGAGAAGTTGTTAGCGTCTTTCCACTCTTTGTGTTCATACTCAGAATAATATTTGATTGTACCATCAGCCATTTTAGCTCCTACTTTCCGAGTTTGCCTTCGGTTGATGGATCAACCAATACTACACTACAAAAAAGACTATTGTTGTTGTTTGATGGGTCAACCAAGACCTTTTTTCCCACTTTTATTAAAGATAAACAAAATTTATTTTTTAATTCACTCATATATCTTGTTATATTAATATTTATTAGATACACGATATATGTATGATATTTTAATATTATATATATATATATATATATATATATATATATATATATATATATATATATATATATATATATATATATATTTATTTATTTATTTATATTTTTTATTATTATATTTTTAAATCCCTAAAATAACGTTAACAAATATGAGATCAACATTAACTAAATTCTTAAATTAAAGGATAAAAATACAATATTTATTAATTTATAAAATGAGTGAATTAATTATAAATTACCTAATGGCTAGAGAAAGAAATGAAGTGAAAAGTGGGGCCAGGAGAAGTTGTTAGCTTAACATTTGATTGAACCATCAACCAAAGCCATTTTGGCATCCACTTCTTGATTTTGCCTTGGTTGATGAATCAACCAATATTAGACTACAAAAAGAAGCTATCTTGAAGCACGCGCTGAAAAAAACAAAATATGATTCGAGGGTATTTTTGTCATTATATATACGGGCCACTTTGAGTGTGACAATTTGTGCGGCAATTTGGTATGGCAATTTGTGCTCCTCGAGTCACGACGATTTAGAAACACCTATTGCACAAGTTGTTTTATGTGGTACCTACTAGTTTCTCCTTTATACAAGAGCCGTAAAGTGCTGAAGCAGGCATGTCAACGAAGACATGCCTGCTTGGAAAGTAGCCACTTTTTGGTTTAGGACTGAAGCAGTAGCCAAATTTTAGACATGCCTGCTTGTAAAATAGCCACTTTTTGGTTTAGGGGTTGAAGCAGTAGCCAAATTTTACAAACCTATGATTCCCTAATGAGCCACTTTTGCAATTATTAATTAAAATATAGCCATTATGGTATTTCATGCTTTCTGTGCTTTGGCCTGTTGCACATTATTGCATAAAATGTGTACTCCAGATCCTTTATTTAGATTACAGGCCCACTAACTTTATTTCACACCCAGCCAAACAGGTTTGACGTATATACAAGTGGGACTCCTCAACTTCTACATTCAAGAGCCAATTCCTGATTCCTAAAGCACACCAAAACTACAACTAGACAGAACTTTACGCAGGTAGTAGCAATGCATGTATTAGTTATGCAGGTATTATATCTTGGTTAATGAATGGTTTGTTGTATTAAAAAATTATTATACATTTCATAATTTAAATTATGTGTTTTAATACTTAATCTTCAATAGATTTAGCTTGAATGATACAAAGGGTACAATATAAAGAGAAGTGAGGGCTTATTTGTCATTTTAATATTTTAATATCTACATAATTAATACCCGCATTATTATTACACCTCATATCCCGCATAAAATAGCCACTTTTTGGTTTAGGATTGAAACAATAGCCAAATTTTAGACATGCATGCTTGTAAAATAGCCACCTTTTGGTTTAGGATTGAAGCAGTAGCCAAATTTTACAAACCTATGATTCCCTAATTAGCCAAATAGGTTTGACGTATATACAAGTGGGACTCCTCAACTTATACACTCAAAAGCCAATTCTTGATTCCTAAAGCACACCAAAACTACAACTAGACAGATTTTAACTGAAATAAGCTATATAAAACTTTATCAAATTAATCAGGTTAACAAATATATCTACCACTAAATTATAGTCGTGTCAACTTTTAAAGCTGATATAGTTTCTTATTGATTTTATGATTTGAATATTATCGTGCTATTACAATAATTATTACCTAATATATTTGATTTACTTCTTTCTTTTTTGATCAATTACTCCATGACAAATACTACCCAAAAATATACAAGAAGACCATTTATTTTCGTTGAAAATCTTTGTTTGATCATATTTGTATTTTCAAAAAAGCAAAAAAAGATTTTTGACAAACACTAACGGGTCGTTTAGTTGAGATAGACTTTACGGAGGTAGTAGCAATGCATGTATTAGTTATGCAGCGCATTATTATTACACCTCATATCCCGCACAAAATAATGCATAAATTTCCTCATTAACATGTGTCCTCAACTTCTACATTCAAGAGCCAATTCCTGATTCCTAAAGCACACCAAAACTACAACTAGACAGAACTTTACGCAGGTAGTAGCAATGCATGTATTAGTTATGCAGGTATTAGTTATGCAGGTATTATATCTTGGTTAATGAATGGTTTGTTGTATTAAAAAACTAGTTTTGGGCACGCGCGTTGCGCGTGTAATCTTAACGCATGAGTACAACTTTGCGTATGCGGCATAAATTGTGTAATAATGGAGTTGTGTGTGTTTAATAATGTAAGGTATTTCATGAAAGAGAATGAAATATAATTTTGTGGATATCTGCATGTTTAAATTGGTTGTATTTTGACTATATACTAAATCGAAGAATGTCCGTTGAGCAGGTTAATAATGTAAGGTATTTGATGACAGAGCATGAAATTTATTTTTGTGGATATCTGCTTGTTTAAATTGGTTGTATGTTGACTACATACTAAATCGAAGAATGTCCGATAGTTCTTAAGTATGTCAACTTTATATTAGAAGTTGGTGAAGGAGTAAATGTGAAGTGCTCTTTTTTTTTTCAATAAAGCTTGGCATAAACAACGATTAGAAGTCTTATTTAGAGCAGCAGTATAATTTAAAGGAAGTAGTGGCTTAAGTAGGCCCTTCATTGTGGTTGTACAACTGTAGTAAAATTGAAAGGAGTTATGGTAAGTTACTGTATGATGGCCAATGTATAGGTGAAAATTGACGAACAGTAATGTTGTTCCAGCGACTTTGCCTTTGAGCGGGAAATGATCATATATTGTGTGAACCTGTTAATTGGGATAAAGACTTTGTCAGGTGGGGACAATGTATAAAAGTATTTGTTTGTAATAAAATCTATTTGATATTTATAGGTGTTGTGGTGATGCCTTACCTAATACTTCCTTGTAGACGATATTTTTTGTGTAAGTTCCGCTTTTACGTTTGGGTTGTTCTGTCATGACCAAGACCTTTGTCGTAGACATTGATATTCCTCTTGAAAGGGCAACGTATAATTGTCCATGGGAGAAAACATGTTGTGGCAAATACAAGCCAACATTTGGAAGTGTTTGGCCCTGTGCTTTGTTAATTGTCATTGCAAAGCACAACCGTACTGGAAATTGCTTTCTAATGAATTTGAAAGGGAATCCTTCATTTTCAGGTGGAGAAAGCTGTATTCTTGGGATAAACACATGTTTTTTTGCACAATGGCCATTCATAATTTCTGCATGTAGGACATTATTGTCAAAGGCTCTACAAATCATTCTTGTGCCGTTGCATAAGCCATTTGAAGCGTCCAAATTCCTCAGTAACATAATCGGTGCATTCTTCTTCAAAACCAACCTGTGTAATAAATAAGATATTTTTTTGTCATTTCAGCTTTCAAATATGTGTAGTATTGGAAATACATGCGAGTTTGGTAAAGAACCTGTGTGGTGGAAGTCCATTGGGTGTGAGAGTATTGAGATATTCTTCCTGGTAGTAATTGTTGGTGTCATCTTCTGCAGAGTCAAAACTAATATATGATTTGCTCTCACCGGGAAATGTTCTTATCAACCGCTCGTTTAGCTGATCAACATACTCATTTCTGCTCGCCAATATTGCTCTCTCAGATACATATTTGTCGGAGGAGGCATTTTGCTGTAGTGATGGATAAATATTGTTTATCAACGTATCTACAGCACTATCTTCACTATCGTATTTCACTGTCAGTTCTTTAGGTAGAAGAATCAGATTATCTTTTATTGTCGGCTCTTCTCCATTTCCGATGCGAAGTAAGAAGTCGCTGAATGTTGGGTCTGTTCTTGCTCTCATATTTCTGGTAAAGTGAACCTTTTCCATCAAAGGCCAGAGATAAGATTTTACCAAACTTGCATTGACAATTTCTGTTCTTGTTGACTTGGGTACAACCGGCAATACCTGTCGGAAATCTCCACCAAAGACAACGACCTTCCCACCAAAAGGTTCGTCCATGTCCATTATATCTCTAAAGCTCCTATCTACTGTTTCGATTGTTTGTCGCTGGGCCATGGGTGCCTCGTCCCATATCACTAATTTTGCCTTCTTTATCAATTTTGCACCGCCACTTTGTTTAGACATATTCGTCATGGTTGTTTCAGTGGTTTGAAGGGGAATGTCGAATCTAGAGTGGGCAGTGCGACCTCCGGGCAAGATAGAAGCAGCTACACCACTTGTTGCAGTCGCTAGAGCTATCATACCCCTTGATCGAATATTTGCAAGCAATGCTCGATATAAGAATGTCTTCCCAGTTCCCCCAGGTCCATCAACAAAAAATAATCCCGGTCTTTTACAATTGACTCTTTGCAAAATTATTTTGAAGGCCTGGTCTTGTTCAGGATTTAATTTTGATTGTGCGTCAAAGTCTTCTGTTGTTACTTGCACAGACATTTCTTCATTTATTTCTCTACATTCTGAGGGCCCAACTTCTTCCAACTGTTGATCAAGCCTTGGTAAGTCATACATGTGTATGCTTTTGCCCATACTTTCCAAATAATAATTAATACTCTTCAGGGTACATTGGAGAGGTGCATTTGATGTGCTATCATGTATCCTTCTGAAGTCTTCGGACAAATCGTCGAAGTATGTTTCCCAGAGCTTACTCACATCTGTTGGATTACAGTGAACCAGTATTGTAGCGAACAAACTTCGTAGAGCTGATGGCATCTTGAAAATGGCAGCCTCACGGAGGCATTCTGATATGCTATCGTCTGATTCTAATAATCCTCGTTGTTTGGCTGCCTCTTTAAAGGTTTCAAACTCTTTTCCATTTACTGTGAGGAGGTCACTGAATGAGGTTGGCCCTCTGACATGATTTAGTAACAATCTCTCATAATACCTTTCCCCTTCTCTTGGATTTGCTGCAACATTTTTCATTACTGAATTTAGTAGTTAAATAATGAAGTTAATTTTTGTGTGCAATGGAAAACAACAAATCTGAGAATGGTAATGAGTTGTGGAAGATATTTTTTGTGGCTGAACCTTGCAGTTATGTGAGTTAGCTGCAGTCCATTGATTAAAGGAACAAAGGGTAATAAATTTTTTTGGTTAGTAGTAGAAGCGAAGTACTGCTGCAGTACTCAACCATACATTAAGTTGGTGTGTCCCAAAAAGTTTGATTCTTTGAAAGAAAAGATATAGTTGTAAACACATGGTATGTTCCAAATCCGGTGAACATTGACCCTTCAGCAATTTTGGCAGGTGATCTTCATAAGATTGTCTTTCTTATAGTTTATTTGGTTTTTGATACACCCTTAATATAAGGACAATAATAAGGAAAAAGATCCTTCACCTACAGCCTAAAACAAAATATAGTTCATGTTTAATGGTTTCTATAATGTCACTGTCTTTGAATGTTGTTTATTCTTGGCCTAAGGTTCACTTTGTTTTCAAACTTGCTAATTAAAGTTAGATGCACCGGTTGGAAAATGTAAACTATCTCAAAATGTTACCATGAATCTCCAATGTACACTACTATTGGGTCGTCTCTAATATAATGCTGTCCGCATAGTTTGCATAGACTTATCCAGTAAGAATGAACTGACTAATGAAAGAATAACTATGTATATATAGTTTCATTTTTCATAAACGGTAGATTCGGGTATATAGTGTTTAATTTATCAATTGTAACTCGTGTATTTCTACGGCTTAAGATTTAACTTTAAAAGGCTAGTTAATGTACCCCTTTACGACTAAAAGTAGTAATTTTATTTGGTACATTCGGAGACACTTGTTGGTGCATGTTAAATTTTTTAATATTTAAGTTTAAGACTTTACCAGTTGCGATACGACCGATGACTGATCTTTGTTTCCTTTTTGTCCAAATCTTTGTTTGTGCATTCCAGCAATAGTGCTCCGGAAATTCTCTGTAAAGGTACTTTCGTGCCTCTGCATAGTTGAAGCACGTTCTGAAATACTCGGTTAGCATTGTTCGTTGGACATTCTCCCCTGCGATCACATTTTGCAAATTGCGCTTGCTCCAATAGCACACTATATTTTTTTTACATTTTAGATTTAGAACATATTAGGTAATTGTTAATGGTAAGTACTTGACATAAACAATTTTGTACCTGTTTGTTTGCCTGGTAGATGTAGTTGAAGGTTAGTAACAGGAGGTTGCATCTCTGTTAGTGTGAAGCCATATATTCTCCATAATGCTTCGGGAGGTGATACCCATCGTGCATCTTGAAAATTTTGAATCTCGTCAATGACCTTTTCACCTTCATCCGATTCGATATATACTGCACATCTATCATGACCTTTATATATGTACTTGTAAAGGTACTTTATTGCCTTTACTCCCGAGCAAACCTCAACATTTATGTGACAACTGTATCTCGTTAGCAGATAAGAGTTATATGGCACAACCCACTGGTTATTCATCTTTATTCCCCTGACAGTCTCTGTCCTTTGGTCACTCCTTCTTTTATAAATTGGATATCCATCCTTTCCTTGTATGGACTTGTTGCTGAATGGTCGTGGATAATGATACTTACATTGACCATCCTTCATGCATGAATTTGATGGATGATTTCGACCACACGGACCATGCATCATGTGCTTGGCAACTAAATCATGCAAGAATGGATATTCAGCTTTGTCAGGTAATTCTGCAGAGATAAACTTATCGTACTGATCGGCTGATTTTATCTTGTGGCTTTCCGTAAGAATGATCAACATGTGTATATGCGGAAGGCCTCGTTTTTGGAATTCTACGACGAAGACATGTGCCACCACAATGCCAAAGATTTTTTTGTCAAAAATTTGCTCTTTTAGATCTTGTAATTTTGCTCTAAAAACTCTAGCGACCAAATCTGGCCTATCTTGAGCTGTTTGACCCGGGGCCAACTGTTCTTTGATTTCCACCCAATCAGGATTACATGTCATTGTTATGAATAGATCTGGTTTCCCAAAATGCTGCACTAACGCCATTGCGTCCATATATCGCCTTCGCATATCTCTGGGTCCTCCAATAAAAGATACTGGTAATAGTATTCTTTGACCAATTTTATCTCCTCTATATTCTCCTGCCATTATACTGTCTACTATGCCTTGCAAAACCTCTCGTCTGAAATTTGACTGTTCATTTCTGAAAAATTCAAGCCGTGTTGTTTCTAGCTTTATGTACATGTCAACCACAAATTGCTGCAATAATCTTCCACATAGCAGTAATACGGACCTATCTGCTTCCCGCACTTGTAATTTGTAGCAATAATATTCTCTGCAAGATACTGCCCCTTTTGTTTCGCGCCGCACGTCTAACATTATTATATCAATATGTTATGGTAATTTTAATAAAATCCAGTGGAAATACTATAGTAGTAAGAACATGTTACCTGGGTCTTCGTTGGCAAATAGTGCATCAGCTGATGTGAAAGCTGGAATATCACTTTGGGGACTGAGGAGGTGAGCATTTTGTTGTTTCCTTATTCCTTGATGCCAGCCTCCTTCGCCTTTTGGGAAAATTAGAGGATATTGTAACGGGTCGTAGCAGCCATAGTAGTGTTTCACTCTATGTCTGCTTCCAGAATGTTCATGGACAATTATGTCTCTTTCAAATGGTGTGTTTGCATTATTTCCATCAATCCAAATTGCCGCAACTTGTTCCATTGAAGGTTTGTTGTACAGTCGTTGATCTAGGGTTGCGTTTGTTGCTATCCGAAGCTGCAAATTTTGGAAATCTGAATGATCTTTGAGTTGCCGAAAAAATTGTGCATATGGATTTCCATCCATTATTTGCTTTATTGTTGACACAAGGTCATCTGATAAGGCTCCTTCTTGAAGTATTGATATCCTATTGGACAATTCATTGTCCGTATCAAAAAAGTACAATTGAAAGTAACATGGGTTATTATCTCGTGGTACCAATGATGGAAGTTCGTGATATATTTGACCTTGTGCCCTAAAGGTGTACACTCCTTTCCTTGAAGATGCCAGTTCCTTATCAAGTGTAACGCCAAAGGACGTAAACGCAAAGATGTTATTATATGCTCGAACATATTTGCGAAACTCTTTTGCATCATCTGTGTCAGCTGTAAATAAGGCATATAGTTCAGTTGGCGCTGGATTGCTTGCCAGTGTGATATACCCGCTTGCGCAACAGAATGTTGGCGGTTCATATTGAAACCTTTTAGCTGTACAATAGATGCAGTTTGGGGCTGGTTTCAATTTGTGAACTGGGGAAATTGCTAATGTGTATGCACTGCAGCCTGAAACATTTTTATAAATTCAAGGAGATTTCTTAAAGCTCTTATATATGGTGTAGCACAAAAGAAATATATGTTAGCGTAGTAGTCATGAGTAAACCGTTAACATTAATTACCTCCCACTTCATAATGTTCGGATAAAGCTCTGAATAGCCAATTCACTCTAGGTCGCTTCTTTGGAGGTGTTTGGTCAATCTGTAGATCACTTATTGGTTTGACAGATGCCTCATATTTTTGTACTCGTCGCATAGCCCTTTCTAACTGGTTTCTTTCTGCAATTAAAGTTAAATTTATATTGTAATGAAAAAAATGTTATAGCATATATGAGTAAATCTATTTATAGTAATGTACAGATATAAAACGTGTATAACTGCCCTGTGAACCCTGATATTATGAAAATTCTATTTTCTACTAATATATGACTTTTACCTGCAGAGCTCATCTCGTTTGTTGAATGTCTGACCTGTGTATCCATTTTTTTGGCATAAGCAATGGATTTCCCTTTTTCACCTAACAGATTAGGCATACAAAAATGTAAGATTACATTGTACATTGTGTGCGAAATTTCAAAAGAAAACACTATTTAATCTTACTTCTGGAGGTATGTTCGTTTGTTGGATGGTTGATATGTTGATTCCTTTTACTGGTAGAGGTAATGGGTTTGCGTGTAGAAGCACTTGATTTCTCTTTAACACCTAAAATATTAGTTAGGCAACTGTGTAAGACTACAATACATAGTTAGTAAGGAAGTAAGCATGTTACACCTACACTGAATATGGTCCTCTTGAGTTTGTTGGTTGCGCTCATTCAATTTTAAGGTAGTCGATGCCACATATGTATTCACCCTCCGGAGAGCAGTTGCAAGTTTTCTTTGATCTATGAGTAGGAAGTTAAACCTTAGAATTACTGATATCTTAGTTGGCAACAATTATATATTAGTTGTGTATGTACCTTCCTCTGTCATTTCTTTAACTTGATTGATATCCTGTTCCACATTCATGAAATATTAATAATTAATTTAATATTTCAACCAACCAAGTAAAATAATTGATGACTTGTTTTATTTTTTTGTTCATTATCTACCTGAGGTTAATATTACCTATATTGTAGAGGCCGTGGACACAGTTTTTCATTTAGTGTACTTTGGCTTAGTCCCTCGAAATAGTCTTGTTGATCTGTATCTGTAGGAAAAATGATTACTATGGGTGGATTCAGAATGAGGAAATGGAATTATATAACTCAGTGAAAAGTAATGTAAATACAGCTATGCCAGCTAAAGTTGCGCTTATTGAAATGAAACAACATATTTTTATTTAATAGACAACGTTAAATATTAGACGATGTAGATCAAACATAAGATCACTATATAGAATATCAAGAACTAATCCTTTTCCAGTTTAATCTTTTTATCCATGAGAACCCGTTTATGTTCCTCGTCGTCTTCAAGTTTGTTGCTCCGCTTGGATGTCAACTTGACTGTAGTTTGTCCGACCTGAGATTCATTTTTAACGGGTTTACCAACTTCATGCATCTCGTCATCTATCAAACTTTTGTCGCAACCTTCTTGTCTGACATTAGCTTCATTTTTTATGGGTTTACCAACTTCATGCATCTCATAAGCTATCAAACTCTTGTCCCAACCTTCTTGTACAATTTTTGGATCATTCTTCACAAGGAAGGTGAATTCTTTTCCCAAACTCAGTTCCATCTTACGGTGGTACCTAGATTCCTCCTTCTGTAGCAAGTAGATGGTATGTATTAGTTAAATAAGGACTGAACAGGTGAACTTTTTAGAATTCAACCATGGTTTAACTTGTGGAATTTTTCACCTTTTCAACTGTTGACTGAATGTACTCCTTAACGTCACAACCAAAGAAGTATTGAGCAGCATCAAATAAAGTAATGTTGATCCATTGGTCTACACCAGCGGGAACATCAATCTTTAATCTATACCTACAGCACAAATAAATAGTTAAAACCAATAGCTATTCAGCCCCTTCAATTATGGTAAATGTATCCACCCCAATTTTCATGTGTCTTACCTGTCCGAAAAACCAATACTATCTTTCTTACAGTAGATACAACTTGCGCTACTGCCTGTACCTGACACTCGCCTGTAGCATTTATGGCAAGCAGGATACCATGGTTCATTTTTAGTTATAATATGAGCAAGCTGCGCATTGAACTTGAAGTATACATCCTAAGCATAAATTAACACGAAACATGTGTTAGGTAGGAAAAAATTAGAATGTAGTTTACATTCAGTTTAAATTATTTTTGGGAGCAACATACCTTCACCTTGGCTATGGAGCCATCCATAATATCACCAATAGTAACTTCAGTCGCTTCTTGGATTAGTCTACTGGGCATTAAGCCTATGTCTATGATCTCTGCCTTCATGTTCTCGTACCTATTTTTTTAATGTGTCATATACTTGAAATGTACGGACCATATTGTAGGTGGCTACTCGAATTCACGGCTTACCATTTGAGGAGATCATTGGCTCTTTCAATTTTTGGGTTCAGTATGACACTACTTACAGGAGTTGTTTTAAGGGAGAAATCCCCTGTTTACAAATGAACAAACAAATGTACACTTAGCTTCATGGTGGGAAAGTTGATATGCTAAATCTTTAGATAAAGGGGGCCAGACCTTTGTACATATCACCCTTAACATCACAAAAGGCTACGACTGGTCTGGAATTTTCAAGGCTCCGTAACGTTTCTCCGTCAAATTCAGCGAGGTCGGCCCACAATGTTAGAGTTTTGCGGTCAAACCTACATTTAAATTCAGTGTTAGAAAACTTACATATGTTTATGTAGTGGGCAGAAGTTTAAGTCACAATCGTAAAGTAATGTTACATACCTTTCGTCTGTCAGTATTAATTCTCGCCTCTTACTGGACCCTTCTACAATCAGTGGCTTCACTTTTATTAAGATGCCAACCACATCTAAAAACAATGGACGTTATAAATAAATATAAGTACTAAATATTTATAGGAAAAGATAATGAGTAAGTTGATGTTGGTATTTACCAAATAGAGCTCTATCAGTGAATTTTTCTGCCTTGTCAAATGGAACAAAACCATCGGAAAAGTGTTGATACAGGAATTCACTCTTGCATTCTTTTACTGTTGTGTAGTTACTAAATGTTATCTGCAGCTCACTGTTCACAGATGCGAAATCGGGTTTCGGAATGGTTACTCTACCATTTTTAATGTAGTAGGCTTGATTTGGTTCAATTAACTCTTTCCACGTTTGAACATGATTATTAAAAAGGGTAGCTTGTATTTTTGTTCCCTGTGTAGAAAAAATTAAGCAATAGTGTGAGGGAAGTAGGCAGTATATGAGGCAACAAATATAGTACGGATAAAAAATAATTTGACCTCTTCATCTACGAATATTAACAGTTGATGAACACCCCCGCCATTTGCATTGTTGTAATCCTTTATTAAGCCTCGGTGGATGACTAAAACCTTAATCACCCATTCTGTTGAATTTTTCTCCAACTTGCTGATAGGTACGCATTGTTTGGCCAAGTCCTCCTCGCTTTCCATAGCAATTTACCTATTCGCAACTAAGAAGTACATCCAAATACAATATATAGCTGTAATGTAAAAACAAAAATGCAAATATAATGTATACCTTGTTGAACTTTTCTGTTCAAATCAATTATTTAGTTGAATGAAGGAGTAAACTTTAGCAATATAACATGGTGCAAAAGCTCTATGAATTTGTGCACTTTCCGACAGATAAAATGGCAACTTTAGCTGGCAATATTGATAAATACATGACCTATGAATTTAAATAAGTACTAAAGTCCAGAAGGTTACCAAATTTATGATGTAGTAAGCCGCGTAACCTGTTAGATAGGAATCAAGAGGTCAAGCATAATGAGACAATCAACGGATTAAAAGTTAACGAAACAAAGACTGTCCGACGCAACTGAAATATCCATGGATTTGTTTAGGTCAGATGGGATATGGGTAGCAAATAAATTTTTCTATTTAATAATGTAGACTCTAATGATATTCTTGCTTTGGCCAACATATGAGCAATAAACTGCGAATATGTAAAAAATACACTACCTTGTGCAGTTGAAAGAAAATTCAAGGTTGTTACCTCTCTAAAAGAGATGATGCGCAGTAGTAAAACCAATGACGTTGATGCTTGAAGGGGAAAAGAATTGACAGGCCTTTTCTACTATGATGCAGAGTTTCACAGTATACCAAATATCTGAGTAAATAGTGCTTTAATTTATAGTACGGTGGAAAAGCCAAAAGATGGTAACCGAAAAGGCTCAATACCACTAACTAATGAACAACTGAAGATGGTAGGATAATCCCATTATCTATCCCATTAATCCCATTAAGTAATTAGTAAGAACGTGACATTCAATTGGGGGTTTGTAAAACCAAACTGTGTATATTCCAATAATTAAGAGCAATAGTGAAGGCGGATAAGTAGAATAAATTTTTTTGAAGGAATACCTAGCGGCAAAATCGCGAATCTGATTGAGTGCATACCCATTAGAGAAGCTTTGAATTCCATTACACCCTGCAATTATGAAGCCCATTGAAAGCTTGGCCGAATGAGCAGTTTGGAAGTTGTCGATTCCTGAGGTGCTGGAAGGACTGAATGACGGGGTATGTGAAGTTTAACATATCAGCCACTTTATGTTAGTATTTAGGCTGAACAATGAAGTTAATGCTTTTGTCTTTTAAGTAAAGAGGGGCAAAATAGGTGTTCACTAATTTATTAAGGGTAATTAAGTAAAATGACTTTGGATAAGGAGACTTTCACTTTTATAATAATATGATTATTATACATTTCATAATTTAAATTATGTGTTTTAATACTTAATCTTCAATAGATTTAGCTTGAATGATACAAAGTGTACAATATAAAGAGAAGTGAGGGCTTATTTGTCATTTTAATATTTTAATATCTACATAATTAATACCCGCATTATTATTACACCTCATATCCCGCATAAAATAGCCACTTTTTGGTTTAGGATTGAAACAATAGCCAAATTTTAGACATGCATGCTTGTAAAATAGCCACCTTTTGGTTTAGGATTGAAGCAGTAGCCAAATTTTACAAACGTATGATTCCCTAATTAGCCAAATAGGTTTGACGTATATACAAGTGGGACTCCTCAACTTATACACTCAAAAGCCAATTCTTGATTCCTAAAGCACACCAAAACTACAACTAGACAGATTTTAACTGAAATAAGCTATATAAAACTTTATCAAATTAATCAGGTTAACAAATATAACTACCACTAAATAATAGTCGTGTCAACTTTTAAAGCTGATATAGTTTCTTATTGATTTTAAGATTTGAATATTATCGTGCTATTACAATAATTATTACCTAATATATTTGATTTACTTCTTTCTTTTTTGATCAATTACTCCATGACAAATACTACCCAAAAATATACAAGAAGACCATTTATTTTCGTTGAAAATCTTTGTTTGATCATATTTGTATTTTCAAAAAAGCAAAAAAAGATTTTTGACAAACACTAACGGGTCGTTTAGTTGAGATAGACTTTACGCAGGTAGTAGCAATGCATGTATTAGTTATGCAGCGCATTATTATTACACCTCATATCCCGCACAAAATAATGCATAAATTTGGGTATTATTAGTGCATGTTTCTAAATCCATACCAAACGCTGCATTATTAGTGTAGATTTTTATACCTTCTTTCAAACTTTGTGAGGAATTTAGTGCAGGTATTAATCTTTAATGCGGCGTACCAAGATAACCAATATGCGGTAAATATGTATACTATAATACAAATTATTGGTTTCGTAATATAAAAAAAACTATTGGGCCCGTAGCACGGGCCACCCCCATCTAGTATTAAACATAGGCCAAAAAAGTAAGAAGTCCTCTCCACCAATCACCAGTGCTCAATTGAATAAATTCCAATAGTTGTCACATTTCTATAAATAGCCAATAATACCTCTTTAAGTAGTAGTACTGGCTTACTGTTTCCACTTTCAAATGAATTATGTTATAGGTATACCTGGCAAAATGATCACTCATTAAGCCAAAGTCAAACAGTATCACATGTGATAGTTTAGTAGCAAAATAATTGAGTTTCGATATTTAAAATGCTTAAAGTTATTTGTCGGCTTAGTTTAATCATTCTCTTCGTTTTTTTCTCGTCAAAAACCAAAAGGGTTTTTTTCTTTCTTCTCCTTTTTGAGGGATGTGAGATAAAGGTGACCCCTACATATCCCCAAAAGCTGATTGAGAGAACACTGGAATTGCAAAAAAGATAAAGGCTAGCTAGATAACAATGAATGGTTGCGATTTCACTTAGACAGCAAGATTGGACCAAATATGGATGTACACTTCAAACCAAAAGCTAGAAAGGAACAAGGAAAAAAAAACAAAGGATAATGAAGAATACAAAGAAACAAAAAAAAGATACAGCAAAAAAATTTGCCTTTTCTTCCTTTTTATTACAAAATTCAAATGGGCTTTTGGTCACAACCAAAGTTCAAACTCAAAACAATTTCAGAAAAAAAAAAATTTAGAATTCGCTGGCAAGAGGTACGTGCTCGTGTTGCATGAACACATTGCCGTAAATAAGACCAGCCAAACCACCACCAACAAGAGGTCCAACCCAGTAAATCCAGTGGTTAGTGAAGTCACCACTAGCCACAGCAGGTCCAAATGAGCGGGCTGGGTTCATTGATCCACCAGAGAATGGGCCAGCAGCCAAAATGTTGGCACCAACAATGAAACCAATGGCAATGGGTGCAATGGTACCCAATGAACCCTTCTTGGGGTCAGCTGCTGTTGCGTACACTGTGTATACCAAAGCAAAGGTGATAATGATTTCCATGACAACTCCTTCAATTGCTCCAATTCCAGCTCCCACATTGTGGGTTGGTACAGCCTGAGATTAAAGAAAAGGTGATAATTATTATTCTTAAGTACCTACTTTTACTAATTATACAGGTAGATGAATAATTTTTTTTTTTTTTTTTGGCACCGTTAGTGGTTGAAGTTATACTCTAGATACTATTAGAAGAAGTTACCAATCCACCGGTGACAACTTTAAGGAGGAAGCAAGCTACAGTGGATCCCAAAAGCTGAGCAATCCAGTAGAAGATGCCAGTAATAACAGTAATTTGGCCACCAAGAGCCAATCCGAAGGTAACAGCTGGGTTAACGTGTCCACCAGAGATGTTAGCACCTACGGCAACAGCCACAAATAGAGCGAATCCATGGCAAACTGCAATAGCTACGAGCCCGGCTGGATCAAGAGCAGCACCTGATGTCACCTTGTCTGCATCCAAACACTACTATTTTAGATTCTTATCCTTAGTGAAAAAAGCCAAAAGAAAACTGTTACTCCATGTACATAGTTGCATGGGCATGAACATGATCTACCTTTAAAGGTTCATGCATGACTAGTAACATGGGTAGGTGCATGCATTAATAGTTCGAGTAAAAAGTAACGAGTTCAGTTAAACCAATAGAATCCACACACTAGATTTGCCTTAATGGAGCAGTGTAATAGTAATATAAATCAATGTGAGTGAAATAATTAAAATGATAAAAAGGAGAGTTATTAACTGAAAGCAATGGCTGAACCAACTCCAGCAAAGACAAAGAGCAAGGTGGAGATGAATTCAGCAAGATAGGCCTTAAGAGACCCAGCGCTGAATGAATCATCAAAGCGACCAAAAGCTATGCAAGGCATTTTTAGAATAATTTAATAAATTACTTCTAATTAGAAGCTAAGAGAAGGATGAAAAGAATAGCTACAGAGAGAGGAAATTGCTTTTGGATGAACGAATAGACCTTTCTTTGTCACATATTTATAGTCGGAGTATGGACATTATAATATAAAGTTTATTAATGAAGTTCATGAGATTTGAACTGTAGCATAACAGTAAGAGCCTCTCCCTTGTAATTACATATAGAACAAGATAAGAGGAATATGCGAATGTATATGTGGCCATGCATATCCATTCGATCAGGTTTTTTCTTACATATCCTAAGTGTCACTGATATACTTTTTGTGGAAATGTTTCAAAACCTCATCAATAATTCATCCATGTGAACCACCAACAATGGGGCTTGGTTGGGATGATCGTGAACCTATCTCTCCCAATTTGAATATATGTCTTTGAAATTTACTTTCCAAAACGAAAAAATTCTGGATAATACTTTACTCTTGCAATCGTATACTCACTCCGTTTCAATTTACGTGAATTCATTTTCTTATTAATATGTTCTAAAAGAACCATTTTATGCTAAATGAGATGATTTATAGTCGCGCAAATATCAATAAATTATTTTAGACCACAAATTTTAAAAATAATATTTCCTTTGTTCAACTTTCTGTCATAACAAATTAAATAAATTCACATAAATAAAAATGGGTAAAGTATTCATTAATTATAAATCTGAATTAGTCGAAAGTTAATGAATTGAATCTGAATTAAAAAGGGCATATACTCAGTGCACAAAGCATCTCACGTTCACGCATAGTTAGACAAAGGGCCTCAACCCAAGGGGTGTGATGTACGCAGCCTAACCTAATACAAGCATCGGCTGTTTCCAAAGCTTAAATTAAATCTGAATTAGTCGAATTTTATTGAACTTCTAATGAGGCTAAATGAAGAAACAAACAACCCATGTGAACCGACTATGAGGGCATACACGGTGGATGGGTCCGTTGAGGGGTGCCCCTTGTGTGAGGTAAATAATGGCTAAAAAAAGTGGAGGTGATGGACAGATGGAGGCATGACAATGACAAATAGGGTTTGGTCCACAAAGTTCACCGACCAACTATGAACTTAGAGAATGGGGGGCCGCAGTGTATTTGTTTGATTTCTTTTCAAATGAAATGCGTGGATATGAACTGTAGTGGACTTAATTAGGGTTCTTGTGAGCTAATTATTATATTGGGTAATTAGGTTTTAATAATGGAAATTAGTAGTTGGATCAATAAGGAATCGTTAAAAAACTCGAGTCTCCAGTAATGCTTGGTAGTTGCCTGCACTTTTGCACTAAAATATTTTTCGTTGAGGAATATTAGGTTTTGTTCTGTATATATTTTTAATTAATAATGAGTTATTCAACAACTACTGCCCTACTTAATTCCATTATCTTTCCTTTTGTGAAATAATTGATCGGATATATGCTATTAATGTTCGTTACGTTGGCTCTTTCCCGAAAATTTGGGTCTATTTAGATCATAAAATGACTTATTAACTAGCCTCTTCGATCTGAATATCGATAGTAATTAACATGATTAACAGCTAGCCCATTATCTTTCCTGTACAATTTGAATTTAACATACTAATATAATGTACGAATTGGTAGGTGCAAATCCACCAATATAAGATAGAGTCCAAATATGTAGTATAAAATAGTAATGATAATCTGATATAATGTACGAATTGATCAAAGAACAGACAATATGAAATTAAATAATGGCAATACAACAGCACAATAATGGCCTATAATAGCTTAAAGTAAGTCCAATTTTGTCGTTACAAGTTAAAAGGTAGAAAGAAGACAGCATGATCACTACCATTCATGCCTTGAACTTGACTAAAAGCAGTAGTGTTAAATTAAAAATTGAAATCGTTCTACACATCAAACGTTAAACTGGTTAAATAATCGTGATCTAAAATATTTATTGATTCGATCCATTTTAACCTGCCCAAATAAAACTCAAACAGCCATTCGAACACCCCATAATTATAACAACGTAACCATCTTCGTCAACAATTTACCATAACCATACAGGACATATAATGAATGATTGCCTCTTGAAGGGTCAAGCTTGATGCAGTCCCGTGACCGACCATTATCCCAACATTGATTCCTCGACCGCCAAAATCATTTGAACTCCTTATTGACAGTGACTAATACCAAATGAATGTACCTGATATATAGACAGTCGACTTGTGTTTTTCTTGGACCTTTAACTTAGACCTCAAACTTTATCTAGCTATAATATTTAGAATCGCTAATTTAGAAGAAAAGATGGCCGGGAGGTGGATTAGGAACGTTTGAAGGGATGCTTTGTTCTAATATGCTACTTATACTACTGTGGATTGCAGTGTGGTAATTAACCTCACATAAAGAATGCCTCCTTACTTGTGTAGTACAAGAGTTCTTGAGCGCCAGCTATTCATACCGTATGAGCGATCATTCGGCTCACTGCAATCCACAGTAGTATCAGTGATGTTACCACACTATAATCCACAGTAGTATCAAAAAGCGTGCATAGATTCTTTATGTGATGTTACTGCACTACACAAGTAAGGAGGCATTCCTTGATAGCTGAGAACTCTGTTTTAAAAGGTATTTTTGGGACTCGCTCCTGAGCGGGGCACTTTCAACACGTCCTGATGCTCTCGGGCGAAGCTTAGATCCGTGAAGTTTACGCTTCAAGCGCCCAACGTTCAACGCTCGGAGCTCGCTCGGGGCTCGCCAACGTTCAACACTCGGAGCTCGCTCAGGGTTTGCCTTGTAGAACTTATGCAAATGATCTGTCCAATTCTTTAATTAATATTGTTCGCCCACAATTTTCTTTAAAAATGAACGATACAAGTTATATTCATCTATAGAAATTGAATGTAGCTCAATTAACGAGACATAATATTGGATGTATGATAATTGAGAATATCATAATAATGAATATCATCTGTGTACTTAATCTGAAAATGCATAGTCGATGTTTATATGATCACTTGTTATTGGTCTTCATGTTTTATTTTATTCTCTCGAAATTGTTCGACTACAATTATTTTGCCATTTAAAAATAATTTTATATTTATTAATGAAGAATTAATGTATTAAATTAAAATAGTAATAAATTTTATTGTTTATTCACTTTTAATATTAACAAATTTTTGTATTTTAATTGTTTGAAAGTTAGCCTTATAGTTTATTTGTATCTCATAATAACAGTAACATTATTCAATTTCTTATATTTGTAAAAAATGTTAGATCTTTTGTTTCTATAATTTTATTTCTTAATTTTAATTTTCTAATCTTTTTTAATCTATTTTTATTATTTTTTTGGTTCATTACGCTATTTATTAATTTAAAATTAATTTTTTAAAAAAATATTCAGGCCCCTCCTTTTAAAACATTGGCGGAGAATTCCATTAAAAAGGACCGCTTCATAAGATCCTTTCCGAGAGCTCCAAAAACTCTATTAAAGCTATGCAATTGGCAAAGACAGCGAACAATACTACGCATCTCCAACTATTCGAGCACAACTCCAAAACCTTTCCTCATTCCGTCAAATTAGAACAGCCTGATTACTATAGCCGTCCGGACTTTCCAAGAAACATACTTAAACTTCCCCTGGCGAGTTGCATCGCAGTCGACTCTAATAAGTATAATAATGAATCACCTAAATTAATTGTGGGAGGTTATACTGGCATTCTGCCAGTAATCGCAACAAAGTGCCTGATTCTTACAGAAGTAAACTATTTTCAATAGCCAGACAATGAGTGATCAACTATATCAGAAATGCTAAAAGGGTTGGCGTGGGAAGGCAGGATAATATTGCTTTTCAACTTACCTTTGGCCTCCTAGTAGTTCTTCCTAGTTATATAAACAGGAAGCAGGCTAGTCCATGAGGACCCATGTTAGAGCCACAAGCATCATAGTCCAAAATAACAAACAAATTCCATCATGCTGTTTAATATAGGACAATAATTTCTTGAATTCTACAGATGATACTGTAAGTTAAAAAGCTGTCTGTGTTTTTCAGGGTACATTAGTCTCGCTGAATAACAACTCCAGCTTCAACCAAACGGCCAAGAGTATGATGGAAGATTCAACACAATAAGGATTCACACTACCAATAACAGCAAAAAAACAAACTACTAAACCTGGCTTTTTAAACCTCAACCGAGTTGCATCTCTTCAGGAAATGGGATGGAAGCACAGCAGTGGTAATAACCACTGTCATCGAACACAAACCTTTGTGAAAGATGAGCTTCACGGATAAGATACTCTCCCCATCCTTCTGAGCCATATTGACTGAAAATTGTTCGTGCATCGAAGGAATCAACTTTTCTTGATCTTGTTTTGCTACCAACGAGAGAACAGCAAGTCAGTGGGAACATTAAAAACGAAGAACGTTTTGCAACTGATAGAATCATGATTTACAGACTTTGAGACAACTATACAGAAGACTACGCAATGAAAGAGGAAAAAATGGCACCTTTTCCTGTGTCGGGCATTCATTATAGTGGCATGCAACTGTATTACAAGGGGCAGAAAAGGCTTATCAGTATTTTCAAAATCAAGACCATAGGAAAAGACAAAGATAATAAATTTAGCAATTTTTACCACGAAAGCTCCATGGATAAGCCTTTTGGTACTAAATCTATAAAACTTATTAAAAAAAAAAAAACCAGAGAAGATAGAAAACATCTAGAAAAGTAACTGGTTTCAAGTGCAAGTACAAAACAGTTTTAGGGGCAAGCCTTTCTTAAATGTAACTATACCAGAACACATACTTGAATGAGCTGAAGTATAATACTTATTCATTTATTTAACACTGAAGAAACAAGTTCATGAGTTAAAATGTTGGAATGCAGGAGGTGAGAATGTATTTGGGTTCGAGAACTCGGAATTCAAAAGGTGTCACAAATGGTGTAAATAGATATAGCCTTATTGGTGGCAAGCGGAACTTCTTCACTCTTCAAAACAGGTTCGAACCATTTCTAGCTGTATTAGCAGATTCTCTACCTGGTATCTTATGCTTTAGTCACTTCTCCCTTGCTTGCGATGAATAAGTTCTTTTATGAGAAAGTGGAGGGGTAGGTGGGGGAAGGAAAACAAGGAAGAAGCAGCACTAATGGCCAAAGCATTAATGAAGCATCTACAGGAATATAGAGCCCTAAAGAATAAACAAATTGCCAACAAAATTAACCAGATTAAATAGATAACACCATTAATGTTATACCTTTAACTTCTGGTTCACATCTTTTTCAAGAACAAGACCAGCTTCAGTGAATGCATTAGTGATCACGTCTAGAAAGGCTAAGGATTGACAAAGCAATTAACAACAACTACTACTAGTACTACCTCTCAGCCCCAAACAAGTTGAGGTCCAATGTGAATCCACACTGACAATGTTATTCCATTTAAACTCATCTCATGCCAATAATATGCAAATAGAAATAAAACATATTTTTCTAAATGACAAAGATTTTTGTTTTTTAAACAAAAAAAAGTAGGTTGGGTGGGGAAGAAGATGATAGAATTGTGGATACGACAGGCACGTAAAAGTCGGTCTTCACCACCAATTACTTCCACAGGAGCATATACAATACGAGCTTTTGCTAGAGAACCTCTCATGCACTCCTGCAGGATAAGAACAAATCTGAGATCCAGCCAAGCAATTGTGAATTTGTGAAATCTCATTAAAAATAAACGTCTCGAGACACTCATCATCCAAAATAAACATGATATGTAGATTATCACAAAGAGTAATTTATTTAAAAATAAAACAATCATAAAGAGTAAGTCTGGTGGCTATCACCTATAGCAAGCCTTCAGTCCATAATTGTATAACTTGGATAAAAACTTACCAAACCCTTCAGTCTTATAGACACAGGTCGGTTCTCCAAAGCATCCATTACTTTTGGCAACACACTCTTGAAAAGACGAACGAAAACGATTCTTTATTTTGAGAAGACAGAAAAAGATATTACAAAAGGAAGTAAATGGCCATCTATTTAGAAATATTTACCCGCAAAACCTCAGCAGCAGCTTTGACACGGTCCTTGTTCCAAAGCTTGAGCATGAGCACAGTCAAGTGGAATGTTTTTGGTTTAATAAAGATGGACTTCTCAATTCCCAAATCTGTGAGTGGAATAATGCCGGTTAAATTCGCCAGAAAATAAGAGAGAAAGAAGGAAGAGAATGACACCTTATGCTAGGTTGAAATCCATTGGTAGTCGGTAGAGATTATCATGAACATAGAAGGAAATGAAGAGAGAAGGATTTTCACCACAAAAGTCTTTTATGACAAAATAGTACATGCATAATTTTTCACCCTCTTTTGCTAAATGAGACATAGTACTTAAATCATGTACCCAATAGTTTAGATGCCTTTGATTCTGTGGTAGAGGATTTAGACACTTTAGGCGAGTAACTCACGAGCGGTATATTGGTTATATCCACTTTAACATGATCACTTGAATCTTCAGTTTTGAGTTCCACTGCGAGCTGTGGTTCTTCCTTCAAGTTCTGCTCCTCGCCTTCTGAACCACCACTTGAATCACGTTCCAAATTTTCAGCTTGATTAACTTCAGTTATTCCAAGAATTGAGTTCTGAAATTTGATAAGCTTTTCGACCAGTTCAGGATGTATGGCCAATGGAAGTGATACAAAGTGAGAGTAGTCAAGATTTGTGCTTTTAACTGCCTACAGGAAAAGGAGGCGCAAATAACATTTATGAGTGACAATGAAACCAAAAAACGAGATGAAGAATATAATGAGATTCCTCATGACACAGCAAGAACGATAAATCACACTTGATCATTTCTACCGTTAATACAGAGAAAGAGAAGCCCTGAAAGGTAATCAAAAAGCAACTTCAAATACTGACAATGTTTATTAAAAACTACTACTACCTAGACCAAACTTTAAACAGGAAAATGCTCCTAATAGTCGCAAGGAATTACAAAATAGATGATACATAGTAAGATATCTTAAGTATACTTTTTGTGTTGGTGCAGCAACTACACTCATCATAGCATGAGAGCATGTAAAAGTTAAAAGAAAGAAATATGAAGAAAAAAACTATGAGCAAAAACAGATGTTATCACAATTTCAGGTAAAAGCTCTCGAAGATTTGATAGAAATATACTGTTTTTTTCCTTATTTGTCTGCTAGCATGGACAAAATCAAATGTTGGCGCAAACCTCATCAATTATGGTTTGGACCTTTTCTGATGCTCTTGCCACACTTTCAGCAGAATTGCCTTCTATGACTGCAATAAGTAAACGTAATAGTTTAAAAACAAAGCTGAAAATAAGTATTTTGGATTTCAAATGCTGATCCTATTTCAATATAGACCAATACAAAATGAATGTATAAAGGTCCGATCACTCTGAAAGCAATATGCTATCATGACAGTCACAGGTATCAAATAACATTAACAAATTTGGATGCCAACTCTATTTAAGACTTATCGATAAGAACACATCACAAAGGAGAGACCAAAGGCAATGATCATTAATTAATGACAAGAAAGCACCTTATCACAGCAAACGTCTCCACAATTTTGGTCATGAAAAGAAATTACAGTAGGAGACATGAAGAGAGCTTAGGCATGGAATTTCTGGAAAAGAAAAAGAAAATGTAATATCACCAAACATTACTATTAGAAATAATCGCATCAGACAGATGATACAAGCATCACAAATAGAGAATAACTGAGAGGCGGGTGACTATGATTTGACTAGTTTCTATATAGACATACAAATGACTACTTCATAGGCGCAACACTATGGTGATTGAAGTGCTTATAGATCTAATATCACATGAAGAAAGGTTATCTCAAAAGATCTATGATCTCTAAAAGTCAATGCGGTAGCTAAGAATAGAACACGATGAAAACAATGGATCTATATACGCGCACTAGCGGATTATAGATTAACCTTTGTTGGTAAGCCTACATAAGGTCCGCACAGCTATAAGTGTGAGATTTAAAGAGTTTCTAGTCATTAAGAACCTCTATCATGCGTGAAAGACAACCTACATACCAATATAACAATGAAATGGGCCCAAAATAGAACAGAATATACAGAGGATTCATGTCATCAAACCCAACTAATTTCGGAGGGAGATATACCAGGAACACCAAAAGTAGGTCACAGAAATAATACAGTAAGCATCAGAAGCAAAAATCAGGTAGATCACATCATTATGATTGAATCCAATAACTTAATCAAATATACATAATCTGAACTGAACAAAATCAGCCAAAAAGAAAGAAGCTACTCACTGAGACAATCTTCCTTCCGCGATAATGGAATTATGATTTTAACTCCCATTTCCTCCTCAATTTTCCTCTGTGTTGCACCTCTATATACAGAAACATTTAAAGCAACATATCAGTCCCTCGTTAATAGCTTAAGCAAGAACCCACACAGAAAGTCATACCCTTTCCCTCTGATGAATCGCATCAGGGAAGCCCCTGCCTGCATGTATTTGGAAGTGAGATGGGAGTGATATGTGAAAACGAAAGCAAAGAAATTTATATCTGATGAAACCCATTCACAACGAGTTTACATGAGCTCAAAGTGAAGATCATGTAAAGAACAGCAGCCATGTAATACCATAATGCTTCGGTAATCTTTATCCTCACTGATTCTGAAAACACTTGATTCTTCTCTTAAAATTTAACAACGTTTAAGAGTAATCCTTGCATCCAGACAACGTTTCGAATAGTAGGATAGTACAAAGGAAAAAAGCAAGTCAACTGATAATCTGCAGCTGCACCTACAAACGACCAAATTATTACCTCGACTGTAACTGAATGCTTCTGAGCTGCTGTTTTTCCTTCTAGATCACTGCCTTCACTAATCTGCATTGCCTTAGTGCTACGAGTTGCGTCAACTACATCAGTTACCGCTTCAACTTCACTGCCCTTGGCCAAAACTGTCGACTCATAGAGACAGTGCATTAATCTTCTACATTTTTACAGAGTATTCTACATAAGACTAGTATACTTAATGATCAACAGCTGCTTTATATAACAATCTATTCCCGATATAACAAAGTTTATTTTGAATTATTTCGATAGCTTAACGACCTAGAACTACTAATACAATTCGATCAAAACATTTAGATAACTGAGAAAATTCACCTTCAGTAGACGTTGATTGAGTAGAAACAGGTCTCCATGTTTTGGCAACCATTTTCCTTTTTTTCGGGTCCATTGCAACACGAATAACTCCTTTAATATGCGTCCTCGAGGTATAGTTCAAACCACACGAACTAAAACATCTCTGCAACAGTTAAATTATCCGGTAAAATTCCAGTAACTTACAATTTTCATTTTCTATTTCAATTAGCATCCACATATATATTATGACTAATAAACTTAAATGACTCTGAAAAGAACAGAAAACAAATTGTACCTGTAAGAGTTGTGTGCTCCTAGGTATTACATGAATCGTGGTGACTCTGTACAAGATGATTCGTTAAATGCTACTTACTGTGCTTATTATATCCTTAATTAATTTAATTAGAAACAAATGAAATATTTATTGTGAGTTGCAAATGGTAAAGTTCGCACCTTAAAAAAGACCTGCAAGCTATCATTCGTCTATCTCGTTCGTCAGCGGTGGCGCTGTAATTAATAAGTCAGCTGGAGGCTTGATTTTAGTAATGTTATGGACGAGCAAAATTCTACTTTGGTTCCATAATTTTCTTCTATTGTCTCCTATGTCCCAAAATAGATGACAATTGACAATTGTACCAAAAAAACACACACCCTCAGTCTCGTTAGCTTTTTTTTTTTTGTTCGCTCATAGTATTAATTGATCTTGAAAGCAGAAATAAGAGTTAATATTTATTGAAGAGAGAATAATATAGTGAGTAAAGTAGCCAAAAATACCTTCTCATTAGTATTTTTTTAAGAGACGTGACGGAGAAAGTATTTCAGTTGCTATTCAATGAATCAATAAAGTAGGAGTTTAACATATACATAGAGATTACTAATTATTAATTTTATAAGTTTTCAATTAATGATTATCATGTAAAATTTATATGTAATTACCTTACAAATTATAAGGTTGTACAAATTTTTACACCATTGATGTACAAAATTTATAGTAATAAATTATAACGATTTTGAATTTTATCAGTCGAGGATTATACTTTAGATCAATTATTTATCTCTACATTTTGCTCTAAGAGAAATATTTAGAATAATCCACCGATAAAATAAGTATATTTTACCTATATGTAGTAAGAAGAAGAACAAAGGAAGACGAAAAAGGAATCCTCACTTTCTTTCTCCATAAATGAATTGTAAAGTGCTCTCTAACATACTTTTTATATATTAAAGTTTGATTACCAATTACTATTTTGATCATTATTTGATTTGCACAAATTGTCATGAACGTCAAAAATTAATTTGGGGTAGAGTTATATTTGGTCAAAAATTAATTTGATTGGACCATGCAATATTATCGAAAGACTTGGAATAACAAAGGCAAAGGGGCATTGAAAACTCACATAATAAAGTTGAGTGGTCAAAGTGTAACATTCCAACTTAAGTGCATTGGAGACTCCAATTTGTAGTACTAATCAAAGTCCATAACTAACAAAAAAATAAAAAATAAAACGATTCTTTACACAGCAAAAAAGCAACAGTGTGAGAGTGAGAGTAACGATGCTGGAAAGAGTGCTCTCATCTCGCAGGGCGGCGCCGTTCAGTGACGACGGAGACGACGACGGCGACGAATCAAAAACACGAAAGCACATCTCGTTATTTACAAGATTCACAAATTACTTAATTCGAACTGGTCATCTTTGGCCATGTCTTCTAATAGGACTCGTAATTGTAATAGTCACTTCATTCGTTTATCACAGCCGTGATTTGGTGTGTATTTCAGCTTCTTCTTCAGATCACATTTCTCGTTTGCGGTTTTTTGGATTCGATGCACTTGATACTGATTTCGGATCTCTCGGTGTTCCCTGGTGTAAGTTCATTAAATGCGTTAGTTTCTATTCAGATCTAGTTTATGTTGAGAATTGCATCGTAGTGTAATAGCCGGTATACATAGATTATACACTGATCATACGCGGTTATACACATGTTATGTGTTTGTTATACATCCGCTGACTATTTTTTTTTTTTTTGGTATCCTATTTGGCTTATTTTTCCTTCAGATGAACGGCTATACATTTGATTTTGTTTGAGGTTCTCATGATTATAAGAAACCTAATGCTAGGGTTTACCTGTTGTAAAGTGTTCATCTATAGGATTTGTCAAGGTTTAAGTAATTAGATTAACATTTTTTTATTCTTTTAGTGTCACTTTCGTAGTAGGATCAACCTCGAACAGCTTGATTAAACCGGACAAGGGTGCTATTGCATATATAGTTAATAGAGTGGTGGTTAAGAACCATAAGGTCTTAGGTTCAAATACCGGCGGAGGCATAAACACTAGGTAATTTCTTCCCATATATCATGAAATTAGTCGAGATGTACACAAGTTGGCCGGGGCACTATGATTATTAAAAGAAAAATGTTAATAGAGGGATTAGGTGTGATTGAGGCATTTAAGTGGGAGCTGGTTGTTGTTTTAATCTAATTTGTAGTTCCCTATTTGATAGTTGTTTCCATGGAAATTCATTGCTATAATGGAGAATGGTTCTCACATGTCCAAATGTTGTTTTATGGTGTACTATAATTGAAAGTTTTATCCTCATGTCCAGAAATAGTACATCTAGTTCAAGACGAGGACTTTTTCATTACTTTGTATATATGATCGTTATAAAGCTTCAGGGTGTATCATTAACTGGGTTAAGTATAGCCTCCTTCACTTTAGTGTTCTTTCATTGATGAATAACTATAAGCTTTAGAGTTTGATATAAACTGGACTGATTGGCTATTTATTTGCTTCAGTCTGACATTTAATCAGAGCAAGCTAAAATGGTTTATCATCATTTCATTATTTTATCAGCTGTTATTTAAGTTACGCTTTAGATCTATGGTCAACAAATGAAACATGTATATTTAATTTTACGTTGATATCATTGTCGTTTTATGCGTAAGGGAGAAGTTGTTTCAAAATTAGTTATGGCTATTTGAATATTTTCAATTCAATTGTTGAGCACATTTAATTAATTTTAGATCTTGTCAAAAGGCAGATCGAAACATGGAAAAACTGTTGAATGGACCACAAAGGATTTAATCAAAGGTCTGGAGGAGTTTGTGCCCGTATATGAGACACGACCCATCAAGAATAACATGTATGGTATGGGGTTTGACCACAGCTTTGGGCTCTGGTTTATGGCTCGATGGTTGAAACCTGAGTTGATGATTGAGAGTGGCGCCTTCAAGGGACACTCAACCTGGGTCTTAAGACAAGCAATGCCAGATACGCCTATCATCTCACTTACACCCCGTCATCCTGAGAAGTATCTCAAGAAAGGACCTGCTTATGTTGATGGGAATTGCACATACTTCGCTGGCAAAGACTTTGTTGATTTTGGAAGTGTTGATTGGGGAAAAGTTATGAAAAAACATGGAATCAAGGATATGAGCCAGGTTCTTGTCTTTTTTGATGACCATCAAAATGAATTGAAAAGGTATTTTAAGTTTATAACATCGAAATTCTTCATTGTGGGCTTCGTTAAAATGTAATTCCTTCAGGCACTCTTTCTGTCTAATTGTTAGTATCTATTTCATAGCAGTATCCAGTGATTCTATGGCTTTGCCACTTGTTGCAAATCTTTGACTCATTGTTCTCTGTTTAATTGGAATTTGAACTTTGATTGATAGACTGAAGCAAGCACTGAAAGCTGGGTTCAGGCATCTTGTGTTCGAGGACAATTATGATACTGGCACTGGAGACCATTATTCCTTTAGGCAGATGTGTGATCAATTTTATATAAGAGGTATATTTTCACTTCACCTTTTCAGCTTTAAAACAATTATTTTTACTCTTTCAAGGCCAAAACAGTCTCTTTTGTTGTTTATTGCATCTCTTCTATTTTCCCCCTCTTTTGAGCTGATTCCACTTTTAATTGGAAAATTTCGTTCACCTTTCTTGGCTCTGTGTGTGGAAGAACAAATAAATTGAAGTATATTCCATTGTTTATGCACTAGTATTCCCCTCCAAAACTAATGATAACCATAAGAGCACATTGGTTCTTTGCCTCTTTGTTGTTCCATCATAATGAACGGGTGCTCATATGCATACGACATTGGCCTTTATTTATTGTACTCTGGAAGATGTAAACAAAAGCTGCATCTGAAGTTGTTAAAGAACTACCCAAATATCATAAAGCCTCTGTGCTTGTAGCATATCAGACAACATGATCCGTCTTACTTTTGGTGAATCTTCTATGTGAACTGAGAGTTGTATTCTATGTCTTCAAATATGTATTTTGCTTTATCATCAAGTCTTTTGTTTGTTTACATGTCCAACCAAGTAACAACGTTGTTCTCTGGTTAGGTCACCTTTTTCTCTTGCAGTTATAAGGAATCCGTCGATTTTGATTAAGGGATTGAAAAATACATGGTTATTAAAGATTAATATCAGGGATGCCTATGTGAGTTGGAACAATTGGAAAGTTGGTAATACCATCAGGAAAATCTGGAGAATGATACCTATTTGCATTTTTTGGTGTGTATGGAATGAGAGAAATAGAAGATGTTTTGATGGAATATCAACTCCAAATCACTCTTTGAGAACTAAATGTCTCTTGTGGTTATACAGTTGGAGCACCTTATCCCCTGTAAACTCAGCTGACACCTTTTTGGATTTTGTTAACTCCTTATCCTTAGCATAGGTCTCAATGTATGGAGTAACAAAATCTCTTTTGCTTTTAGAATATTTTGTAATATTTTGTACTTTTTGCATCTTCTTGATGCCGTTTAGTGATAATATCCTTACTTCATCAAAAAAAAAAAAAAGATTAATATTAGAAATTAATAGGAAGAGAATGTGATATACAAATACAGTTTAGAATAGAGTATATATAGATCATATAGTACTGATGTGATGCCTAGCATGCCGGTTCCTTAGAGGAATGCTTTTCATTTGTGAAATTAATGGTTAGGTACTCCTCATACATGATACATTTTACCCCATCATTTCCAGGTGGAGGCCATAGCTGCTTTAAGGACAGTGATGAAGCTAGGATCAGATCAAGAAGGAAGAAATTCTGGGAGAAGGCCGTCGACATTGAGGAACTTTGTGGTCCTGGTGAAGCTTGGTGGGGTGTGAAAGGGCAGATGCGGGATGATTTTAACCACAGCAATAAGGCAATTTCTTATGCAGAACATTTTGAAAATAGCAGGTTCGTAGAGTCAGTGTTAGATGTTTACTGGGAGCTCCCTCCTGTGGCTGGCCCTTCATTAACTCATCAGACAAGGTACGATCCGGCTCGTGCATCAATTCCTATTGTTGAAGATGGCAGATATGGCTTATTTAGGAGGCTTGGGTTATCTAGACTGGAGGCATCTGTATTCAATGGTTACACTCAAATGGTCTATCTTCAGGTGTCACAAGAATGAGATTTCAGTTGCCACTGCATATAAGTTGTAGTTCTGTAACATTTTTTTTTTTCTTTTTGGGTCCAAAAGTTGTAGTTTTGTAATACATCTGATCACTTTTCTTTTTCTGTTCATTTAGTTCTTTTTGGTGTAATTCCTGAGACTCTGTCTCTGTGCTGCCAATACATGTTACTCCTACAATCTTTCACATGTCCACTTATGCCCCGATTACTCATAACATTTATGCAGAATCATGGATGTCTGATAAGTGAAATTGATCCTTCCTGTATAACATACCTGTATTTTAGAATGATGGTTAAAAAGAGAATGCACTATACCCCTGTTGTTCCGCTGGCCTTTTATCAACTCTTCTATCCAAATTCAGTGAGACTGAGACATACCAGCAACTATGACAGGGCACTCAGAAAACGGGAGAGAGGAAGATTCATGCACGAGTCAGTTTGAATTCTTGAAGTTAACTCTTGTTTATTTTAGAAGAATTACTAAGTTGATTAAAAGCTTTTTATAATGATTTTTTGTTTGCAAATATACTTGCTGGTAGCATGTGCAAACAAAAGTTGCCACTCAAAAGCATTGACTGGCCAGATGGAACAGTGTCGCTGCACTTAGTACATCCTAAAACTACATGACGGGTATCATAAATTGAAAATCCTGTCACGAAACTCTCAATAAATCAGCCACTACCATTTTATGCATCAGACCTCACAATTGTGGTGCTCTTTCCTGGTCTACCAGGAGCTTCATGTTCTTATTCTTATGTTAAACGGGAAAAGGTGTAGGTCCATTAGAGGGGTGAGTACGAGACAGTACTATTGCAAGTAGCAAGCACTAACAGTATTTGTAGGGAACACATAACACTCAACAAAAATCTCGGAAATCACCAGTTATATCTACTTAAGCCAGTGCTTCCTTTCAGGGAATGCTACACATCTAGTCTAATTCCAGATACAAAAGAGAGCAATATAAGCATTACGGCAGACGGAGAAACCATTGGAGGGTTAATGTTTCAATCTCTAATTTTGGTTCTTGCACTTGTTTATGGCCCTTGGAGCTGCAAAGCAAGAGAACATAGTCATTCTACATCCTCCTTGAGGCATCTAATAGTTTGTCAATAAGAAGTTTAGACTGGAGAAAAAGAAAGGAGTATATAGTATGGGTATGATCTCAGTGAGTAGGACATACCTAGCCCGATTGCATCTGAGCTTTTCATGATCCGCAATCTCTTGCATGAACTTATGAACATCCTGTCATAACATCCAAATTAAATGATGAATGGATACAACCTTTTGATATATTAAAGATTCTACAGAAAATAGACTACAAGGAACAGAACCCCGTTGCAAACCACTTAAGGAAGAGTAGAGAGGAAAAACAACCAAGAGAAATATATACCGTTAGTAGATGATATATTCTTTTCGCCAAACAGAAATAACCATGTTGCTTATAAAATCGATAGACTCAGTATTAAAATTTGATCTTGTCTTCAGACTTGGAATGTTTGATAGAAAATGTGGAGCATAAGATGGTTAGGGACTTACTCCCAAGGAACGTCGCCAACAAGCATCCAATCACCATCTTTGTCTTTGTAAGTCAGCACATATTCAGAACCATTGAGAAGATCCATCAAGTGACTTTCGCTAAGTTCCTCTTGCCCTGGAAGACTATCACTAGCACACTGCCCTGAAATAATCGCACGAATATGTATTGGATAAACATATGCAAGAAGACTCAAGGCAAAATACTAGCAAAACAGACACCAACGATAAAAGTTACTGCTCCGATGCCAGTTATCTAAAGAACAAGAGCTAGTGCTTGAATATTGAGAAAGACTATTCAGGTGCACCCTGCTGGTTGGTGACTAATCAAATTTTTTCTGGATTAAAATTTAGAAATAGGACTTCCAAAATCCAAGGATGTTAATACTTTTATCAATTATTGGCGCACTACCTTGAATAAGTCACAGAATCATGTATCACTTAGACACATTGATCTCTACACTCTACCCAAAATACTAGCAAAACAGATCCCCACAAACAAAATTTCTTCTCAGTGTGCTGGTTATCAGAAGATCAAGGGGCGACTGTGCTTCAATAATGAGAAAGACTGTTCAATTTTCACCAAGCTCTTGGTGCCTGATCAAAGTTTTATGGATGAAAAGGTATGATTCAACGATGGGAATTGCGAAAATGACTATACTTTTACCAATTGAATGGTTCTATTCTTTCTTACTTTATTTCAAAGATAAAGTTTAATCAATTATTAATCCTGTTCGTTTTTATAACCGAGGAATCTTCGAGAGTCAGTGGTGCACAATTCAAAACTAGTTCTTTTTATTCTTTTTATCGTCTGAATGGAAATTGTCAATTCTCTTTCTTCAAAGACTGAGCAGTGCTCCTAAAACCTTTACATGAATATAGTTGTGTGCATGCAATAAAGAAAGAAATTATACCAATACTAAAGCAGCTGAACATCTTTTCAAGTGCTGATGAGAGCTCTGCATAGTTGCTACAAGTTTTGATGTCAACCTTTCTCAAATATGGAGCACCATCCATGCTAACCTTAACATAAAGGCAACTTGAACTTGATTTTCCTTCACCATCATTGTTCTTTGATGAAGTAGTTGTAGCCAGGGTATTTTTTCGAAATGATCTAATTGGTGGCCATCCAACTACTTGTGTCCTATTTCACAACATAAAAAACAATCCATTTTAACCATAATAGCATAAAGTTGTACTAGACTAATAAAAGATAGTACAAAAATAAGTTTAGTAACCATACGTGAAATTAACTCGAGAAGATAAGAAAGATAGAAAGGTTAACTAACTTTGAAGATTGAGGAGCACCATTTTCATTTGATGGAATAGACTTTTTTCCTCCATCAGAAAATACCCTCTTAGCTCTTGATGTAATACTATTGTTTAAAGTATTCTTATCCTCAAAATCTTTCCTCTCAGGAGACTCAGAACCTGGCAACCCAAGTCTCAGCTCAGTCTCCTTAAGGTTAAGAATATCATGTTCTAATGGTATAGACATTGAAGAACAAGTTGAATTTCCACAACAAGAATTCAAGAAACTATGGACAATGGCAACTTTGTTAAGAGGACAATATGGTTTTGTTGATGCAGAAAAAAGAAACTTTCTTTGGTTCCTTTTTGTAGACTTCTTTTTCTGTTTGGAATAAATGACTATTCCAAATGCTTATCTAAAAAGATTTTGCAACTTTGTTTTAGTTGGAGTTGTTTAAAACCAATAAAAATAGTTAGTGCTAATTTGTTTTTAGTCCATGTTTTGTCTTTGGGGAATCTTTGGTCGGAGAAACTAATGATGATGATTTCAACTTGTCCATTTATAATCAAATGTGCTAGACAGAGTTCATTATTAGTACTGTTATGTCACATATGACTCTAAAATAGGTATGCAAGTAGTAATGTATGATGAAATACTAGTACCTCCCTCAGTTGAATTTGGATTGTTCATTTGTTTTTGGTTAGGTTATTCTTGTTTCTTTCCTACTTTTGAAGGCCTAGTTGGATTTATGAAGATTAATTTCTGTTAGATGTTTTTGTCATCCTTTTATGTAAGACAAATGGAGTACTATATAAACAGTTAAACAAGTTTTCTGCCACTACTCTTTTTTAAATACTCTCTCCGTTCCACTTTATGTGTCATAATTTGATTCGACACAAAGTTTAAAAAATAAAAGAACACTTTTGAAATTTGTGGTGTAAAATGAAGTAAAGATGTTCGTGTGGTTGTAAATCATTTCAGTAATAACAAAACTGTAATTTTGAAGTTAAATTGTTACCAAATTTAGAATACTGTCATTCTTTTTGGAACAGACAAATAAGGAAATACTGCCATATAAATTAGAATTGATGGAGTATTTCTTAGAGTACATTTTGTTGTATTATACAATTTAATATTCGATTTTCTAGTTCAATTTAAAAAGTTGAAGAATGCACATTCCCATTCACATCAAAATTCATACTCTAGTATCCTTCCACTCCAAATAGCAAATAATTTTGTTTGTTCTAGTGCTATTGGAATAAACGAATATATACAAGCCTAATTTCACGTGTGTGCGCCTAATGCTTACTACTAGTGGACCCATTCCCTTTCCAAATGGATGACTTTGATTATATTGTCTTTTGTCACCATGCTTGAAGTCCGGTAATTATAGGTGGGGATAGGTTGGTCATCAAACTAGCGAGCCGAGCTCGAATCGAGCATAATCGAATTTACTATACTACACAGCCGAGTTGAGTCGAGCCGAACTTTATACCATATCGAGCCCGAGCTGATTTTGAATAGAGCTCAACCGAGCTTTACCAGAGTTTGACAATTTCATACTTTAAGCTTTTAAGCTAGAGAAAAATGCATTATTGCTGAAAATGAGCTTTGACCGAGCCGAGCTGAACATTGAATGAGGCCGAGCCGAGTTGTGCCTCTTTTTAAAACGAGTCGAGCTCCGAGCCAGCTCAGCTCTATGCCCAGACTTAGGTGGAGGTTGTATTTTGACTACCGGATTATCTGAACTCAATATTTTTAATACACACGTTATAAAGTACTCTACTTTAGCAAATATTTGCTTTGAACTTATAATTTATCGAGTAATAATATAGTGATCAATTTAAATCGTGACTTTGCATCTGCTACTGCTAGAAACTACTAAAACACATACACCCACAACAAACTGTAATACTATTACTATAATCGGATCTTAGAGTAAAAATTAATACTAGTATAAGTAGATGGAGAGAGGAGATATAAAAGCGCTGCAAAAAAGTTAACACGATTGTGCTGCTAGCAAATAGAGGGACAGCGATGTTACAAAATATAAATGATTTCTTTTCTCAGATGAGTCAATTCTGAATGCTTTTATTTTGTCATTTTAAGGGGAAATCAGAGGGGAACAATCGAAATCAATGAGTAAAAAAGGACAATGAATTAAATGTCTGAAGACATTAAATTATAGAATTGATGGAAAGGCTGACACAAAAGCTCAAAAACGTAGAACAATCACATAAATAGAAAAGGATCAGACGGCAATTGTTTGATCAGTAAAATTGTCGCTGCATAAGGGTATTATTGATTCTGCTATGCTTAATACCCAGTAAAAAAATCTGCCTACACTTATAAAGCATATGATTCTCTGATTTGTTTTCTTTATTGGTTTTTGTAACATGAGTACGTTTCTTTGCTTCTTTAACTTTTTTACTGAGGCTTTATTTTTTACTGCACGCATGTGTAGTCTAGATAGGAGTAATTATTAAGCAAAACGAAAAATAAGCGACGCATGCATACGTGCTTGAAGACCTTTTGTCCACCACTAGAATTGTGGTTCCATGATAATCACCAATTCACTTTTAATTTGATGTCGAATCAAATCTAGTGAAGCTTTTGATTTGCGAATTCAAATTAATCAGATCACAAATATTACGTATATTATTGGGTTTCAAGGTTGTTGGCTCGCAGCCGGCAGGTTTCGCCGTGGTCGGTTGAGAACGAATTATAAACTAATTTGCTAGTGCTTTGTCCAGACTTGACCTGCAAAGTTGACTGGGAATTACTAGTAAAAATAATTTTGTTTATTCACTTCTGATTTTGTGGCCGTAAAAAGTAAAACCACTTCAACAAATTTGGGTTCAAAAAGTTGTTTTTCACGTGTGGTGAAAGGATCAATTACCTGTGTTTCCCTCAAAGAGGAGAAAGGAGTGTTGCCCGCCAGCAATGCTGGTCGGACAAAGTATAATCATTCATCTACCACTTTCTATGATTTGTATTTAATAGGGTCAGAAATTATTCACACCGACTCGATATGATTATATTTAATTAAAGATTTTAATCTTAGTAGTTACTATAAAAATTAGAGTGATAAAATATGCCACTTAATCATGGTTAAACAATAATTATACGTATAAATCAAACATATTTTGCACTTTTGATTTGATGTAAGTATTATGTGCGAATAAATTTTTTCTTCTGCAGTCACCTGCTGCTCATTCTAATTTCCCTTTAGCAAACATGGCAATAAACAAGTGCATTATAATGTGTTCATGAACATCAACACTATAGATCAAATCTAAAGTAAATATATTTATTTTTCAACTTCATATTATTTGAATATAATGTATACGAAAGGAGAAAAAAAAAGCTATAGAAAGTGCGCCATGTGCCCATGAACTTGAGCACAAGAGATGAGAGATCTTACTAGCAATGGATGCCCACTAGTATTTTACAGTAACCATTCAAATTACTGATTATCCTTTTGTATATAGACCATAACTTATCATCTATTACGTTATGGGTGACCAAATGATGTTCCACTTCTCATGTCATCTCATTGTATAACGACCATTCGTACTTAATACCAGGAATACTCCAAGTATCTAGCTTTTCTAGTGAATAGATTGTATCCAATTAACAATTGACAAGCACCAAGCATCTAACCCCAGCTTCAAGCTTATTCACGGACCTTTAGAATGGGAACCTTCAATTAATCAAGTGTTTTTAATGCTTTACCTGAGTGCGGATATAATGACGATGAACCCATTTAATCAACATGTCCTGACACTATATTTTGTATCTAATCTAGTGCCTTCTCTGATTCTATTAATGGTTTAACTTTTGAACCAAATGAAATTACACTTTTTTTGGACATGAGAAACAACGGAAAAGGGTCATATCTACCCCTCGATTTTTAAATATTAGTTAAGTCCAACCTCCGTTATACTTTTTTTATTTTCTTCCCCTACCGTTAGCTTTTTTGATATTTTTACCCCTCCATTTAACGGAGACCCCACCCTAGCTTTTCCCCCGCCACATGGCATTAATCTAAATCCTCACCTTTTTCTAGACCATCAATTAGTAACAAAAATCCTTAACCCAAATCACACAACCTGTTTTACATATGAAACACACAATATTTAACAATTAAATTAATTTTGCCATGTGTCTAACAATTTAATAAAAAATTATATCTTTATATTTCTAAAGAATTTTCATGGGCGAATTTAGAGAACTAAATAGTGGCGATTTATTTTTGCCTTCTCCGGCGATATTTTCAAATCAAAATGTGTAGAGTTTGATTATATACTTGGCTATAATTTTTTTTTTTTTTGGAAAAACCCATAAATAATCACTCATATATAGTGTATTATTTTTCTCAAACCCAATTAAAAAATAGACATAGCTTTTAGTCAATTATAACGCTATTTTGTCTCTTTAATAAATATTAACTTTTATTTTAGGGAAGCAATCAAACGAAATTCCACGAATCATGGTTGTTGTCTTTTTATTTTTAATTTTATGAAATTTAAAATTAGTCACAATTGAAATACATATCATATACAAATACGAATAACAGATGTATAAATGACACGTAATAAGTTAATGTAAAAATATTTAATGATAAATAAACTAAAAAAGATAAATACATGCTACATATCATGTTTGTGCAGCATAAATAATAATTCATAAATAATGGATGAATACATGATAAACAATAAGAGCTTATATACAAAAATATTACTAGATAAGTAGTTGTTTAATACATACATACATACATACATACATACATACATACATACATACATACATACATACATACATACATATTAACACTTTTAAAATTACATTTGGTGCATGTTAAGTATATATTTAGAAAATAAATTAATATCTTATAATATAAATTGTCCAAATAAAAAACATAGGCTTTGTATACTATTAATAATACATAAGATATATTGGTAAAAAAAATTAAATAATTGATTAAAAACTAAAGCCATTGATCAAAGCTTCACAATAATTATTAGTAGTCATAGATAGGCGACATTAATAAAGAATTTTTCTTAATTAACTAATGAGTATTAAAATCTGACACGTTGATGTATTTTGGATAAACTAGTGCACATTGCTAATGTTGATTTTAATAATTAGAGATCACGATTGTGGAAATAAGAAAAACAATTGGGAAATAAATAGTTTGGGGATGGGTTAAAAGGAATAATTGCTTAGATGGCTGCCACGTGGCTTGGGGGTGGGGTGGATGAATGTTGGCTCATAGCTCCGTCAAAAATAAGGGTAAATTTGTGAGTTTTGGTAATGGTAGGGACAAAAAAATGAAAAAAATATAATGGAGGTTGGACTTAACTAATATTTAAAAGTCAAGGGGTAGATATGACCCTTTCCCGTAGAAACAAACCAAAAATCTCAAAGTGGTCCTGCGTCTTTCTTCAAACATTAGCGGACTCGAGGTAGTAAAATGATGCGGTCAATAAAGTAGAATATAATTGAACTATGAAGTTCCTCCAAGGAAAAGGCAATAGTGGTCAATTTGTTCACCATTAAAGACGAAACATGAGATGAAGGAAAATGGTTATAACCACCCACATTTAGGAGCTGCCTTTCTTCCTGTTTGCCGTCACCAGTTACCGGCCTAAATTGTTGATCTGATGAAATTGTTTCATATTTTAAACAATTTGTGAGGAAGGAGCTGCTTACTCTAATCGTTGGATACTCATCTATCAATAATTCTGGGGAAAAAATGTTTTGGATAAATCTTGCAATATACTACTTACCGGGACTTTTTAATTAACTTACTCCTTGGTCAGTTTTTACATCGGCAATAGACCTGTAAATTTCGACGTATCTTTCGGACAACACGAATTCTTTCAAACAATCATGTCTAATCTTTGTGACATTGTGTAAACATTCCCAAACTCCTAACCCCACTGACCTTTTCTTATTCACCAAATAACATATTGTGACTTTCCATACTCTAAACATAGATGAAAGGGCATATTCTTGAATATAAACCAGATGAAACAAGTTCATTTAATTTATTTTGGCGTACCCACACAAGCAGTCAATATGTCCGAGTGGTTAAGGAGACAGACTCGAAATCTGTTGGGCTATGCCTGCGCAGGTTCGAATCCTGCTGTTGACGTTCCTTTTTTCCCTTTTCTACACACAATTCTTTTTTGGATATTGTCATTTTTCCTTTTACCTATATTTGCTGCTCTACATGCAATCGCATGAAGGCATTTTTAGTAAAAATTTCGTGCAGGGGCCTGTTTGACGCGCGTTAATTGATTTGTAGCCGTCATAAACAAATTCGCTGAGAAATAGCCATCTCCGGACAAATCCCAGTATAAATACTGGGGCTTTGATTTGTTCAAAGCCCCAGTATTTATACTGGGAAGCTTCAGTAAATTAACCCCAGTATAAAATACTGGGGCTTTGAACAAGTTTTGTTCAAGGCCCCAGCATTTTGTTATGGGACTTTGTATAAAGCTTCAGTCCCATAACAAAATGCTGGGGCTGCGAACAAAACTTGTTCAAAGCCCCAGTATTGTTATGGGACTGAAGCTTTATATATAAAGTCCCATAACCCATAACAAAATGCTGGACTGTGAACAAAACTTGTTCAAAGCCCCATCATTTTGTTATGGGACTGAAACTTTATATATAAAGTCTCATAACAAAATACTTGGGCTTTGAACAAGTTTTGAAAAATACTTGTTATGGGACTAGTCTGGGGTGTTTTTCCAACGCTAATGGAGCTTAAGTGTGCGCGCGAATTTTTGGCTATTCTTCAATGAATTTTGAAACGGTGCATAGTCCCCATTGAGCGCGTCCAAAAATGGCTAGTGATCAAAATTTGCCGCATTTTTACATCTCGAGCATAACATTGTGGGCACTTAAAAAAAGATCAATATAATGAAGCTCTATGCTTTGGTTATAGCCAAGATTCAATCAACAATGTTACTACTGTTTTAAAACTTGGGTGTAAATTCTATTAGCCAAACTTTACAAAAAAACAAGTCTGTCCATATATATGTTCTTTACCACACAACGTCCAGACCAAAAATGTCATTATAAAGAGCTCTTATTAGCTATGCTAATCTCACTATTGAGTGTTATATCTCTGAAAACTAGATTCACAAAGTATAAGTTGTTGTTGTCAAAAGGTAAAGTTTATATCTCATCCTTTGATTTGAAGAAAACAAAAATAATAAATGTATTGGTAAAAATTGGCTTGCATATGTGGCACCTCGATTGTATGGCTCAAGGAGAGCCTAATGGATGTTTGTGAATTATGGTTCGAGATAAGCAATGAAATCGCCGAAGTCATCAACCGAGGACGAAGTTCGTGCTGCACCTTGTGAAGTATCATCTCGGTCAGTTTACAAGCTCACGTCTCTGAGGGATAACTCAAGCCTTGGTGGATAAGCCTATATTTAGCGGAGTAACCTCCTTTTATTTCGGCCCATTAACCTCACTCTCAAGGGAGTTGAGACGTGGGCGAATTAATGGAAGACATAGAGAACATGGCTCAAACTTTTTGTATTTGTTAGTCTATAAATAGCTCTTTGATTTACAATGTAATCTTCTAGAAATACATATTGAAACTCTGACAAAATTTGTAGTCAACCTCATATAATGGAATTTCGTTATTTCTTTGTCATTTGTGTCTGACTTCGCTTATTATCTCAGCTTTGATACTCGGTATTGCTTGTATTCTTGACACAAATTCAATTCGGTTTAGGCCAATACAATAAATTACATAACTTGACAAGCTTTTGTTGATATCAAACACAATGTATAACATTAGTATTAAAAAAGGTACATATACAATAAGATCAGTAAAACAAAATCTTAACAACTTATCAAACTACCAAAATCTAATGTTTTCCCAAAGCTACACCATACAACCTTTGTAACTGTCCATCAACTTCATCAGCCAACTCTTGTTTACCAAAATTCTTAAAACCCCTTCTTAAAACCTTAGCTACATATTCATCAAAATTCTCTAAACTCAAACCCCATCCATTCTTTTTCATCAATTCATAAATCCTAACCGTTGCTTCAACCTTTCCAGCTTCAATCAACGCTCTCACGACTCGAACCACTGACCTATCATCACACTGAATAACACCTTCGTTTTCCAAATCAAAAATTAATTCATCAATATGTTCAGTCATCCCTGTTCTAGTCAACGCTAGCACCATGTCAGCATAAAGATCCAAATCAGGAACTTCACATTCTAATTGAACAGATGGGAAAACTTTGAGGGCTAAAGTGCAATAATCTTGTCGTAAAAGCTCTTTAAAAGTGGCTATAAGATCTGTTTTGATTAAACGTGAGATGGTTTTGGAAACTTGGGGTTCGATTAAAGAAGGGTCTGTTCTTTGGGCTCGTTTTAATGCTTGTATTGCTTGGATTGCTTCTATGCTTAGTATTCGGCCTTTTACTAAAGGTCCACGGTTGCTTCGTGGGCCGCATCGTACTGAGAATTTCCTTGTGGTGGTCGATGATAGAGGAGAATGTTGTAAGGTGAAATTGAAGTTTGTGGATAGAGAAGAGGCCATGAAAATGTGAGTGGTTCAAACCTCAGCTGCAGGGGTGTGAAATTGTAAATTATACACAAACCTACCAATTATTCAAGGAGCGGGTTGCAAAAACCTGGACTTGTTTTGCCTCTTTTATAACTTGGATGGCATTTTTGTTTATTTTGTTTACAGTTTTGGTACCCGAAAGTTTATACCTTGCCAAAAAAGATAGTAGTATAGTACTGTACTAGATTAAAATGGAGTAATTTTTACACTGTTTAGTATCCGTAATAGTCAAAAAAATTTTGTAGATATATTTTTGATGGATTTTATTATATTAAAACTGAGATATATAAGGTATAGTCTTAGTTTTATGTATTTTAAATTTTAACCTTCACATTTTTAAAAAACTTGGAGAAAGGCATCTTTGTTGTTGGGTAAGTTTATCTTGGGATGAGCTAATCACGAGAATGCAAATGTGGATTTAAGTATTGAATTTTATGAGTTCATGCCACTAAACCCATTAACCCTTTGAAGTACTACCATTATCGTATGAATAATTCTGAGATTATATATAGAGTACCATAATATAAAGTTCAATAAATGAAGGAATAGATTTAATTCAAAAATTATTACTACCATTTATACTTGTAACCAAACGGCCACTAAGACATTACGCAAAGTTATAATGAATACGAAGGAATTACTATATTTGAAACCAGACTAGTTCTAAAATACTTTATTTCCTTTTTTGTGCAAAGTCTTCATTAGAAATTTATTTATTGAAGTGTTAATTAAGTTATCCCATTCCCATTTTTTAACCAGGACCATTGTCTTGAATCAATCAAAGAGCCTTGTTGATTTAATAAAGGGAACTAAGACGATTAACTTAGCTAGCATTTTGAGGTAAAGCTTTTTGCTCATGTAATTGTTGGTCTTTCTTAGACCCCGTCGTCACTTCCAATAAAGCTACGAGTTCACGAGCAAGTGAACACACGAGCCATGTTTCAAAAAAAAAAAAAGTAGAAGAGGAGGGATTTATTTTGTCATGTTAATGTATTTTTGTGAGGCTTGCACTATGGGGTCGTTTGGATAATTCGATAAGAGATTATACTTTCGAAATAAAAATTGGAATTACTTATTTTTTATTTGGTTATGGATATTTTTATAAATTGAAATTAAATTTATGTTATATTTATGAAATTATCTTATCCCATGTAAATAGTAGGATAAATTATTCTAAATTTTAATCCCTTAAAAATCATGAGTAAAGTACAATTTAACTTGATCTTAGGTGTTAAAAATGTTAGAAGCCACATATAAGAACACCTGAAATTTGTGGGCATGAATAACGATGACGAACTCTTTGAGAATTTCAATAAATCTTTGCGACTTCCAATGTATGGTTCATCGTTTTTAATCTCAGAGACGAAAATACCCTTTCCCCCGTAAAAAATAAAAATAAAAAAATTCTAAATTAACCGTTACTCCATTTGCCAGCACTACACCTGGCTTGTGGTTTAAGAGATTCCTTTCTTCACCGGAAAGAACTGCCGGCGGCGGCGAAGACTCAATAATTAGAAAATGGATAGACAAACCCTAGCTTCTTCATCTTCTTCTTCTTCGGCGGCACCGCCACGAGCAGATGATTGGCTCAGTACTTACAATAAGTTACTTCCTCGGTGGCAATCTATTGCTTCATCTCATCAGGTATACTACAATTTCTACTTTTACTTCAATTTTTGCCTTGTTTCTATTGTAATAATTGGAAGAATACTTGAAATTTTGAATTATTGAGTGAATGACCTGGAATTTGGCTGCTTCCCTGTTATTCTAGCAATGTTAGTTTATTCGTTTCGGTTCATATAGTAATTTCTGGTAAAATATGACAAATTCCTGAGTATTGATAAGTTTATTCTGGATATGTTACGTAGAGACATTCTAGTGGTGATATAACTGGAATTTTTGTTGCTTAATCGGAATTACAGAAATAGTTTAGAGCTACTAGGAAAGTGTGGAGGTCGAAGATTAGGCTACAAGGTTAGAAGCTAGGCAAAAGTTAGAAGCTAGGCAAGCGATTTTTGACATATTAGCATTAGTATCAGTCTTATAAAAATATACTATTAGTTTTGTCTTATTCTTCGCTTGTACTGATACTATTGTTTTGTTTACTATGGTTACCTTTAGTTTTTTGATGTCGGTATTTTCATCTTGCTTTTCTCAAAAATGTTTTCGGAAATGCTTTTCTTGAGCCGAGGGTCTATCGGAAACAACCTCTCTACCTTTCTCAAGGTAGGGTTAAGGTCTACATACATCTTTTCACAGGCTTTCGTACTTGTGGGATTACACTGGATATCCAGTGTTCCATTTCAAAAACACTGGATATTTTTCTGTCGTTGTTGTTTGAAGCCGCTAGGCTTTCGTAAACCAAGATTAGCTAGATGCTTCAAGCTCTGTCACACTTGGTATATTCAATATTGTTAATGGAACAATCGTAGATGGACTTTATTCGTGTTGAGCTGTTGAGGGAGGAGAAAGAACCTAGCTGCTGGTTTTGGTGCTTCATTTTTATGATGTTTAGGAAGGATATACATCGTTTTAGGGAATAGACTAAGTCATTTCATAGAAATCTTTAATTGATTTCTAATGTGTTTCTTCATGGAAACACTACTACTTTAAAGCTCATCCATATAATTAAGAAAATGATGTTTATCTACATGTATGAAGATTTTGAAAGCACGTGTTAAGTGTTCCTTTGCCTTTTTTTGGGGGGCCCAGGAAAGGTGAGAGATGATTTAATTAGTAGGCTTTGAAGTTTTATCGCCCACTAATAAGTTTCCCATTGCTTACTTCTTTTCACAGTCAGCTATTCCAATTTCAATATCAAGAGTTAATCAGGTAGATGCAGGAAGATTGGACATTGAAATGTCGGCCATGTTAAAGGAACAGTTGGTCAAGGTCTTCTCTTTGATGAAGGTACATGTAATGCAACCTTCTAATTTGTAAGGAAATTCATCAAGTCTTCATCATCTGTGTTATCGATTTTTACATACATTTAAGTTGCTTCTGTGTCTTTCTTTTGGAATTAGCCAGGAATGTTATTTCAATTCGAGCCAGAACTTGATGCTTTCTTGGAGTTCCTTATCTGGCGGTTTTCAATTTGGGTGGATAAGCCTACACCGGGTAATGCCCTAATGAATCTGCGGTATAGAGATGAACGGGCTGCTGAATTGAGAGGAAAAGGTGAGATAGCATCCTTGCTCAATTCTTTTGTTCCATTGTGTAAGTTGCACCTAACAAAATCTTCTTTTACTGTTAAAATAAGGAAGTTGCTATTACAAAGCTCCTTTTTCCATATGAATTAGCTGGGTACTATGCCATTATTTATTCTACTTTCACTATTTTTGCAACTGTTGGTATTGGATTGTCCAAACTTGGGACTTTGGTGTTGCTAGTTTTTGGGAGTTGGTATGTGGAGAGACCAGTGGTTGAAAACTTTTCAAACACTTTAAGGTTAGAGCTTAGGTAAAATCTTACATTTTGAGGCTGAGTTCATGGTTGAATGCATAAAGTGGCACTTCTATTTTTCCTCTTTACTTATCAGGTTATCAAAAAGAGTTCCATTTAATGAATTCAGCCCTTCTTTTCAGATAATGATAGCACCTCACTTTAACTTAATTTTTACCTTCCATTGTCAGTTTCACTAAATTGTTTTTTCTAAAAGTAGTTGGTTTGTAATCTCCTATTTTTTATGTCTTGTCTTTTGAAAATGGAAACTTAGATATTTGTCTGACAAAAAGGCGTCATTTGGAGTTTTAACTGGGAATCTGTGAGTGAGATGAACCTGAAAGCATTGCCAATCAGTGTCAATTACCATCTGGGGACATGATCTCATTGATTATCCAAAGAATGCGAGATTTATTAGAGCCATGAATCTTGACTGTAATAAGAGATTAAATATTTCGTAACTTTGAGAACTCCAAATAGTATTTGGCAATTGTATAATATCAATTGTGAAGGAGGGGCTTGAGGGAGTAGCTTGAAAGTCTTGCTTGCCTTAATTTCTACTTGGTCTTTCATCAGCCATCATAGCTCAGATTGTAGTTTTTCTTTTATGCATGTGTTAGTTCGAACGGGATTAGAGGGACCTGGACTTACTGTTGCTCAGAAGGTATGGTACTGTGCTGCAACTGTTGGTGGTCAATATATGTGGGCGCGTCTGCAATCATTTTCTGCTTTTCGAAGATGGGGGGACTCTGAGCAGGTATAGTCCTATCTTACTCACTCATCCCATTTGTTTGTTGACATGCATGTGTTGATGGATACCAATCTATGATGGTCAAGTATACTCTTGGCAAACTGTATTGAGATGAGTAAGACTGTAAGAGCAATGTACTTACTCAAAAAAAATGAGTAAGAGTAATGTGGTGGGAATTTGGCATAATTTCCCAAGCGGAGGTCATTTTAGAACTACTCAATCAAATTGAGAGAGCCCGAAGGCTCAGTGTCATGAATAAGGTTAATGCTGTACTGCTTTCGAAGGCACGTACATTTGAATGGTTTAATTTAAATCTTATTTTGATGTGTTGTCAAAATAAGATCTGAATTTAAACCTTTCGAATATGCTGATGTGTTGTCAAAATAAGATCTGAATTTAAACCTTTCGAATATGCTGTCTTTGAATAATTTTGATCATTGAAAATAGACTTTTAGCAGCAGTAAATTTATGAGAAGAATATGATAAGTAAAATAGTTACTTTAAAGTGCTCAGTAGTATGATTTAGCCTTGACTTGTTAATCTTGTGGTTGCTTCAGAGGTCTTTGGCACGCCGAGCATGGTTGTTAATACAACGGATGGAGGGGATTTATAAAGCAGCATCTTTCAGCAATCTACTTCTATTTCTTTACACAGGAAGGTACATCTCTGATTTTAATCACTTTTTGCTTCTTATTTCTTTCAAAAGCATGAGTGGTCAGTAAATATCTTTTGCTTCTAATCTCTGGTTGCATATACTCCCTCACTCTTTTGGATCCATGATACGATCACCACTTAAAAGAAAATAAAAGGATAGATGAATTCCTATAACAGTTGCTCTATGCCATACTGCTTATCTAAAAAAGAAAAAGAAAAATGAACTTTTGCTACTTGAACTAGTGCTCACTGCTAGCAAGCAGTGGCATAGCCAGGAATTGACTAAGGATGTTCAAATTTTAAACTAGTAAATACATTTTTCCGATATGTGGATGTACCAAAGGAAAATTTTTGATGAGTTGGTGCACCAAAAATTTAAATTTTAATACAATTTAATATGACTAATAATTGTGTAAATTGAGAAGTCAATAAAAAAAAACAACAGTAGTGAAAACATAATTCAAATATATCATTATCTACCATTCATCTCATGAAACGTTTTTATTACATTACACTTAGTTATCATCCCCTTTTTAGAAAATGTCAAAGAAGTCTTATATGATTTGTTATAAGAAACACAATTTGTGATTAATTACTTTGTATTTATTTATTAGTTGTTTCTCAAATTTTAATAATAAATAAAAAATTCAAAAAAACGGGTTTTCCATTCAAGTAGAAGAAAAGATATGCCAATGGGGCAAGACTAATCTTCAATTAGACTGTGGAATTTTTGGAATCTTGTTGTTCTTATGTGAGATTGAATTTCCAAAGTTTAACTCGAAATACAGCCAACAGTAGACCTTGTATATCATAGGTCTAGCTAATTTATTGCCAAAAAATGATGTGAATTGTCGCTTTATCAATTCGAACCTGCGGCACTAAGGAGATTTTGAACACCGATGACCACTGGGCTGAGACTATCAGATGTGTCAAGGGTGTTCAGAAGGCAGTATATATTCATATTAACCGATACTTGACCTATATATACAATATAATTTCCCGGTGAAGGGTGTTCGCCTGACCACCCTCGGGACTACATAGCTCCGCCCCTGCAAGCAAGTCTTTCATTTAATATTGTTGCTGGCATTTTACCGATCAAAAAAAAAAAAAAAATATTGTTGCTGGCATTTTTGAAATTGGTTGTCCATTGAAACCAGATTATTTTCTGGGACGGCTTTGTCGTCCACAAATAGGGGAGATACAGAAATCTTAAAATGATTGGGCAATGATAATAATTTATGGATCATTAGAGGACAATGTAAAATAGCCCCCAAAAAAAAAAGAAGTTAAAAACATTGAAGTTAGAACATCTAGAGACATTCTTGGTAGCAAGGGTTAAATGATGAGCATGTCCGTGCATGAGTTGACTGCTGTTGGTGTCACTGTCATTCACATGTGACCATTTAATAACGGTTTAACTGTCGAGCATGTCCCCTGCATGGGTTGACTGCTACGGGTGTGACCTTTGTATGTGACCTTTAGATCGACTGGAACTAAGATTGTAAGGCTGAAACTGAAAATCTAGATCCATTATTGGTAGCAAACTGTTAGAGTATGCCCCTGCATGGGTGGACTGCTTTAATTTTAAAGTGCACTGTATATGTGAGTCATGTTAAAAGGGTTTAACTTTTTATTGATTGACTGCTATGGGTGTCCTGTATATGTGAAGATTGACTGGGTTTAAGAATATTACTTTCCATATCTTTTGAGATTTAATGGTTCTTCTACATGTATCGATGACATACAGGTATAGGAATCTCATTGAAAGAGCTATAAGAGCCAGACTTGTTTATGGGAGCCCCAATATGAACAGAGCAGTGAGCTTCGAGTACATGAATCGCCAGTTGGTGTGGAATGAGTTCTCGGTAAATCTCCATCCATTAGCAGAGTGTCGCAAAATTTATATGGTTGTTTAGGAAAAGAAGTGAATATTGATGACAAATTACCTGATCTATATCTGCAATTTTGCAATCGATGATCCTTTAGGAAAGAGGTTATTAACCTCATCAAAATTTGAAGAGGCCCTTAAAGTGCTTTTCCTTTAGCTGTTTGATGCTGAAGGCCTAACAGATCTTTTACTAACCTGCGTCATGACTTCTTTTTTTGGTGGGTTTAGGGGGGATGGAGCTCCAAAAGTTGGTTTTTGCAGTTAAAAGAAGTTGTTGATTGTTGGTACTTATTTTGACGAGCGCAGCTGTTTATAGCAAACAATATAAATGGAAGTACATTCTCAACTGTTCTAATATGCAGGAAATGCTGCTCTTGCTTCTTCCCCTTCTCAATTCATCATCAGTCAAGAATTTTCTTCGCCCATTCTCAAAGGACAAATCTTCAGATTCTTCAGTGGATGACACTTTATGCCCAATCTGCCAGGGAAAGCCGTCAATTCCATTTATAGCTATCCCTTGTCAGCACAGGTACATATGGTGCATGGGCTTACAATTATGCAGTAGAATTGCAATGCAGTGTATGTTCCAAATGTTATTATGTCTTTAATAGGATCTCTTTATGTTGAAACTTAATCAAATTATGAGTAGAAGTTTCAAAGAGTAAGTTCCATTCACTGAAATTGCAGCATGACAATCTCGGGCTGTTCAGAGCCTTGCATCCTCCTATTTCGTTAAATGAACTTCTCATCCTGTGTTTTATAGGCAACCATGGCTTTCAAATTTGGAGCTAGTTAATCCTCAAATCATGAAGCAGAGCTAGAAGAAAATTTTCTTTATCTAACCAATTCATATTTCGATATAATTAGGACATTCGGAATGATCAGATACCATTATGAACTATCTATTGTGATAGCTGTGCTTTGAAAATAAAGATTTATAATGGTTTGCTTCCGAAGTATTTGGTATGACTACACTCTTGTGTACACAATAGACAACACAAATTTCCACTATAGTCAGTTAACTACAGAGGCATTGCATCTTTAGATATTGTAGAGGGGATATCTTGCTTGTAGCCTCCATTTTGTCGTCATCTGGTTTGAGAGCATGTGTGTCGATTTTGTTGCTTTTGGTCTCCTGCTAGTAAATAGTGTTCATGTTGGTTTTGTTTATTTCTGATCATTATACAGCTACTGTTACTACTGTCTTCAAACACGGTGCTCCGCTTCTCCGTCTTTTCGTTGCCCCAGATGTGGCGAAGCAGTAGCTGCTATGCAACGAGGTAGTTTAGTAAACAAGAATAATCAGAAGCAATAATTTTTGTGCAAGGTGATATGCAATGATGGGAAAAGCAAAGCTTCAGTCAAACTAAGGATCAAAGTTGTCCAAAGATAATATTACTATTGAACTAGGAATGAAGATTCCTCCATAAAGCGGCTGGCTGCTTTATTGAGTGCATTCCATTTTTAAAGTTTTTTGTCTTTTACAATGTAGCCTCTTTTGTTAATCTCATTTTTTATGTTTATCTTAGTTTGTATCAAAAATTTGATTAGTCACAGGTCACAATTGATTAAATTTGTGGTCAAATGGCTCGTAGCTTCAAGTTAAAAGAAAGGTGAAAATGGAAAGAGCAAACCTTCATTTAGTTACTGAGGCGTGGGAGTTTAAGCTGTATGTAAAGTGATGTGCAGGTTATAATTCTATAAACTAGACTGATAGTAATAGTTAAGTATGACATTGCTGTTTTTATTGCAAACGTGAAGTAGCCATTTAATATTCTTTATGGGCTATAATGGATGAATTGATTAATTTGATTGCATCAAAGGGGAGGACCTGTAATCTTTAAGCATTATATTTCCTTCTCAGCTTCTCTTTTTGGTTGGGTCTACAAGGTCAAAAAAGCTCAAACAAAAACTACACTTCTCCTTGAAGGCAGATAGCAGTTTGAGCTCAAATGCTAGTTGGGATAAAAAGGGTGCATTCCGTCAGCAATAATACTTCTGAATTTGTGCAATAGGTGCTTTAATTATATCAGCTTTTAGTTGTACTCCGCCACATGCTAATCCTATGTGTCGTTGGCATTGAGTTTCCATATGGTTATTCAATATAAGAATTTTCTTTTTTCTACAAGAGTCACCAGTATGATTTTTTCACTTTAAAAATCATTCAACTTACGAATTTATCGACAAGGCCACTAAGTTTTGGTCAGTGACCGCACAGTGGTAGCAACACGAAGGTGATTGGGACGCCAATAGGTAAGAGTATATAGCCACAAGAAAATTTTGCACAAAGCCAATTTGGCCAATTGTCACAACTTGCTCTAAATGATGCCCTCCCCTTGACCAAACAAAACGATGTGGCCGCCATGGTGAGGTGGGGGTGCTTTTTATCCGTCTTACCTGCACTCATTTCAGGTCACTTGCACACGGGAGATGTAGGGGTTCTGGATTCGGCAACCCAGTAGCTGTGACATGACCTTGTATTTGTATTAAAAAATTAATTAAACATGTACAAAAGTTAAATCTAAAATTCAATTCATAACAATTAAGGTTATTGTCTTAAAATTCAGAAGCAAAAAAATCAAATTTTGGATTCGCTTCCGCTTGCACTCTATACAGGCCGACGAAAAAGTAAGCTGTTCGATTTGTTTGGCAAGTTGCTAACAAGTACATGCACGCCTGTGTTCCTTCCATATCAACTTTTATCTAGTTTTATATCCCGTTTATAGAGAGCTACTTAGTGGGTTTCTGGCAAAGCTTATAAGGGAAAAGATATTTATTTTTTTCAAAAAGTACTTATTTTGAAAATTGAGGTGTAGCCAAATTTCTAGGAGAAAAATAAGTGTTTTTGAGCGGCAGCAGAAATTATTATTCTGATGTGGGGAAGAAGCCAAAAAAAGTAGCTTTTTAAAAGCAGCAGTAGTAGCTGTTTTTAATTTATATCATTCCAATTTTTTTACTACAAATACTTATACATTTAATTACCCTATTTATTTAACCTTATGATTATGATATATAAATAGTACATTATTTTTTTTCTCCTTATTTTTTCTATCCACACCTACAATCATTGTTGAACTTTGAATCAACTAGGAGTAAAAGTGCTTCTCAAATTAGTTGGCCTACTTTTATGAAAAACACTTTTAAAGAAAAATACTTTTCAAAATAAGTAGTTTTCAGCAGAGTTAATTCCTAAAATGGTTGCTGAACTATCGCAAAGTATCTAAAAAAGTCAATTTCCTTTTGTTTGAGACAAAAATATCATTCAACTTATCCAAAGTACCTTAAAGTTCCAAGTTTACGAACTCCAAGTTGTGGTTAAGTTCACCAAAAAATGCTGACGTGGAATTATATTTTAATTCTTTTTATTAAAAGTGAACCCAATAAATATTTTAATTTTTTTTAAAAAATAGACACCAAATTATTTATTTTGTGAGAGACTCACATTACCCAACCCAAAATGAGTTTTTTTAAATTACTTGAAGAATGTAGTAATTCAAAAACCGAATTTTATTGATGTATGTTATAAGTGTTCTCAAGTCATGCTACAGGTAAAATGCAAGATAAACTTTTAAATTCTCCCAACCACAGTAGAGTTTTAGCATGACAAGATATTAATCACATAAAGAGATGAGAACCACCCAGAAGTGCTGCACCTACTGAATGAACTCTGAAGAGAGAAAATTTTGGTCGCACAAAAAATAGCAAGTCAAGACATTCAGAGAATGAGACTTAAATGCCAAGAATAGACTAGAATAGAAAGGCTCAACGAGCCTCAACTCATTATACTTTGATCCAAGCTATGTTGTGACTTGATAGCTACTTAAAAGACCTGACTCATTTGCACCTTTAGTGAGGAGCAAGAGACACTAAACTCTCTTTTACATAACATTACAAGAAAGGTTAATGTTAATATTATTTAACAAATAAAAGCTTGTCTAAATATCTCTTCAAACTTTGGGAGCACCATTGTCAACAAAAAAGAGTAACATACTATGTTAAAATAAGTTTTTTTACATAATCAACAAAAAATAAATTCCAAAATAATTCAATCTAAATTTTTGTAGGAGATCTTGTCTTCTTCTTTTTGAATAAGTACAATCTTCAAATAATCTTAAAAAGACCCGTTTTGGGTCGGGTAGTATGTGAGTCTCTCAACTAAAAATTAAATTATTTATTGGGTCCACTTTTAATAAAAAGAATCAAAATAAAATTCCACGTCAGTATTTTTCAGTGACTTTTAACGCACAACTTCGAATAATGACTTTTTAAGGTACTTTTGTGAAGTTGAGGGATATTTTTGTCCCAAATTAAAGAAAAGTGACTTTTTAAGATATTTTACAATAGTTCAGTGACCATTTTAGGAATTACCTCGTTTTCAGAAGCTTGGCCAAACATGCTGTTAATTAGTAGGCATTTTGGCAATATTTGGTTGAAGTTGGAAAAAGGTATTTGAGTTTAAAGCTGAAAAATGTATTTCAAGCTTGAATAAAATGAAAATTTGTGAGCGGAACTATTATTTAACTTGAATTACTCCTCAAACAAACTTCTTAGAATTTTTCTATTCTGATATAAAAATACCTGCAAACACTGATATACTATAATTTATGCCCAAACAAGTATTGACCCATTAAAGCTATTGTCTTCTTTCGCTTTTCTTGACAAGAAAGATCTTTAAATTCCAACGAACAACTGTAACAGTCCTTCCATTTTAACCATTGACAGCAATTATTGAGCAAAGTACTAGTCGTCCTCGTCCAGTACTATTAGCAAAGTCTTTTCCCAACAACTGCAATTGCGTTTAATGTATGCATAAGATGAAATGTCACACATAAGTACTGATTTGCTCGAGCAATACAATTTGTCCCGACGTGTTAGTTATGTCGACAGTGTGGACAATGAGATACCTCTTAAAACAGAAGATAGAAAAAATTCTTAGGCTATATAACTAAGAGAAATGTTAGTATCAATGCAATTGATAAATGAACCAAGATATAGAAGGTAGCTTACTATTGCTATAATTTATATTTCAAGACATAGTAAAAGCTAAGCTCACATTGATTACTTCAGAAAAGAGCATGAGCAAACGTTAGACGATAATATTAAACATTTAATATCTTATGATTTACTCTATGAAGCTGGCAGCTGGATCCATAGCTAGCTAGTTAGAGAAAATTAACAATCCCTAAGTTACCACCCTAAATCAAGGAATTAAAACCCCACGAACATTTGTTTTTTTATGGCCTGAAAACACTCCCCCACCAGCCTTTCCCTTCCCCCACTTTATAATAAAGCTAAAGCATGAATATTTTTTCTAAAAAACAAAAAGAAGAATAACATATATAGTACATATATAATTGAATGATGGAAGACTAGCTAGAGAGGAAAACAAAATAAACCCTCAAAGCTTGTCAACCCCACAAGAAAGAAATACTTCTATTTTGTTGAAAGGGACATAATATTGGTTTCTTCAAGTACCTCTTCTGAGAAAAGCAAATACAACCCTGAAAGCTTCAACAAAGTTCCGTTTTGGTGCACACACAAGGAAAGAAGACAGACAAAGCTATAGCTAAAGTAAAAAGCCACTACTAAGAGAGATGAAAAGGATTTCTTTTCTTGTGTTTGGTGTTTAATGAAGAAATAAGTAATACTACTACAACTTAAGATGTGTTTGATCTCTACAATAATATTATATCATCAGCTGTAAGTACTGATGGCTAGTGGAAACCCTACTAACTGGTGGAACAACATGATGTTGAATGGAAACATGCATCCTCCACATGAATCTCATCAGCAGCTTTCTTCTTCTTCTTTACAACATTTTTATGGATCTTCAAATTTTTTGGCTGATAATCCAAGCCAAGATCATGTCCCTTCTCGCTCATGGAGCCAACTACTTTTGTAAATCTCCTTATCCCACTTCAAAGTTTTAACCGTGAACATTACTACTTGTCTTTGTATTTAACATGTTCTTATGCAAATTAAACTTTATTCATGGATCCTTTTTTATCAAACCTCAAAGGCTTAAAGTTTAATTTTGTAGTGTGATTTTAAAACCTCTTTCTTCAAGTTCTAGCTAGCGAGCTATGGCCAATAACTTTTCGATTTCGAAAAATCATTCATGCTATACGAGTTTTGAATTTTAAGTCTTATAGATCGAATATGGACATCATGAGCTACTTTATATATTACAAAAGTATTTGCTGCTTATACATTTTCTCATCCTTCTCCCATACATGGATTTTAGAGAAGGAATTAATTAACTTGATCATGCATAAGAATACTCTTATTACATATAAATTATTGGAAAGTTTATCACAAACCTCCCTTGGTTCTTTTCTATTGCAATTTATTGGGATAATTATACGTGTGTTAATATCCAAATTAGTGTGGCGCTTTGACTTGTTGTAACTTTTCTCCTTTTTTTTTTTTTCATTCTCATGATCCTCTTTGTGCCCTTTTAAATTGCAGGGCTGGATTGTCTAGTGATCAAGAAAAGTCCGGTATGAGTCATTTTCATCAATACAAGAAGCTGGAGAATTGGGAAGATCAAAGTTTAAATTCCATCCAACAATATCCATTATCTTCTAGTTTTAGGGTTCCTGTTGTTGATGTAAAGCCAGAATTCGTAGGCCAAATGTACGGTAATCACCATCATCAAGATTTGCCAGCAGTTTCATCATCACCAGCTAACTCTTGTGTTACCACTACTTTGAACTTCTCGTGTAATAATAAAAGCAATAAGGTGGAAGCCAAGCATCAACATCCAGACCATTCATCTGAGGTAAGCAAACTAAAAAAAAAAAGAAGTCAAAAGTTGATTTCTCATCTTATCTTGCTTAAAGTCAATAAGTACATCAGTAACAATCCAAAAGGAAAAGTTGATTTTATGATAAAAGCCAAAATAGGTGCATGATTACCCTAAAGAATTAATCATAAAAGTGAGATTCATGGGTATTTACTCATTTTGCTAGGTCTCACCGTCTTCTCTATAAGCTCTCAAAATATGTTTTGCATATACATTTCTTCGGTTGAATTATGTGACCGCCTCATTTTATTCTTTAAACTATTATGGAGGATACATTTTTTAGTTACTTAGTATATCTTCTAACATTTAGTTCACTGATATCTTTTATACCATTATTTCTCTACTCCATGAAATTAAGAGTAACAGCACAAGCAGTGGAGGTGTAACTAAGAAGGCTAGAGTTCAGCATTCCACAGCTCAACCGTCTCTCAAGGCAAATATAATTCTCTCTTCCATATTAAATTACTCAAATCTTTACTAGTTTTATCATTTACCTTCACTGAAAACTATGCATAAAAAATTTAGTAAGTCTTATCATTAATTTAGTTTGTTTATATTCGGAGCTGCAGGTGAGAAAAGAGAAGCTAGGAGATAGGATAACAACACTTCACCAGCTTGTTTCTCCATTTGGAAAGGTAAAGTAAATTAAACCTGTTCTTGTACAGTCTCCTAATTCGTGCTAAACTTAGCCTCCTCCCCATGCTATAGTTTCAGGAAGGAATTATAGGACTGATGAAGAAATGCTAGTACTCCCTAGACTAACTTTAGAATCAATGTAGCTAGTGCTGTAGTTTATGATGAATTGAAGAGCGTATACATAGAGACCTTTCAAACTTCTCCGATATATTCATTTAGACATCTACACATAGCTGACTCGTTCAAGAGGTACAACCTTTAGTTCATGTGTCTAAATGAAAATATCGAACAAAGGGACGGTATATCATATGTTTAACTAATTGTTGTAGGTTAACTATAGTGTAAATAGTGTAGAGAACATAACCCCATTACATGTGATTACCGGGAACAGATTTTAATCTTTGCTTTTGCTTTAATCAAAACACATGAAGTCCTTTATTTAAAATTAAAAGTGTTCAACATAAGAAGATTTGACGAAAAAGAAAGGAAAGAATGACTCGAGTTTAATTTGGGGTTATGAAGCATGGCATATGTTTCTCTTTTGCAGACTGACACTGCCTCCGTATTGTCAGAAGCTATTGGCTACATCAGATTCCTTCAGGCCCAAATTCAGGTCTTTTATTTCTTTAACCTATTTTCCATATCTCACTGTGCCTTTCTAAATATTCTTCCAGCTAGTAACTTTTATTCTATTCCTTTTATTTTATGCGTTACATTTTTCTTATTAATTCTTCGAAAAAATTGATAATTACATTCTTCTAGCTTACTCCTTTATATCATTATTATTATCGCCACACAAATATTATAGTATAAAATTACAAGCTTAAGAAATTTTTTTTTTAATTATCATGAACGTTATGCTCGTGACAATGACACCGCTACATAAATTGAAACGGGTGAATAGTTTCTTTTTCAGCAGCGTTTATCGTTAAAATTTCTTTTCTCTCGTGCACAACATATGCAGGCGTTGAGCTCTCCATACTTGGGCAATGTAGCAGGAAGCATGGGTCACACTCACCAACAATCTGTAAGTATCTGATCGAGCTGTTCTTTTATTCACATTTTCCAATGAACGACCAAGATTCCTCTTTCACATTCATCATACACGTGCATGACGTGCCTAATCATATTGGATTAATTGGTTAATTACACGATGAATAACAAATTTATTCCATGATATCAACAAGAAATAGTTGTTTAATCCTCAAAGAATTTGATCATGGCTAGCTGCTTTATTATTGGATCCCTCACCAAAAAGCATCACTTTGAGAAGCTTTGCGAAGTATCAATATTACCTATTCAAAAAAGAGGTTCTCCTGAAGTGCAAAAGTTGCTAACTTTATCTACTCAAACAATAATTGAGGTTCTTGAATGACATAACGCAATAAAAATATATTCTGCTAAAGAATTAAACAAGTTTTCAGTGAGTCCTTTCATATATATATACAAGCTCGTATGTATTAAACATTTTAATTTCTTTTCATTTAGTTTTGCATGGTAAATTCATGAAAGAAATTAAAAGCAGCATTGTATATCTCTAGCTTAATTAAGTACTATAGCAGTAATACTCTAAGCAGCAATAACAACTGTGATCAAATATCGAATCTTCTTCATCAGTTCCATATAGTAATATGATTTGGAAAAATATATTTTAGGAATCTCAGCATAAAGTCAAGGATTTAAGGAGTAGAGGGCTGTGCTTGGTTCCTATATCTTGTACACAACATGTTGGAAGCGACACTACCGTTGGTGATTACTGGGCTCCGGCTCTAGGGGGAGGATATTTATGATTAAGATTTAAGTCGGTCCAATGAAAGTACCGGACACTTGGCAGGAAACAAAAAAAATGTATGTGTTGAATCGCGATTCCAGATATTGTTGCTGATGAAGTGATATGATATGATAATGGAGAATGAGTGATATAACATCAGAAGCAGTCACTCTCAATACTGAAGTCAGGGCTGACTGTTGCTGATGCTATATATATAGTAGTACTTCATTTTGCATTCTTATAAGTTGGAACAAGGATAAAGGTGGTATGTTGTATGGTTCAATCCCAATATGATCATTTTATTTTATTCAAGAATAATCGTAGACGTGCGCTATAAGCTAGTAGTTGTTGTTTATGTACTTAGTCTGAGTTCAATTATAGATGCCAATTTCTCATTTTCTAATAACAATGTGGGACTAATAACCTATAATGCAAATAACCTACTACTACAGTATACATGAACTAACAATGTGAAATTTGTTAGATAATTTGTGTATAAGAGTTAGTAAATCCTATTGATCTTTCTTCTTCAAGTAACTGTAGACTGATTATTTTTAAGTTTATTACAGCCTCTAATTATTTCTACTAAAATATGATAAATGAACTAAACAAAAATGCGTACTACCAGCTCAAGTGCTATATATATACCAACTTTAGGTGAAAAAGGAGGGAGACTTTGAAATTACAATGGGAGGCTGATAATAACTCATTAAGTAGTTTTGAGTTGACTTTTTAGTTTAATTAATATAAATATCGAGTTAAATGGAAACTACTTAATTAACGCTTCCCATAATTAAACTGTGCACTACATTTGGATATTGATTTGGTACGAATGGTGAGATGACCATAAAGGGCAGTATCATATCCTAGTTCTTTATGGAAAAAGGGCATTGAAGTTCTTTAAAGTTTTTTCCCCCAAATAAGTAAGTAATTAATAAGTTTTCAAAAAGCTTCATTTTTAAGTACCTTCATTATTGAAAAAAGCTTGTTAAAATTGGTATATCAATAATTGATTATTTGCAAGCTACTTATAATTTCTCTTAGAGTTTTTTTGTTACATCTCGCTATGCAATTAGCATAGACTGATGAGAAAAGTGCCAGTTCCCCACCTACCTTCACCTTCAACTCTTTTATTTTCAAGTGAAGAATATAAATATGTTTAGATTATTAAAATAGCTTTTTAATTCCGTGATATATATACAATTTTTCCTCATAACAAAAGAGATATGTACAAACACACTAGTAAGGGTGGAGGGGTTAAAGGAAGGGGTCTATCACACACTATATATGGAGTGTGGGATAAATATGCATAGGTCAGTCCACTATAATTTTCCACTAGCAAAAGAGAATGATTAAAATAGAAGAGGATGCAAAAAGTGAAAGGACTATTGGTATTGTTCAGAATGTCCAACAAAAAAAATTGACAATATATGTGGCTAACACAGGTCAATACAATCATCAATTCATGATCATGTTAAAATAACACAAATAAGATATAGTACCATTATGTTGTCTACTTGCACTTTATTAAAAGGTTCATTTATTTAGAATACATATTTATATTATTTCTTGTAAATTCAGATTGTGACAGCTTGGAATGGCAAGTAGCTACTGCCGTTACCAATTTTGATTTCACAAAGCAAGTGCTAAAAATATTTTATTATACTTTTTGCTGGTATGATTCTTATTTCCACACCCTCAAGAAACGTTTCTTTAGGAATGGCTGGACGGCCAAGTTCTATTGTAATCCAATCAATAGAATGTATGTGGATCCTAAGTTAAAAATATGTGGATCTTTTACACATGTTTTGCAATATATTTATACTTATTCGATATTCCAAAAGACATTGCTTGTTACTTTAGGAGAAGGCTCAAGTCCCTTAATAACATCATCTTTTACTCATGCATTGCAATTTTTAGATTCATCATAATTCACCAAATGGAGTAAAGACATAAAATCTGTAAATTAATAAAAAGATACTCCTTATAAAATGGAGTAACGTTAACGAAATAATACTAAAATACCGTCATTCCTTCTTTTTTTTTCCCCCCCAGTGAATTCAAGAACACATACCAGTTAAAGCAAAAGTCGAATGGAGAAGCACCAAAGAAATGTAGAGAATCATAGTAATATGTTAGGATTCAATTTCTGAAAATGGAGAACCTTTTCAGTTGCGAGCATCATTTTTTTAGTAAATCTTTGGGTAAAAATTTCGTGTAGGGGCTGTTTGGCGCGCGCTAATTGATTTGTAGCCGTCAAAAATAAATTCGCTGAGAAATAGCCACCTCCGGACAAATCCCAGTATAAATACTGGGGTTTTGAACAAGTTTTGTTCAAGGCCCCAGCATTTATACTGGGAAGCTTCAGTAAACTAATCGCAGTATAAAATACTGGGGCTTTGAACAAGTTTTGTTCTAGACCCCAGCATTTTGTTATAGGACTTTATATAAAGCTTCAGTCCCATAACAAAATACTGGGGCTATGAACAAAACTTGTTCACAGCCCCGGTATTTTGTTATGGGACTGAAGCTTTATATATAAAGTCTCATAACAAAATAATGGGATTTATCCCTTTGATGGAACCTTTGTTATGGGAATAAATTCCATTATTTTGTTATGGGATAAAGTCCCATAACAAAATAATGGGACCTTTGAACATGTTAGTTCAAGGTCCTATTATTTTGTTATGGGACTTTCTCAGTCCCATAACAAAATACTTGGGCTTTGAATAAGTTTTGTTCAAAGCCCCAGTTTTTTGTTATGAGACTAGTCTGGGGTGTTTTTCCAACGCTAATAGAGCTTAAGTGCGCGCGCGAATTTTTGGCTATTCTTCAATTAATTTTGAAACGCTGGATAGTCCCCAATGAACGCGTCCAAAAATGACTACTGATCAAAATTTCCCAATCTTTGGCGGTACAAAATGACAAATTAGATTAGTTCGGCCCTTAAGTGTAATTTATGGTGTGAATTGCAGAACTATAGCACCATAGGAAATGATTTGTCTTTTTGACCAATATTTTGATGATTTAGCAAAAATGACATCTGCTTAGACTAGTTAATAAATTCAAATTCTTTGAATCTATAAATGACGCGGGACGACGAACTAGGATATTGGGGTCGAGGGCAAGTGTTTCCTAGACACAATATTTGTCCTCGACTCCTTTCCCGCAATCCCCTAGTTAATTGCCTTGAACTCTAGCGTAGACAGCACTTGCCTTTGACGCCTTCCACCAATCTTTCTAAGCAGCACTTGCCCTCGACCCCTTCCCATATTATCCAGCTAATAATTGTCTTGAATTCTTAGCTAGGCATTATTTGCCTTCACTCCTTTCCCTATCTCCCCGATAATTGAAGTTTAGCCTTGGCAATACCTGCACTCGACCTTTTCTCACATTATCCTAGCTAAAATTGTAGGCAAGACTTCCAAAAAGAAAAAAGAAAAGGAAGAGATCATTTTGCTAAAACTATAGGAAACGGGAACAATTATTAGAATCAGTCAAATTTGGGGATACTGGATGATACTTTTGGGTTTATGATACCAAAGGATTATTTACAAATCTATGACACCGGAGCAAATGGTTTGCCTTTTTGACTACCGTATTAGTGGTTTAGTAAAAATGACCTTTGTTTAGTTTAATGAACAAATTTCGGATAAAAATACTCCTATAAATCTAATTAATGATGCCCATTTCCCCACCCTTCATTTCTCCTTAAATACTGCTTAAGAGACAATACATGCCCTCAACTTTTTTCATATTCGCCTAGCTAACTTGAAGTGTTTCCTAGATAGCACTTGCCGTTTGACTAGGAAACCTTTGAGCTCTTCCCCACTTTCTCCCAAATAATTTTACCATCTTAAATGGGGGACAAACTCTCAAAATCGTCTTAAACGGCAATCGCTCAGAAGCAGTAAATTATGGGGACACGGGATGAATTTTTTTGCAAACAACGTTCTGGCATAAGACCTTTTGTCAAGGCCCAACTTATTTTAAAAAGTTTGCCTGGCCTATGTTGGGAATAGTTACCCCAGAAATAATTTACAAAAATAGAAGAGTACGACAACACAAGTTTCTTAACGTGAAAATTTTTTAACAAAAATTTAAAATAATTACGTATTAAGAGGAGAAAAATAATTTTATAATAAAAAATAATACATATTGTAGTCGTATACTACTATATACTTAAAAAAATAACTTTCGTTATTTTAAAGACACCTTTCACGTCACTAAGATATTGCTTTTGTTTTGGTGTACATAAACCGAAGGGCCAGCTGTGACCTTTTATATTGGGAGAGTCGCCATCCTAAGGACCAATCAGAAATCATTTGGCATTTGCAAATTCCAAACAACTTGTTCCACCACCAGCAACTTGTTATTGTTTTACACCAATGTATTTGCAATTTTTTTCTTCTTTTAATTGGGATGGACCCCACAGCCCAATTAATAAATATGATCAAAGCTCGAAATAGGATGTTTGGCCATGCAAACCTGTAGTTTTTTCAGAAGATATTGATTGGATAAATTCGAGACCAACCAAACCAAAACTTCAGTCTCATCTTTCTGGCAAGTCAAAGGTTGTAAATAGCAATGGAGTCTGAAAATTGTGGTAAATGGAGCAAAACCGCTCTTCTTGTCATGGATATGCAGGTACATATTTGTATTATTCTTCTGATTCTGCATGCCAGGCATCATTTCTTGAATAATAATTTGACGATCTCCACTTTTACTTATTTTCAGAAAGAGTTTATAGTACCAGGTGGTCCTGTTGCACTTAAAGGAGGTGAAACTATTGTTCCAAACGTTATCAAAACCGTTGAGCTCGCAAGAAACCGTGGCATCCCTGTTATTTGGGTATTCTTGACTTGCTCTTAACTTAATTATAGCCCTTTGCATGTCTTGGCCTTTTACAAGTTATGGAGTACTATTTCTTGTATTAAATGGAATTCCTGATGAATTTAACCTATATATACTTACTGAAATAAAGAATTTTGCACTGTCGGTGTATTTTAAGACGTTTTAGTCAGTAATGTGTCTTATTTTTCAGATTACTAGCTAGTCTCACCTTTTATGGATCTTTTAGGTGAGTTGTTGCACTAGCTCATTTCTGACTAAAAACTTCCATGGTATAGGTTGTCCGTGAGCATGACCCATTAGGGAGAGATGTTGAATTGTTTCGTCGTCATTGGTATTCTGCTGGGAAACCAAAGCCATCATCAAAGGGTAGTGTAGGGGCAGAACTGGTTGATGGGCTTGTTATTCAGGAAGATGATTACAAATTGGTGAAAACCCGCTTCAGTGCATTTTTTAACACCCACCTTCATTCATATCTTCAGGGTATTGGCATTACCAGCTTAGTCATTACAGGTAATTCAATACACTCGAGGTTTTCTTCAGCTTTAATAGGCTTTTCTTCAGCTGTACACTCGAGGTTTGATTATTGATATGTGTGTATTTGTGGAATCTTTGATCTTGTTTTAGGTGTCCAAACTCCAAATTGCATAAGGCAGACTGCCTTTGATGCTGTAGCATTGGACTATCTACATGTGATGGTGATTACAGATGCCACAGCTGCTGCTACTCCTGAAATACACATTGGTATGTATTTCTCAGCACCTTGTGATCAAGAGTGACAAATCCATAAAGCAGTATGATATAATCAAGTCTCCACTATTTCTCATTTGTATTTGTTAAATACGAATGTCATCAACTCCCTGGATTCATTTAGAACAACAAACATGTTTAATGCGTTTACAGTTCATTTCAAGCTACTGATTGTTCTGCTGTTTTTTTTTTTTTTTTGTTTCCAGCCAACATATTTGACATGAAAAGTGTGGGGGTGGCAACTCCTACATTAGAAGAATGGTGCTGATCTAATTAAGGAGCAGTAAAAGTGCAGATATATTTCAGCAATGTGCTATTGTTGTGTGCTTATAAATGTAATATTCCGTAGTTAATACCTACCTGATTGATGCAAGCTTTATGTATGAAGAAATAACTTTTGCATAGAGCATATGTTGATGCAAAAGGTTCAGACATAATTTCTATTTACTAGGTGGACATGTGTATACCTTCAGTTATTTGGCCTTTGATTCTTATTTGCTTATTGTCACCAGTCAAGACTCCTACACACGCATTTGTGTGGCAATGAGTAGAAAAAATGTATACAATCTTTGAAACTCGCAAGTACGTGTCAATACTGTACTTATCTCTATCCTCTACAGTATACTCTCATCTTTCCCATGTATCAAAGTCCTCATTTGCAGGGAAACTTGAAATATAATGGTCATTCCACTATCATTTTCCACTAGCTAAAGAGAAGATGACTAAAAAATAGAAGAGAGATGCAAAAAGTGAAAGGACAAATGGTATTGATCAGAACAACAAAGAGGAAAAAATTAAAAAATGAAATATGACAATATATAATATGAATGTGGCGTAACACAGGTCAATACAATCATCAATTCATGATCATGCTAAAATAACACAAATAAGATAGTACCATTATGTTGTCTACTTGCACTTTATTGAAAAGTCGTTTCATTTAGAATAAATATTTTAAATTATTTTTTGTAAATCCTGACTGTGACAGCTTGGAATGGCAAGTGGTTACTGCCGTTACCAATTTTGATTTCACAAAGCAAGTGTCAAAAATATGTAACTTTTGCTGGTATAATAACTTTTCTTTGGGAGTGGGCTGGACGGCCAAGTTCTATTGTAATCCAATCAATAGAGTGTATGTGGATCTTTTACACATGTTTGCAATACATTTATACTTAATTGGATATTCGAAAAGGCATCCATCGTTACTCAAGGAGAAGGCTCAAGCCCCTTAATAACATCATCTTTTACTCATGCATTGCAATTTTTAGATTCATCATAATTCATAAAATGGAGGTTACTTAGTAATAGACGTAAAATATGTAAACTTAGAAAATTTCACTTAAAAAGAACCAAATCTAAAGTGCCGTAATCCTCTTTTCTTTTCCAAAAAAAAAAAAAAAAAAAAAACTAATAAAAAAATACGTACCCGTTGAAGCAAAAGCCAAACAAAGGACCACCAAAAATATGTAGTGGAATTATACGATCTCGACTTCGAATTATGAGAGTGAAGAAATTGGCCGAGAACTTTTCTTACTAATAAATCTTAGATGGCACGAATTTAATTAATTCGGCATTAGATTTCACCTTAAACACAAAGAACCCAATGAAAATTCTCGCGCACGGCCTTTTGGGGTCATTTGCAAAAATATGACACGGGAAGCTTTGATTTGTCAAAATGTTCTCACTAACAGATGTTTAGCAAAAATGCCCTAATTAGTTTAATGAAATTTTTTTCGGACCAAAATACCTCTACAAATCAGTAAAAAGACGCGTCCCAGTCCCTCCCCTTCATTTTCTCAATTCACGCTATCAAGAAAACCATAAAACCCCATTCCTTTTACAAATTGCTTTGTTCAAAAGAAGATTCAACGTAAGATTTCTTCAAGTTGCAAGGGTAAAGTTCTCTGCAAGTATTGCCAGGAGTTTAAGTTCTGCTGCAAAGGGGTTTTAGTAAAAGTGACCTCTGTTAAGTTTAATGAATAAATTACCGTCTGAAATACCATTATGAAATCTTATAATGATGACCGTTTTTCGCTATCCATTTTTCGTCAGTACTGTATAAGAGCCAATATTTGTCTTTTACCTCCTTTTGCATAGGAAATATTTGTCCCTATAATATCTTCTCACATTCTCCTAAACAACTTGAAGTGATACGTGGGCAGCATTTGCCCCTTCAATCTCTTCTCACATGCAACACTTGCCCTTTGATTTCTTCATAAGAGACAATACTTATTGATTGATAACTTGAATCGTAGCCTACAGATGAAATGGAGACCATTTTACTATAAATGCCTTAAATAGGTACAAAAAGATAGCATTAGTCAATTTTGTGGACGTGTAGTGAAAGTTTTTGAAGAGAAGTTCTGGTTCAAAGCCTTTTATGAAGGCCCAATTGGTTTCAAAAGTTTGTCTGGCCCAACTAATAAATATGATCAAAGCTCCAAGTTTAAACAAAAATAAAATGGTTAGTTGAAACTAGGTGGATAAAGTCTCATCTTTCTGACAAATCAAAGTTTGTAAAATAGCAAAATGGACTCAGAAAATGATAGTAAATGGAGCAAAACTGCACTTCTTGTTATTGACATGCAGGTACTTTTGTTCTAATATTCTTCTGATTCACCATGACATCAATTACTTATTGAATAATTTAACATTTCATTTTTTTTTTCACTTTAATTTCCAGAAAGACTTCGTAGTACCAGGTGGTCCTATGTTAGTTAAAGGAGGTGAAGCTATTGTTCCAGACGTTATTAACACAGTTGAGGTTGCAAGAAACCGTGGCATCCCTATTATTTGGGTATTTATTAATTAACTTTGTTAACTGCCCTTAATTTGTCTTTGACTTTTAATTGCAAAGTTGAACTCTTTCTTGGATAATTAGTAACTCTTGAGAGATTTAACTTATAAGTATATACTTGCTGTGTAATGAAATTTTGCACCATCAATTTAGTTTACCACTTACAGGAAGTAGATTGTCTTATTTTCGAGGTTAATAATCTCACTTATGGTTACTAGTCTCATATATAGTTATTGTTTAGGTGATACCGTAGTATATAAAAGTTAAAACTCTTTTTTGATCAACAAATCCCACGGCCCACTTGTTGTAGGTTGTCCGCGAGCATGATCCGTTAGGGAGAGATGTTGAATTGTTTCGTCGGCATTTGTATTCTGATGGACAACCAAAACCAACATCAAAGGGTAGTGTAGGGGCAGAACTGGTTGATGGGCTTGTTATTCAGGATGGTGATTACAAATTGGTGAAAACCCGCTTCAGTGCATTTTTTAACACGCACCTTCATTCGTATCTTCAGGGCATTGGCATAACCAACTTGGTCATCATTGGTAATTGAATAGTTTAATAGGCTTTTTTCCAGCTGTGCACTTGAGGGTTTGATTGTTTGATGTGTTTGTATTTGTTGATTGTTTGATATATGTTTTGTTAGGTGTTCAAACTCCAAATTGCATACGGCAGACTGTCTTTGATGCTGTAGCATTAGACTATCAACATGTGACAGTGGTTATAGATGCTACAGCTGCTGCTGCTCCTGAAGTACATATTGGTATGTATTCCTATACATTTTGTGATCAGGGTTAACAAATACATCAAGCAGTTGTTTTTTGTGCTTGTACCCACTGCTCTAATAGGATGCAACTTATGTAACTTTAAGGCTTTTTACCTTCTAATAAAGGTGCCAGCCAACTTGATAAGCATTGTGATAGGAATCATATACGCGGAACAAAAAGATAGAAGAGCGAGACACTTCTCGAACTCCCTTCGAAGTAACCACGGGGAACTTGTCCCGAGATACCCTCGAATCGGCGTCAAGGAGGACCTACACTATGCAACGACCCTCGAGACAACACTGGACTCGCAAGTCGAATGGTCGGGTTAGCGGTTCAAGACTCAACTAGGTTACACTAGTGAATTCAAGCAACCAAGAGACAAAGGTGTTTCCAAGAGTTCAACTCTATTTTCATTCAATCAATAATCATCAAAGTGTAAGGTAGTGTAAGGTAGGTTTGAAAGAGGCTAAGTGAAGTATTTATAGGCTTCACTTAGGACTAATAAAAGGTCTAAAATACCCCCAAAGTGGGCTAAAACAAATAAAGGCCGCGCAGGGCTAAAATAGGAAAGTCAAACAAAAGTCTTAAAAATCCCGCATGTGGGTAACAGGGGTAGGCGGTCCGCCTAGGGTGGGAGGCGGCCGCCTAGGGGCTGCCAACTCTCTGGATTTTCTGTGAGGCGGTCCGCCTTCTGCTGAGGCGCTCCGCCTGCTGGAGTCTTGCTCTCTGGACTTTGGCAGGCGCCCCGCCTCAGATGGGAGGCGCTCCGCCTTGTTCTGAAGCCCCTTGGGTTGTCTCATTTTGAGCCTCTTGAGCCTCTCCAAGTGTCCTAGTGGGTCCTCCATCCATGGCACACCAAAGCATGGTCTTCAAGTAGCTCTTGGGGCCTTCTTCCACACCCTTCCATATCAAGTGAAGATGGGTGTCTTGGATCAACTTGGCTTGACTCCGCGTGAGGGGTCTTGTGGCGGTTTGGGTCTTATCATCCTCCCCTTCTTGAGAGGATTTCGTCCTCGAAATCGAAGCATCATCCACGACCTCTTCATCATCATTCACGACCTCTCCATTACCTACATTCAAAGGAACCAAGTCACTAACATTGAAAGTATTAGAAACTTGATACTCACTTGGCAAGTCGATCACGTAGGCATTGTTGTTTATCTTCGAGAGCACTTGGAATGGACCATCTCCCCGGGGTGCCAACTTCCCTTTCCTAAGGTTTGGAAACCTCTCTTTCCGGAAGTGCACCCACACATAGTCACCCTTCTTGAGTTCCACCTTCTTTCGTCCCTTGTTCTTCTTAGAGGCAACCTTAGCATAGGATTCCTCCAAGTTCTTCTTCGCCTTAGCATGTAGCTCCATCAAAGCCTTGGCTCGAGCTTTACCTTCAAAATTAACAACCATTTCCCTTGGCAAAGGGGTTAGATCAAGGGGAATCAAGGGGTTAAAGCCATAAACACATTCAAAAGGAGTCATGCCAATAGTGCTATGCAATGTACGATTGTAGGCAAACTCCATCATAGGCAATCTATCAATCCACGTCCCGGCCTTACCTCGGGTCATGGCCCTAAGAAGAGCACCCAAAGTCCGGTTTACCACTTCGGTTTGACCATCGGTTTGTGGGTGGTGGGACGTAGAAAACAAGAGCTTGGTGCCTAAAGCACCCCATAAACTTCGCCAAAAATGGCTTAGGAACTTAGTATCCCTATCACTCACTATCGTTTGAGGCACACCATGTAGCTTCAAAACATTTTCAACAAACAAGGAAGCTACATGCTGGGCGTCATCACATTTTTTGCACGGAATGAAATGAGCCATCTTTGAGAACCTATCCACAACAACAAAGATGCTATCGTGGCCCCCCCTAGTCCTTGGTAATCCCATGACAAAGTCCATTGATATATCCAACCACGGACTAGTAGGTATGGGGAGTGGGGTGTATAACCCATGAGGGTGGGATTTAGATTTGGCACGTTTGCACTCAAGGCAATTAGTGCAAAACTTCTCCACATGCACCCTCATCTTCGGCCAATAGAATTGTTCTTGAAGAACGGCCAAAGTCTTTCTTACCCCAAAATGACCCATGAGTCCCCCACAATGTGCCTCTTGCACAAGCAATTCCCTCCATGAGGACTCGGGTATGCACACTCTACCATTTTTAAAGATGAATCCATTAGACCATTGGTACTTGGCAACTCTCTCCCCTTTCTCTAGAGCATCATAGACACTCTTTAGCTTAGGATCTTGAGCATACATCAATTTGATGCTCTCGAATCCCATGAGCTTAGAGGTGAGAGTGGTAGCTAATGCGAACTTCCTAGAAAGCGCATCCGCCACAACATTGTCCTTCCCTTTCTTGTATTGGATCACATAGGGAAAGGACTCAATAAACTCAACCCACTTGGCATGTCTCTTATTGAGCTTCTCTTGGCCTCTCAAATGCTTGAGTGACTCATGGTCACTCTTGATTACAAACTCACGAGGCCAAAGGTAATGCTGCCAATGGGCAAGGGCTCTCACAAGGGCATACAACTCCTTGTCATATGTAGAATAATTCAAGGAGGCCCCTTTCAACTTTTCACTAAAGTAGGCGATGGGTTTACTATCTTGCATTAACACACCACCTATTCCCACCCCCGAGGCATCACACTCAACCTCAAATGCTTTCCCAAAGTCGGGCAATTGTAATAAAGGGGCGGTACTCAACCTACTTTTCAACTCTTGGAAAGCCTTCTCTTGCGGCTCTCCCCAAACAAAGGGTTGGTCTTTCTTGACCAATTCGGTGAGTGGAGCGGCTATGGAGCTAAAGTCTCTCACAAATCGTCTATAAAAGCTAGCAAGACCATGAAAGCTCCTCACTTGAGTCACGGTAGTAGGAGTAGGCCAATCACGTATGGCCTCTACCTTAGACTCATCCACCTCCACTCCTTGGGCACTCACAACAAACCCAAGAAAGACAACCTTCTCTACACCAAAGGCACACTTTTTGAAATTAGCATAGAGCTTCTCGGCTCTCAAAGTTTCAAGCACTTGCCTAAGGTGGTCAACATGCTCATCAATTGTCCTACTATAGATCAAAATATCATCAAAATAGACAACGACAAACTTGTTGATAAAAGGCTTCAAAACATGATTCATGAGCCGCATGAAGGTGCTAGGTGCGTTGGAAAGCCCGAAGGGCATTACCAACCATTCATAGAGACCGAATTTGGTCTTGAATGCGGTTTTCCATTCATCCCCGGGTTTCATCCGGATTTGATGGTAGCCGGACCTAAGGTCGATTTTAGAAAAGACACGCGACCCACTCAATTCATCCAACATATCATCAAGCCGTGGAATAGGGTGACGATACTTGATCGTTATCTTATTCACGGCTCGGCAATCTATACACATTCTCCAAGTGCCGTCTTTCTTTGGGACAAGAATGACCGGTACGGCACAAGGACTCAAACTTTCCCTCACCAAGCCCTTTGAAAGCAAGTCATCAACTTGTTTTTGCAACTCCCTCGTATCCTCGGGATTGCTTCTATAGGCCGGCTTATTTGGGATTTGAGAGCCCGGAATAAAATCAATTTGATGTTCAATACCTCTCAAGGGAGGTAAGCCATCGGGCATCTCATCCGGGAACATGTCCCCAAAGTTCTCCAAAACATTTTTCAAAACACTAGGTAAAGGACTAGAAGAAACATCATGATTAGAGTTAAGAGCCATACCTTTGTGCACTAAGCATAGGAGAAACTTGTTGCCATCATTACCTCTTAGGAGCTCGCCCGGTTGCATCATGGCACATATGCCGCCGGTGGATGAAGTAGGTGGGATTGCCACCATGTTTTTGGGCAACGGGCTAGTCTCAATGATTGACTTGGCCTTTGCCGCTTCCCTCAACTCCTTCATTCTATTGTAGTCATCACTCACTTGTTTAGGAGTTAGGGGTTTCAACACAAACTTTCTTCCCTCATGTTGGAGTGTGTAGGTGTTAACACGTCCATCGTGAACCACTTGTCGGTCAAATTGCCAAGGCCTTCCAAAGAGAAGGTGGCAAGCTTGCATAGGCACAACGTCGAACAAGTGTTCATCAACATAACTTCCCATTTTAAACTTGATCATTGCTTGTTTCACTACCTTGAGCTCCCCACATTCACTAAGCCATTGTAACCGGTATGGCTTGGGATGCTTCATGGTAGGCAACTTCAATTGAGTTATGAGTGATTGACTTACCACATTAGTACAACTCCCGGAATCAATGATCATAGAGCACACTACACCCTTAACACGACACCTAGCATGGAAGAGGTTCTCCCTTTGCAAGGTTTCACCATCCTCCGCAATCATAGCTCCTAAGCTCCTCCTCACTACTAGAAACGTATGAGGTTCCTCATCCTCCACCGTGTCATCTTCACCATCCTCCACTACTCCCTCATCTCCCTCTACTCCCTCTACCCCCTCATCCTCCGATTCACTCTCCTTTTCATAGACGTCATTGCCCACAACAACCATGGCCCTCTTCGTGGGACATTCCCTAGAAAAGTGTCCATAGCCCTTGCACTTGTGACATTGAATGGAAGAAGAAGTAGGAGTATTTAATTGGGTTTTAGAGTTACCTCCCACATTGGGTGTGTGCTTCTCAAATGGCTTCTTCACATCCTTGCTTGCACTGACACCACTCGTTCCACTTGCACTCGGGAACCTTGCATTTGTGGTAGGAGTCTTCCACCCTTTTGTATTGCTTGTTGGAGTAGTAGTGCTACTCTTGTAGCGGAAGGATTTCTCCTCTTTGACCCATTTCTCGGCTTCAACCGCATCCTCACATAACTTGTATAGATCATCATATTTGTGGAACTTCAATTGTGATGCTATGTCTCGGTTCAAGCCCCCTTTGAAACGGATCATGGCCAACTCATGGTCTTCATCATCTATGTCAAGGCTCATTCGGATTTGCTCGAATTCATTGAAGTACTCCCCAACCGAATTGGAACCTTGTTTCAACTCATAGAGACGCTTTTGTTGCTCAACCCGGTATTGATTAGTCAAGTATTTCTCATCCATCACCCGAATTAGTTCTTCCCAAGTAAGGTTAATAGTCAATCCCGTCCTCCTCCTATTTCTTTTCACCGACTCCCACCAAGTAGAAGCAAAAGACTCGAAGGAAGATATTGCATACTTGGTCTTCTTCACTTCGGGCATGTCATTAGTTTCAAATATTCGTTCCATGGCCAGCTTCCAATTTTTGTACTCCACCGGGTCACTACTTCCTTTGAAAGAAGGAATAGTGAGCTTCACACTATTGAGGTTGTTGTTGTTATCACGACCCCCTTGGAATGGCTCCGGTTGGCCCCCATAGTGATCCCCATAACCACCATAACCTCCATAATCTCTCCTAGCATCCCCCCCAACATACCCTATAGGGTGCCCTCGACCTCGGTCCCTTCCTCTATCTACATTCCGACCCCAATTCATACCTCTCCTCGGTTGAAAGTGATCATCATACCCGTACATGTCATCTCCATGAGTGGCTTCCTCCCCTTCTTGAGCATCATCAACTTGCCCAAGAGGTTGCACGTTTCGGATGGGTAGTGGTAGTGGAATGTTTCTTGGAGGGTTGTCTAAGATACGGGGAATGCCCGTTCGTTGGGGATTGCCCAACATTGGATCAACTCTCCCTCGCTCCTCCTTTACCCGTTGTTGACTGAACATATCAATGACAACGCTCAATTGCTCCGATGTAAAGTTTGGAGGACTCGAGACTTCAACTTGGACACTCGGGGTCCCTTTCTCAGCTTGGACACTCGGGGTCCCTTTCTCCGATTGAGCATTGGAAGTCCCTGGCTCAACTAGGGCACTTGAGGCACCCTTTTCAAGAGAATCAACTCTTTGGCTAATGAGGTCCACCTTGGCAAGAAGGTTAGCCAAGGCCTCCTTTATGAAATCTTGTCCTTCGGTAGACATTGTACCTGCACAAGTAACAAACGTTAGCGAAAACAACCTCACACACTCCCTCACAAGTTTTCACTCGGATCACTCGTATAGTGGGTGGTGGATTTTTCACTCTTGCTTGAACCCAAAAGCTTCACTAAGTTGAATAGTAAACCTCAACTAGATCACTCAACTCAAAGTCCAATGAGCTCCGGGGTGAGTGGAGTTAATAGGACTCTATCGGAACGATAGCTCTTTAAGTGCGGACTTGAGTCAAAAGAGACTACGAGTCTTCTTTGAGTTCTAATCTCCGGTCTAGGCTTGAGTTTCCTAATAGCTTAGAAGGGTCAGCACAATTCAAGTAGGCAAGATTACTCAAAGAAGTGCTAACTAGATGCGATGCGATCAACAAAACAAGGAATCCTAGAAGAAACTACCCAATTTCCCAACCTTCAGGAGTGAGGCGCTCCGCCTACTCAAGGAGGCGCTCCGCCTCAGACGAAATCCTGCAAGCTCACCAGTGGGAGGCGCTCCGCCTCTTTGCTAGGCGCTCCGCCTCCTGCTGTGTTCCAGCACAGTTCACTTCGCGATTTCTTGGCTTGCACCCTAAAATCCAACTATCCCAATGTTGTTTTAGCAATTCTAAGGTATCCCAATGTTGTTTCAACCACAAAGAACGAACCCCAATCAATTTTAATCAAACCCCAATCAAAATTCAACAATCTACCATGTTCATAGCTAGGGTTTCAATCTTTTCAATTTTCAAGGGATTCAAAATTTCCAATTCTTGTGTTTCAACTCCAAATCAAACGTATAGGGTACCAAAAGAACGGGTTTCCAATAAGGAACAAACCCCAATAACAATTCAACAACAAAGGCAACAATCCAAGAATCTAGGATCAAAATTTTTTTTTTTGGTGTTTTTTCTTCTTTTCAATTTTTTTGTAGTTTTTCTTCTTTTCAAAAGCAATAAACAAGAACCTAAAAACGAAACTAACCTAGGCACGAAGAATCAAGGGTCGGGGGTTCGTAGAAACGATACCCGAGCCTTGCTCTGATACCAAGATGATAGGAATCATATACGCGGAACAAAAAGATAGAAGAGCGAGACACTTCTCGAACTCCCTTCGAAGTAACCACGGGGAACTTGTCCCGAGATACCCTCGAATCGGCGTCAAGGAGGACCTACACTATGCAACGACCCTCGAGACAACACTGGACTCGCAAGTCGAATGGTCGGGTTAGCGGTTCAAGACTCAACTAGGTTACACTAGTGAATTCAAGCAACCAAGAGACAAAGGTGTTTCCAAGAGTTCAACTCTATTTTCATTCAATCAATAATCATCAAAGTGTAAGGTAGTGTAAGGTAGGTTTGAAAGAGGCTAAGTGAAGTATTTATAGGCTTCACTTAGGACTAATAAAAGGTCTAAAATACCCCCAAAGTGGGCTAAAACAAATAAAGGCCGCGCAGGGCTAAAATAGGAAAGTCAAACAAAAGTCTTAAAAATCCCGCATGTGGGTAACAGGGGTAGGCGGTCCGCCTAGGGTGGGAGGCGGCCGCCTAGGGGCTGCCAACTCTCTGGATTTTCTGTGAGGCGGTCCGCCTTCTGCTGAGGCGCTCCGCCTGCTGGAGTCTTGCTCTCTGGACTTTGGCAGGCGCCCCGCCTCAGATGGGAGGCGCTCCGCCTTGTTCTGAAGCCCCTTGGGTTGTCTCATTTTGAGCCTCTTGAGCCTCTCCAAGTGTCCTAGTGGGTCCTCCATCCATGGCACACCAAAGCATGGTCTTCAAGTAGCTCTTGGGGCCTTCTTCCACACCCTTCCATATCAAGTGAAGATGGGTGTCTTGGATCAACTTGGCTTGACTCCGCGTGAGGGGTCTTGTGGCGGTTTGGGTCTTATCACATTGGCTCTCAAATAACTGTATACAATAACTCAGTTTTAAGTGGTTACTAATAACAATGAACAATCACTTAATCGTATCATAAGTTTAAGTTTAGGCTACTGGCCCACTGCAGAGTGTTGGCGTTTTCTTAGACGGTGAAGATGGTTTAAAATTAGGACTCATATAGCCACTGGTGGTTCATTTTCCGCCCTTTTTGTATTATTTCGCTTAGATATGTTGTCCAATTTTCCATATATTGGAAAGCTTTGTCCTTACTTATTTAAGCCTTAACTTCATTTCCGGATGATATGGATTAATTTGAATTTTGAAGTACATCAAACAATTGCTTTCGACCTTAATAGTCTATTGCAGTATTAAATTCACTAAACTTATGATATATTTTTAACTATTTTCAACAATTGCTTTCGACCTTAATCATCTTTTGCGCTATGAAATTTACTAAACATATGATCTGTTTTCCACTGTTCCTCATTTGTGTTTGTTGTCACTAATAGCATCTTTCATGTCACAGAGAAGGCAGACATGGAACTTTTTCTTAGAACTATATAGATCATGAAACAATTACAAGTGTTTGAACTAGAGAGTTACAACTGTTGACATTTGTCTAAAAAAGGATATGTATTTAACGACAACCATTTTAGCATGCTGTTAGTGATTGGACGTATACTTTCTATTAGTAGGTCAGATCCAACTCTAATAAGAGTGAGTGTTTAACATATGAGCGGTGAGGTGAAACTCGAGATTATCTTTCCGCATTTTCGTCTTTGGGAGCTATATAGGTTAGAGGTGGGCAACAAAAAGGTATTATTTAATGACCTGAACTAAGTTTCACTGGTTTTATTGGTTTTGGAGTTTCCTAATTGCTCCTCAAAAAGGACAGTCAAACTTATGTGGTTCTTTTAATGAAATTGCTCTATTCGATATCTGAGTTTTATAGACACTCGACTTAGGCTCATGTGAATCTGAGATCATGGTTTTTTCTAATAACACAAATGTCATTTACTTCCTGGATTCACTTAACCAACAGACATGTTTAAAGAATTACAGTTCATTTCAAGCCACTGATAGGTCTGCTACTCTTTTGTGTTCCAGCCAACATATTTGACATGAAAAATATTGGTGTGGCGACTCCTACGTTGGAAGAATGGTGCCGGTCGAAGGAGCAATGAAAGTGATAGTTAAATCAGGTGCAGATATCTTTCATAAATTGTGTTGTTGTATGCTTAAATGTAATATTTTAGCAGTTAAAGGGTTCAGAAGTGGAGCATTTATACTATCTTCCATTGATGTTAGTTTATCAAATGACTTTTAGTTTTCTTTCAGTGCTATTTGTTTGTGTTGTTTAAGTTCTTAATGATTAAACTTGTTGCCTTTGATGAAAGGTATATCTTTTCTGTTGGATTTAAGTGTTTGTGTTTATATTGGAACATTAGAAGATTACCTTTGAAGAAATATTTAATGGAGGGAGTTGGTGACGTGGAGAAGTTTTATGGCACAACTTTTCGGAGCCTTGGAGAGTTTAAGGGATCGTTTGGGGGATAGTTTAGAGTTTGGGGCATAAAATATGTGTGGAACATCCGTTTTGAGTTGAACGACAAAAAAGGGCTCATATATGTGAAATAGACTTAGGGGTCTTTACACTTATATGTAGTGCTTTTATTGTCATTCGACTCAAATTGTATGTTCTGCCATGAACAATCCTTTAACTCTCAAGGCTCTGGAAATTTGAGATAGAATTTTCTAGGCAGAATACATAATATACCCATCAATCTTTGGTCGAAATCCCTCTGACACACCTTATTTTTATGGATGTATTATTACACACAAACGTGTTCAAAAGTGTGTCAAAGACACACATCTTTTATTACGTGGCATAAATGTGCTTTACACGCACAAGAAGCGAGTGAACCCAAAAAATTTCTATCTAAAATCTCAGCTAGAAGCAAAGAGTCAAACATTTTATTTTAGATTCTTTTTGAGTAATCTAATATACCCAAAGCTGTCACCGCCTACCTCCCCCATAGCCCCTGCACTTTCTTCTCCAATAAACTCAAAACAAATTCAGAGTATTCCAAGAAAAAATCTATATAAGGGATCTTCTTTTTGTTCATGAAAAGATAAAATACTTTCCCCGCTCCTAAATTGAAAACTACCCTCGCAGCTTTTAAGCTTCACTCCTAGACAAACACATAAAGATGGTGGTTGATGGCAGAATAGTGACTGAGTAGCGGCGGAGATGAAAGTGATGGCGTAGTGATTGAAATTTCATGAGATGAAATCACCATTAGACAAGTTGAAACCAACAATGAAGAGATGAAACTATTAAGAACTCATACATTCAACAGAGTTCTTATAGCTTTTCTCATCAACCACCATTTCTTCAGCGGAAGAATATTTTTCCGGCCAATATCCCATTTTTTTGAATCTGTTTGAAGGTTTACCTAATTTTTAAAGGAGCAGTAATAAAAACGTCAATTGATTCAAATTTGTATCAAGAACTTTTGTTTTCCTATAAACAGAATTATCCTTGTCACTATAATATTTGTTGATAACTAAATAAGTGTAATATCAAGCACCGGTTGTAAATTGAACGAATGGTAACAATTTTTTCTGTTAATTAAACGCAGCAGTTTGGTTCTTTTGTTGCTTGGTCGGAGATTTACGATGAGTTAAGGTGGAGAAATAATGAGCATAGATAATTTTTAGTATTTTCGTTTTTTCTTAATCTAATGACACGTGTCACGTTTTTATTGGGGCGTGACATACACTTGTTTTTAAAAATTTGGGCTAGTGTAAAATGGTGTGTAATAGATACACTTTTGTAAACTGTTGCGTGAAATAGCTCACCCGAATCACAGGGATTTCATCCAAAATTGGGTGGGTATTTTATGTATTCTGCCAATTTTTCTACTTCACCATCTTCCTCCACATATAGTCATCAAATGGTTCTGCATAAACACAAATCCATTGATGCCACATAAAAGAGATTCTTTCATAAAGCCTGTCTAGCTCAGTCGGCCGAGCGCAAGCCTCTTAACCTTGTGCTTGTGTGTTTGAACCCCACGATGGGCGATTTTTGTTTCTTTTCTTGATAGAAATCCTTTCATAAAACATAACAAGTTTAATCATTAAGTAAACCAAAAACAGCAAGCCATTTCTTTTTTTTTTTTTTTTTTTTTTTTTTACGATCAAGCAAAATATACAGAAAAAACCACGCAAGTAGCACAAAAAAGGAGAAATATCATTTGATACTCTTAACATCAAACACAATTTCAAAATACTCGACGTGTTCAGGGATATGCTCCATTGGTAAAGGGGATCAGTGGTGACTAGTATAACGGGAGAGGAAGAGAGGAAATAGGGGTGAAGTAAAAAATTTGAAAACTCCTAGCTGACAGCAAAAAAGGAAAAAATACAAGTAATGATAGCTTATACTAGCTTCAACAGAAGTTACAGGCTAGCAGACAGTTTGGGAGCATCTGAAAGATGAAGAAATCCAACCTTTAGTAACTACTCCCAGTAAATCCAAATGTTCAACTATGTTAGAAGGCGCTAAGCGAGTGCCACAATAAGTGCAGATTTAAAATAACTCTGTAAATACTGAAATTTTTACCGAGTTAATACCTAACTGATTGATGCAAGCTTTGTTCATAAAGAAATAAATTTGAGAGCTTGTTTGGACATGATTTCTATTATGGGTGTATATGTGTATGCCTTCATCAGTTTGTTGTTTGATTCTTGTATGCTTTTCATCAGTCAAGTCTCCTGCTCAGGCATTTGCCCCTTTAAGGGAAAATGTTACAACAGCAACAACATATTATCCCACAAGTGGGTTCTGAGGAAGGTGAGTTGTACGCAGCCTTATCCCTACCTTGAGTAAGGTAGAGAGCTGTTCGTGATAGACCCTCGGCTGCATAGGAAAAAAGTTAGCAACTGATATGTGCCTATGAATTGATGTTTGTTACATAAAAATGTGTAGGAGACTATCTGGTCTAAGCCATATGGACACAAACATACGTGGACAGCGCAGCTATCATCTTGCTTTAAGTCCCATCTCTAATAACTTTTATATATGTAATTAAAAGGTGTTAACATTATTAACTTTGGAAGAGGGAAAAAACTGCTTCCATAAAATGTTACTCCTATTAAGTGGCCCTTTCTTCTCTTCCTCTTACCTTAGAAAAGAATCTCCGTACTACCAATGTATCAAAGTCCCCCTCATTCAGGTTAACCTTATTATATATATCATGCTTGAATTGAAGTGAGATGTAAAATTGACATATAGCCAGGTTTTTCAAAGTGGGGTTCCATTGTCCTTTTGTTGATAGAGTGCTGAAAATTGTAAAAAAGTACATACTGAGAAGATGCACAGAATAAATTTTACATTTTAGTAAACCTACAACCTGAACTTATAAATTGAGCACCTGTTAGGACAAATGGTGGGGGGGAGGGGGGGGGGGGGGTAAAGATCACCTCTTAGATGTGTCACCTTGCCCAATTTTGACAAAGGAAATGTTTTTCTTCTGTAATTTAGAAGAGACCTGACTCTATAAAAATTTCTCTGACTTAAAATTAAGAAATTTTTGTTATGGGCCATACCAATTGTAATTACACAACAGTATCAAAGATAACTTGTTCCCTGGTGATCCATAACATGCACAATTTCTCTTTCTAATTAAGCACAACAGTGCCAAGATTAGAAATTTGCAATATTCCACGTTGTAACATAATTCTACCAAAGGGAGGGTCATTCTGCTACTCCATATTCAATTGGCTCTAATTAAAGCCATTTTACTTTTAGTGAGATAATGTACAGTACCTCGTGAGAAACTATCGAAGACATTATTTAGAAAATAGCTAGAGTTCTAATTTGTTAAAATAAGATGGTCAGATAAGTTAACATGGTGTCGGAGCATGCAAAGGTTCTTGGATTAACACTGAAGATAACCTCAAAACCAACCTAAAATATAAATGCATTATTAAGAAAAGACTATTGAGCAGGTAAGAATATAAAGTACACTAGTCCACGATGGAGTCAGGCTAGAGGCCAAAATTAGAGGATTGCAGCAGGTGTTAACTCAGAGCATACCCATGTTTCGCTGAATAGGTTGTGGCGACATAAATGCCACCAAACTCCCTCGAAAAATAAATGATTAGAATGTAATGAAAGCTGCTTCTGTTTGCTGATTCAACTTTTACCCTGTAAAGAAACTAAATAAACTACGCTAATTAAGTAAATAGTATATTTATCAAATCATAATAAAACAATACTCATTTGTTTCCATTTTGTCGTTTCTTTTTTATTTTTTCCTAAGTAAACAAAAGTTGTTGGGCTAGTCTAGGTTGGTCCGATCGAATACATCCCCATGCCTTGAAGTCCTGGACAAAACAAGAGTCCATAATTACGGTTAGATAGTTAATTTAGAATCGTGATAAAATGCTCAGACAGGAAATTCCTTTCACTTGATAGTTTAAAGATGTTTCAATTTAATAAAGCAAAAAGAAAGCAGATTTAATTGCAAATCATATAATAAGATTTGAGACACAACACGTTCTCGCTTTGTCTCAACGTAGTTGGCCTACTTTGATCCAACATTACTCTAAATAAATATTTAACACAATGAGTGGAGTGCTTAATATGATTCGTCGAGTAACATGCATATTGAATATTTAAGCCAATACATTAACTTCAATAGTAGTGATTTAAAAATGATTTTCTACTTTCTTCCAGAACAGAATGAGTAATTAAAAAAACCAAGATAAGATAGAAAAGTCCATACCTTACATCCGAATACCTACTTTGCAGACTGCAGGAGTATTGTGTGTGTAATGTGAAAATAAAGAATGATGGGGGAAACAAGACGTCAGTGTCAAGGGGGGGCTGCCATCTAAAATAAATTCGTGAAAAGTTACTGGTCAGAGAACCATAATATTTTCTAGTCAAAATAGTTTGATGGGATATGATTTGATTTATGTCCCAAGCTATTTTCTACTGTGTCACATTTCAGCGTGCACCTATCTTTCACAAATATTTTTCCTCCGACAACACGGTAAACATGTAAAGCGCTCAAGTTTCATCTATACTACTAGTCTGTCGAGTAGAATAAACTTATTTTTCTTGAACTCATTTCCCAGATTAATTATTCATGTTTATAGATTGACTAAGGTAGTAAATTTTGTAGATTGAGTTGTCTCTCTCGATATGTATAATAAAGGCTTGTTTTAACTTGAGCAAATATTTATAATCTTTAATGACCTTTACTTGAGGTTCCTTTATAGCGAAATCCAATCATAAATGCAAGACCTCATACGTGCCTATGGTGGTCACGAATTCTTTGGACTTCTCTTCCTTTTTCTCCTCGAGAATACCAATTTGCACTTACCCATGCCGTCTCCGATCTAGTAATTCATTTGTTGTGTCTTATTTCTAGGCAACGTTTGAGAGATTTTATCTTCTGGTCTTTTACAACCTTGATTTCAGTTTAGCGTGAAGCATTGAAAAAAGAATATGGGAGTTTTTCAAAAATAATAATGAAGGATCATTTTCTTTCTATTCAGAGTATAGGTGATCATGTCCTCCCACACATTACATTTTACTTGAAACGGTTTTATCGTGTTTTGTCATGTTTTAAGAGAAGTAGTACTACTCCTAGTAAAATTGGTGTTCTAGTTGTATGTTTCTAAATAATGAGCCATTAAATTAATAACTTTATACACAATTAAAATTTATTACTTCACTTCGACGACAATTCAATAAGGAGTTGTTTGGTAGCACTTTGAAAAGATCTAATACCCTCGTTGAAACTAGCATTATTTCATACCATGTTTGGTAGCTTTTTGTGCTTTTACACATAAAACATACTAGTATTGCTAATACAGTGTTTGGTTCACAATTTTTTTTATAACTAATACCCACATAGCTAATATTCTCATAATAATAAGCTTACTTTTAAATTTATTTAACGAATAATTAAATATGTTAAATTATAACATTGTATATTACAAATTAATAAATTAATGATTTAAAAAATAATTCCTACATGATAATATATGTATAGGTAATATCTGCATCTGCATAACTAATATATGCATTGCTAATATTTTTATAACAACATAATTAATACTAATTGTATTATTTTACCTGCATAGCTTGTTTCCGTACCAAATGACCCCTAAGATAATAGTGTAGGTAATTTTTTGAATGCGTGTGCCAAAGTCTACCGTGACATTTCAGTTAAAGGGAAGGAAGAAGATTGTGTTTTCTTCACTTGCAATAACCCAATCTTGGAGAAAGGGACACTTACAAAAATACCCATAAAATTTAAAATAATTACATTTACTATCCACTATCTTTAGATCGACTTACCCACTAAATTATTTACCCACTCTACCCATCCAGACTTGTATACCATAGCTTATGTAGTATACCATAAAGATATATACATATAAGGTATAACAAAGGTATACAATAATAAATGACCCTCCAAACTTGTATACCATAATTTATGTAGTATACCTTAAAGGTATACACCTATAAGGTATAACAAAGATATACAATAATAAATGGGTAGGTTGGTTAAATACTTTTAATTTTATGGATAGTGTAATTTTTAATGAGTATGACTTGTAAATACTTTAAGTTTTACGGGTATAGAGTATAAAAATCCCATTAAGAAAAGAATTTAAAAGGAATAAAACAGAACTATTTCCTGATTAATTAGAGCATATAATATGGAGTTAGTTTATAAATTAGTACTAGTTATGGAAATTTGACCTTCCAATTCTAGTAATGTCTTCGCCATAATACTCCAATTCACCGAACTATCCATATTTATCCATTTATTAGGTTTATCGATACAACTGTCACATACCGAGATGTAGCACCCATGTAATAAAATTTATAATACTGCAACATCTTCATAACCATCATATTCATCTGCTAGAACTGAACTTGGAATAACATAGTCAAAAGTATAGAAAATTGTGATTTCTGGAATAATAACATGAAACAGTAGTAGTATATGAATGAAAAATATAGCGCGTGCGTAACAGTATCAGTTAACTAGAATCTCATTTTAGTGGACTCCGACTACGATGGGTTTGAATATGCTCCATTAATTGTTGATCTATTAAATATCAATACCCCTTGATTAATGACGTACGTGTTTGTTAGTTGTTATGAATTAAAGGCCAAACTTACTTTTAACTTATTCTTTATTTTTGTTAAATTCTACTATTGGTAACAATGAAAACACAAGGAAGCTAATATATGTTTGTAACAAATCTCTAATATCCAACAGCCATACTAGAGTAAGGCTGCACAAAAATATTAAGTTATGAGCCTATAGCCCGTAGGACCCGATATAATAGAAATATCCTGACAAATATTTTTCCGTTCTATGACTTGAACTCGAAACATATTTTATTAAGGGTTGGAGGCATTTTATCGAACTAAACACAAGTACTCTTGGTAGCATGTACAAAATTTGTAGACGATGCAATATTCCTAACTTCAAATGCAACCCACGAATAACCATTTCGCATGAAAATCTATGTTGAACAATGGAGCATAGCTCAGGAGAAACTCTTGACCACATTTTGAATACTCCAAATAAACACCTAAAATGTCACAATAAATTGAGAGAGACGAGGCTTCAATTTCTAGGCGGAGAAGAAACGTGTAACCCTTACAAATCACTCAGCATGGGAGAAATTAATGTGTCCCCACAATTAAATATTGGATTGGGTCCTAACACAAGCAGATGTGGTTAACAATAAGTACTGTAACTATTAGAGACAGAGAGATCCAATGTTTGATTTAATGAAATTTGAATAACTTATGACTTGTAAGTTCGAAATTTATATGTCCATTTAACAAACTTATTGAGCTTGATATCCTTGATAACTTGATTATTCAATGAGCAAAGTATGGGATTCAACTCTGTTTGGCTTGTTTTGTGTTTAATTTTGGCGAGTGAAAATTAATATTTGGAGAGGAAATTCCCTCTCTGTGTGTTTGGAGAGGGAATTCTTCCCTCACTGATCATGCCTTTTCTAGTAGTGTTATGAACAATTCCCTTCCCAGCTTTATTTTTGTAGCAAATTAGTAATACTAAAATGTAATGTTATATCATGATTCTTCTATGATTCGAAAAACTTTTCTATCAACATAAAGACATATGTTTGGATTATCTTTTGACTTTCCCACTAAACTTAATAATAGGGAAATGATTGGTTTTATGTAGCATGTGAGTGTTGCTTTTGTTCCAACCACAAATAAAGGAAGGTAGAACCTTAAAGGAGCTCAACAACGTGTTTAATTACGAACAAGTTGGATGTTGACTCGTTTAGTATCTTTTCAGTTTATGCTCGAGTCTTGCCACAAAAGATAATCGAGTAGATTTTGGCTCAAAATCAACTGTTAGTAAGCATTTTGACATGATATGGTTGAAATTAAATAATGAGCTTTATAATTACATAATTGTATCAGAAAGTTGAAATCGTGTTTGAATATATATTTTCAATTAAAAAAATATCAAAATTTGTGAGTGGATAGATTTTTTTCTACTAAAACTCATATTTATAAACAAAACAAAAAGAACAAAACCATTACATTCTACAATCAAAAAATATTTTATTTTATTTTTAAAAAGTTTATATGTCCAAATGGCTCCTTTCACAGTCAATTCATCATTTAAATTGCCTTAAACTATAGCGACATTGATTTGGGAACAGATTTTCACAATTATGTTGTGAGGATAATTGGGCATTAATTTGGGAACGAATTTTCACAATTAAGTTGTGGGGAACTAGCAGTTTGATAGTTGAACTACTACTGCTACCTAATTTAATTATTTTCAACTTTGGACAACTGGGCAGATTTCACACGACGTTTTGTGCATGTCTATTTTTCACTTTTAAAATACTGCCAAACACATCCAAATAAAATTGGACAAATCACTTCATTAATGCCATAAATTATTTTGTGTTTGTCCAGTTCTATGTGGTCCTTAATACCTGATATTTCTTGCAAAGCTCTCCACCATCATCATTTATAATCACAGGTCCCTCTTATCATCAGGAAAACTTTAACTCAATTTGCCAATTTTGTAAAATGAGTAAAAACAATTGTAGTTAACTGATGGTTTCCATCCTAAACTGTGTTATTTAATTAATTTTTACAAAATTAAATTCGTTACTTTTATTTTTTCGGACAAAGAATGTCGTTGGGCATATGTATAACAACAACATACATAGTTTATCATATAAGAAGGGTCTGGGGAGGATGAGATGTACGCAGATTTTACTGTATGGGCCTAAACCGTTTTTAGGTACACAAATAAATTTCGGATTCGGATACAAGCAACACTTCGTATCAAAGTCACAATAATGCGGAAAAGAGATATAAAATGCGAGAACGTAATGGTATTTCAATATATGAGCAATGGGTACAAATTTGGGCAGAGTTTCGGTATATATTTCTGGATCCCTATTACATGAAATGAACTGCTATTTATAGAGATAAGACTCGCCCATGTTCTCCACCATCAGTCGCCATGTTGTCCCACGATCTGGATGTTTAGTGGTTGAGTTAGTGGGGTGAAGTAGTGGGCTGCAAAGCCGGAAGAACCGAGGGGATCCACCGAGGTGAGAGCTTGACGTCCTCGGTGGCTTGGCCCTGCTGCTTGACCGAGGTGATGGCTACCGAAGCTCAGCTCACGGCTCGCCTTCGGTAATGCATCTTCGGTTTCAAGACCTCGGCGATTCGTTCCATCGCCTCGGCGGTGACTTAGTCGGGACGTGTTCGGTCGTTAAGATTTGCGCGACCGGGGCAGATCACCGCGGGTCGATTTTTACCCAATACAGATAGTCCCCTCACTCCTCGGTTAACTACCGAGGTGACCGAGGAGTGGAATGAAGTTTTAGCGGGAAGGTGACGTGGCTTGATCCTATCCAAGCGTTTCAAATTCGGCCAACGGTTCGCGTCCCATCAGGTCATTTCTCGAGGACACGTGGCGTTGATCCATCGGTCGCTTGAACTGCCGCGCCGTATTCATCGCTTTCCCCAACGTTATAATGATGACGATGACGTCATCCTCTTTCAAAATTCCATACCTATAAAAGGCGCTGCTCACCAGGCTAACTCTGCACTTACTTCAGAGCCATTAACAGTAAAAGCTTGAAAATCCTCCCAAATCCTTTCCAATTTTCCGACTAATAGCAAGAATCCAACTTTTATTTCTACCATCATGTCTACAACGATTTCTCGACAAGATTCAAGCGATTCCGGCGAGAGGGTGCAAATCCCACCCATGGCCACAGCTGTCATCAGTGGTGATGCCACCGCCGCCGCGCCAGTGACCACCGCAGCTACGGTTGAAAGTGGCGAGGTTTCATCGGGTGTCGGGGGCGTGAAGCATCGCAAAATGAGAGCCATGCGCCAGCTGGCGGTGGAGGAGGAGGAGGCCGCCTCAGGCGAGGACGACGCCGTGCTAGACGACGCTGCTCTACGCCATTTCAGTGATACCCTCCTTAGAGACGATGACGATGGAGGGGATGGTGAGGAAGTTGGCGCCGAGGGCGACGAGGCCGATGGAAGAGTTGCCGAGGGCGTAGAAGTTGCCGAGGGCGGATCCACGGGGCCATCTATCCCCCTCGAGCAGGAGCTAGAGCGTCATCAGATAATCCCCTCCCACTTTGATAATACTAAGGATTTGAAGCTGCAAGCCCAAACGGCCGACCAAGAAGAGAAGAATAGAAATATTCCAGTGAACACCACCCCGACCCGAATCACTCAGGCTCACATTGAGCGGGTTCGGAGGGAATGTTGCTTTGGGCCCGAGGTGAAAGTGATCATCCCCGATCCTTCAAGCAGAGTGTGCCACAATATCGAGGGGATGTCCTTCGCCTACACCTATCCTTTCACCCTCGGCTTCTCTCTCCCAGTACATAAGGTGATTGATGACTTCTGCCGGGCCTACAATTTATGTCTAGCCCAACTTGGCCCCGGTGTTTGGAGGGTGGTCCAATGTATGGACTGGTTAAGCAAGAAAGCTAAAGTGGACTTCACCTTCCAACATCTCATCTCAATATACTACCCCTATTTTCACAAGGCTGGGGTAGTGGCGCTAAACAACCGAGGCAAGTTTGCATTACTCCATAAAAGTGAAGACCATAGAGACCGTGGCTGGTGCGACAGATATATTTTGTTGGAGACCAAGGTCCTGTCCACCGAGCCTGACTTCCCCGAACGGTGGAACAACACACGTAAGTATACCGTCTTTACATCTTACTCCTCGGTTTGTTAGCTTGCTTAACTAACCTCGCTCCTTTGCTATTCCTTCAGCCAACAAAGTAGACATCGTGCCCCCGGTGGGCTTAACGGCGTGGGTCAAGGCAATGACCGGGGCTCGTACCCGCCCTGAGAGGACGTGGATGACGATGGCGGCTGAATTTGGTTGGCAGTGCAAAAGGCACGGTGAGTTTTGATAGCGTTTTGATGGTGGGTAACTTTGAGATCTTGATTATTTAACTGACTTTCTCTCCTTCGGTGCTAGGTTTTCCAAACCGTGCTATTAACACCAAAAAGAGCAAGAAGAAGAAGAAGGAAGAGAAGAAGAAAGATGACGAAGAAACCGAGTCAGACGATGATCTGGCTGCGGTAGCCGGGGAGTACAAGGGCTTGAAGGCTTCTAAGTCTTCAAAAACTTCAAAGGGGGCCCCCGATCAGGGGACTTCAAAAGGTAGCGTTTCTCCTCGGCCACAATTCGAACTACCCTTTCTTCTCCATTTCAATAATTTCAACTTCTCCTTCGGTTGTAGGTGTGAAGCGGAAGAGGGCGACCTCGAAGAAGCCATCCCGCTCGGTAACTCCTCGCACCGAGGTGGAAGCTCCTTCCCAGCCCGAAGCGGTGGTTGAAAAACGCCGAGGCTTAGTGGACGAGCCCGAAGATCAAGCGGCTGCTGAGGCTTGGGCTCGAGGAGGTGCAGATATCATTGATCTTGAAGGTCAAGAGCTCGGGCCTGACGCAGCCGTGGAGAGAGGCAAGGGCAAAGCCAAAGTCGTCGAGGCTGAAGCTGTCGCATCTACCGGGGAGACTGGCACCGGGCCAATGAGAGCGCACTCCGAACCCGCGAGGATTTCTTCCTCGGTGGGGCCTTACCGGAGGCTTGAAGTGCCCATCTCCTCGAATTTGCTAGCTTGCGGCCCCGAGGAGCTTCTAAGCCTCACACCTCTATTGGGGCCAACCGAGGATAAGCTCATGCAAGAGTTTACCTCCGGCCAGCTGTACAGCACATTGGCTTCTAACGCCGTAAGGGTAAGTCTTATCAAACTTTGAGTTTAAAAGTTTCCAATGTTTACCTCCGGTTCGCTGCTGACCTTGGTTCTTCAAATTTTGTTCAGGGTTTCATCCTTTCGCTCAAGGCTATCGAGGTCGAATCTTCGAGGACGGCCGAGGTAAAGCGTGTGGCTCGCCTATGGGACCAGCAGAGGGACAAGTTCAAAGCCCAGATAGCTTTGTTGAAAGCTGATTTGGCCAAGTCCCAGGCCGATCTTCGTGAAGCCGAGGCAAACTCCGAGGCCAAGGTTAAGATTCTCAGTGATGATTTTGAGGCTGAACGCTCGAGGCTGGGAGAAGAGGTCGCGAGGCTGAGCGGCGAGCTGTCTCGAACCAAGACCGAGGCGGTTAATATGGCCAAAAAGCACCAGGAGCAGCTGAAAGATCACTTGCTTCACATTAAGAAGCTAGAAGGTGAGGCTTCCCAGCTTTCGGCCAAGGATGCTCAAATCGCGGCTTTGAAAGATGAAATCGCGGCCCGAAAGGATAAAGCTGCACTCAAGGTGAAGAGGGCCGAGCTCGACAAACGGTGGGCTATCATCAAGTCTCGGTTAAGGTTGCTCAAGCGGTGTCGCACCGGGGAGCTGAACCTGGATGAGGAGATTGATAAAGCCGAGGTCAAAGCGACCGAAGCTCAAGCTATCATCGACGATCTTCCCTCAAGTGAAGCCTCGAGCGGCGATGATGAGGAAGAAGAAGATGAAGAGGCCGAAGGGGGCTCCGAGGATGGAGGAAATTCTCCCGAGGCATGAGCTGTTTTAGCGCTTATTTTGTAAGCCTTCGGGCTTTTAACTTTGTGCTTTGGACCTTCGGGTCTTTTTGAATGTAAATATTCAGCCTTTGGGCTTTTAATTAAAGTGTTTGCACCTTTGCTTTGTGTGGTGGCCTTTTAAGTATACCGGACACTTTGATGCAAACTTCAATTAAATCTTGCAAGATGTAAGAAATATTTGACCGATGCAAACCTAGGACGACGTCTCGCCCTCGGGTCGACGCATTGCGCGGCTTCACAATGTTAAAGACTTACACAGATAAAATGAGTGCGATCGAAGTCGATTTCATTGATGTCAACGAACCAAAAGGCTATATACATAAAACCAAGCCGAAGCGGGCTGATTTACAATGTACTAAACAAAAGCTCAAAAACAAAAGCTAAATGATAACATGCCGCTATCGGGCTGATTTACAATGTACTAAGTCTAGTCCCCGGGTGTGAGTCCCCGGTTGTCGGCTAGATAGGCTTCGGTTGGGAGGCTCGATGTCGACCTCGGTGCCAACCCCTCTCACTCCCCCCCCCCCAGTGTTTGGTTGTGAATCTTGATGAAGATCCGAGCACTGGAATCGGTTCGGTCCGCTTCCTGAAAAGGTCAAGCAGAAAGATGGAACGAGGAGCAAGTTAGTACATTGTTTATGAATTGCCATAGGAGCGTTGCTTGGCTCGGGGCTGTTTAATTGAACAAAAAATTAAAGGATGTTTACCTCGATTAAAAGTAGTATCGCTTCAGATGAGAGATGTTCCAGTTCAGAGGTTCGGGTTCGCCTTGAAGAGACTCGATTTGGTATGAGCCTTTTCCAACGATTGCTTTGACCCTGTAGGGTCCTTCCCAATTTGCAATAAGCTTCCCCCCGTTGTTCTCCTTCGTTGACTGATTCACCGTTTTCAACACATAATCTCCCACCTTGAAGTCTCTGAATTTAGCTTTCCTATTGAGGTAAGCCTCGATCTGTCTTTTTTGCGCAACGAGCCGAACCAAAGCTAATTCCCTCTTCTCTTACAGCAGATCTAACTCAATGCGCATCGCCTCTTGGTTGGCGTCTTCGGTTGTGTGGGCGTACCGAAGACTTGGTTCGCCCACCTCCACGGGGATAAGTGAGTCCATGCCATATGCCAATGAGAAGGGGGTCTCCCCGGTACTGTTCTTTTCAGTTGTTCGCATGGCCCATAAGACCCCGTGCAACTCCTCGGGCCAAGGGCCTTTCTTCTCGTCGAGTCTCTTCTTGAGATTCTCAATTATGATCCTATTTGAAGACTCAGCTTGGCCATTGGCGCTTGGATGATATGGAGTCGAAGCTATTCGTTTGATCCCCCATTGCTTGAAGAAGTTGGTGACAAGAGCTCCCATGAATTGTTTGCCGTTGTCGCAAACAATTTCTCTTGGAACGCCGAACCTATAGATGATGTTCTTTTTAATGCAATCGATTACTTGCCTTTGCTTGACCTCGGTGAGAGCCACTGCTTCCACCCACTTGGTGAAGTAATCAGTCAATACTAGGATGAAACGAACACCACCTTTTCCCTTGGGTAATGGCCCGACAACATCCATTCCCCATTTCATGAAGGGCCATGGCGACACCACCGAATGAAGAGGCTCGGCCTGTTGGTGGATCAGCCGCCCATGGCGCTGGCACTTGTCACATTTTTGCACAAAGGCCCTCACATCGGCACTGATTGTGGGCCAATAATACCCAGCTCTCAATAACTTACGCACCAAGGACTTCGCTCCCGAGTGGTTGCCACACTCGCCTTCGTGCACTTCAGCCATCACGTATCTTGCCTCATCGGGACCCAAACATTTGGCCATCGGGCCGCAGTACAGCCTTTTGTATAGATTGCCATCGATCATGTGGTACGAGGCTGCTTGAGTCCTTAACTTCTTCGCTTCTTTTTTATCTTGGGGGACAGTCCCCGAGTCGAAGTAGGAGATGAACTTACTCCGCCAATCCCATCGGTTATCCACCGAATTGACTTGCAGTTTCATCTCTCTCATCTGCGCAGATAATAGCCGAACCACCGAGTCAGTCCCCGAGTGTGCTTCATCAATAGCCGAACCCAAATTCGCCAAGGCATCAGCCTCGGTATTCTCCTCCCAAGGTACCTGTCTAACTTGCCATTCTTTGAAGTGGGTTAAGACCCTTTGTGCCCGATCCAAGTATAGCTGCATTCTGGGCTCACGAGCCGTATAGTCACCGAGGATCTGATTGACCACCAATTGAGAGTCACACCTTAATTCGATTCTTTCAACCCCCATTTCCTTGGCCAACTCTAGACCTGCTAAGGCCGCTTCATATTCGGCCTCGTTGTTGGTTACTTTTTTGAACCGAACTGAGTGCCTGACCTTCTCCCCGGTGGGTGCTTTCAAAACTATGCCTAACCCCGAACCTTTGGAGTTTGTCGCTCCATCGGTGCAAAGTATCCATAAGCCCGGGGTTGTCCCTTTAGCTTCGGCATTCTCTTTTTCAGCCTCGGGTAAGATTCCCACACTAAAATCTGCCACGAAGTCTGCCAGGACTTGAGACTTAATGGCGGTCCGAGGCTGATAGGTGATGTCATATTCACTTAACTCTACTGCCCATTTTGATAGCCTCCCCGACAACTCTGGCTTATGCAAAATATTTCTCAAGGGGAAGGTTGAAACTACAGCTATTGGGTGGCATTGAAAATAGGGCCGTAGTTTTCGAGCAGTAGTGAGTAAAGCGAGAGCTAGTTTCTCCAGATGTGGATACCTGGTTTCAGCGTCGAGGAGTGTCTTGCTTACATAGTAAATCGGCTGCTGCTTGCCATCTTCTTCCCGAACCAGCACAGCGCTCACCGACACCTCGGATACTGCCAAGTATACTAGCAATGTTTCACCTTCTTTTGGCTTGGCGAGCAACGGTGCGTTAGCCAAATATTGCTTCAAATCTTTCAACGCTTGTTTGCACTCCGGTGTCCATTCGAAGTGGTTGCTTTTTCTCAAAACGGAGAAGAATTTGTGGCACCGCTCCGAGGACCTTGAGATAAAGCGACTCAAGGCAGCGATTCGGCCAGTCAAGCGTTGAACTTCTTTTACCCCGGTAAGCTCCTCGGGGATTTCTTCAATGGCTCTGATTTTGTCTGGGTTGGCCTCGATTCCCCGCTCGGAGACAATGAAACCTAAGAATTTGCCTGATCCTACGCCGAAGGCGCACTTCTCAGGGTTCAATTTCATACCGTATTGTCTCAGCACAGCAAAAGCTTCCCTCAGATGTTTCAAATGATCCTCTATTTGGATCGATTTGATGAGCATGTCGTCTATGTAGACCTCCATAGACTTCCCGATGTACTCTTTGAACATGCGACATACCAACCTTTGGTAGGTCGCGCCAGCGTTCTTCAGCCCGAAGGGCATAACTTTGTAACAGAAAGTGCCTCGGTCAGTGATGAACGAGGTCTTTTCTTCGTCCTCGGGGTCCATGAGGATCTGGTTGTAGCCCGAGTACGCATCCAAGAAAGTTAATAGTTTGTGTCCAGCCGTGGAGTCTATTAACCTGTCGATTTGTGGCAGTGGGTAAGAATCTTTGGGGCAAGCTTTATTCAGATCGGTGTAGTCTACACACATTCTCCACTTGCCATTCTTCTTCGGCACAACTACCACATTTGCAAACCATTCGGGATATTTGACCTCTCTTATGAAACCATTTTCTTGCAGCTTCGTGGTTTCATCCTCGATCGCCTTCTTTTTCACCCCGGCGTGAGGTCTCTTCTTCTGTTTCACCGGGGTGAACTTTGGATCTACATTCAGTTTATGAGTCATGATCTCCGGATCGATACCCGTCATGTCTGAATGAGCCCATGCAAAGCAGTCGCTGTTGGACCTCAAAACTTCCATGATTGCTTCTTTCGACTTCGGGTCCAACTCCGAGCCGATATGCACTTTCCTCTCTGGGAATTCTCTCAATAGAGTGAAAGAGTCCAGCTCCTCAATGGTAGAGTCCTCGGCTTTTTGCTTCCGAGGCTCTTGTACGCATGCCGGGATCTTTTCAATTTCACTTTGGAGGCCCGCCTCGCTTGATCCCGGTTGCGTTGGTTGCTATTTTTTGGGCCCGCTCGGGGCGACTCCACTTTTTAATGCGACCGAGTAGCATTCCCTCGCTACTCGCTGCTCTCCTTTGATCGACCGAACTCCCCAAGGCGTTGGGAAGTTGATCACTTGGTGCAAAGTGGAGGGAACAGCTTCCATGGAGTGGATCCATGGTCGCCCGAGGATCACATTATAAGCCAGGTCCTCGGGCATGACTTGAAACAGTGTCTCCTTGGTGACACCCTCAGCGAATGTCTTCAGCGTGATTTCACCCAACGTCTTCTCCGTTGAGTTATTAAAACCGGCCAACACTGTTGATTTGGGGATGATTTCCCCTTTCAGCCACATCTGCTTCACGGCCCCGTAGCTGATGATATTAACTGAGCTACCGGGGTCGATCAATACCCTCTTGATGTCGGCATTATTAATCCTCAGCATGATGACTAGAGCATCGTGATGGGGGAACATCATCCCATCACAGTCATCTTCATCAAAAACTATATCTTTGCCCGAGCTTCCAACTCGGGTCCTCTTCTCCATAGTGATGGAGAGCTTAGCAAATTTCTTCGCCGCGGCGAAGTTCACACCATTCACTTCGGACCCCCCGGTGATGACGTTGACTACTCTGTCAGGGGGTGGGGCCCGAGGTGGCTGCCCGTCGCCTCGGTTCTTTGAGAAGTTATCCTTCCCCTTGTCGGTGAGGAATTCAGCCAGAACTCCCTTCTTCAGTAAATGGGCTACTTTGAGGCGCAAAGCTTTGCAGTCCTCGGTTCTGTGGCCATAATCTGCGTGAAATTCGCAACGCAGATTGTGGTCCCTCTTGTCTGCCGGGGTCCTCATATCTTTTGGAACCCTTACCCCGGCTGTCCCCTTGACAACATCGACCAGCTCCGAGGTCGATATGTTGAAGTTATAGTCCTGGATCCGAGGCAGATCCTTTCTTTGAACCGAAGCGGGGCCCGAGGGACTCTTTTGGTTCACTTTGGCTTGAACCTTCCCTCCGAGCCTTTGGCTTATATTAGAGGCAGGGTATGAGCTACTGGGATTGTTTCCCAACCTCTGACTAACGTGCTGCCTCGGTGAGGTATATGGTTCATACCTCCCCCTCGAATTGTTTCGTGGCGCTTCGGCGCGGTTTGAGGTATCACCTCGGTTATTGTAGCTATAACCTCGGTTTTTGAACTCCGCTTCCTCCAATCTGATTTTGGAGTAAGCGCGTCTATGCAGGTCCTCCCATGTCAGGACCTGGTACTGCTGCAATTCCTTACGCAATTCAGCTGCAGCGCTAGAATTGCGGCTGTTGATGCCTTTTTCAAAGGCCATGATGGCCAAGGTGTCGTCCATCAGAGGCAATTCCATGCGCTCGGCGTGGAATCGCTCGAGAAATTCTTTAAGGGGCTCGCCGGGCCATTGTTTCACTTCACATATATCCTCCTTCCTCTGGAGGATCTTTTGCGCGCCGGTATGGGCCTTGACAAAGGCGCTGGATAACTCTTTGAACGAGGAGATTGACCCCGGTGGCAAGCACAAATACCACCGAAGAGCACCCTTTTCCAACGAGCTACCAAACTTCTTTAGGAACATGGACTCGAGCTGTGTGGACGTCAAGTCGTTGCTCTTTACCATGGACATGTACTCCCTGACATGCTCTTTGGGATCAGTTGTCCCATCGTACTTTTTGAGGAATGTGAGTTTGAAACCCACAGGAGTTGGAGCCGGCGCGGCTTCGGGCTTGTAGGGCTGCTCCCTATACTGCTCGATGTCAAGATCATCTTCCTCCTTGCTTATCCCCGGTACACGCTCGAGGCGCTTTTCGACTCGCGCCTCGATGCGAGCTTCAATTTCTCTACTCATTTTTTCAACGTCGACCGAGGACGTTGTTTCAGCCACGGTGGGAACCGTCCCGAAGTGTGGCGTGGAAGGTGGGTTACTCCCCGAGCCCCCAGACGTGGCTCCATTGCGAGGTCCCCCTGTTGTCGCGCCCGTAGGAACGAAAGGCGGGGTGCCTCCACTAGGAGCCATGGGCTAGGTGCCGTTGGGCGCAACACTATTTCTTGCCTCCAACGAGGCACGAAGCTCAGCGTTAATACTTGCTTGCTCATCCTGCTTGGTTTGGAGAGCTCTTAAAGTCGTGACAACATACATTTGGAACTCCTCTGTTGTCATCGGGGCAATGGGCTGTTGGTTCTGCGGAACGCCAGCCCGATCGCCGTTATTACCACCGTTGTCGTTATCAGCCATGACGTCAAATTGGAAATTCTTGACAGAAAATGAAAGCGGAACTTTGGAACAAAGCGTAACTGCTTATATCCCCACAGACGGCGCCAATTTGTATGGGCCTAAACCGTTTTTAGGTACACAAATAAATTTCGGATTCGGATACAAGCAACACTTCGTATCAAAGTCACAATAATGCGGAAAAGAGATATAAAATGCGAGAACGTAATGGTATTTCAATATATGAGCAATGGGTACAAATTTGGGCAGAGTTTCGGTATATATTTCTGGATCACTATTACATGAAATGAACTGCTATTTATAGAGATAAGACTCGCCCATGTTCTCCACCATCAGTCGCCATGTTGTCCCACGATCTGGATGTTTAGTGGTTGAGTTAGTGGGGTGAAGTAGTGGGCTGCAAAGCCGGAAGAACCGAGGGGATCCACCGAGGTGAGAGCTTGACGTCCTCGGTGGCTTGGCCCTGCTGCTTGACCGAGGTGATGGCTACCGAAGCTCAGCTCACGGCTCGCCTTCGGTAATGCATCTTCGGTTTCAAGACCTCGGCGATTCGTTCCATCGCCTCGGCGGTGACTTAGTCGGGACGTGTTCGGTCGTTAAGATTTGCGCGACCGGGGCAGATCACCGCGGGTCGATTTTTACCCAATACACTTACCTCAACCAAAATGAAGAGGTTGTTTCTAGTAGACCCTCGACTAGAGAAACATTTAAAAAAAACCACATTTGAAATCCAAGAGAGAAATATTATGCTAAAGAGAATGATAGAACTAAAAGCGAAGACTAAAACGAAAATAGTGTATATAGGCATAGTAGCACTACCTCTAATAAGAGAAAAAACACTGACTATTATCTACCCCTCTACTCTAATCAGTGTAGTTTGAATGGAACTCAGTTGAAAAATATTTATAAAAATAAAGTACTAGTAGGTGTAATTAGTAACACTTGGAGTCTCTTGACATAAAATTTGGATTTATCCCTTTGTAGGTATTTTCTACACACATTTCTTTAGTCAAACTTTTAACTGTATTAATTGAGGGGACTAATGTATTAGCTAAGCAATAATTAGAGAACATAAGTTATTCAAACACACGGTCAATGTTTAAACAGCCTGCGAAATATGTAGGACACAGCCACGTGTCACGCCAACCAAGAGTTTCTATTATACTCCTTAATATCTGGGTATCATGTGACTACGTTACTATGTGAGTGAGTGATTAACTGATTTAAATAATTGTACTCGTTATTCCTATGATGTTAGCTTCTGCTTAGAACTAATTAATCTGATTATTATTTCATAAAGGTGAATGAGTTTAGGTACTTTTTTCTCGGTCGTTCAATGATTATGTACTATCTTTTTTAAGTTGAAGCGGGAAAAAGATTACGAAGTAATATTCTTTTAATTTGTTTGTTATCTAAATTCTACTTGTAGAATAAAACTAGGTCTATTGTTGTTGTTACAAATATTTGTTATCAGATCTTCTTAAATAAAGCAAAAGATAAAAATATGGTTAATCAGAGTACTATATTTTGTATTTTTTGCTTTTTGCTTAATTTTGAAAGAAAAAATGTTAAGTAGTCTAAGTTAAGAGTGCTTATTCATATTACGCTTTACGAAGATTTTGTAAATTTACCACTCTATAGATCTATTCTAAAATGATTACTAGTCGGCCTGAGTATCGAGCGAGCGAGCCGAGCCTAATCGAGTCAGAGCTGAATCGAGCTTTATACATACCGAGCCGAGTCCGAGTCCGAGCCCGAGCTGAGCCGACTTTTTTTCTTGTGTCCCCATACTTATTAATATAAAAAATAATATTAATTTTTTTATCATAATCATAAATAAGGATAAAAATACTAGTTTATCAATTGTTAACTATTGCATTAAAACATAAAATATTACGTAGACTTCTAATTTTTTCTTGGTAATTAAGCCTAATGAATGGAAGTTATATATTTTTAAAAAGTTATACGATTAATCAAGCTAATCGTGTCGAGCCGAGCTTTGATCTGCCGAGCTGAGCCAAATTTTAAATGAGATTGAGCAGAGTCGAGCTCCGAGCCGGCTCACCTCTATGCCCCAACCTAATTACTAGTACTGAGTAGTTTAAAAAAGAAACAAAATAGAGTAGTAAATGAAGCTGAGGTCATTAGTCAAAGAGGTCCTATACTTCATTGTCAAGGAAGGTAAATGAAAAAAAGAAAGAAAGAAAGAAAGAAACAATTCAAAGTTTCAAACTCTACAAGTTCCAAGACACCCCACCATTAAGTTGTCAAGTCAAATGTCACCTCTGAATAATGTGAACATCTTATATTATGTCACACTTCTTCCTCATCTTTTAGTGCTGTTGGTATAACATGAACAAATTTTTGTTTAATCAGAAAGAAGAAGTATTTCTAAGCTCTCAATTTGTTTGCTCATCAAGAACTAATTTGTTTTGAAATTAAACCTGATTATAGTGTTGCTTGCACAAGCCTTTTCCCTCTCTTTTGTGACATCCTCAAATAACATAACAAGATTTTTATAAATTTTAACTTAGTATTTTGAGTATCATTTGTGAAAGAAGATTGTGAGAGTCACCCCTACCGTGGAGTATATTGGAAGTTACAATTAAGAGTATTCACATTACTAGGGAAAACAAAAATTTTGTATCTGTGGCAGGCTTTATCCACAACTTCTCCATCATTTTCATTACAGTCAAATCTCGCTATAGTAACAGTATTTGTCTGGAACTTTCATGGCTGCTATAGTGAGGTGATGTTATATATATATAATTGAGTTAGGCATTTAGATCTCATTTAGTTATGATAACGGAAAAGTGTGCAAACAATACATGTTAATTTTAAATTCTCAATAGATATTCATATTTCATTAAATAAAAAATGTAACGGTTAATACATTATTAATAAATTTATAACTAGTTATACCGTACCGACTAACTATAAAAATTTAAGGAACATATGCAGTGAAATTATTTGAAAATTAAAATAAATCAAGTTTGACGTAAGAATTCTACAATAGTAGGTTGTGTACATTGAAGTCTCTTAGTGACAATATAACTCTTGAATTGGCGAAATTTTTTGTTCGAACTTTCAGCAAAAGGGTATTCAATAGCTTTTGCTTGAAGGTTGTTTAAGAGCTTAACAGTTGACTCTTCTGTTTCAGCTCAAGTAGCAGTAGGTTGAGGCTATTCATCAGCACTTTCGTTGCCACCTTCTGCCTCCGCTATCTATTGTTCTTTCAGTCCATTGACTTGTGCAATAATCTCTTCATTAGTGTAAGTTTCAAGGATTAGAAGTGTTACGTCAAACTCCATATAAGTGGTAGCATCCATTGTTTGATTGGTATTATGAGATAGAATTTGGTCTATGAGCGATGACACATTACCAATATCCTCAACAAATAATTACATAATATTTGAGTATGACTGTTATAGAGAGTTAATTTTATAAAAAGTGTACCGCTATGGTGAACGTCATTGCCGTTATAGGTAGAATGCTGTTATAGAGAGATAAAATATAACATGAAAAATTAGGTCGTTATACTGAAATGTTGTTATAACGAGGTTTGATTGTAGAACAAAATGCTGTAGACAGAGGTTAAGATAAGTTTGACTTAACTGAATCATTAAAAATTCCTTAATCACGTGATCATCCAGTTTAATTAATGATGATTAATTTATTGTAAGATCCTTTTTGAACACAAATCACAATCATGATTGAATAACTTTTACCGAGAAACCAAAAACTAATGGAAGCGTGTGGGAAGATAGAAAGTGGGACCTCAGAGTGATAGTCCACTGGTAATAAGGATGCAACCTTTCACACGGAATTACAAACAAAATCATCTCACGTCACAAGTCACCAGCCTGTCTCAGAAATAATTATTTGAGTTACTTTTCTATATAAGTGGGAGAGTGAGGGAAGAAAAAGGAAGATATCTTGTATTTGTGTAAAGTTACTTTGTCTTGCTGCTCCCATCATGCATGTCTGAGTACTATAGATCCACCTTTTAAAAAAATTGAATACATACATTTGCTCATTTTTCAGCTGCAGCTTAATTTCAGTTGTTAATGGGGCAGGAGATGACAGAGTTAATTTCTTTAGATAAACAAATGAAAATGGAAGATCAAGAGAAGCAAAGCTCTCCTCATTCTTGTTCAATTCCAGTTAAAAGTAGACCGAAGGGTGGTCTTATTACCATGCCTTTTATTATAGGTATGTAATAAATTACACTCAATGTTACTTATGCCAACAATATCAAATGAGCAGTTGTGCTTAGTACAGGATCAAGAAATGCCTAACACCTTCTCATATCTTGCTTTCTTGATTTTTTTTTAAACTTCTCAGGTTCTTGGTATGCATTTAATTAATTCTTTTTTCGTTTCTTGATTTATGTCAACAGCAAATGAGGCATTGGAGAAGGTGGCAAGTTATGGGCTATTACCAAATATGATACTCTATCTTATGCAAGATTACAGGATGGGGGTTGTCCCTGCCCAAAATTTACTATTTTTCTGGTCAGCAGCTACTAATTTCTTGCCAATAGTGGGAGCTTTTGTTGCTGATTCATATCTTGGTCGTTTCCTTGCCATTGGCCTTGGTTCTATCTTCAGTTTCCTGGTAATTAAGTTACTCCTTTATTACTTGATCTTATGGGAAACCACCATTTATTTTTTTAACTACTCTAGTATTAAATTCGTTCTTGAATGTTACACCCACATCCCAGTTTTAACTTCGATGTAGCCCATGTAATATTTAATTGGTTTATCTCTTAGTTTAATAATAATATAACGAAGTTGTTTCAAGTAAAAAAGAAAACTCTCTTAGTTTAAGACACTTTGTTTCTATTTACTGATTTATCCTTAACTGGTAAGAAACAGTTTCCCTTTTATAAGTGAACTGCTTTGTTGGGTAGTCAAGAAGATGATGAGAGCTCAATTACGTTTGATTATGATTTTATATTGTATATGGCACCACCGTTTGTTTAGTTTATAATTTTATAACATACGTAACTGTTGTCCGTTACCATGACATTTTCCTTTTTCTTACTGTGTCTTTTGTCCTAGTTAATGGAATAAAATTTCTGAAAAAAGTGCTACTTTTGACTATATGTACTGCAATACGTCTCTTAATTTATTCTGACAAAATAATATATAATTTTCAGCTCTTATTGCAGTTTGGAGGATCCAATGCAGTTTAAAATTTTGAAATCTACTGTTTTTATCCTATTTACTGCTACAAATATTTGTTTTAGTTTGAAGAAACTTCATGTCTGATGCAATTTTGACTTGTTTCGATCGTCGTATAGTTGCACTAGGAAATCAAATTATTCTATGGCCATAACCACATTATTTCTGTGCTATACTTGCACAAGTGATTCTAATCTATTTTCTCGTTTTATGGGAACTTCTGTTTCCCTAATGTAGCAATGCAAAAGATGTTACTTATAAGGCAAGATGCATGTAGTTAACATGCTAAATTCAGCACCTTAAAGACATTTTTTTTTTTGTTGCAGGGAACATTTGTGTTATGGTTAACAGCAATGATTCCGCAAGCAAGGCCTCCGGCTTGCAATCCAGGAGAGGCATGTAAATCTGCAACAACGTCCCACTACGTGGTCTTGGTCTTTTCGTTTCTGCTTATGTCAATTGGTGCTGGTGGTATAAGACCATGTTCTTTAGCCTTTGGTGCTAATCAATTTGACAGTAAAGGCAATCCCAACACCCAAAGGGTGTTAGAGACCTTCTTTGCCTGGTATTATGCTTCATCCATAGTCTCTGTTCTGATTGCCTTGACGGGTATCGTTTACCTTCAAGATCGAGTGGGCTGGAAAATAGGATTCGGAGTTCCTGCAATCCTCATGTTCTTTGCTGGGCTGTTTTTCTTCCTTGCTTCTCCATTTTATATCAAGCAAAAGGTTGGATCAAACGTGTTTGCCAGCTTTATTCAAGTAACTGTGGTCGCCTTCAAAAATAGGAAACTCCCATACCCTACTCAAAACTCCGGTTACCATCACAAGAGTGGTTCACTACTTAAAGTGCCAACTGGGAAATTGAGGTGAGCTCATTGTTTTTTCTTTGGTCACAGTTAATTTTGAATCTTTTTCCTTTGCATTCAGTTGCTGAAATCTTTTCCTTCTCTAGGTTCTTGAACAAAGCATGCATCATTAAGAGCCCTGAAGATGTTCAGCCAAATGGAACTGCAGCCAACCCATGGAACCTTTGCACAATCGATCAAGTTGAGGAGCTAAAAGCTCTCGTTAGAATCATGCCATTGTGGTCGACAGGGATCATGATATCGATAAACATGAGCCAAAGTTCATTCCCTTTACTACAAGCTAAATCAATGGATAGACATCTAACCAAAGGATTTCAAATTCCACCAGGCTCATTTGGGATGTTTGTGATGATTTCTTTAACACTTTGGGTTTTTCTCTATGACCGTGTGATCCTTCCATTGGCATCGAAAATCAGAGGTAAACCAGTTAGGCTAGCACCTGTAGTAAGAATGGGAATTGGCATATTCATCTCTTGCTTGTGCATGTTAGTCTCTGGTATCGTGGAGCATATTCGACGAAGAAAAGCAATTAATCAAGGTCTCTTGAACAACTCTGAGGGGTTGGTGGATATGTCAGCAATGTGGCTCATACTGCAGAATTGTTTAACTGGGATAGCAGAGGCATTCAGCGCAATTGGCCAAACAGAGTTTTATTATTGTGAGCTCCCAAGAAGTATGTCAAGTCTCGCGTCGGGGCTACTCGGACTAGGAATGGCCATTGCAAGTCTGTTAGCAAGTGTGATTCTAAGCGCTGTGGATAAGTACACAAAAGGAGAAGGAAAAGAGAGTTGGGTTTCAAGCAGTATCAACAAGGGTCATTATGAGTATTACTATTGGCTTCTTGCTATTATGACAGCTTTTAATTTGCTTTATTTTGTGGTTTGTCGCTGGGCATACGGACCCTGTAAGGACCTTGACATCACTAAAAAAATGTTAGAGCTTAGTGATGATGATCTGCCACTGGAGAATATATCATCTAAACGTGAAGTGAATTCACATTAGGCTAGTAGTTTGTTATATAGTTTATACATAGTATTTATATAGAATCATATATTATTTAGATATGTATTTAGTCTGTTATATTGTTAACTTTGCATCATTCTCTCTGCTAATTCTACTTCCAAGGTTAGAACTGTAAAACAATTCCTTTCTAGTCTTAGAACTAGAGACAAGCGCAAAGGCCAGCTAATTACTAACACAACTACTCTTAGAGGAAAAATATACTCCCTTTTATCGATATGATACATTTTCTTTTTAGTCCGTCCCATCAAAACAACTTAGTTTGAATTTCTCATTTAACGAGACATGGTGTGAACTTATTTTGGATCTTCAGCAACTTTCTCTTCAGATTCCTTTAGTAAACAAGAATTATCAGACCTGAAATGAGTTTTTTTAAAGCCAGGAACTCGTGAATACACACAAAGATAAACGAGAGAATGACGAACCAATGTATCTTTCTTTCAAGGAAAAATGGCCAAAAATACGCCTAACTATTTGAAATTAAATTATTTATGCATGCGTTTCGTCTAGGCATAAAGATTCCTTACTTACCGAACGTTGTTCACAAAATACGGGAAATTGGTCAAATTTACTCTTAACTATTCGAATTAGGACAATATTATCATTCTTTTAAAGTATAGGATAAGTTTTTTTTACTGTAAATATTTGATAAGCAACTTAAATTGTAGATCGAGATTACTTTTGACAATTTTAAATTTCAATTTTGTGCATTACCAATTTTATTTTAAAAGATAATTACCAACATTAATTTTTTCAATTAAACATTAAATCAATAATATTTTTACAAAACGATTATACCCTTCTTTAAAACCTAAGTTGACTTAAAGAAACAACAAGTTAAGAAACAACAAGTAATATAACATAAAAAAGGAAACTTGATTTGGATTTCTTTAAATATGTATCCTTGGAGTCCACTTTTTTGTGCTAAAATGTAGTGTAAAAATTCAATAAGTATAGTGATAAGAAACAAGCTTTTTTTGATGCAGTAATAATGCAAGTATTTGGTTACAAATTACAAGAATCTGAAAAATCGGTGTTGCTAATTAAATTTGTATTGGTCGGATTTTGTCAGATCACACTGGTGGCACGTGGTCAACTACGCGGCAAGATGAGAGCTGTCTTCGAAGTCGATGAAAGACAACGTTGATTAATTACGCTTGATCGATTCAAATAAATCATGATCGGATGACATCGAAGACACACTACAACGAACAAGAACGGTTGATCTTATCCTGCTTTTGTCGGACCCTATTCGGCGGAGTTTGTTGAATGTGGGCAACTGCACTGATGAAGAAACGTGTGAAAGCGGAATTTCACTAGGGTTGGGCACTCAGCATTTCTCCCCTATAAATAGTTCCCTATTCCCCCACTTGTAAGCTTACATTCTACTGAACGAAGCAGACCCTCTTTATTTTATTGCCATATCATCATCATTATCATTCATACCACCATTACGCTACCACCATCGTAATCAGTGTACTTGTGCAATCGCTGCTTGGTTCATCTCTGGAAGGAGGATTCTTCTCTTTCAACGGAGCACAAGCCTTCGATCAATCAATACAATAACTTTATCGCTTTCATTTATTTATTCGCTATTTGTTCAACTGCTTACTTGCCATTTCGATTACTTGTTGTATTTATTTATCGTCGTTAGTCTTGTTGATTGCTTACCATTGCTCTGATCGTAACATTGACTAAACAAGATTGCTGCTCGGTTCTTAAGTCATATTTTCATCGTTTTGATCAAGTAAATCGTCATTTGATTCGTACAATCCTGCTCATTTATCATTATTGTCACCGTAGTTCTATAAAAATATCTTTCATCGAATTCTAGTTTAAATTATCTGCTAGACATGGAGTTAATTGATAATTAAACACGTGTTCGATAAACCAATACCTATCTATTTTGTTCGTAGCTTACTTGTTCGGAATTAGTTAGAATTAATTGTTTAGTCAGTTACATGCATTATCGTGATCAATAAACTTGCCACTTGTCTTCGTTTGTTCTGTTATATCTTTGCCCTCGAATCAAGCTTGTTATTTCGTATATTGTTTAGTTCGTTGTCATTTGTACCATCGAATCTGTAATCTGCATATCAACATCGGCAAAGTATTCGCTAAATCGACCACCTGTTAATATAAAAATGCTTATCAATCGATCTAATCAAGATATAAACGGTCGCCTAAGGCTCAACTAAATACACTCTCTGTTCCAAAATGGTTGTCATAGTTTGACTTGAAGCGAAGTTTAAGAAATGTGGTAAGACTTTTGAAATATGTGGTCCAAAATAAGCCATACATAAATATGTGGCTATAAAGCATTTCATTAAGGATAAAGTAGTAATTTCAACTCAAAAATATTTCCAAATTTAGAATTGTACCATTCTTTTTGGAACAGGCTAATAAGTAAATAGTGACATCCATTTTGGAACGGAAGGAGTATAAATTTAATTGTAATACCTGAAATCAATTTTTAGGATATACAAAACTTTTTTTTTTCAAAGAATTGATAGTATATAATTAGATATTGTCATTTAAAATGGTCCAAACTAATCTCTTCAAATCTAATTTGATCTTTTTAATCAAATGATCTTTGACTGAAAAGTACTTAAATGAAGGAAAGATTTATCTAATTTCCAATAGTTCAAGAACAAACTTGATCACTTTTGACTTGTTATGTAACAACCATTAGTAGGAGTAGATTTTTGACATAAGAACATTTTTGAACTAATTGACTAGCCTCAAACATACTTTTATCCCAAAACAAAACGATGCCTATAAATTTACTAGGTGGGTGAAATAGACTTTCAAATACCAAAAAAAATGATAGTAGAGGTGATCAATTTCATATAATTAAAAGACTAGTTAGGCTCACATGCCAACATAAAATATTACGTATGCTTGCCAAGCTCCAAGTCACCAGCCTGTCTATACAATGCAGAGGATTGCATTATTTTAAGTATCTACTCCCTCCGTCCCAAATTAGTTGTCGCTTATAGCTTCTTCACGCCCTTTATGAAAATCATTAAATAGAGTGTGGTTTTTACTATGTTACCCCTATTTAATGTTTGACTATTAAATTTTGTTGATAATTCTTTTAATTATTAAAGGTATAGTTGGAAAAGATTAATATTTTTTGTCTTGAAATTCTAAAGTGTCAACTAATTTGGGATAAATAGTTATTGCTAAAGTGTCAACTAATTTGGGACGGAGGGAGTATTTCTATATAAGCAAGGGAGAGAGAGCAAAAAAATGAAGATGGTCATGGCTTTTCTTGTACTTGCAAAAAAGCAACTGCATCCAGCTGCTCCCATCATACTTGTCTCCCTTTAGATCCACCTTTCAAAAAAATTCCTTTACTTTGTGTTTATGTGTCACTTCCATCCAATTAAACACATACTACAAATTTGTTCTTGTTCAGCTGTTGCTTAGTCTCAGTAGTTATTAATGGATCAAGAAATGACAGAGCTGCTGTCTTTAGATCAAACAATTAAAATGGAGGAAGATCAAGAGAAACAAGCTTCTCCTAATGCTTCATCAATTCCAATTAAAAGTAGACCAAAGGGTGGCCTTGTAACCATGCCATTTATTATAGGTACCATTTCTAATCATATTCTTGATTTATTTGTTTTATTTAGTTTAGTTCTTTATTTCTGATACGACTGCGCACATCACATTCCTTGGGGTGCAGCGTTTCTCCGGAACTTGTATGGATACGGGAAACTTTGTGCACAGAGTCTGGTTATACTTGAAATTTATTGTGTTTTTGTTTCTTTGGTTTTGTGTTAAAACAGCAAATGAGGCATTGGAGAAAGTGGCAAGTTATGGGCTATTACCCAATATGACATTTTATTTGATGAGAGATTACAAGATGGGGGTCACTTCTGCTCAAAACTTATTATTTTTCTGGTCAGCAGCAACTAATTTCTTGCCTGTAGTTGGTGCTTTTCTTGCTGATTCATATCTTGGTCGTTTCCTTGCTATTGGCCTTGGTTCTATCTTCAGTTTCCTGGTAAGTAGTAGTAGTAGTATATCATTTATTAAGCACACTTAATGGGTCTTGAACGAGGGACAACTTGATCTGATGGCGACCCACAATTTGTGAAGTAATTATTTATGTTTAGTTTGAAATTCGTGAACTTTGGCAGTACAGCTCAGTTTATTGGGTTTATCAGTTTAAGACACTTCTTTTCCTTTTGGGTTTTCTAACCTTACCTGACAAAAAGTAGTTTTTTTTAGCTCTATAATTAGAGTTCGGTGGCCCAACATATTGACATAGAGCTACTATGTTACGTTTGATAAGTGTTTTTATATTGAGGCACCACATGTCTAGCTTAAATTTTATAACATGCGTATACGTTGACATTGTTCTGTTTTTTTTTATCTCCTAATTACAACAACATATTTAGTGTAATCTTACAAGTAGGGTTTGGATAGAATGAAATATACCCGATCTTACCCGATCAAGATAGAGAAGCTGTTTTCGATAGACCCTCAGTTCAAGGAAAAATATTCCGAAAATATACTAACAAAAATAAGATAAAATTACCCATTATAAAGAAAATACAGTCAAAGAAACATCCTAGTTAATGGAATATATATTTCCGAAGAAAGTGCTGCTCATTATTAGTGTAGTACGTCTTAATTCAAATTCAATAATATAATTTTCAGCTCCGCTTACTGCAGTAAGAGGATCCAATGCAGTTTAAACATTTGAAAACTACTGTGCTTTACGATCCTATGTGATGCTTAAAATCTTTAGTTCTAGTTTAAAGAACCGTTCTCTCTGATGCAACTTTGCTAATTTTGTCATATACACGCATTGCAAAAAAATCGAACTGCAAATGACATCTGTGAACAAACTAAGTAGAGTTGATTACTAGTTATTACAATCATGTAGTTTTTCGGCTAATACGGATCTAATTGGTCATGTTGCTTCATTTAAGTTGAAAGTAAAATACAATATTACTATACAAAATAAAAATAGTACTAGTTCTTTTTGTTTCCCTAATGTTAGCAAAATGCAATAAGTTGTTGTCACCCATAAGGCAAGACCCTTGTAGTTAAGTTACCAACTTCAATAGCTCAATGTCCTCTTTTGTTACAGGGAACAACTATGTTGTGGTTAACAGCAATGATTCCGAAAGCAAGGCCCCCGCCTTGCGATCAATTAGGGCAGGCTTGTAAATCTACAACGGTGTCACAATATATGTTCTTGGTCTTTTCTTTTTTGCTCATGTCCATTGGCGCTGGCGGTATAAGATCATCCTCTTTAGCCTTTGGTGCTAACCAGTTTGACAACAAAGATAATCCCAACAACCAAAGGGTATTGGAGACCTTCTTTGCCTGGTACTATACTTCATCCATAGTCGCTGTTCTGATCGCATTGACAGGTATTGTTTACCTTCAAGATCGAGTGGGTTGGAAAATAGGCTTCGGAGTTCCTGCAATCCTCATGTTGTTATCTACCCTGTCTTTCTTCTTTGCTTCTCCATTTTATATCAAGCAAAAGGTTACCTCAAACTTGTTCAGCAGCTTTATACAAGTAATTGTGGTTGCCTACAAGAACAGGAAACTCCCATACCCTACTGAAAACTCTGATTACCATCACAAGAATGGTTCACAACTTCAAGTGCCTACTGCGAAATTGAGGTGTGCTCAATGTTCTTGTTTATTAAGTTGATGTTGAATCTATCCTTTTTTAGTCCTTTACAATCCATTTGCTGAAATCTTTTCCACTTTTAGGTTCTTAAACAAAGCTTGCATCATTAAGAGCCCTGAAGATGTTAAGCCAAATGGAGCTGCAACCAACCCATGGAACCTCTGCACAGTAGACCAAGTTGAGGAGCTAAAAGCCCTAATTAGAATTATCCCACTGTGGTCGACAGGCATCATGATTTCGATAAACCTGAGCCAAGCTTCATTCCCTTTACTACAAGCTCAATCCATGGATAGACATTTAACCAAAGGATTTGAAATTCCAGCAGGCTCATTTGGGATGTTTCTGATGATTGCCTTAACAATTTGGGTTTTGATCTATGACCGTGTTATCCTTCCATTAGCATCGAAAATCAGAGGAAGACATGTTAGGGTTAAACCTATAGTAAGGATGGGAATTGGCTTATTCATCTCTTGCATGTCCATGGTAGTCTCTGGTATTGTGGAGCATGTTCGACGAAGAAGAGCAATCAATCAAGGGCACCTGAACAACCCCGAGGGGTTGGTGGCAATGTCAGCAATGTGGCTCATATTCCAAAACAGTTTAAACGGTATAGCCGAGGCATTCAGTGCAATTGGCCAAACAGAGTTCTTTTATTCGGAGCTGCCAAAAAATATGTCAAGTTTCGCAACCTCTTTGTTTGGATTGGGAATGGCCGTAGCAAATCTGTTAGCAAGTGTGATACTGAGTGCTGTGGATAAGCTTACAAGAGGAGAAGGAAAAGAAAGTTGGGTTTCAAGCAGTATCAACAAAGGTCATTATGAGTATTACTACTGGCTTCTTGCTATTATGACAGCTTTTAATCTGCTTTATTTTATGGTTTGTAGCTGGGCATATGGACCCACTGCAGATTTTGACTTCACTAAGAAAATGATAGAGCTTAGTGATGATCCACCACAGGAGAATATGTCTAGACCTGACCTAAATTCGCACTAGGCTAGTTGTTAAATAGTCTATACATATAGTTAATACAGAATCATATATTGCCAAGTTCTTTCAGTTTTTTTAATTAGTTCGTCATATTGTTAAATTTGCCTCATTCGTTCTTTGGCCTCTCTTACCAAACAATTTAATCGCTCTCATTATACTGGCTGCTTGCAATAGCTTTACACTTTTCCTACATCAAATTCACCTCACTGCACATTGCACAACGAAGCCATTATCCTCAAAAGTACTTACTGATTATGATAAATAAAGCTGTAAAGATCAAATGATAAATTCTACTAACATCGCAGTAACCGTTTGGTCCTTTATAACTGCAAGATTAACTGCATATTATATTTAGCAGGCATCAACATATGAGATGACATGCACAATACTTCACCAACCCATCCTTTGTTGTTGCTTCAATGAGTACAAACTTTTATGTGGTCGGCTCAGTAAAGCATCCACGGATCCTGTCATTCGGAAGAATGAATAATTCTCGCAGAAGAGTACGAGGAGGCTAAATTAATTCTCACAAAAAGAATACGAATCTTTGCATAATTGCACTTTCACGTCTTTGCATTATTTCAGCAAAGTCCCGATCACCTTTGCTGGAGGAAGACATAAATTAATGGATACAGACAATGATGATCTGGATGAGAGTACCATTAAGAAACTATCATTGGACCAAAGACTATAAACTATCATGGAAGAAAAGTGTATGGGCCTAAACCGTTTTTAGGTACACAAATAAATTTCGGATTCGGATACAAGCAATACTTCGTATCAAAGTCACAATAATGCGGAAAAGATATATAAAATGCAAGAACGTAAAAGGTATTTCAATATATGAGTAGTGAGTACAAATTTGGGCAGAGTTTCGGTATATATTTCTGGATCCCTATTACATGAAAGGAACTACTATTTATAGACGCAAGCCTTGCCCATGATCTCCACCATTAGCTGCCATGTTGTCCCACGATTTGGATGTGTAGTGGCTGAGTTAGTGGGGTGAAGTAGTGGGCTGCAAAGCCGGACGAACCGAGGGGGATCCACCGAGGTGAGAGTCTTCGACCTCGGTGGCTTGGCCCTGCTTTTTTGACCGAGGTGATGGTTCCCGAAGCTCAGCTCACGGCTCGCCTTCGGTGACGCATCCTCGGTGCTAAGGCCTCGGCGATGTGCTTAATCGCCTCGGCGACCACATAGTCGGGACGTGTTCGGTCGTTGAAATTTACATGACCGGGGCGAGTCATCGCGAGTCGATTTTTACCCAATACAGATAGTCCCCCCACTCCTCGGTTAACTGCCGAGGTGGCCGAGGAGTGGAATGAAGTTTTAGCGGGAAGACGACGTGGCTTGATCCTATCCAAGTATTTCAAAATTTGTCAACGGTTCGCGTCCCATCAGGTCATTTCTCGCGGACATGTGGCATTCATCCCGCGGTCGTTCGAACTGTCGCGCCGTCATTCTTGCTTCTCCCAACGTTACAATGATGACGCCGGCGTCATCACCTCTTCGCCTTCCACGCCTATAAAATGGACACCCAGTTGAACATTTTCATCACTTTTCCTTGAGCGATCAACAGTGCTAAAAAAGAAGGCTTCATACCCTTTCCCAAATCTTCTGATTATCAGCGATAACTTAGATCTTATCTCCGTCATCATGTCTACAACAATTTCCCGACAAGACTCAAGCGATTCAGGCGATAGGGCCAAGGCCGATCAATTTGCTAACATTATCTCTAGCGGTGAGTTCATCACCGCCGTGCCGCCGCTTCAGATGGTGGAGGCAGAGGGTGGCGAAGAAGTGAGTTCTGACGTCGATGTCTCTGGGCAACGGAGGAGGAGAGCCAGGCACGACGTCACAATTGAAAGTGGAGACGTCGGCTTGGAAGAGGAGGAAGCTGTTCCTGGGGAAGAAGGCGCCGAGGGCGATGATGCCGAGGGCGGACTTGAAACCGCCGAGGGTGACCAGAGCACCGAGGCGGGGCCATCGGGCCCGGCGATCCCCCTCGAGCAGGAATTGGAACCTCACCATGTCATCCCTTCCCACTTTGACAACACCAAGGACCTCAAGCTGCAACTACAATCGGCTGATCAAGAGGGGAAGAAGAGAAATATCCCCGTGAACACCACGCCGACTCTCATAACTCAAGCCCACGTCGACCGGGTTCGGAGGGAGTGCAAGTTCGCCGCCGAGGTGAAGGTGGTGGTCCCCGACCCGGCAAGCAGGGTTTGCCAACACGTGGAGGGGCTTTCTTTTGCTTACACTTACCCCTTCACCCTTGGCTTTTCTTTGCCACTACACGGGGTCGTTGATGACTTCTGCCGAGCATACAATCTTTGCTTGGCCCAGCTTGGCCCCGGTGTGTGGAGGGTAGTTCAATGCTTGGACAAACTGAGCACGGAGGCCGGGGTGGATTTCACACTACAGCACCTGATTTCCCTCTATTATCCGTATTTTCACAAAGCCAGTGTCGTGGCTTTGAACAACCGAGGTAAGTATGGGCTTCTTCACAAAAGCGAGGATCATGGGGATCGAGGCTGGAGTGAAAGATACATCCTTTTGGAAACAAGCATTCTATCTACCAAGCCTGACTTCCCCGAGAGGTGGAATAACACACGTAAGTGTCCTCGTTCAAATTTCTCTTCGATTGTTGTGCATACCTTGTTAAGCTTCCTTTTCGTTCTTTCCTTCAGCTAACAAAGTTGCCATCGTCCCCCCCGAGGGGCTGACCGAGTGGGTGAGATTAGTGATGGGAGCCCGGAAGCGTCCCATTCGAACATGGATGAAAATGGCTGTTGACTTCGGTTGGCAGTGCAAGAGGCATGGTAAAGAATTTGTGTCTTTTGGTAGTTTCATTCGGCTTCTTGTTTTTGGATTGTTTTTGGAGTTTGCCCTGACTACTAGCATTTCCTTCTTGATTCCAGGTTTTCCTAACCGCGCCACCGGTGCGAAGAAAAGCAAGAAGAAGAAGGAGGATGAGAAGAAAAAAGATGACGAAGAAACCGAATCAGACGATGATCTGGCTGCAGTAGCCGGGGAGTACAAGGGATTGAAGGCTTCCAAGTCTTCAAAAACTTCAAAGGGAGCCCCCGATCAGGGGACTTCAAAAGGTAGCGTCTCTCCTTGGTCCATTATTCGAATTACCCTTTCTTCTCCATTTCAATAATTTCAACTTCTCCTTCGGTTGTAGGGGTGAAGCGGAAGAGGGCGACCTCGAAGAAGCCATCCCGCTCGGTGACTCCTCGCACCGAGGTGGAAGCTCCTTCCCAGCCCGGAGCGGTGGTTGAGAAACGCCGAGGCTTGGTGGATGAGCCCGAGGATCAAGCGGCTGCCGAGGCTTGGGCTCGAGGAGGGGCAGATGTCATTGACCTTGAAGGTCAAGAGCTCGGGCCTGACGCAGCCGTGGAGAGAGCCAAGGGCAAAGCCAAAGTCGTCGAGGCTGAAGCTGCTGCATCTACCGGGGAGGCTGGCACCGGGCCAATGAGAGCGTACTCCGAACCCGCGAGGATTTCTTCCTCGGTGGGGCCTTACCGGAGGCTTGAAGTGCCCACCTCCTCGAATTTGCTAGCTTGCGGCCCCGAGGAACTTTTAAGCCTCTCACCTCTATTGGGGCCAACCGAGGATAAGCTCATGCAAGAGTTTACCTCCGGCCAGCTGTACAGCACACTGGCTTCTAACGCCGTAAGAGTAAGTCTTGTCAGACTTCGAGCTTTTAAAATTTTGAGCTTAAAAAATTTTCAATGTTTACCTTCGGTTCGCTGCTGACCTTGGTTCTTCAAACTTTTGTTCAGGGTTTCATCCTTTCGCTCAAGGCTATTGAGATCGAATCTTCGAGGACGGCCGAGGTAAAGCGCGTGGCTCGCCTATGGGACCAGCAGAGGGACAGGTTCAAAGCCCAGATATCCTCGCTAAAAACTGACTTGGCCAAGTCCCAGGCTGATCTTCGTGAAGCCGAGGCAAATTCTGAGGCCAAGGTTAAACTCCTCAGTGATGATTTCGAGGCTGAACGCTCGAGGCTGGGAGAAGAAGTTGCGAGGCTGAACGGGGAGCTGTCGCGTACCAAAACCGAGGCAGTTAATATGGCCAAAAAGCATCAAGAGCAGCTGAAAGATCACCTGCTTCATATCAAGAGGCTCGAAGGCGAGACTTCTAAACTTTCAGCCAAGGATGATCAGATCGCTGCCCTGAAAGATGAAATTGCGGCCCGAAAAGATAAAGCTGCGCTTAAGGTGAAAAGGGCCGAGCTTGACAAGCGGTGGGCTATCATCAAATCTCGCTTAAGGTTGCTCAAGCGTTGTCGCGCCGGGGAGCTTAACCTTGATGAAGAGATCGATAAGGCCGAGGTCAAAGCAACCGAAGCTCAAGCTATCATCGACGATCTTCCTTCAAGCGATCCCTCGAGCGGCGATGATGAGGAAGAGGAAGATGAAGAGGCCGAGGGGGGCTCCGAGGATGGAGGAAATTCTCCCGAGGCATGAGCTGTTGTAGCATTTCTTTTGTAAGCCTTCGGGCTTTTAACTTTGTATTTTGGACCTTCGGGTCTTTTTGAATGTATATATTCAGCCTTCGGGCTTTCAATGAAAAATACTTGCATCTTTATTTTGTGTAATGGCCTTTTAAGTATATCGAACACTTTGATGCAAACTTTACTTTAATCTTGCAAGATTTAAACCGAATTTGACCGATGCGAACCTAGGACGACGTCTCGCCCTCGGGCCGATGCATTGCGCGGTTTCAAAATATTATAAGTTTCACACAGGTAAAGTGGGCACAACCGAAGTCGTCTTTATTGATATTGACGAGCCAAAAGGCTATGTACATAAAACCAAGCCGAAGCGGGCCTTGGGGTTAAATTTCAAAACAAAAGCTAAATGAGGATATGCCGCTATCGGGCTGATTTACAATGTACTAAGTCTAGTCCCCGGGTGTGAGTCCCCGGTTGTCGGATAGATAGGATTAGGCTGGGAGGCTCGATGTCGACCTCGGTGCCAACTCCTCTCACTCCCCCCCAGTGTTCGGTTGTGAATCTTGATGAAGATCCGAGCACTGGAATCGGTTCGGTTCGCTTCCTGAAAAGGTCAAGCCAAAGGATGGAACGAGGAGCAAGTTAGTACATTGTTTATTAATTGCCATAGGAGCGTTGCTTGGCTCGGGGCTGTTTAATTGAACAAGAGTTAAAGGATGTTTACCTCGGTTAAAAGTAGTATCGCTTCAGATGAGAGATGTTCCAGTTCAGAGGTTCGGGTTCGCCTTGAAGAGACTCGATCTGGTATGAGCCTTTTCCAACGATTGCTTTGACCCTGTAGGGTCCTTCCCAATTTGCAATAAGCTTCCCCCCGTTGTTTTCCTTCGTTGATTGATTCACCGTTTTCAACACATAATCTCCCACCTTGAAGTCTCTGAATTTAGCTTTCCTATTGAGGTAAGCCTCGATCTGTCTTTTTTGCGCAACGAGCCGAACCAAAGCTAATTCCCTCTTCTCTTCGAGCAGGTCTAACTCAATGCGCATCGCCTCTTGGTTGGCGTCCTCGGTCGTGTGGGCGTACCGAAGACTTGGTTCGCCCACCTCTACGGGGATTAGTGAATCCATGCCATATGCCAATGAAAAGGGGGTCTCCCCGGTGCTGTTCTTTTCAGTTGTTCGCATGGCCCACAAGACCCCGTGCAACTCCTCGGGCCAAGGGCCTTTCTTCTCGTCGAGTCTTTTCTTGAGATTCTCAATTATGATCCTATTTGAAGACTCAGCTTGGCCATTGGCGCTTGGATGATATGGAGTCGAAGCTATTCGTTTGATTCCCCATTGCCTGAAGAAATTGGTGACAAGAGCTCCCATGAATTGCTTGCCGTTGTCGCAAACAATTTCTCTTGGAACGCCGAACCTATAGATGATGTTCTTTTTGATGCAATCGATTACTTGCCTTTGCTTGACCTCGGTGAGAGCCACTGCTTCCACCCACTTGGTGAAGTAATCAGTCAACACTAGGATGAAACGAACACCACCTTTCCCCTTGGGTAATGGCCCAACAACATCCATTCCCCATTTCATGAAAGGCCATGGCGATACCACCGAATGAAGAGGCTCGGCCTGTTGGTGGATCAGCTGCCCATGGCGTTGACACTTGTCACATTTTTGCACAAAGGCCCTCACATCGGCACTGATTGTGGGCCAATAATACCCGGCTCTCAATAACTTACGCACCAAGGACTTCGCTCCCGAGTGGTTGCCACACTCGCCCTCGTGCACTTCAGCCATCACGTATCTTGCCTCATCGGGACCCAAACACTTGGCCATCGGGCCGCAGTACAGCCTTTTGTATAGATTGCCCTCGATCATGTGATATGAGGCTGCTTGGGTCCTTAGCTTTTTAGCCTCTTTTTTATCTTGGGGAACAGTCCCCGAGTCAAAGTAGGAGATGAACTTACTTCGCCAATCCCACCGGTTGTCGACCGAGTTGACTTGCAGCTTCATCTCTCTCATCTGTGCAGATAGCAGCCGAACTACCGAGTCAGTCCCCGAGTGGGCTTCATCAATAGCCGAACCCAAATTCGCCAAGGCATCAGCCTCGGTATTCTCCTCCCGAGGTACTTGTTTAACTTGCCATTCTTTGAACTGGGTTAAGACCCTTTGTGCCCGATCCAAGTATAGCTGCATTCTGGGCTCACGAGCCGTGTAGTCACCAAGGATCTGATTGACCACCAATTGAGAGTCACACCTTAATTCGATTCTTTCAACCCCCATTTCCTTGGCCAACTCTAGACCTGCTAAGGCCGCTTCATATTCGGCCTCGTTGTTGGTTACTTTTTTGAACCGAACCGAGTGCCTGACCTTCTCCCCTGTAGGTGCTTTCAAAACTATGCCTAACCCCGAACCTTTGGAGTTTGTCGCTCCATCGGTGCAAAGTATCCATAAGCCCGGGGTTGTCCCTTTAGCTTCGGCGTTCTCTTTTTCAGCCTCGGGTAAGATTCCCACACTAAAATCTGCCACGAAGTCTGCCAAGACTTGAGATTTAATGGCGGTCCGAGGCTGATAGGTGATGTCATATTCACTTAACTCTACTGCCCATTTTGATAGCCTCCCCGACAACTCTGGTTTATGCAAAATATTTCTCAAAGGGAAGGTTGAAACTACAGCTATTGGATGGCATTGAAAATAGGGCCGTAGTTTTCGAGCAGTAATGAGTAAAGCGAGAGCTAGTTTCTCCAGATGTGGATACCTGGTTTCAGCGTCGAGGAGTGTCTTGCTTACATAGTAAATTGGCTGCTGCTTGCCATCTTCTTCCCGAACCAGCACAGCACTCACCGACACCTCGGACACTGCCAAGTATACTAGCAATGTTTCACCTTCTTTTGGCTTGGCAAGCAACGGTGCGTTAGCCAAATATTGCTTCAGATCTTTCAACGCTTGTTTGCACTCCGGCGTCCATTCGAAGTGGTTGCTTTTTCTCAAAACGGAGAAGAATTTGTGGCATCGCTCCGAGGATCTTGAGATAAAGCGACTCAAGGCAGCGATTCGGCCAGTTAAGCGTTGAACTTCTTTTACCCCGGTAATCTCCTCGGGGATTTCTTCTATGGCTCTGATTTTGTCTGGGTTGGCTTCGATTCCCCGCTCGGAGACAATGAAACCTAAGAATTTGCCTGATCCTACGCCGAAGGCGCACTTCTCAGGGTTCAATTTCATACCGTATTGTCTCAACACAGCAAAAGCTTCCCTCAGATGACTCAAATGATCCTCTATCTGGATCGATTTGATGAGCATGTCGTCTATGTAGACCTCCATAGACTTCCCGATGTACTCTTTGAACATGCGACATACCAACCTTTGGTAGGTCGCCCCAGCGTTCTTCAGCCCGAAGGGCATTACTTTGTAGCAAAATGTGCCTCGGTCAGTGATGAACGAGGTCTTTTCTTCGTCCTCGGGATCCATGAGGATCTGGTTGTAGCCCGAGTACGCATCCAAGAAAGTTAATAGTTTGTGTCCAGCCGTGGAGTCTATTAACCTGTCGATTTGCGGCAGTGGATAAGAATCTTTGGGGCAAGCTTTATTCAGATCGGTGTAGTCTACACACATTCTCCACTTGCCATTCTTCTTCGGTACAACTACCACATTTGCCAGCCATTCGGGGTATTTGACCTCACTTATGAAACCATTTTCTTGCAACTTCGCGGTTTCATCCTCGATCGCCTTCTTTTTCACCCCGGCGTGAGGTCTCTTCTTTTGTTTCACCGGGGTGAACTTTGGGTCTACATTCAGTTTATGGGTCATGATCTCCGGATCGATACCCGTCATGTCTGAATGAGCCCATGCAAAGCAGTCGCTGTTGGACCTCAAAACTTCCATGATTGCTTCTTTCGACTTCGGGTCCAACTCCGAGCCGATATGAACTTTCCTCTCCGGGAACTCTCTCAATAGAGTGAAAGAGTCCAGCTCCTCAATGGTAGAGTCCTCGGCTTTCTGCTTCCGAGGCTCTTGTACGCATGCCGGGATCTTTTCAATTTCGCTTTGGAGGCCCGCCTCGCTTGATCCCGGTTGCGTTGGTTGCTATTTTTTGGGCCCGCTCGGGGCGACTCCACTTTTTAATGCGACCGAGTAGCATTCCCTCGCTACTCGCTGCTCTCCTTTGATCGACCGAACCCCCCAAGGCGTTGGGAATTTGATCACTTGGTGCAAAGTGGAGGGAACAGCTTCCATGGAGTGGATCCATGGCCGCCCGAGGATTACATTATAAGCCAGGTCCTCGGGCATTACTTGAAACAGTGTCTCCTTGGTGACACCCTCAGCGAATGTCTTCAGCGTGATTTCACCCAACGTCTTCTCCGTTGAGTTGTTAAAACCGGCCAACACTGTTGATTTGGGGATGATTTCCCCTTTCAGCCACATCTGCTTCACGGCCCCGTAGCTGATGATATTAACTGAGCTACCGGGGTCGATCAATACCCTCTTGATGTCGGCATTATTAATCCTCAGCATGATGACTAGAGCATCGTGATGGGGGAACATCATCCCATCACAGTCATCTTCATCAAAAACTATATCTTTGCCCGAGCCTCCAACTCGGGTCCTCTTCTCCATAGTGATGGAGAGCTTAGCAAATTTCTTCGCCGCGGCGAAGTTCACACCATTCACTTCGGACCCCCCGGTGATGACGTTGACTACTCTGTCAGGGGGTGGGGCCCGAGGTGGCTGCCCATCGCCTCGGTTCTTTGAGAAGTTATCCTTCCCCTTGTCGGTGAGGAATTCGGCCAGAACTCCCTTCTTCAGTAAATGGGCTACCTCGAGGCGCAAGGCTTTGCAGTCCTCGGTTCTGTGGCCATAATCTGCGTGAAATTCGCAACGCAGATTGTGGTCCCTCTTGTCTGCCGGGGTCCTCATATCTTTTGGAACCCTTACCCCGGCTGTCCCTTTGACAACATCGACCAGCTCCGAGGTCGATATGTTGAAGTTATAGTCCTGGATCCGAGGCAGATCCCTTCTTTGAGCCGAAGCGGGGCCCGAGGGATTCTTTTGGCTCACTTTGGCTTGAACCTTCCCTCCGAGCCTTTGGCTTATGTTAGAGGCAGGGTATGAGCTACTGGGATTGTTTCCCAACCTCTGACTAACGTGCTGCCTCGGTGAGGTATATGGTTCATACCTCCCCCTCGAATTGCTTCTTGGCGCTTCGGCGCGGTTTGATGTATCACCTCGGTTGTTGTAGGTGTAACCTCGGTTTTTGAACTCCGCTTCCTCCAATCTGATTTTGGAGTAAGCGCGTCTATGCAGGTCCTCCCATGTCAGGACCTGGTACTGCTGCAATTCTTTGCGCAATTCAGCTGCAGCGCCAGAATTGCGGCTATTGATGCCTTTCTCGAAGGCCATGATGGCCAGGGTGTCATCCATCCGAGGCAATTCCATGCGCTCGGCGTGGAATCGCTCGAGGAATTCTTTAAGGGGCTCGCCGGGCCATTGTTTCACTTCACATATATCCTCCTTCCTCTGGAGGATCTTTTGCGCGCCGGTGTGCGCCTTGACAAAGGCGCTGGATAGTTCTTTGAACGAGGAGATCGACCCCGATGGCAAGCACAAATACCACCGAAGGGCACCCTTCTCCAACGAACTACCAAACTTCTTTAGGAACATGGACTCGAGCTGTGTGGACGTCAAGTCGTTGCTCTTTACCATGGACATGTACTCCCTGACATGCTCCTTGGGATCAGTTGTCCCATCATACTTTTTGAGGAATGTGAGTTTGAAGCCCACAGGAGTTGGAGCCGGTGCTGCTTCGGGCTTATAGGGCTGCTCCCTATACTGCTCAATGTCAAGATCATCTTCCTCCTTGCTTATCCCCGGTACACGCTCGAGGCGCTTTTCGACGCGCGCCTCGATGCGAGCTTCAATTTCTCTACTCATTTTTTCAACGTCGACCGAGGACGTTGTTTCAGCCACGGTGGGAACCGTCCCGAAGTGTGGCGTTGAGGATGGGTTACTCCCCGAGCCCCCAGACGTGGCTCCATTGCGAGGTCCCCCTATTGTCGCGCCCGTAGGAACGAAAGGCGGGGTGCCTCCACCCGGAGCCATGGGCTGGGTGCCGTTGGGCGCAGCACTGTTTCTTGCCTCCAGCGAGGCACGAAGCTCAGCGTTAATACTTGCTTGCTCATCCTGCTTGGTTTGGAGAGCTCTTAAAGTCGTGACAACATACATTTGGAACTCCTCCGTTGTCATCGGGGCAATGGGCTGTTGGTTCTGCGGAACGCCAGCCCGATCGCCGTTATTACTACCGTTGTCGTTATCAGCCATGACGTCAAATTGGAAATTCTGGACAGAAAATGAAAGCGGAACTTTGGAACAAAGCGTAATTGCTTATATCCCCACAGACGGCGCCAATTTGTATGGGCCTAAACCGTTTTTAGGTACACAAATAAATTTCGGATTCGGATACAAGCAATACTTCGTATCAAAGTCACAATAATGCGGAAAAGATATATAAAATGCAAGAACGTAAAAGGTATTTCAATATATGAGTAGTGAGTACAAATTTGGGCAGAGTTTCGGTATATATTTCTGGATCCCTATTACATGAAAGGAACTACTATTTATAGACGCAAGCCTTGCCCATGATCTCCACCATTAGCTGCCATGTTGTCCCACGATTTGGATGTGTAGTGGCTGAGTTAGTGGGGTGAAGTAGTGGGCTGCAAAGCCGGACGAACCGAGGGGGATCCACCGAGGTGAGAGTCTTCGACCTCGGTGGCTTGGCCCTGCTTTTTTGACCGAGGTGATGGTTCCCGAAGCTCAGCTCACGGCTCGCCTTCGGTGACGCATCCTCGGTGCTAAGGCCTCGGCGATGTGCTTAATCGCCTCGGCGACCACATAGTCGGGACGTGTTCGGTCGTTGAAATTTACATGACCGGGGCGAGTCATCGCGAGTCGATTTTTACCCAATACAAAAAGAATATAAAGTTTACTTCAGTCCAATAAATTAGCATTACTTATGCATCAAGGATAATCCAACTGGAACTCCTAATATAACTCTGCAGGATAAGCTTGATTGTATTTTAAAATGTGTCATACTTATTTAGTAAGAACTTGACAGATATACCATGTATGCCCTTGATAAGGTTCAAGTCACCCTATATTTTAAGGATTCACATGTGTGAAAAAAAAAAGAAGGAATTATAAACAAGTCCTTCGTTTATGAATAAAATGATTGACTAATTCAGGGTAAAGAAATATTTTACACTGAGAACGGTACTTCAATCACCACTATCACATCTGGACTATATTTCTACAGATAATAAATTCTATGAAGAATTGAGTTTTTTCCTGAATGAGCTACAGCATCTCTGGCGCCCTAGAGTAATAAACGAAGGAACCAATAATTTACCACCTCCTTCATGCACATTTATTTACCTTCCAATATTCCATTCTCAACCTCTACGTTGACCACTTAAATTATTTTGTTTCATCAGCTATCTTTCTCTTCAGCTCCTTTTTATTTACCTAAAATCACGGAAAAAAGAGGACCATAACATTACAGATATGAAATGAGCTTCATAAAGCTTGGGATGAATATTAGCGAGAGAATGGTGAATCATTCTTCCTTCAACAGAAAAAGCTCATCCAAAATCTGATGCATGAACCAAACCATGTTAACTTACTGCAGTTGCGTGATAAATTAAAGTGGTAATACATACTATTTAGCTAAAGTTAGGTGATAAACCTTATGAAAAAGACACATCTCATGCACTTGTTTATTTGGTGTATGACATGCTCTGAAGGTTAACAGGATTTGGAACAACTCACCTTCCCCATGGCATTGCGAGGCAGCGAGTCCCACACAAACAAACGACTAGGTATCTGTAATTCAGCCGAAATGGCAAGAATAGTTTAGTAAGCATATCTTGGTACTCATATACCAGATTACCTTGTTACTTTCAAAGGAACCAAATAACTTTAAAAAAAACATGTTTTTTCCCGATAGTTGTAAAACAATATCAGCAGAATAAGAACTCTCTCTCTCTCTCTCACACACACACACACACACACACACACATTTAAGTCACGAAAACTTCCCATATCAAGGCAATTAGGAGCCTGGGAAGGGAAGAAGGAACGGAAGCAGAGCTCCATAGAAAAATTAAGGACATTTCCTGTGATATGGCAAGTAAACTTAGCAATTACTCCCAATTAAGTGGTCTAAGATACAAGCTAGTTCTAGCAAAGGATCTTGTATCAAATTCCTTTAAGTAAAATATGGAAGAATACTTTTTAAGCTCAGGTTCACAAAACAAGGGAGATATACCTTATAAGGGGCAAGTCTATCTTTTGCCCAGTCTGAAAGTTCTTGCAAGCTTAGTGCAGGTTTCAATTCCTCATCTCGCTTTCTTTTGAGCTCAGCGTCAGGAACAACAATTGAACACACCACTTCACCATAGTCTTTGTCAGATAACCCCAACACACAGCACTCTGATATAGCTGGATGCTGTGGAGGAAATTTGTTTACTCAGAATCAATATGTTGGCAGTCAGAATCTTTTCCAAGACAGATGGTTCCCTGGGAAAATACCTAATATAATAGAATTTCAAAGGACAAACATTATAGATGGACAACCAGTTACCTCCAACAGAACAGCTTCAATTTCCAATGCTGATAACTTGTATCCACCGACCTTCATAATATCAGCATTGGTCCCTAAAAAAAAAAGAAAACAATGAATCTCTTATCCTCCAATATATACAGTTCAAAAGGCGAGTGAGATTACCATGTCTATGGGATCGGAAAAAAAGTTGGTTGATAAACAAATGTTACATTCTGAAGACTATTTCTTTGACAGACCTATACACACCCTTCTTTTGGTTCCTTGAACACATACACAAGCGATAAGAAAATGAAGAAACCACCAATGCGTTGAAATTTCTGAAAGATTTAGTGGAAATTCCAGAAAGGCGAATGGAAGCAATACTTAACTTCTACAGTTCGAGACTATCTTCAATTACTAGATGTTACCAAATCAAAGAACTTCAAGTATACACGATGTTTTTCAGATTCAACATCAGCTGTTTCGAGAAAGAAGTCAAGGGAAGAAGCATCCTCAGTAAGAGATTTCAAAGGAAAAAGAGGCAAGAATATGCTTTTCGAAAAGTTGCCATCTAAACCTTATGTAAATAAAAATATTGTTTTGGCAGATGATAACCAGAATATTCATCGGTCTTGAAAACTATCAAATATCCATTTTGAACAAGTATACCATGCAAAGAATATTTAGATATACTTACGTCCCAAAATGATGTAATATCCATCTTCATCCACTGTAACAGCATCTCCAGTCTTGAAGAACCCATCATCAGTAAATGACTGCTTGGTTACCTAGTAAATTCACCAGATAGGTGAAAGAAATATTCAAATACAAAAAATAATACTTATTAGAGGTCATCAATTTCATAATTATAAGGCTACTTAGCCTCACATGCCAACATAAAATATATTCTTGACAAGCTACAAGATGCAAAGGAATAGCGACAGAGAAAGTGTGTGTGCGCGCGCACATCAAAGAAGGAGCATATAAACAGAACGCTAACACCAATTGATGCAGAAAAAAAATGGTTGAAGACCTTACTACCGACTGAATGGTGATTACCTCAGGTAGTTTCCAGTATTCTTTGAACAATGAAGGGCTCTTAATGCAAAGCTCCCCTACTCCCGTTTTATCACTACCACTCTCATCATCCAAAATGATCTTGGCCTATCAGAAACCAGGAAATGACAGAATAGTCAAAGTTAATTCACCACGGTAGTTACAAGAACGAGAAGTTAGAAAACCCTATTTATAGACTCTGTGAACTTTGTTGAAGCAGTACATTAGATGTTAATGCCTTAAATGAAAGAACTCACTAACCTGTACACCAGAAAAGGGCTTCCCAACAGTACCTCCTTTCCGTTTGCCACTAATGGGATTAGATATTGCCATCACAAACTAGACACAATTGGTAAAGATGGAAATGAATTAATGAGCAACAACGTAGTGAGCAGCCTACAGATCGAATTAACTTGCTACAAAGAAAAAATTACCTCTGTCATGCCGTAGCGTTCTAATAACCTATGCCCAGTTATTGTTTCCCACTGCTGCATGACGGGTAAAGGAAGTGCAGAGGAGCCACACATCTGGAACATAAAGCAATTGTTCAGTCATTTTCAAGAATCAGAATAGGGATTATATTCTGAAATTCAATAACAAGCCAAAAATTGAACAGAATAACAAAGGTCAATTCTCCATTATCCATGATAAGGTCCTAATTCTATTTTCTAAGATCTACTCAAAAACTTTAGCGGAGAGGAATCCGAGCTTCTTACCATCAGACGCAAGTGTCTCGCTGCTGAAGCAGAAGAAGCTTTCATTTCTTGATCCATCGCTTCATAACCTTGTATTAATCGTGTATACATAGTAGGAACCTATTTAATGAGAGAATTTAAGAATAAAATAGTACAAATTAAACCACCAAAACTAGAAATTGTAAAGAGGGGTTATGGGGGGAATGGGGGTGGATCAGAAAAATCAAAGCTATTAGTAGAAACCATGGTGTTAGAGAGTCCTAGCCGAGTGTATGAAATGTTTCTTAGGCCCCAGCTATGACCACATAATTATGAAACTTCGAGATCTGATATTACATTTCTTTCACTGTAAAAGTCTCATTACAGTACTGTACTCTCGAGGACGGAGGAGAAGGGGAAGGAGAAGGCGGCATACTATGTGTACATGACAAGAAACTGAAGAAACCAATGAGGAAATGATCTCCGGGGCAAGCTTACGAATGAATGCTCTTGTATAGGCAATGTACCAGATATGTAACAGGACAAGTCATGGCAACTATCTTTCATTAGAGTCAGATCAACTTACTCCAGTGAATACTGTTATAGAATTATCAGTTTTAGTCCCATCTGTAGGATAAGACTCACGCCATCTCTGCCAAATCCCTCTCACGCTGAATTTTGGTATAAAGTCAACCTAAACGAAGCAGATGTAGTAGCATAAAATTAATGTTAAAAGAAAACATATGCTGCAGGAGATACAACTTTGATTATGTGAAATCTCTTTAGTAATTACCGTGGAACCTGCATAGAGAGGGGCAAGTAAAGCATTGAAAAGTCCATGCACATGTAAGGTACAAGTTAAGGATTAGCAAAATATGACTTTCCATTACAATGGAAAAGAATGAAACATCAACAGAACAAGAAAAAAAATGCAACTGAGGATATGATGAAGTGGCAGACAGTGCAGAAATTGGTCTTTGGCCGTGTATTCCCATGCCTCTGCCAAAATTTGGACCTGAAACAGTATAAAGATAGAAACAGTTAAATTCCAGAAATCTGAATTGTAAAGTTAATTTTTAGAAACTAATAGCTCCAATCAAAGAGAACCTTCAACCTCCCAAGTTATTGACAGTGGAAGAAAAAGGTTCGCTATGAGATCAAAAGAGATCATATATTCCTATTAATAAGTAGTACTAGGTGGTAACGTGTTTACTATCCTCTAGGCGATAGATGCACCGAAACAAGCGCAATCATTATATCTGATTATAAGAATTGATCGATTAGATACGATATTCTCGAACTGCAGAAAACCAAGAAAACTAAAAGTAAATTGTAGAATCTACCAGCCACAACCAAGCTCTCTGGTAGGCATGACATCTACTGCCCTTTATTTATAGCATATCAAGTTTTCAACCACTGATGCCTGCATCAGGTAGGCAGCGTACATCACACCATTTGGTCAGGTCTTACCAGGACCCTGCGTGAACGCATGATGCTTAATGCACTGGGCTGCCTATATTTTTTAAGTTTCAAACAGAGGTGAAAGCAAAACATTACAAAGAAGTAGATTAATTAAAGCAGATAAATATATCCATAGTTGGACCGTATCCACATAAAGTATCACCTGTCAGCAGGGAAGTTAACAACAGAACGACCACAATCTTAACAGGATTCCCAAATAAAGAACATTACATCTAGAATAGACAAGAACCTGAGCTAATATTCCTTTGTGTGTATGGACTACTCCTTTTGGTTTCCCTGTTGTGCCACTGGTGTACAAGATCAAAGCTGGATCCTCACCTGCAAGGTAACAGTTACCGAACAAAAAGAACTTTGATGAGCACTAACAATCTCAACACGGCAAGAAATACCATATCAAGAGAAGACATAATCCCTTAATCTCACCACAGTTTCTCATTTCCAGCAAATTACTTGGACCATCCGACACCATGTCTTTTGCATGGTCATGCTTGGTTGATAAGTGGGCATCTGGAATAGGAGGAATAAGAGACAAACAGGCACCAGTTTTAACTGCAATTGTATTCATAAGTTCTTGGTGGTCTTCAGTACTTAGAATTACTGAGACGTCCTACAAGTCAAATATGCACAAGGATTTTAGTAAATAATAAAACAAGAGAATAAGTGGTGAGAGGACATAGCGTCATAGTAATAAGATGCAGTAGGAAAGTAATATTCAGACTGACTGAAGATGACCTAGTTGTTTAAAGTTAAGAGGAAAAACCAGAAATATAATGCAAGCTATATTATTTATATTGAGTATGACAAAAGGGAAATGCATCATCTTCTGCGCATGTCAGATATCTTGCAAGGCATTAAAAAACTGAAACGCAATGATAGAAAAGATAGAGACTCATGGACAAACCGCGTCGTTCATCACATGTAGCAGTTCAGTTTCCGGGTAGCTTAGCGCAAGAGGGACTGCAACACCTCCACTTAGCCAAGTCCCTAGTATTCCAGCAACAAACTCAGCACAGGGTTTGGCTACAATTCCTACTCTTGCTCCATCAAGGTCTACATTTCCTTTTACGCCATTGCCCTAAAAAGGAGGAAGCATTTAAACATTAAGCCAATCAGTAGCGGACCCAGGATTTTTGTTGAGGGGTATCAAAATATAAACAAATTAATTATACAAAGAAATTAAGGGGACTCAACATACAGTATATATACACAAACAAAAATTTAACCTATCTACGCAGGGTAATTTTCCCGCGAAGGGGTATCAATTGACACCCCTTCAATAGCCTTAGGCCCGCCATTGAAGCCAATACATGAGTGGAAAATTATTTAGATGACTACGAAATTGGAAGAACGGTGTTATTCTAAGAAATGAACTGTGTCTTGACTCTTGGGAAAAAAAAGACTCACGTTATAATATTACAAAAGACTAGAAGCCTTCTCCATTCAAGTCATTACAATCTAATTGACGAATATTAAAAGGTAGCCGGATGCAACTTTAAATTAGTCAGAGGTCTATGTCAGAACTCACAAGTTTAGGATCTAAGTTGCATAACAAATTTGATATCTTCCTTGCAGATGATATCAGTTGAAGGTAAGTGTAGCTCTTCTCATCAGCTCGTATTGCAACATTCTCCTGGAACTCGGGTCCCTTGCTGGCAACTTCTTTCACCAGCTCCATATTGCTACTACTACTTGAAGCTGTATTACGAAATCAGGAAAAACCAAAGGAAAAGAAACAAACATGCTTCAATGTTATGTAAATTTTCATATCTGTATCACCATCTCTCACTTTTTGTAGTACACAAGAATATTACAGACGGTAGTATCCTAGGGACTCCAGGGTCAACAAATTATACTGCCTGTGATATTCAGAAAAATACAAATGGTACTTTGAGAATGCAGAGCATTTGTTACAGATGCAAATAGCCATTAAGCCCCGTAAAGAGATTAAATAGAATAAGAATAGCCATCTAAAGTAATATACTTGTTTAAACTCTTCAGAGGATTTTGATAAGAGTAAAGTGCCTATAAAGTACACATTAAAATTTGAAAGGGGTTAATACGTTTTGAGTTTCCGATTCATTTACTAGTTAGCAACATTAGTCCATAAATGATAACAAGTCTCAATTACAAGCAAATTGGGTCGGTTATATGAATCATTGCTGACCGTGTTCATCCACTGAAGATTAGTCTCAAACAAATATTACACAAAATAACCCCAGAAAAAAAAATACAAATAATATTAATAAGAAATAGAAGTCAGTTTCAAAAATTGCTTGAGCACTAACTTAGCTTATTGATAAACAATGTCATATGTGATAAGACGCAACTAAGAAAATCAATGTGATTAAGTACTCTTAAGAAATAAACACTGAGCCTAATTCAGCCACAAAAAGCTAGCTCATGAGGGAATGATTGCCCGAGTCTGTATAAGCATAGGCGGACCTAGGTAGTGTTCAGGGAATCAATTGATACCCCTTCGCCGGAAAATTACATGGTACAAGTAGGTAAAAAAATTATGTTTATTTAGATATATCATATATTGAGTACCCTTAATTTTATTTATACGTTTAATTATTTAAATTTTAATACCCCTTAGCGAAAATCCTGGTTCCGCCACTGTGTATAAGGAGACAACCAGCCCACTCCCCAACACGTAGAACTCTAACATGAACCAAACATCAACTTGACAAATTTCAAGTTCCTCTCCAAAAACGATTTCTCAAAAAAAAAAAAAAAGTCAACAAATTCAAATTACCGAATCATACACATGAAAAAGGCCATCTTAATTAGGTGATCACAACAACAACGTACCCAGTATAATCCCACTAGTGGAGTCTGGGAATTGGGTGATCGCATCGCATGTACATATAATCTATTACTTATACAAACAGAGAAAGGAAGTATTGAAAATTGACAAGAATGATAACTTACCTGAGGAGAAAAGGCGCGCTTGTGAGGAGAAAAAACAATATGGAATATTAGGTGTATAATAAGGAGAACAAGTGAAGGGAAATGGAGAGCAAAACAAAAGAGGTTTAGGCGTGAGAGTGGTGAGTAACTTATTAAATGAGTTCATTGTTTCTCGTTAGGTTGTTGGGCAAGTTTGTTTAGTTTTAAAATACTACAAGCAACTGCTAGCTAACAAAAACAGTGTTCCAATTTATGGCCATACAACTGTTACTTAGTTCCCATTACTGCACGTGTCGCCCCCTTTGAATTTTTTGTTTCACTTCATTATTTGAGAATTAATATGGCGGCGGTGGTCGGAGGAAGCTCAAGAAAGTTGGTATGGACAACTTTAGAAGAGTAAACAGAGCGGGTTTCTCATCCATTGTTGCCAAACATATTTGAACTTTCAAGACAAACCAAGCCAACTATTTTTTCACTTGGAGAAAAGTATATATAATACTTGTTTAAGTATTTAAATTTTGGTGAATTAAATCCACAAAGAGTTTAGATTAATTTCTAAATTTAAGAAAATATAATATCATGTAGCAAATGACTGTGACGTCAAGTCAAATGAAATAGGCAATGGAATTACGCCAAGTGTACAAATAATAAGTTTTGGTAAATCAAATGAAAGCCTATTACAAAATAACTTTGGCTTTATCATAACTCCTCTATTTCACAACTATAAATAGGGAGCTACCTAAAGCCAAAAGAAGAAGAACAACAACAAGGAAGAAACATCAAGGAGAAGATCATCAAAGAAAGAAGCACGCCAAGCAAACTGAAGGGCAATCAAAGAAACTCCGAAGGAAAGCATCTAAAGTCTTCTTCTACATCCGTGATCTACGTCGTTTTCAAGTTCAACAACGGAGGCTACGATCTCAACTCTGATCAAGTTCAACAACGGATGTCACGATCTACGTCCCTATCCAAGTTAAAAAAACAAGTTCAAATCAAATTTCGTCGTGCACGAGTTCAAATCATCTGTTCGTGGCAGTTGAATCTCAAATTCCGTTCGTGATGGACGCCAAGTGTTCGTGGCAAACGACAAATCCAAATCAAGCTCTTGAGTCAAATCCGACGGCCATCAAGTTCAATATCAAGCTTTCGAGTCCTTGAACCGATGTTTTTTAGGAGAAGAATCAGAGGACGTCACTAACAAAATTTAGTGACATCCTAGAGATTGCAACCCGCATATTCTGTTGATATCAAATACAATATTTTGTTACTCTATTTTTTATCTTGAATTTTTTAGATTTCAAAAGTTGTTGTTACAACTTGTTTTAATCATTTCCTATTGAGTTATTAGGTTGAGACCTCTAAACTTTTTTATTTTTGTTAGACGTATACTTGAACTTTGCTTAATCCTGATTATGCCATTGGACTTGACATTTTTATTGTGTTGACCTCCTTACAATGTTATCTTTCCTAATCGTGCATACACACACTTTACACGTAGAAAAGAAAGTTGGTGTGGCTATCCACGTGTGAAAATAAAGCTGATGCGGTTACATATTTGGATTGATAAAATTAATTTCTTAATTAGATAAATGAAACACCATTTTTTATTTTTCTTTTTCCTCTTTCTTGTTTTTTTTTTTTTTTTTGTCTTTTTTATTTTTCTCTACCTATAACTCTATATACCAATTCACCATCTTCAACATATTTATGCAAATTTAACCATAATTCTCTATTTCTCTACACTTTCCTTCTCTTTTTTTTAAATTCTTTTTTCTTTTTTATTCTTTTCCATACCACCACCTCCACCACACCTATCTTTTCATTCATTTTTTTCTTTTTCTCCTTTCAGATTTTAGTTTGATGGTTTGTACATAACTTTGAAATTTGGGGAGGTGATTGATGGTGATTTAGATTATTAGAATGTGATGTGCAGTGATTTTGAATCTTGAGGTGGTGTTTTGATAGTTATTTCAAATTTTGAGAAAGTGTGTTCATTTTGATGTTTAGATTTAATTTGGTGGTGGTTTGCTAGTTTCTATATAATGGAGGTAGTAGCCATAATAGAGGCAACTTTGAGGAAAAGAATTAAGAAAAGGATAAAAGAAAAAGGGAAAAGAAAAGAAAATGGAATATGAAATTAGTAGATGGGAATTTTTTATTTTATTGGATTTTTTACTCTATAAGTTATCTGATAGGACCTTAAAGTCACTTGAAGCCCTTCTTTGGCCAGGTGGCACTTTAGGGAGTCGCGATTATAAAAATACAAGTCCATGAGGGTAATTAGGATTAAATAAAGTTAAGGTGTACGCCTAATAAAAATCGCTAAGTTCGGGGATCCAACCTAATTTTGCTTTTCCATTTTACCTTTTGCGGACACACAATTTCTCCATTTCTCTCTTCTTCTTCTTTTCCTTTTCCTATACCAAATACACGGGTTTTATAACTAATTGAGATAAGAATAAAAGTTACTTAATGATCGTCAAGTGAAACTTTGAATATATAAGATATATATGTATATTAACTCATTAGGAATAAATACTGAATGCATGTAAATTTTTGGGCAACGTAGTTATTAGAACCTCCATTGAGTGCCCAATGGAACAGTCCAGTTACAATTATAGTTTGCACCCATTTCATTTTTACAATAGTATAAATTTAGGAAGGGTGATGCGTTTGTTGTTGTGCATTTCCTATTGTATCGCATAGATTAACAATCAGTGGATATTTTATGGTACTTGACAGTGCATGTTTTTGGAGAAAAAAAAATAAACAAAGAAAACGAATGGGTCACAGAGGCATTTTTATTTACTTCCAATGAAATCAATAATCCTATTGAAAATATTACAATAGCTAGATACTTGAAAAAGGATATAAACTTCAAACACACATATAGTATTTGGCAACACTACAAGAATTGATAAGTACAACCTTAACTTAAACTATAACAAATCACTCTTCAATATTTTTACTTGGACATGGATTGTGCTTGAGGAGCTTGATTTGTTTGATGATTGCCATACTGCTGCTGAGCAAGTATGCCATTCCAACCTGCAGTTATAAGTTTTTAGGGCCATGTTAACATTTTTAGAATATTAATTTTACTAATTAGAGGAACCATTATATATAGGAAGGATTATTAATTTCATACCTAGAGCTGGATCAAGTCCCCTAATCTGAAGCTCTCTGAACTCTTGACAAAGTGAACAACATGGACAAAAGATGTGAGAAACTACATCTGAATAGGGAGCTTCCACTAGATTGTACCTCTGCCTCAGCTTTGTTCTATACTTGGAGCCCATGATCCATTGAGAGCAAACAGCAGGCATCATCAGTAGGTAGATGAAACTCCCCAATGGACATGCTGCAACAACCATACAAAAATCAATACATACTAGTAGTTCATACAGTCAGAGTTGATACACTTCTTTTTTACTATGTTACTCGTATGTGTAATTATGACTTGATTTTTTTATATTTAATTCATTAAAATACTCATGGTTTACTAGTTAATACTCTAACCCGTAGACGGGTGCTGGATATGGCATGCATTTTTTGGAGGATCCTACATGGATGTGATAGATATTTGGAGGATGCGAGCAACATGGCTTTTAAAAGCAAAATTGGACATAATTCAAATCGAGTTAGGAAAGACGTACTCATTTCTCCTGCATCTTGAACTTCAGCTATTTGTCCAAACGTCACACAAGGTAAAATTGCTGTCATTGTAGCTGCACAACAAGAATGATAACTATTATTGTTTCCGCAAATTAAGGAGGATCAACTTTGATAAAGATAGATTAAGAAACATGTTGACATTGACATTAAGATTATAATGGTAGGGAAGAAAAATTCTTAGTACCATTAGTTTGGTCCAAATGACAATCAAATAACCCAGTGCTCCATGGAGCTCCTATTGGTGTGATTGGTGTTATTGGTGTTGCTCCTTGGTACTCTGCAGGATATGCCTCAGGAGTTTCTACTTCATTAGAGGAATCAACTCTACCCATTTTATCTCAATTTTTGAAGTCTGGTAGGAAGAAGAGAATGAGGCCTTTGGCATATATATGAAGTATTTGTTCATATAGTACTAGTACTTGATAAGCAAGGAAAGAGCATGGGTAGACTTTGAAAAACTAAGTAATTAGACACTTCAAATCCGCTCTAGTCAACGACACTCTTTCTTGGTTATACTCTTGTTTAGACTTTTACTTAATTACAAAACAAAATTGGAAAAAATGTGTTCCATTCAAATCAAAATAAAACTATTATAAGCAGCCAAGCGCGTTTTCTTCCAAGTTGGCCAATTTGAGGGGTAAATTGCACTCTAGAAGGTCATTGATAGAAGCCAAATGTCCTTGCTTTGCTCATTTTGTTCAGACATGGGCAAGAAGATGCTACAGTTTCTTTTCTCTTTAACTTCACGTTTCTATTCATAAATTAATTACTAGTATCCTTAACTCTTTGTAGAGTGAATGTGGAAAGGTCCGTAATAGTTGAACGCCCAACACCATTGAGAGATAGCGACTAAACGCCAGTTACAAAAGTCAACTTTTGCTAGGAAACGTATTTCGTTTTTGCAGTTGAATCACAGAACCATCATGTGATCATTATTACACTGAAATCAACACAATGACCAAATTTATACCTTTTGTATGACAGGAAGTCGATCACTCATATCGGGGTACACTCTAAAAAAAAAAAGTAAAATCACGGTGACCAATTGAAACCACCAATGCAAAATGAACTGGACAGAGTGGCTTCTTGACTAGCTGGAACTTTGAGATATTATAGAAGAATAATAGAATACAAGGGAAGTGATCACAAGTTAAAGAAGTTTTCATTGCTGAAGCCATCTTCTCCACCAACTGGAGGAAGAATTCCCTCCGGGAGGGGGTGTGAGGACCTCGAGCATAGTTTCTTTCTCCTTTGGGGTTAATGGGAATCCTCGAACGAGATTCAAAGCCATAATGTGTACATTAGTCCTCTGTCTGTGCTTCTTGTAAGCCCACAAACCTCCGGCAGCACCAGCGACTAGTAGCTGTGGGAAAAAAATTCAAATGCATTCAGAGCTTCTGCCTATTGAAATAATCTTTGAAAGGGTGAAAGCAAACTTTAACTGACCGGAGAGAGCCATAAAGCGGCTGTCTGCATATCAAATTTTGGGGCATAAAGTACTGTCTCGCCAAAATCATCTTCAAGCTTTTTAAAGATCTCCTTGTCAGACTTCCCAGATCGAATTTCATCCCGGATTAGCTAAAAAGAAGAACCAAGTTAACATGCATGCACAGGAATTGGAATAAGCTGGCAATGGATACATGGACAATTCAAATAACATATAATCGGCACATATTTATGCTCGTTTTTTTTTTTATTGCACCTAGGGCTTTGGTCTATTGGTAAAGGCGCAATTGATATGTGTTGATTAGGCAGGCATAACAGGTTCGAATCCTGCCACAGACTTTTAGTCTGGTATTTAAGTGAAGACAGATACAGGTGGGACCATTATCCACCGAGTTTCAAACTATGCGCCACTAACCTCAAGGATTTCTCCTTAATCCAAAAAAAAAAAAAAAATCCTCCTTTTTTCTTCTATATATTTTTTTTTTTGGAAGTAGAACAGACATAAATTGGCAAAGAGAGTATCAGGGCTTAATAACTGAAAAAGCTCAGAAAGCTATGTGATGAAAGTAAAGGGGACTAGTAATGGATCTCTCAAAGGAAAAATGCACTACCAAGTTATTACTCATGCCACTGAGATATGAAAATCACTGTATTAAGTAAGTTGGTCTTGAAGGCAGTGGGCTTGTGAAACTCTCATAGGAGTCATGCTAATGAAAAAAGAGAAAATGACTTTAACACAGAGGAAGTACTGAGTTTTGCACTGGATTAACTCTTTATCCGTCAAAAGCAAGTCCGACAAACAAAAAATACTAATGCGAAAGCTGTTTCCTATTTTTGGTCCCCTGTTATCCATTCTATGTCGTAGAGATGGTAAATACACCAATTATCAGCACAAAAAAGAAATACTAATACCCTGATAATCCAGAATGGAGCATCTCCAGTGGACTCATAAGAATTAAGTTTACTTGCCATGAGAGAAAAGGAGAACCAGCTAAAAGAAATTTTGATGTCAATAAAACATCTCCGTTTTTTGACATGGATGTAAAAGTAGAACTCAACGCCATTAAAAAGCAATGTCATGTCTTGTTCATTTATTTGACCATGCCCATATTCAGAAAGGAAATATACAAATTTCATCACAAATTGTAGATCCGCTTCTTCAATTTGGATTTCTGTATACCTTACAGTAGTGACCTTACATATATTTGTTTTGTGCGCTATCTGATCTACCACCAATATAGACGACTCCTGTGGCCCTTCTATGAATTCATTATGTTAAATTGGCCTTAAATTCTCGAGCCCAAATGACAAGAAAACGAAAAGGAAACTCTATAGTCTATACATCTGGCTAAATTTCTTTTCCCACTTGAACAACTGCAAAAAGGAAATGTCTTGATGGTGTAGCCTAACAGTGGCAACTGCAGAGAGGACATGTTCTAAACTTGGAAAAGAAGAAAATCCATCATAACATACACGAACTCGATTAACCTAAACACCCAAAAGCAGCATAACTCTAGTCGAGGTACACAAAACTATGAGTTAAAAAACATCAGAGCTAGCTTGTATTTATACATTTGTGTTATATTATTTTTAATGGTATGGTGGAAATTAGTAATGCCTACAATCCACCCGGACCCTCCTATGCTTCGTGCACGGGGCTGGCCTATGGTGAGAAATTAGTGATGCAAATGCAGGGAACTACGAGGCGAAGAGATATACCTTTCTGAGGAGAATGGCAACGTCCGCTTGAGAATCTTCAATAGACTGACTGCCACATTCTGTACACCTAACATTGTGACTGATATTTCTTGCTCTTGCCTCTACTACTCTCTCCTTCGTTACCTGATCCCCTTCTCCCTCCATAGATAAAGTCCTCAGTTACTTAGCTTATCGTTCAACAGCCAAGTTGCCCAATAGAGCTGGAAAACCAAGACATTTATAAGAATTTCAGCTACGCATTTTATCGAACAACTTACATGCACCTCACCTGGCTACAAAAAAAATAACAAACATAGCCACAAATGTTTTTTTCTAAGGTTGCAAACAAGCTGTAGCAAAAAAGTAGAGTGATGAACAGGGACTAAAGTGACTAATGCTTACTAATTCCGGTACCTTTGTGGAGGAGTCGCTGCAAAATGTGCGATCACAGCAAATTCGCAAGCTGCGATGGTGGTGGAAAGTATACGACCAAATTTTTGAGCTAAATAGACAGGTTTGGCGCTGTTGTCACAATTTTGACCCCTATAAGAAACTTTATATTTTTAGTCCCTGTTAGGAAAAACTCCTGGCGATAGCTTGAAGTTACCAGGTGGAAAATGTGATGAGATACCAAAAGTGTGCTATTTTTGTAAATCACACCTGTTGGGAACACTTCCGGCACTCAGTCCTCATAAGAAATGTCTTGTATTTTTGGGAGAATTGCAAAACAATGACAACATTGGCAGTGGTTGGCCTTGGCCTTTTTGACCATGTTAACAATGGTTTAGCAAAAATAATATTTTCTAAGTTTAATAAATAAATTTCAGACGAAAATATCCCCACAAAATCTTATATTGACGTCCGCATCTCACCCTCTCTTTCTTATAAGTACTGCCTAAGATGCAGCACTTGCCTTTGACCCTCTCTTGCATAGGCATCCGCAACACTTCCCTTTAATCTCTTCCTTATTCTCCATATAACATGAAGTGTTTCATGGGCAACACTTGCCTCTTCAATCTCTTCCCGGGCGATCACTAGAAGTTACCAGAGGAAACTCTTGGAGATAACCAAATCCTACTGCTACTAAGATCAGACAATTGCCAGAAACTTTTCTTAATAGGGGCTAACAATATAAAACTTTTATTATTAGGGCTAAAACAGTTATAGGATACGAATGTGTCTTATTTTTTAATTCACCCCTATTGGAGACAATTTAGTCCTCATAAGAAATGGCTTATATTTATGACCCCTGTAAGAAAATTTTTTATAAGTAGATCGCCTGGAGTTTCCCTCTGACGAACGACGGGATCAAAATTGGAAGAATTTTTCTACGACCTAGAATTGTAAGACAAGCGCTAAATCTGTCTATTTCGCACAAAAGCTTAGTTTTGGGTGATTTATAAAAATAGGACATTTCAGTGCCACCGTATAATTTTTAACAACCTTAAAAATCTTTGCAAAAATAGCCTCGTCCAAATTGGAGGCACATTCTACCAAAAAAAATAACTTGGTAAAACTATCATACTTTTTGCGGAAAAATTAAGAATAGAAACAGTGGACCGACATATCCTAAAATCTATTGACAGATGACAATAGTACTGCTGTGAGATCCCCATATCTTTTGTCTTTTTGCACAAGTAGGCCTTTCGGGCTTACTTAATATTTCATCCCTGTGTTCTGCTGCAGCATATAGACCACACCTTTTCTTTTCTTTGGCAAAAAAAATGAGCAGATAACATTTCACCACACTTTTTTGTTAGCAAAGCACAAATGAAGTCTTTTCCTGCTCATGTCCTTCTACAAGTTGCTTGTCAAACAAAAGAAGAAACTAGAAAGTGATGCCAATAATCATTCAAAAGGATTTACTAATTTATATCTAAAATATTTGTCACTTTCAACTCTTGCCTACTATGATCATTTTAGCCAAATTAATTTGGTCAAAAATAAGTGTTGCTTCAAAAGTATTTGTTACGCATATTTTTTTTTTCTAAAATATACCTTTACTCCAATAAATGATCCGACAAGAAAGAACAGATAAAAGGTAATAACGGGAGAGATAATTGACAATTCATTCAAAGTAATTTTATGTCTAGTTTTACTGCTCCATAGTTTTTCAATTAGTATGTCAAAACCTTAAACAACTACTACTTTGATTAGAGGGAGTACGTAAAGATCTAACGTAAAGGAGTGTTACTATACTCTATAGCTAGACGTGTCACGAGTCATCATATATGTATAAAAGGTTTATTCAAAGTTGAACATGTTGTGAGCACCTCTTCCACATTGATAAAAAAAAGAGATGCTAATGGGTATATAGACTAAATGGGCTCTCCCACCTACTAGACTAGTCTTTTGGGTTGGGCTTTCCTGTTTGGTCTATAACATTGGCGCTTTCATTGAGAGTTCACGCTTGGGGATCGCAACTCGAAGTGGTGGCCTACGCCAGGAGTGGTGGCCTGGACCCAAAGGGGGTGCCAGCCGTGACCAACTGGGTAGCCGTGACCAACGGGATACTCGGAGTGGTGGCTTGTGCCAGGAGTGGTGGCCTGGACCTAAGAGGGGTGCCAGCCGTGACCAACTGGGCAACCGTGACCAACGAGGTCGTTGGTCCTCAAGCGGGGGCGATTGTTGTGAGCACCTCTCCTACATTGATAAAAAAGAGAGATGCTAATGGGTATATAGACTAAATGGGCTTTCCCACCTACTAGACTAGTCTTTTGGGTTGGACTCTCCTATTTGGTCTATAACATTGGTGCTTTCATTGAGAGTTCACGCTTGGGGGCCGCAACTCGGAGTGGTGGCCTGGACCCAAAGGGGGTGCCAGCCGTGACCAACTGGGTAGCCGTGATCAACGGGATACTCGGAGTGGTGGCTGGACCTAAGAGGGGTGCCAGCCGTGACCAACTGGGCAACCGTGACCAACGAGGTCGTTGGTCCTCAAGCGGGGGCGATTGTTGTGAGCACCTCTCCCACATTGATAAAAAAGAGAGATGCTAATGGGTATATAGACTAAATGGGCTCTCCCACCTAATGGGTATATAGACTAAATGGGCTCTAGTCTATATACCCATTAGCATCTCTTTTTTATCAATGTGGGAGAGGTGCTCACAACAGAACACTCCTATCTTTCTTTTTTAATAATAACCAGTCCATTTTTGGAATACTGTTGGAACATATGAACATTCATAATAATTGACCATTCATAATAATTCAATAATTCAAGTCCATATTCGGGACATGTTTTAAGCCTGAAATAAACAAAATGTGCTAAGAAGAGAGATAGAAATGTATATATATGTATAAAAGTTTAGGAGAGACAGTTCAATAAGGGAGAAGAGACAAATGAAGGTGGGAAAATCTGTAATATAGTATTGAATTTGTCATGGCATTAAGTCTGATTTAACAAGCTATACCATTCATCAACGAACCTCATTAAAAGAAAGTGTCCGGACACTCATCAAAGTCCCTTTTTATCTTTTAATTTCTCTCTTGTCCAAACTCGACTCCACAAACCAACAATATCATGACACCTTTTGTTTTCTTACACTTTATTTTCGTTTCATTATTATCAGCTTTAGTGCCTTTCTTCTCACCATTATATTATTTTGATAGTTACTTTTCACCTGTCTTCCAAAACTAACATTCGTCCCTACCCCTACTTCCCCCCATCTAATTTTTTTCTCATCTAACCTTCTTGCTCAAGTCAAAATTCTATTTATATTCTCTTCATAAATGCACGTCTTTTCTCTGTAATTAGTATTTCCATCAACAATGGGTTGAACATAGAATACATAAATGAACCTTAGACAGTTCTATCTCTGTGAATGTACTTCGGAAGTATTAATAAATAATAGGTACCGTCATGTGTGTGTGATGAGAAAGTTAAAATTATTTCATTTTAATTAGCTAGATATATTTTGAGTTCGAGCTTTTAAAATGAAATATTTTGGTATAAGTCATTTAACTTTGACGATCAGTGCGAATATAGATTAGTTGGATTAATAATTTCAATATTGAATGATTAAACAAATATTACGTGTGTCACACTTCATTTGTTTAGTCATGTTGTAGATTGCTCTTTTAGGATATCATACCCAAATGGGAACTTGTCATAACTCAAATAATTCTCTAGATATTCCCAATACGAAACTGCTTCACCCGGTTTTTCAAGATTTCTTCTACTTATGCAAATATTTATTCAGATATATCCTATATTTACATCAACACAAATAATACTTACAACATTGGGTATTGCATCAGTGCCTGTAGGTAGATTTCCAACGTTGTAGTTTAGATAGTATAGTTAAATCAGAGTGATTAATGTATATGTCGAATACACATATCTTGGATTCATTAATTATCATCATCATCATACTACTATAAAAGCATGTCCTCCTAAATATAGAAAGTTGGATTACTTAAATGCCCCTATAAAATCTAAATATACCCTACTTAAAAAAGGAAAAAGAAATAAGAAAAGCAACGTCACATACAATTCTTCATGAATAGACACAATTGTTCCAAATTGGAACATTGTTTCCAGACTACATCTCAAAAGGTGCAAACATAAGACTCTACTTTCCTTTGTTTTCATAATCAACGTGTAACAACTGATGGTGTGGCATTTTGAACTAAGGATGCTTTTCCAGAAAGAATAAAAGATGCCATTACACAAATTATTCTTATATTGATCATGCACTGAAGTCAGCAAATATTTTTTACCTTTAACCAACGCTGACACTAAACCTTGCAAAGCATGAATTATCTAAGCAAAACACTGATATTGATCTGATCCAAATTTGCAAGTGCCCATTTGTAACTATGCACAATATGTTGAATTAGCCAAGCATGGCAGATTGGCAGTGATATCTATGGAGTTGACAGAGCAAGAAAAGGCTACATGAAGAGGGATAATCGCAAGGGAAAACTTTGTACATGAAGTATTCACAGATGCAAAGAAAATGCCGTTTTAGCACTTGATTAATAAAGTCATAAAGAAGACATGGCTTCTGATTAGTGAAGAGCAAAGTAGCAACGATTTGTGATCTAGGTCCTTTTCTTTTCTTTGTTTTGTCACTTTAATTTAATTATTTTCTACATGTGGCTATCTTAATGTTTTTGAAGTATTGGGGTTGGGCTACAATATACTCCGTAATTCTTTGTTCTGAAGTCATTTTCTGAACTGCACAAGCAGTTGTTATAAATAAGGTGAATGCTTTCCCTGGTTGAATAAGATAAAATAGTCACAGTAACTTTTTCCATAGTTTTATGCTATTGTGCATAAGCAGGGCAATGCTCTTTGTATCTTAAAGAAAATGTAGTCACAGTTAGTAATTTTATTATTTATATTATGATTGTACAAACCACAAAACTAAGAGGCCGGAGGGCGTGATTGCTGAAAAATATAACAATTTGAAAGTTCAATTTAATCGTCTACATTTATTATTCACAAAAAATCTGTACTTTCTTCTTTAATGTATTATTATTACTATGCATAGTACCAACTTAATCCTGTCACATACAAAAGGCAACAGAGGGGAAAAAATGAAAAAACACAATACTCCATAACGTTCATTTATTTTAATAATCATTATGTACTGAAGTTACTGTATGGATACATTTGAAATTCAAAGTTTGGTTCGACTATCGCAATTATGTTGGTACATGTACAATGGAACTTCCACTGCGATTGTTGTACTAGCACAAAATACTAATACCCGTATAGATAGAGTTCTGCTTGAAATCACTATTACAGCATAACAAGCTTTATGTCCAATGTATCATTGTTCAGTAGTTATTGAAAATCTTATTGTGCGTACGGTACACAATCTGCAGTAGCATTGCTTCTTCCAAAAACAATAACAATGGACTACGTGATGGGGATCCACGTGCAACGCACGTGCCGCGGCACTAGTTTGATATAAACACCAAGTCACATATAAGTTTTGCATGGACACAAAGAGGTTTGGTTGATGGAATTTGATATCAGTTAATCCTTTCTCAAAGCAAAGTAGCGAATAATGATTTGCAATCTATATGATAACTCAGAAAGATCTTCCTTTCTAATTTCTTGGCATAATTTCTCAAACTTTATGATGTCTCTCTAATCTAATAATTATGCTACTCACTTTAACGGAAGAAAGCTCCCTTTATTGATCATTTACTCGTAGAAAAAGGAGGCCAAAAGTACTCGAAAACTTGGTTCACAAGACAGTCATAACTATTAACTGGGATTAAAACTTGAAAGTAAAGCAAGAAACCCGTCAACCGTACACAAAATGCGGCCAATAAAACAGAAAAGAGCAAAAACATACTCTATCCGATTCAAAATAAGTGTCCATTTATTTTTTTTCAAAATAATTTAAAATAATTATTTATTTAGAAAAATAAGAAAGAGTTACCGTATTTTTTCCAATTTACCGTAATTATTAATACTCCTACAATTACTGTAAGAAAAGATAAAGGGTAATTCAGTAAAATAACCCCTATAATTGATACACTTGATCACATTACTTAACGGGTATGCAAAAACTAAAATGGTTGCTTATTTTGGACCAAAAGGAGTAACTATAAAAAGCACCTTGTTACAACATTTAGGGGTCGTTCGGTTGCGGGTATTAAAATCTAATACCCGTATAAAACTCAGCTAATTTAGCGCAGCGTTCGGTTGGTTTTTGTAAAATTTTAATACCCGCATAAAATTAGTGCAACGTTTGGTTGCGTTTTTGTATATTCCGCATTATTAATACCCGTATTATTAATGCGGGAATCTATGTATTATTTTATGCGAGCTAGAAGGTGATATTAATAATGTGGGTATTAATAATGCAGGTATTAAAATTTAAAATGACAAAATTAACCCTCATAATAATAAGGATATTTTAAAATTTTATTTAAGGAGTAAATAAATATTTTAAATAATAATATTTTTGTTAATTTGTAATATATCAGTGATTCAACAAATAATCCCTACGTTATAATATATGCGTGGCCAATATCCACATTATTAAATCCCACATAACTAATACCCGCATTATCAATACCCACTTTATTAATACACACATTATTAATACCCACATTACTAATACTCGCATTAATAATTAATACCCGCGTAAAAGAAAAGCCAAACCGAACGACCCCTTAGTTCATTCTGATATATTCTTCATAGTAATCATGTACGGCTATACTCAACTTTTAGTTTGGTAGAGCTGTTGCAAGATTAATTTTTGAAAGTTCGAGGAGTAACCAAATTAGCTGGGTTTTGGATATATATTTGGTTGAAACATGAATAAATGAGTTTTTGAAGTTGAGTTGAAAAATAATTTTTGGAACATGAAATTGTGTTTAGATGTACATTTCACTTAAGAAAAAGTTAAAGGTGTGCAAGTCCGTAAGAGGTGAAAAGTTTCGTTCGCGAAAACTCCCCAAAACTAGTTTCAACTTGTATTTGGAAATTTTATGATATCATTTTCAAATTTGGACAAATTCTATAAACAAACAAATATTTGAAATATTATTTTAAAAAAACTCTAAAGTTTTATAAGAAACGGGAGCTTACCGGTCACCACGGATGTATGTGGTGGGGTGATTAAAGATCTAGCGTTCGGAAAGAAGAATTTCTCGGCAGGGTTTACCCCATAATGGATGTCCTCGTACGAGTTCGAACTAATTGGATCAATGAGTTTCGAATAACAAAATGTTGAAAAAAAAAATAAAAACTAGCATATTGAACTACAAACAGATGTGAAGTTTAAATTTAACTAACCATGTTTCATACAACTAAGATGGGAAATCAAGTACATCGAAATTTGGAAAAATTAGTACTCCCTTTGTCCATTTTATTTGTCACCTTTTAATTTTTCACACTCATTAAAAAAATATAAATGAATTAATAATTTAACTAACTTACCGTTATTAATTATGCTTTGAAAGTTTTAAATTTGATTACGTTTGAAAAATAACTATTTATTAGTAAAGGTGAAATTAGAAGAACATCGTTAAATATCTCCTGATTTGTTAAAAGTGGCAAGTAAATATAGAAAAAATTTTATAGTAAAAAGTTACAAGTAATAATGGATAGTGAAAGCTATAACATTTAACTGACTCTGCGAAGATGACAAATTTTGGCGACTAGCGCCGGCAACCACACGTCAGTTAAATAAAATCACAGACTCATTCGTTACTAACAGGAAAAGGTAGTTGTGCCGACAATTTAGGGAGAATCTTGTTTTCTCAATTTTATTTACTCCTCCGTCCCATTTTAGTTGTCGTCTTTAGTTTTTTCACGCTCATTAAAAAAATTATTAAATATAATATATATTTTTCTATGTTACCCTTATTATTTAATATTTGACTATTAACTTATTTTTAAGAATTTTTGTAATTATTAAGGATATAATAAGAAAAAATTAATACATTTTGTCTTAAAATCCTAAAGAGAACAATAATTTGGGACACACCCTTTTTGCTACAACATCAACTAATTTGGAACTGGGGGAGTAATTCTAAAAATTAACTAAAGTGGTGAATATAGTTCAACATGAGTTCACAACTAACGGAATATGGAAAATGAAATTGATGGGTGCGAGCATCATGAGAAAATACCTAAAAAGTGAAGCAAGTTGGACTCCTCAATCCTCTCTATAGTTTTGCCTCTTGATTAATGAAGCTAGTATTTATTCACATGTATAGCTAATCAATAAAACATTTTACATCATTGGAACTAATTCTCCCAATGTGTGTATCTTTCTTTTTAAGTTTTCCTCTCTCTTCTTTTTGTTTGACTTGCGAGGATTGGTTTTATTATTGCAAAGCACGTAAATAAAGAGAAAAGAAAACTACGAATGCTATAAATATAGGTGAAACTTGAAAGCACATGTAAAACACCATTCAGATTTTATTTGATTATATATGCCACGACAATTCCATGTGGCAATTGCAAGTGACAAGGAAGAGAAAGGTTAAAATAAGAAGAAGTATTAAATGCAAAATTATAAGTGAAAGCGCCTGTAAAACACCATTTGATTCTCATTTAGTTATTTATTGCAAGATAATTGCATGGTAAAGATGAAAGTGAAAACGAAGGAAAAGAGGAAAAGGGGTTCTAATGCTAAAGTGTTGGTGAAAGCGTAGCTTCAACATCATTTGATTATTTGTTGCACGTCAAAGTTAAAAGTGAAAAAGAATGAAAAGTGGAAAAAGGGAGTTTAATGCTAAAATATAGGTATTTTAGTTATTCATGCCATTAAGGCAATAAAGTAGTAATATTTGTTCAACTTCGTAATTGTCCAAAAGATAATAAGTTGTAAGTACTATACAAGTTTGTAACAATAAATTAGGGACAATTCTGAGATCCCAAATTTTTTCTATGTTATCAATAAATTTAACATGTTAATAGCAGTTCAGTCTGTTGAGAAAATAATTAAATAAATAAAGTGTATCAGAGCAAGCAGAGAGTATGAAATTGAATCTCAGTTTTTGTCTTTGATGACTTTTTTAAGCCTCTTATATGCAAAAGACACTTAATAACTTTAGTAAGCTGGAGTATTAGTCTAAATTAATCGTTATCTTTTATTTAAATGTCTCGTTTAATTCAAACTCTACTAAACGGAGCACTGCATTATTAGTTTGTCAATTGAACTAAATCACCTTGAATGGACTTAATTATAAGTCATTTTCACATTATTATTGCACTACTTAAAACCTTTAAATAAACTAACTAATGGATAGACAATTGAAGCTTAGGAGCAACAGTTACTACAAAAAGTTAGTTGAGAGTAAAGACCAAAATCTCACACTCTCCACCATATCTAACAGTCAACTCCTAACAGTCCCCCAACCCCTTTTACCCCATAGGGGTTCCATCCCCCCCCCCCTCTATCTCCCTAAGCCAATCCTTCTCAGTTCCTTCAATTGTTTGTTTTTATATCCTTAATTCATCTATACCCCACTCCCCCCTCCCCCTACCCCCTTCTAAGTTCTACTCCTTCTAACACATACACAGAGAGTCATTTACTCAACAAAATCACTGAGGAAAAGAAAATCTAACATCTATTCTTTCTAGTACTATATTTATTTCTCTTTCACCATAAAACAACATAAGTACTCTTTTTCAATTTCCACAACACAAACAACATTGCCATGGGCGTTGTGGAAATGTCGAATAATCATCCTCCTCCTTCTCAGACCAAAGATTTCTTTCCCTCTCCTTCTCCGGCTCTCTCTCTCAGTCTCGTAAGTTTCATCATTTCTTTATATATCACCCTTTTTCCTGTCAAACCTTAAGCGTGTTTATGTGTGTTTTTGCAATTAACAAATTTATTTTGAGTTTAAAGTTGTCTCCATATAACGGGTTCGAGCGGTAAAAATTGTTTACTGCTGCATGAGGATAGGATGCATATATCACATCTGTTAGTGTGCGGCCCTTTCCCGACCCTGAACGGGATGTTTTGTGCATAGACTACTTTATTTTTAACAATTTTTTTGTTTTTTTTAAGGCTGGTATATTCCGAGATGGCGCAGCAGCAGGAAACATGGAGACGGAGGAGGTTGATGATGGGAGTGCTAGCAGAGGAAGGCCGAGAGAAGAATCAACGGTGGAGATTAGCAGTGAGAATTCAGGACCAGTGAGATCACGCGGCTCTAATGAAGATTTTGAGCATGATGCAGATACTTATAACGAAGAAGAGGAATTAGACCCCAACAACAGTAACAAGAAGAAGAAAAGAAAGAAATATCATAGACACACTACCCAACAAATCCGAGAAATGGAAGCGTATGTATCCCATATAACTCTCTTCTAACTTGTGTGTGTGTGTATTAATTAATTTACTCAGAATTAGACTATCAGTCAAATACAAAATTAATGAATGATCAGTTGCTGGTTGGAATCATGTTTTTTTTTTTTTTTTTGGGTAAATGAAAGAGAAGTAGATTTAAAGAAGAAGAAAACACCAAGAAAATGATAAAGTCTTTTGGGAAGGCCAAACTAGCTAGCTGCATGCACTAGGGGTTTTTGACGGGAGAAAATATTTTAGGGACATTAATGACCTTAAACATGCATGGCATGAATTAATGATAGGGTTCTGAGATTATTGCTGCGAAAAATATCAGTCAAGACAAGTTTCAAAGAAAATAAAAAGCTTAGCTGAAAAGTTCAAATTTTTATCTCCTAAAATCGGATATATTTAGCTTTACCTTAGTTCAAGAACGCTAAATCCTTAGTTTGTGATCATGCATAAGGTAGTGGGCTGGATTTTTTATTTTTTTTTAGTCCGATGCATAAGACATTCTGCATTCACTCAGATTCAAAAAAGGACGGTACCCAGTAATTAATATTTCATTGTCCTTTTGCTAATGAAAAATATACTTGGGACAGCTTATTCAAGGAGTCGCCTCATCCTGACGAGAAGCAAAGGGAGCAGCTGAGTAAGCAATTAGGCCTTCATCCAAGACAAGTTAAGTTCTGGTTTCAAAATCGGCGAACCCAAATAAAGGTAACTAACCACTTTACAATTGGTTCTCGTGTAACGAGGAGCTAGCAGTAAATCTTTCTTGGATATGATTATAATTTATGTCATAGTACCGTACCCTAGGGACGACGTATTTTTTGTCCTCTAGTCAAATCTTGTCTGTCTTCGTCTAGTTTAATTGATGTAAATTGTGACATAACTCATAGTACTACATATCTTGCAGGCAATACAAGAGCGCCATGAAAATTCTTTGTTAAAAGCTGAATTAGAAAAACTCCGTGGAGAAAATAAGGGATTAAGGAAAAATCCTTCTTGTCCTAATTGTGGGTTTGCTGGCTCTAGCAATGAGGCTCCTACTATTCCCGCTGAAGAACAGCAATTGCGAATGGAAAATGCCAGACTTAGAGCTGAGGTTTTTACACAACTCGTTATTTTCAAACCTGCAATTTGCATTGTTATTATAGGAATAATATAAATGATTAATTGAATTCTATCACACGATGTATAAAAATTCTACCATAATAATTCAACCCAATGGAAATTGAAAAAAACAAAGTAGTAGTAAGTAATTGTAGCAAGAAGAAATAAGGACTTGAAGAAGGAATTAGCAAGATACATATGAAAGATAGGAAGCGTAATTCGTAAAGTACATTTGCTTTATTACTTCATGACCAGCATAAGCATATACTAGTAATAATTTTACTTCTCAATAAATGTTGTAATTATATATGTAATTAATTTCAATTGTAAAAAAGAATGTAACAACTATCTTTATTCTCATGTTTTAATTTTTGTGACCTCTCTCTTGAGTAACATCTAGAATAAATACTATATTCTTCTTCTTCTTCTTCTTATTATTAAGTAATTACTACTACATTCTACATAGTTTATAGTACGTATTATGTTCTAATATGATAGGTATATATCACGCTTGTAATTAATATTGGAAATGCAGGTTGAAAAGCTTAGGGCAGCTTTGGGAAAATACCCACGAGGGACATCACCGAATAGCTCCTCATGTTCAGGAGGAAATGATGAAGCAAATAGAAGCGCTTTAGATTTCTACACAGGCATATTTGGGCTTGAATCTTCACGGGTTATGCATGCCGTTAATCAAGCAATGGAAGAACTTAGAACAATGGCCACTAGTGGAGAACCATTGTGGATCAGAAGCTTTGAGACTGGACGAGAAATACTTAATTATGATGAATACATGAAGGAGTTTTCGAAAGAGATGTCCGGAGATGGATGGCCTAATAAGAGAATGTCTATTGAAGCCTCCAGAGAGACAGGAATTGTATTCATGGAGCTCCCTCGACTTGTTCAGAGTTTCATGGACGTCGTAAGATCAACTATTCCCACTTCGAATATTTTGTTGATGAGTTTAATTTCTATACACCGACATTTCTAAAAGGCCTGTCTCGACATTGACATATAACAAATATTTTGATATTTAGTTTTTGGATATTTTCTTTTAGGGTTTAAAATGTGTAAAAGTTGGAAGTCCAAAATATTTGGTTATGTTTTCAAGATATCTTACCGATGTTGAATATATTTTCTTATTAATCGCGCAGAATCAATGGAAAGAAATGTTCCCATCCATGATCTCAAAGGCAGCAACAGTAGACGTGATTTGCAATGGTGAAGGTGCTAATAGCTGGGATGGTGCTGTTCAGTTAGTAAGTGGCTCTTTCTTTTGCTACTTTGAATATTACTGGATTTCAACCTAATTAAATTTTGCCCTCCCTCCTTTCACAACATTATTCTTTTTGCAGTTAGTAGCAAAACTCGTTACATTTTTCTAATTACATGGGGTGGGAAAGCGTGAAAGTGTTTTGACGATATTAGATAGGTTCATCGGAATTCAATAACCTTGATTTAAAATTTGCATTCACTAAATATGTACACAATTAATTAGAAAACTAAAATTCGAAGCATTTTTTAATTACATGGGGAGGGAAAGCATGAAAGTGTTTTGACTCTATTAGATAAGTTCATCAAAATTCAGTAACCTTGATCTAAAATTTACATTAACTAAATATGTACACAATTAATTAGAACACTAAAATTCGAACCACAAAAAGTTACAAATCTTGGATTTGTCTTTTCCTTTGCCCCCATGAGTGAAAGATGGATCCACCACACATTTGTATTATTCATCACTTATCAATATTCGCACAATCTTTTTGGAAAGTAGCTAAGGCTTGTAAAAAGTTTGGAATAAGGATAATAGTTAAATATCAAGAAGTCACGTGGACATAGAATTTTTTTCCTTCTCTTTAGAAAAGATTTTCAAACTTATACATTGTAATGCTATTGAATAGTTTTTGAAGATGGGTTTTTCAAGTTTGAAATTTTTTGACTAGTGTATGAGTTGAAAATTTTCACTCTAACCAAACTTAATTTTTTTTTTTTCAAAAAAAAAATGAAATGTAAGTCCAAATACAACTTTAATTTCTAAATACCATTTTTTATTTTCAACTTTAAAAACTTTTTTTCAGGTTTCGACCAATTCAATGTCCAAATACCTAGTACACGGATTAACTTGGTTGGATTCAAGCTGCAGAACAATACACAGGCTTAACTAGTTTAACTTTATAGAAAGGAACAAAAATATGTCACGGTTTATATGAGATGTTTGATCTGATGAGTATGACTATTACTAAATAGGTGAAGGACAACTATTTTGTTTTCAACATCCTACTAAATTCCCCAAAAAAAAAAAAAAAAAAAAGCTTGTGAAAGAAAGAAGAGTTTTGTCTGTGTGTTATTAATAACTCACTGGTATTTTTTTTTTGGGGATAGATGTTTGCAGAGTGGCAGATGCCAACGCCAGTAGTGGGCACAAGAGAAGTCTATTTTGTCAGATATTGCAAACAAATAAGTGTAGGTCACTGGGCAATTGTGGACGTTTCTGTGGACAAGGTTGAAGACAACATTGACGCTTCTCTCGTGAAATGCAGAAAATTACCCTCCGGCTGCATTCTCCATGAACAATCCAATGCCCACTGCAAGGTACCTGTGTTTGCTGACCCTACTTTAATTTGCTTACTCTTTAACTTGTTGTAGCGGGGAATTTGTCTTATTTTTTCGAGTTACTAATCCCACTTAATAGGAAAGGTTAGTTGTAGTTATCTTTGTGTTGTCGGTGTATAACTGTCTTACTTTTCGAGTTACAAATACCACTTAATAGAAAAAGTTACTTGCAACAATCATTATATTGTCGGTGTATAAAAGTTAAATTATAAATCTAACTGCTCTCCTGTTCAGGTAACCTGGGTGGAACACTTGGAGTGCCAGAAGAGCATAGTTCACTCTCTCTATCGTCTAATTGTCAACAGTGGACAAGCTTTTGGAGCAAGGCGCTGGATGGCTACACTGCAGCAGCAATGTGAGCGCCTCCTCTTCTCCATGGCAACCAACATTCCTACCAAGGATACAACAGGTAAACTTCATGTGTAAACAATATTTAATTTGCAACTTATTCTCTAATGGATCGATCAATGATAAAAGTGAACTATTAACGAAACAGGTGTAGCCACACTTGCTGGTCGAAAAAGTATACTAACCTTGGCACAAAGAATGACTTACAGTTTCTACCGCATGCTTGGAGCTTCTAGTTATAACACATGGAACAAGGTCCCCAGCAAAACTGGCCTAGAGGATATTAGGGTGGCCTCTAGGAAGAACTTAACAGATCATAGTGAACCCCTAGGCATCATCATCTGCGCAGTTTCATCCATTTGGCTGCCAGTTTCTCGCAGTGTTCTATTTGAATATTTGAAAGATGAAACCCGTCGACATGAGGTTAGTAAATTGAATATTTAGCTCATTTATAAAAAAAAAAAAATTAAAAAAAAAAGGATAAAAAGAGAGGGATTTGCTGATATTTTGACATATTGCAATGTTTTTTTTTCTTAAGTGGGATGTCATGTCAAATGGAGGTCCAGCGCAATCCATTGCAAATTTAGCAAAAGGTCAGGACAAAGGAAATGCAGTCTCAATTCAAGTGAGTACCTTTTCCCTTCTCCTTTTCCATTTGTGGATGTAAGCTACAAGCAAAGAATATGATAAGTAGTTAACTACTACCACCCTTTCCTAGTTGAAAGTCTAAAACTATGTACTCTTCTCAGGCAGTGAAATTAAGAGAAAACAGCATGTGGATCCTCCAAGATACTTGCACCAATGCTTATGAATCTGCAGTGGTCTACGCCCCGGTGGACATTACAGGAATGCAATCTGTAATGACAGGTTGTGACTCGAGCAATACTGCTGTGTTACCTTCGGGTTTCTCAATCCTTCCTGATGGCGTTGAATCAAGGGGTTTGGTTATCACTTCTAGACCAGAGGACAGAAGTTCAGATGGTGGCTCCTTGCTAACAGTAGTTTTGCAGATTCTAACTAGCAACACTCCAACAGCAAAAGTTTCTAAGGAGTCTGTTGAATCTGTTGCCAACCTTTTATCATGTACATTGCACAAGATCAAAACAAGTTTCATAAGTGAAGATGGGTATTAATTCTCGTAGCTAGAAAGATGCTAATTTCATTATACAGATGATATAGTTCTTCTCCTTTACCCTTTTCATCTGAATTGAATGACGAAAAGGATTGCACATGAAGCGATGGGCTCTTCCCCATAATTGTAACTCAGATAGACCTATCTACTTCAGCATTCTCAGCTGATGTGATGTCATATTATATAAACCACCAAAGGGAGTTTATTACAACACAAAAGTGTATATACTATAAGAATTCTCGTCATGTACTACTGTCTTTCCTTCTCTTCTTCGTGCATTATGTTCTTTGTGCAGTAAATTTATAAAATTAACCTCAAAGTTAATGGTTTTCTTCTTTTTAATGACTTAGAAGCAGCCAAAGTAACAAACAAACAATTTTTACAGTAAATCAGGCAGTGAATCTACAAGCCGGACAACAAAGATTGAAAAAACTTGGCCTGAAACAGGATTCTTGAGATACACTTAAAATAATCCTTTTACTATCACCATTGGAGTTCAGGTAAATCTCAGGCATATGAGTTTCCACCTCTGAAAATATGACATGTACTCAGTAAGCTCGCCTCATTGGGTACGTCTGTTGGTTCTGCTGCATATTACGCATGTATTATCACAGGAATATGATTAGATAAATGGCAGTGTGAGGCCCATGATGCAGCTTCCGGTTTCACTTGTTACTCGATGGTAAAGAGCAAAAATATACATTTCTTCCTCTTTTCTCACACAAGAAAAGATGAATAGCATTTTATGCAAATGAATTCTGATCTAGCTGAAGTGGCAGAGCTTCTTTGCTGTGCTAGAGCAAAAATTGATCAGAATATCCTAATTATTGCTCAAAGCATCTTGCCTCTAATTATTGTAGATTAATCCGTCGTCGACTCAAGAGCTGGAGAAGTATTGTTTGATAGATAACTATACTCAAGTAAAACAGTAAGCAAAAATACAGACAAGTTTTCTAATGTCTACCTCCCCATCAACATAAGGCGAACCATGTGTAACATTTCCAATTAGAAGGAGAAAATCTAAAAACTTCTGAGAATTTTCTAAAATGTTATTCTGAGTGGTCACGGATTTTTGCCTCTTAGGCTTCATAAGTTCATCCCGCAGTCAGGGTAAAATTCAATGAGAAAGCAACCTTCAGAAGACCCATACATTAAGACAATTATCAATATACCATCTGTTAGTTGCACTCCAACGAAATAGGAAAGCAAACATGACATTGCAAGACAACCTTACTTCTTGTAACTAAAGTTGGATCAGTAGATGACCATAGTTCTGAAGTTCTAGCACAATTGTAACAGTACTGTTTTCCCCAGTTCATCATGTTCACTTATCCACATGAATCACTAGAAAACTGCACCTAACTAGTGACTTAGAACTCCTACACACCGCCAAAAAAATGAAGAAGCAGAATATTACAGTTTTCGACTTTGCAGATCAACAAACTTTGTCTCCTTATTATGATAAGGTTCACTAACGGAAATGACACCAGTTAGCCACTCTAAGGGCAGCGTTTTACGTTGTTAGCCACTGTGTCCTAAAGTTCAGTTTCTCAGTTCAAAACTACTACCTAAAGCCTAAATACTTGCACTGAGGAATGACTAATCCTGCACTACCCGGTTCACTTTCCGGGTCGGACTATCAAGTCTACATTCAGGTTCCCAAATAAAGAGATAAAACTAGCTACTAAAAAATCAACAATCAGAATTTAAACCAAATACATTACGCATCAAAAAATTTGTATCAAAATACATGATTATCATGAAAACATAACAGCAAACAAAACAAACTGAACAATACAAGATTGTAATAACTGTCTAACTCTGCAGCACAGCGGATTCAAGAGGAAGCCCGAGTTCCTCATCCTCTTTGGGCTTGGGCTGATTCCTAGGAGGAACAGGAATAGCAACAAAAGTCTTAGTTTTACTAATAGGTCTACTTTTTTCAAGCTGAACAAAATCCCCAACTTTAAATTGGTTCAAAGGGTCATGAGCTTGGTACTTCTTCTTCATCCTAACCCTACGTTTGTACTTGGGGTGCGGGGCGAGGCGAGTTACTTCAACTGAAACTGTTTTGTCATTAGTAGAACAGACCACCTTGCCTTGCATTGATCTCATTGCTTTAATGGGTGGCAAGAAAGTTGGGGGAGATGGGTTTGGTGAAGTGATGGAGGAACAAGGTTTTGTGAGACGGGATAGGGAAGTGGGGCCTCCATGGATAAAAGGGGTGGAAAGGGTAAGGGATTTGAATTGGGAAAGGGGAAGTTGAAGGAGAGGAGAAGTTAGAGACATTGGTGAATGAATTGAATTGAGAGATTGGATAGCATTAGAGATGAGGGAGGATATATGAATATCCCTTGTTATGTTATCTCTTTTTTTATTTTTATTTGTTCTTTTTTTTTTAAAAAAAGAAATTCCTTTATATAAATTATTTTTTTTAAAAAGAAGTTTAATTTTTGGGTCATTCTTTTCCCTTTTCTATTCTAGCATGTTACCTAAATTGTTGTTTTTTTTGCTCAGAAACAAACTCTTTATCTTGGTGGAGTAAGGTTTGCTTACATTTCATTTTTCCAGATTTTATTTATAGAATAATATTAGATATGTTGTTGTTGTTGTCTGTCTTTTTCTCTTTCTTTTTTACATTAAAAATAGATATCTGGATATCCTCTAATCCCCTTCCCTATATTTCTAAGTCTCATTTCCCTTCAGTTGTAATTTTCTAATTTGAGTTATCAATACTATCAATTAGTTGGTGTTACTGTCGGGTTTAGTAGCCTTTGTTGCACTTTGTTAATTTTACTCCCGTTCAAAACTTTTATGTTAGTTTCGTATTATGTGTGACACCTAGAGAAACATCTTAGCATCAATGAACTTTTAATTGACTTGAATACAAATATATAGAGTAGAGTATTTACTAAGCTAATGCTTCGACCAATAATACAGCCTTTTTGTTCTCCCTTTGAGGTTATAGATTTAATCAACCTTTGATTTTCAGCAAATGAACCATTTCCTTCTAAAGGAGCAAAATTAGAAAAAAAAAAAAAAAAAAAAAGGAAAACCATCATCCACTTTTACTAAGGGACGTGGTGGGATAGATAAAATTCATACACCCTTAACAAGTGATCTTGGATTTGAGCATTGAGAATAGAAAAAATCCTTGGTAGGGAGCGCTTCTCCTTTAATGGACCTTATGAAGTACGAATCTCGTTGAACCTACACATCCCAGATATCGATATCGAGTGTAACACATTATTTCTGTTTTCTCTCATCATCATCCGTCATCAGTCATCATCTAGTACCTGGTATTTTCAGCATGTAACGAGCCAGTAGAACAGTACTTCAGCCTTTGCTTAGAACTTGTGAATATTTACCTCAGTTTGCTAAATTCGAGATGTGTAATTGAGCAACTACCTAGCTTATTGCCCGACTATCCTTGTAATGCACCTCATTAATAGTAATCGACTGATAGCTTCATAAAAGGCTTAATTGCACTAATTTAATAACTGGTCAAACTCAATTACTTTATGTCCAGTTTGTAAGACAACAAACAATAGTAGCATTCATGCCTTTGGACACTAATCACCATAGCCCTGAGCAAGTAATTACCTCTCAGCTTTACACATACTACTACTACTTTTATTTATAGACATTCTTTCACATTCCGTTACGCTAGTCGCTATTACATTTCCACTGTCTAGTATAGTAAATCTGTTTTAGAAGATGACAGATTCAAAAGGGATATTAGTGCTTGTCTTTTTCTGTGTACTGTGTTGTTTATTTTCAGTTACAGTAGGAGATCAAGAAAAAGAAAAAGCTCCAGGACTAGAGCTTCAGTTCTATAGGAACAGTTGTCCAACTGCAGAACAAGTTGTGAAAGAGCATGTAGGCAAGAGTATGGTACTTGATCCTTCTACTGCTGCAGCCCTTCTAAGACTCGCTTTCCATGACTGCCAAGTTGATGTACGTTTCTCAATATATCTCTCTTACAGAAATTCTCAACTAATCATCATGACTTCCATGGATGAGTTTGCATAATCTGGCATCGACATACCTGTGTGCAACGTTCGCCCCACGAGGGAAACGAATCGTATGCATATATACGTGTCTGATACTTGCTTAATCTTCCATCAGTAGTTTTGCACCCTGCATGTTTAAATACCTGGTGTGTTTTTCTTTTACAGGGTTGTGATGGTTCAGTACTTCTAAGGTTTCCAAATGGTATGGTAACTGAAGAAGTGTCAGACATGAACTTTGGACTGCGCAAACTTAACTTAATCAATGGAATAAAGAGTTATTTAGAGACAATTTGCCCTCAAACTGTTTCTTGTGCTGATATCATCAGCAGCACGTGATGGTGTATATCTGGTACATATTACTCCTATTCTTCGTATTTCTTTCATCTTAATATGATTTATCTATGGTTCTATTTCTTAAATAGAGTGTCCCAGCTCAAAATGACTCATGCATATCTTTCAACTACAAAGGCAGATGGAGCATATGCATGGATTCAGCTTTATTTAATAAAATTGGTTTAATGCTAATCCCATCAAGTTTAAGTCCGGAATCTGCTACGTACTCACACAAGTTGCGAATATACCAATGAGTAGCATCACTAATTTTGGCCATGATGCCAAGCTTAATTTTATGTTATTTCACAAGGAGACTTTGTGTTTCAGGCTGGAGGGCCCTATATAGAGATTTTGACAGGACGAAAAGACGGTAAGGTGGCAAGCAAGGAGAGAGCTGACAAACAGCTTCCACCTGCAGATATTTCTGTAGAAAATTTCATTAGAATTTTCCAGCAGAAGAATATTACTCTCCAAGAAGGAGTAGCCCTTATCGGTACAAATTAAACTACTGAACTAAATATTTAACTATCTTGAGACCAAATTTTTTAACAGATGCTGAAACTATTTTGTTACAGGGGCACACACTTTAGGCATTGGTCATTGCAGGAACTTTGAAAAACGGTTGCAGCCTCCAGAGGATCAAACATTGGCAACTTCATTCAAACTCTCTTTACTTGTCATTTGCAGCAACCCTTTATTATCTGATGTCTCTTTTGCAACTAATGATGGCACTAGTTTTTCGTTTGATAATCGATACTTTGTTGATATCCTTAATGGAAGAGGACTACTCAAGATAGATTCTGATATTTCAAGAGATGAAAGAACACAACCTTATGTCACTGGATTTGCCAGTGATCAGCAGCAGTTTTTTAACAGCTTCACATCAGGATTCATAAAACTCTCCAACCATAAGGTTTTATTGGGGAAAAAAGGCGAAATTCATAAGGACTGTAGGTTTGTAAATGATTCATGAACAAAGTTTGTTGGGGTCATGATCTTGCATGCAGAGTTTAATCATTCAATAAACTATATATTCCACATAATATTACTACAAGCTTGTAAGAAAAAAAATATGTTTTCTTTCTATCGAACTATGTTAGACTTTATATTTATTCAGTCTCTATCATCTTTCTGTATTTGCAGTGGCTTCACTTTTGATCAGAAATTTAAGTTACTGAATTAGCAGTAATGCAGTACTGCACTGCAGTTAATTCGAATTCGAACTTGTGAATCATTCCAGCTGATGGCTATACTCGAGAGCGTTATAATTGGAACTTTCTGCGTACCCCTTCTATGTTCTAACTGACATCATAATAAATAATCGTCTAGTAGCAAATTCTCAAATCCAACGTACTGTAATTGGAGATACAAAATTGTGGTATGTTCAAATCTTAGAAATTGACGTAAAGTTAGTTACTTTAATGTGATTAATAAAATTATGCAAATTATACATTATAGTAAGTAAAGTTAAATTAATATGATAAAGATTAGGAATTGTTTCACTTATGAATTTGACTTTAGTTTGATTGATTTGCGGACCTTCTTCAAAATAATGTGACAGTTTGATTTAAAAAAAAAAAATTACCAATAATTATTTTAAGGGGGCAATTCATTGGTAAAATGACAATTGTCTAGTTAAACATTATCAATTTTCTGTTAACTACGTCACATATTATTTTTCTGCAATATCAGATCCATAATACCCAAAAAAATACTTCCTCCGTTCCAAAATGGCTGTCATAGTTTCCTTATTAGTCCGTTTAAAAAATAATGATACAATTCTAAATATGGAAACATTTTTGAGTTGAAACTACTACTTTACACTTAATGAAATGCTTTATAGCCACATATTTATGTATGACTTATTTTGGACCACAAGTTCCAAAAGTCTTACCACATTTCTTAAACTCCGTTTCAAGTCAAACTATGACAACCATTTTGAAACGGAGGGAGTAAATATCATTCACTAGTTAAAAGGGATAGGCTTATCCAGCCTAAGGAACGTGGTGCCACTCAAGTGGGATTTTATAACTCTGGAAAGATACTCAGGTTGCCACATGTCATGCTCGGATCCACGTAAAAAGATCAAAAATCAAATGTACCAACAGTGACCAATTGCCAGTCCACAATTTGAGGAGTAGTTTTGTTAGTTTGAAGTGAAAGTCATGGCATCTTTGGCAACCCTTGCTGCAGTGCAGCCCACTACTAATGTCAAGGGCCTAGCTGGAAGCTCCATTGTTGGAACTAAGCTTCATGTTAAATCATCTCGTCTCAATTTGAAGCCCACTAAATCCAGGTATAAGATGCCCCTCCTACATTTTTTGTGATTGTCAACTAGGTAATTGGTATTGAAATGTGTGATCACGTCGTCTAATAGTAGTTTAAGTTGGTAGAGAAAGCACACTTTTAGTTACTAATTAATTATGTTATAAATATTTCTTGCTGTCATTCCTTGACATCTATTTGTTAGTTATGTTGGTTGGAAGTTGGAAACAGTGCATCTAAGTAAAAGAAGGAGCTTAAAAAAGAATTAGCTACTCTGTTCGAAGAGACACCGAAGATGGTGAATACAAATGGCATTGGATGTATTTATGCTTATAAGAGTGGCTTGTTATGGTCATTGTGATGTGACTAATTTACATGTTTGTATAGGGCTGCTTCTGTGGTTGCCAAGTATGGTGACAAGAGTGTGTACTTTGATTTGGAGGATTTGGGCAACACCACTGGCCAGTGGGACTTGTATGGATCAGATGCACCTTCACCATACAACTCTCTTCAGGTATTTTATCTTTGTCGACGTCAATGATGAATAACTTCGGATAGTACACTGCTTATGATTCGATTTGTTAGTTAGCTGTATCTATGTTTGCTACTTCAATTGACATTTCAATGACCTGAGTTATAACAGTCATGCATGCTGCTTTATATTTTGTAGAGCAAGTTCTTTGAGACCTTTGCTGCTCCTTTCACCAAGAGAGGTCTGTTGCTCAAATTCTTGATATTGGGAGGTGGATCCACCCTTGCTTACCTCAGTTCAACAGCATCAGGAGATATCCTACCAATCAAGAAAGGCCCTCAACTTCCACCCAAGCTCGGGCCACGTGGCAAGATCTAATTGCTTTCCGATCAATTCTCAACCTTCAATTTGTAATTGATGTATGTGCCCAGCTTGTGTAAGTAAAAATTGAAGATATTCTGTTTACAACAAGTTATATCTAATGGAACTTGTAGCACTGCTTTCCTACTTGGTTGCTTCTGCTGTTCTACTCAAATAACTAGGATATTAAGTAACTTATATGATTCAAGTAGGTGCCCATGCCTGTTGTGTGTTGTCAACTGCACTTTCCAAAGTAACCATTTTGACTTCTAAAATGTCCTAGAAACTTCAATGTAATGTCACCAAAAGAGAGTTCCTTGCTTTAATTTGTTGCTGGATATCAGCGAGTTTCTGCTATGTTGTCACCTGTACTTTCCTTTTAAGTGAAAGTGAAAGAAGGATTTAACATAAGTTGCTGATGAATTGGCTTATTACAATCAACATTCTGTAAACTGCAACTAGATAGACTTCGAATCGTGAACTACAGATCATATTATTAATAGATCTAAAAACCAGAGGTTATTCCAGGTAAAAGGTCTGTATTTCCCATTGTTGTTCAACAACAAGGCGACATCTTGTACTGAGTAAACCATTTCAAGAACTGCCACAGACCCACTAGGGCTACTAACTTTTCCCTATTTACAAAAGGAATGACTTAGTGAAATCCTAGATAGGTGTAATTCATCTCAATATATACATTTGACGCCGAGCTCTCTTAATCTGATGAAACTCTGTCCGTCAGTCCTTGCCTCTGATGAGTCAATCAGTATTCCGAAATGAAGTCACCTAGTGGCGTGCAGTTGGACTTCTGGAACCAACTAAGTTATCTAGGTAAGAAACTCTCTTGTTAGTGACTACGTTTGCAGGTTTGTTTAGGAGCTTTTCGTCAGTGTCTTTGGTGTGGTCCTCCTTCATACCTTTCTCTGTGTCTTCATCTCCTTGATCCGCTCCCCAACCCATGAAATCCAGCAGTGTCATTGAATTAGGATTTTCTTCAGAGTTAAGCTTCTCTACTTCTTCCTTAGCAGTGGAGAATGTTCCTGACGGTGATTCCTCGAACTGATCTTTTGTAGGAAACCTCTTTACTTCTCCATTGGAAGGATTTTGGGCTAGATCATCTGCTTGGAGAACATCCTCGATTCGTGACATGACTGTGAATGCCCTGCTTTCAATTATTCTCGAATAGCTTTCTAAAATAGCTTGCCCCACATCCTATAAGATAAAAAGATACTAGGTTATTATTTTTTTGAGGTCCAAGAACTGGATTCTCTATAAAGTTGAATCCATCTGTCAAGTCTTTAGCAGATCAAAGAAGAAAATATGAAAAAAAAGCTGAGGACCAAGAAAAAGCAGATGGATATTCTGGTAAAATAAACAGTGCATTTCATATCATAAAGAAGCTGTATAAATAGTGTAGACAATTTAGAATATCAGAAAAATATGGGAGGATAATCAACCGGGGTTCTTCTTACTCTGTTGTATTGTATTTTGCTTATGTCTAGTGATGACTGAGGAATTCCAGGGAACCGATGCTTAAGGATAAGCAAGATAGTCTCTGCTCTGTCTTCAAATAACTCTCTCTTCTCCATACTAACAGCTGAACTCCAAGCCGATTTCCCATCTTTCGCAGTCATCTTTCTTCTCCAAATAATTACAGAAGCCTCAATCCTGTTCTTAAGGTCTAAAATTTTGTGTTCTGAAGACAGGTCCATAGTTGAAAGGAAGTAGTCAGGATCAAAGTGATCATCAGTGATGCTCCTATAGATCGAGTCTCCAAGGCTTGCTCTACCATTCTGAACACACAAACAAAAAGAGTAATATTAGATCAAGATCATAAGCTTGCAGTTTGGCATAGCAAGATTGTAGATTTTTCCTACCTTGGGTAGGGATTCTATATAATTTTCAGGGACCTCCATTTCTGTCAAGACTTGAGCATTTATGGCCATGGCTGCCTTATGAACTTGGTTTACCGAGTCTTTCTGAAATTGCAGCCATTTCCTTGTAGCATCAGACAAGCCATTAGGGGGAACTTTAGGGGTAGGGATCCACCATTTGTCATCTTTCCTGCTGTTTTTTCCTTCATCATCCTTGGATGTATAAGAGATTTCACTTTGTTCTTTAAAACTATCTAAGCAATCCTGGTGGTTGTCAAATTACATTATTTAGAATGACATAAGCAAACTGGTAAAAGGACATGAAAAGAAAAGAAGTTTTTCTTACCAGAAGCATCGCGTCTAGCTTGCGTAATGCTGGGATGTTCATTTGAAGATCAGTTCTTTGCTTTGTCACCATAATCTGTCAAGCAAGCGTTTTGGTTCTTGTTAGTTGCTATTTTCATATGTGACATATGTGAAGAAGAATATTCGGGGAGAGAAACATACATCCATGTTTGTTCCATCTTTTGATTTTTGTTTAGAAGGAACAAATTCAACAATGTGATCTGTGACAGATAAAAGCCAATCAATTTCTTTTCTCCACTTGGCTTTTGTCTCAGGTTGCATCGGCTCTAATCTCTTCTGTTCCCCAAATGCAGAAGCTGCATTTTGTAAAACCAAACAAAACATATGAAATAAGTAAGAAGCATACAATGAAACCTTCAAATATTCTCTGTAGAAATTAACAGACAATGTTGGTCGCACAAATTTGACATTTTCTGCTTATATTCATCAAATATCGATACATAGACACGATGAGATTAGATACCTGCTAAGTTTGTGATTGCATTTGACAACGCCAATGCTGATGAAACACCCTTTCCTCCGCCAGACATATCCTCACCAAGGAGCAACTTGGCAAATTTTTCCTTCATCAGCTCCATATCTGAGTTATAATGAGGAGAGTACGTTCATTAAAGCATGATCAAAACACGCCATACATAAAAAGAAAGATTAGAAGCAATCAACTTGATAATAAAAATCCTTGCAGAATATATCATTTCAGCAAGGCGGAGAGGGAAAGAAATGAGAATCAACCAGGTAGAATAAAAGAAGTATGTTAATCTTCTCTGTATCGTTCCAAGTTTATTGAATGTCCCCCGAAAGGACAAGAGGAAGAATGTGGCTTTACATTTTGAACAAGAAGAGATGAAGATGACTTGCCTGAAGGCTGGTTCTGGTTGGGAGTAGAGACTGGATCATCAGCTTTATTACGTGACATGATGGTCTCTTTACGGTTAAGCTTCCTCCCGTTAATTTGAGATTCAGCAGACCGAATGATCTCTTTCTCTTCCTCTAATGCTCGAACCATATTTTTTGATTCAAGCAACAACAATGTCTTATAATTCTATAAAGTTTAAGACCATAAAACAGAAATATGGAGATGGATGAACAAAATGGAAACTTGTTTTGGGCGTCAGAGAGAAGGAAAGGGGCTCTCTGCAGGCGCAGATAGGAAGAGAAAAAGAGACAAAGTTTTCTAGGATGGAGAATGAAGGAGTCTTTGATGTTGTTTTTCTGAATGGTTGAGAGAACGTGGGGTGCATGTTTTTTGTTTGGTGAATTTTGGAAATTCCCTTCTTTGACTTATATATGCTTTTAATTTCTTGATTTGATAAGAATATTAGTGAGACAATGGATGGTTGTATATTAATATCAGACGATTCAAGAATATTTCAAATTAGTAAGAAACAGCTGAAACGATTGTACTTGTATTTTTCTCCTCAATAATGGGATAATTCAAATAGGCAGGCAGGCGGTTTCTCGTTAAAGTTGACAAAGGCCTTTTACTTTAGCATACAACATACATGATTGCTTCGCACGACTTGCTTCTCTGTAAACAAGAGCTTGCCTTAAAGTCATTATACCTATGCTAACTCACAACATCAAATATAATTAATCAATCATTAGATTATTTTAATGCTATTTATATGTAGTTTTTTATTTCTTAAGTATGGATTAATAACCTGCAAAACATGATAATCGGCCTATTACAGTTGACAATAAATACAGTATATTTTTATACTATCTATATATATATCATTCTAAGTCTTAATTGGTTCATACTCCTTACTACCAACTGTGATGTTGAGCACAATGTATGTATATGGAAGATCTTCTATATCAACTAGACAACTACCTCAAGTGCATGGGACCCTTCTCCCAACTACAAAAAATACGAGTACATAGCAAATCGCATGCATTGCACAATCAGTTTGCTTAGACACACTTTCCTCTTAACAAGTCAACTCTTTAACTAATTAAAAAATGGCCAGCTTTGATAAATGTGTTAAGTGGAATAAGTTTGTTAGAAATGAAGGGCATATAATGAGGTATTTCGCGGAGCGAAGATTAGCAGATCTGCAGATGACATAAATGACTAATTACGATTGTTTGGGTTTAAAATTGGACTATAGCCATGAAATTTATGTAAGGTAATGTGTGCCATGGCCCATGAGCATGTGTGGAGTAAAAATAAGTTAATTAATTACTAAACCAAATCCAATGTTTACTTTTAGTTGTGGAGTCCACATTTTCGTGCTAGTCTCCTACCAACAGCTGCATAAAAAAGTAGTGAGATTCAAATTTTACCAAACAAGCACATGCTATGGAACCCATAGGAGTGTTAATGACCTGCCCATTTTTACCATATCTTGAGCAGGAGCTAGACAAGAGGTTCAACTTGTTGAATCCGAAATATCAAGAGGATTTGCCAATGTGATCACTATGTCAAGAATGATCTTTGGAAGAATGGTGATTTCATGTTGACGTCCAAGGTTAACGACTCATACCCTCTCCCCAACTCATTAGTATAATTTTAACCTCATAAGAAAATTCTTACAAAAAAGATCCTTGTCAGAAAAAATCTGTTCTAGGAAAACTTTGGGTGATCTACAGGTATTTGCTAATAAAAAAATGTGACGATCGCCAGAAACTTTATTACGGGGTCATATTTGTAAGACTTTCCTTAAAGAGATCAAATCTTGTGTGAAAGAGTGATACTATGTGTATCGAGCTGTCCTTTTGACCTCCAGTTTGGAAATTTTTGCCCTGCTAAGACTTTAAGATAATTTAGTTTGAAGAGGAGTTGCATATTTGCCAAGATTTCAAGGTAATTTAGTTGAGAGAAAGAGGTGAAGGGGTCGAAAGACAATTTAATTGGAAGAAGGGAAAGAAGGGGAAGAGTGGAAATGTTGCATATTTGTCAGGATTTAAAAGCAATTTAGTTAGAAACAGGTGTAAAGGGTCGATGGTAAGTACTGCTTCTGCGAAGACAAGACAATTTAGCTGGAGAGGGAGGGAAAGAAAATGCACATCATTAATTAGGTGTTGAGGGAGGGTTACTTTCGTTAAATGGGTCAAAAAGATAAATCATTCCCTCCAATGATATAGTTTTGTAAATCTTCCTAGAGACGGCGGGCTAGCCTAAATTAAAAACTTACTGGTTCTTGATATTAATATCAATAATAATATCATTAATGAAGTAAAATATTTATTAATATGATTAAATTAGTAAACTTTTAACTCTCCCTCCCTGCCATATAGCATCCCTAATTGTTGGTATGCAGAACCAAATTTTGTAAAAATAGGCTCTAAATTAAATGAAATGCATGTAAATAAATGGAAGAATTGAAAAATACTCCATAAATTAAATAAATTTGATGACAATATAGAGATCCACGAATCTAGATTTCTTATATCACTCATCCAGCCAAACAAAAGAAAAAGTCACCATACATACAGCCAGAATGGAATCATTATCACATAAGTTTCAACCCCCTGACAGCTAAAATAAAAGAATCCACTCAACCACAAGTGTCACTCATCACACTCCACACACCAAGAAGAAGAAAAAACAATGGAAAGCATCGGAGTATTAATGGCATGTCCAATGTCATCATACTTAGAACAAGAATTAGACAAGAAATTCAATCTTTTCCGTTTCTGGAACTTTCCACAGAAAACTGAATTCCTTAACCAACACGCTAATTCAATCCGTGCTGTTGTGGGTAACGCTTTTGCAGGAGCTGATGCTGAGCTAATTGATTCATTGCCTAAGCTTGAAATTGTTTCAAGTTTTAGTGTTGGTTTAGATAAGATTGATTTGAACAAGTGTAAAGAGAAGGGGATTAGGGTTACTAATACTCCTGATGTTTTGACTGATGACGTGGCTGATTTGGCTATTGGTTTGATGTTGGCTGTTTTAAGAAGGATTTGTGAATGTGATCGTTATGTTAGGAATGGCTTGTGGAAATCTGGTGATTTTAAGTTGACTTCTAAGGTTCGCTCTATTTTGTTTTCTTTTTAATTGTTTGACCCTTTTTTATTTTGTCTATCTTGAGCCGAGTGTCTATCGGAAATAGCTCACTCTACCCGAACCCCACTTGTGAGATAATACTGGTATGTTGTTGTTTGTATCACATCATCTATGAGAAAGGCACAGATAATTGAAACTTTAAATGAACAGATGGGAAATTTTAGTTATAAAGAGTCGTAGATATTATCTGAATTATTGGCTTTACTGGTGTGGTAGAATATATGGTTTGCTGTCGGACATCGAGTTCTTGTACTTTTCCTGTCCGATTCTATAAAGGAGATGATGTCAGCTTTCTGTAGATGTATTTCAACAGGATCGCCAACTGTAGGATTAACATTGTGCTAAGTATGGTTACAGACTCTTTGAACTATGTCAAGCCATCTTATTAACTAGATTAATGGAATATTAATGTGTTTGAGGCCAATTGAGTAACTAGTAGTGTTTTGGAGACTGGATTCCATAGCTTCTTTATTGCACGGTGGCACAAATGATGCTGTACTCCTAATGTGTTCCCGTGACGGTTCTATTGGCAATAAAATAGGAGGAGTGCACAAACTATATGGTAGTCCTACAAGACAGGATTGGTGCCTACTGTAGGATCCAATTGTACTAATAGACTCCGACACATACTACTACAACAACATACCCAGGGGTCGTGTACATAGACCTTACCCCTACCTTGACTAAGTTACAGAAGTTGTTTCGGATAGATCCAAGACTCCGACCTATGTGAAGGCACTCATAGCTTTTGCATTGTCTCTCATTTTTTTTATAAATAACCATGGTGTCCTGGCCAGCTTGTGCGCACCTCAACTAATTGACACTTTGTTCTTGACAAGAAAGTATGAAGTGCATGAAGCCATGAACAAATACTCCTTACAAAATAGGTTTTGCAACAAAACCTTTGTGTCTTCGCTTTGAATTGTCTTAGATGAGGCTTCTAGTCTTTCATACTGTGTGTTCATTTTCGAGATACCATTATAGTCTTTTGTTTTATTGCATATTATTTTCCAGTTTACTGTAATTCAAGTTATTGTATGGCTGTCAAAAATGCAGTATAAGTCAAAAGCATTCTCTCTGGAAAACTGATACAGGACACCAGTAAGTCTTAAGTATAAAAAGCTTGAGTTTCTTTATTGAGCGAAATACAAAAGCATATTTATCATCATATATGTTAGGAATGATTATTTTGGAGATGGTATCACATAAACAGGGAGAAGCTAATGCCAATAGACTAGTAATTTCTGGTTAATTTAATTGGAAAATTTTGGAGCCTTTTCTGCTATGATACTCTGGTATATTTAGGAAATGAGCTGGGGAAATTGATCTAAAATGATTTCTTCAATGATGTGGTTACCAGAGGCCCAATCTTTTTCTTAAAGTTAACTCGTGAATATCATTTTATATATTTTTTGATTGACCAAATTGTATTAACTTGTGCCATGGGAATATATTCAAACCTCTATCTATTTTGCAGTTTAGTGGCAAATCGGTGGGTATTATAGGACTGGGAAGGATTGGCTTAGCAATTGCTAAGAGAGCAGAAGCTTTTGGTTGTCCAATCAGCTACTACACGAGATCAGAGAAACCAAATACAAGTTACAAGTATTATCCAAGTGTAGTCGAATTGGCTTCCAATTGCCAGATTCTGGTTGTGGCATGTGCACTGACTCCTGAAACTCGTCACATAATCAACCGTGAAGTCATTGAAGCACTGGGATCAAAGGGTATTCTGATTAACATTGGTAGGGGTCCTCATGTTGATGAAAAGGAGCTTGTATCTGCTCTTGTAGAAGGCCGATTAGGTGGTGCTGGCCTTGATGTGTTTGAGAATGAACCTGAAGTACCTGAGCAGCTCTTTGGCCTTGAGAATGTTGTCCTATTGCCTCATGTAGGCAGCGGCACAGTGGAAACACGCCAGGGCATGGCCGACCTTGTCATTGGGAACTTGGAAGCTCACTTTCAGAACAAACCACTGTTAACTCCAGTTGTTTAAGTATGTAAATTGCTGCTAATAATTAATGTTCAGAGGCTACATTTTGCTGCACCAATTAGGTTCACTACATATAGGAGCACATCGTCTCTTGAACTTTCAATCAAATACTTCGTGATTGTTTGGGAACTTCAAATTGCTAGAGTATTACTGTTTTGTATCAGACAGTTTCTATCTTATCGTTGCTTGGACATGATAAACAAATCTAATAACAGTAATACATGGACAATTTAATCATCTAATGGAATAACTCGTTGGAGAATTCGTGGTCAAATTGGTAAGTATTGAATGAACCGAAAGAGATTCTCTCATAATCATTTTATAATAATGAGGGAAGATTGTATTGCCGTATCAGATTTGTGGATTTAAACTTATTAAAAAGTGATACTTGCTTCGATAATTGTAATGTACTATTATTTAAGATGTTCGGGCATTCACGTTTGAATTCATCTAAAGTTTCGAACTTCAACAACTGATTAAAGTTCATTGTTAACTCCTGAACTTTGGTGATTGCACAATATTTTATTGTTATGTTTGGACCAGTCTCCTTTTCTTCCTCTAGCTAAAATTTGCTCTTTTTATTATTGGTGGTGTGAGTATTCATATAGCTGCTCTAAAAAGGAGCTCCTTTTGTTGGTTTGTGGGTAACTATTGTCTATTGTAATGGATGGGATAGGGGTATTATTGATGCGTCCATTGTCCAGCTACATCCAGCAAGAGCTAGCCAAACGTTTCACCCTCTATAAATACTGGGAGATTCCATCTGAATCTCTCAATCTACACTCGGATTCCATCCGAGCAGTGGTGGGGAATGGAGTTCAGGGAGCGAACTCGGCGTTGATCGACTCGTTGCCCAGATTGGAAATTGTATCAAGTCACAGTTCTGGGCTAGACAAGATTGATTTGGTGAAGTGCAAAGAGAGAGGGATCAGGGTCACTTCAACTCCTGATGCTCTCACTGATGATGTTGCTGATATGGCCATTTTACTCATACTTGCTACCTTGAGGAGGATTTGTGAAGCTGATCGATTCGTCAGGAATGGGATGTGGAAGGAAAAGGATTTCGTATTGACCAGTAAGGTATCTTTCTTGTACAGCTGCTATACCTAATTTTTGCCCAATACATGTCCATCTTTAATTTTGTCTTGGATCTAGTAGGAATAGCGTCAGCTTTTTCTATGATTCAATTGATTAATTTTAAGTGAGTCAAAAATCTGTTGCAAGTCACTACCGAGCACTGAAACGCATTTGTTCAAGATTCTTGGGTTAATCCTGCTAAAACTTTTTTATCAATTTATCTTTTTGGGTCAAAAATACCTATCAACTGTATAAAATCTCTTAATTTTACCCTCCGTCGTACCCTCAACAATTAGTAAATCGTCTCGTATTTGCTCTTGATTCTAACCAAGCTCCAACCTTAAGTAGAAAATATGGTAATATAAAACAAGGTAAAAGTAGATGTGTAAATTTGGACTTTTTCTCGAAATATTTTGACACGTGGAATCCACCCAATCCGTGTCGTAGCTCCACTGAAGTCAAAGCACACCATTAGCTAATCGCGCAGAGGGTATGAATAAATCCAAAATGCATTTAGGGTGTGGCCTATTGATCAATGAAGTTGGATGGAAATCATGAAGTCTCAGGTTTAAATCCAAGCGGAGCCAAAAATGTTATGTGATTTCTTCCCATTTGTCCATACCTTTGTGGATAGAAATATCCGGTAGCTGTACAGGCGGGAGGTTCAGCTGGGTCATCTCAAGTATTTTAAACCTATCTGAATATCTTTTCTTTTCGAGTATTCAAGTTAATCCAGATCCAAATAACTAATTTCCTTGTGAATTTATCCTTTTCTGAATCTTGTTTCTCCCCACAGCTCATCTTGGTTTACTCTTCCATTTTTTCCTTTCAGTTTAGCGGCAAATCAGTAGGTATTATTGGACTAGGAAGGATTGGATCAGCAATTGCCAAGAGAGCTGAAGCTTTTGGATGTTCAATCAGTTATCATTCACGTTCGCTAAAACCAGAGTCAACATATACTTACTATCCACGTGTTATCGACTTGGCCTCAAACTGCCAGATCCTCGTTGTCGCTTGTGCCTTAACTGATGAAACTCACCACATTATCAACCGTGATGTTATAGATGCCTTGGGTCCAAATGGAGTTGTTATCAACATTGCAAGGGGTTCTCATATTGATGAGCCTGAGCTGGTATCTGCTCTTGCAGAAGGCAGATTAGGAGGAGCAGGGCTTGATGTGCTCGAACATGAACCTGAAGTGCCAATGCAACTAGCTAGACTTGATAATGTAGTCCTTTCACCTCATGTGGCAGCTAGCACTCTGGAGACGCGCAAGGACATGGCTGACCTCGTCATTGCAAACTTGGAGGCACACTTTCTAAACAAGCCATTACTTACTCCTGTTATTTGAGGCTTTCTGGTAAAGGTATGATGATTTGACATTTAGTCTATAACATATGATGATTGGAAATGCCCTTTTAGTTCAGAGTGCTAGAATATATATTAACTCTGAGAAAAAGATAGTAGTTGAATTGCACCTTAAAGGGCCAGTTAACTCTACAATAGAAAGCACTATTGAGTTAACATTTATTAAATCAAGATGTACCATTTCACTGGTTCCAATTAATGTAAAATTTAAGGTGTAGTACATGTAACTTTCAGATTCACAGAGCAGATTTGGATCCACCACAGTGGAGAGTACTGACTAGTTCCTGATAGATTTGGCTGCAACAAGTCATTTCTCTCGTGTAATTCACCTATCATCACTTCAAAAGTCCCATAACATATTCATGAACTAAAGTAGCGAGTATGCAGCAAAACACCAAAACTACCATTCAAGTTATGGACATAGAATGAACTAGCTAAGAGTAATTACAAAGTCATATTTTCAACTAGACGTAATCTTCCTTTTCTTGAACAATCAAAACCTCATCAAGTAGAAGTGGCTCCCTTGAAAATGAGGAAGTTTAGAGTCTCCACCGTGAAATATATGAATGTCCCTTTTGCATGAGTGAAGAAACAACCGAATTTTGATCCCACCACGCACTGCCATCCACCTCCATATTTCTTGTCAAACTCCTGCATACAACACACAGAACTTTCAAGAAAATTTGTATGAAATGTTACCAACGTATAAGATGATCGCATTACCTTCTTTATGTGAGCTGCAATAGATTTGCAATCCAAAACATCATAAACATCCAGAGCTTGAGAAGCCCACCGCATTGCTTGGATCTGCATCTTCACTGGCATATCAGTATCTTCAATTAGAGCTTTTCCTTCTAACATATTTGGTATAGTGGTGATAAGCAAGAAATGAAGGAACCTTCCCCTTGCCCTTTTCCTAAGCGAGATTATGAAAGGAGTGACTGCAAGACTTACAAGATTTTTATAGAAAATCTCTCTTCTCAATTCTCCTTTTAGCAACTTTTCAAGTGTAAAGGTGACATTCTACTATATGCATATTGTGCTGACACATGCTACCGTGTCTTGTTCGTCGTCAACTAAAGCACATTTTAACCTTATTCTATTTCAGGACCTTCTCCCAACTACTAGATAATGATGTTTGACAGTTTGAGGATAAAGCTGAGGCCTAAACTAAATCGTGCCTTCCAACTAATTTTTGATGGCTAATCTATTTTTTTTTTCTTATTCTGCCTTATTAAGTATTTTATTGTTTAGAAGTCGAAAGGAGCTATGTTTGAGGGTGCTGTATTAAGTTGCACTTTTAATCTACTTTTCTTAATTTGTTTTCATGTGTATTATTTACATTGAATTAGACATTCATACGTAACTCCTTCATTACTCCCTTCATATAAAAAATGGTAGTACCTGAAACGCAATAGTCCACTCATCTAATGAATAATGTTTGTTCCTACAATTGTTTTGAAAAACTGTGATCAAATGAAAAATTATTTAAACCTTAAACACTAGAGTAAAAGTCTTTATGGGGAGATTTTTCTTTTCCCATATGATGTAGGCCATTTGACCAAACCATTTTAAATAAAAGTTTTTTTAGATTATTTCTTACATATGTCTGATTTATTGTCAATGCAAAGTTTGTTACGTTAGTTTCCGCATGCACCATGTTGTTTCGATCCCAACAGTACTGAGCCCATGAACAAAACAGTGAAATTGCATCTTTGTTTCTCATGAAGGGAATTTGTAATTATAATGAGTTTTGAACGTGAAATTTTTATTTGAAAAAGTAGAACAATAACTTATGGTGATGTCAATTAGCAACAATCAATATTCCTTTCACATATTTTGTTTGCTGAATTTACTACATATATAGTGATCCCTCCACTGGCTTGTGAAAATTGTCTACCTTTTCTCGTTTATTTTCCTTTTTGTTTAGCTGTCCAAAAAACAATGAAGTGTGTGAGAGTACAAGACACAATAAGGATATGAATATGTGATGAAGCTATGTAGTGGGTTTTGTGTCAGGGTGTATAGCTCGGCTATATGCGATTTAATAAGTGGCCCATGGCAATGCCATCTTTGGATTGCAGTTCCAATAATCAATTAAAATTGATGACCCACCTTCTCCATCACCCAACTTCTTTTTCGCTGTTATTGTCCACTTCTGTCACATAAAGATATAATATGGCATAGTCATTGTCCTTATAAATCTTGGGAAGCTTTTATTTGTGGAATTAATCCTAATCATTCCATTATTAAAGTTAATCAACAGCTTCGGAATTTTGATCATAAGTAATATCTGATCGTGTTGGTGAATGGTTGATGAGACAATAATGTGCATTTTTTTTGTACATGGGCTTCTATATAATTTGACAACAACATACTCAGTATATCCCACAAAAGTGGGGTCTGGAGAGGGTGAAATGTACACAGACCTTACCCCCACCAAGATGGAGAGGCTGTTTCCGATAGACCCTCGACTAGAAGAATGAACATATTAGAAACACATTCGAAGATTAAACCGGTGATATCATGCTACAGAGATTAAATCAGTTAGTATCTTTTTTGACATGCAAAAATAATTTTGAAAACGATATACACATAGCCAATCCTGAAACAGTGACTGTGTATACTAATGTGCAGTACTTCATTCATTGACGTGCAATATGCTACTTTTGGTTCGAGATTTCAGTTTTCAAATCCTTTTATGGTGTTTACAAGTTAAGTGTAACTTTTTAAGAATGTAATGTTGATGGATTTAATCTTAGTAAATTTTACGAAATTGAAATATTCCAAACGATACAACCACCAAAAAGCTGTCCTATTACACTGTAGTACGTTTTATTCTCCAGGACCCTACCACTAACTAACAAAATTAAAAGATACTGTATTATTTTCGCAGTAAGTAAAGTAACTATTCCATTAGAAGAAGATATAAAGACATTAAATTATTTTCTGCAGTATGCAAAAAATCTAACGACAGTCTTAAAATAGTTGGCTTTAGCTTGCTTTCATAATCAGAGAAAAGAAAAAGAAAAGGCGTGAGAAATATCAATAAAGGAAGTGGTTAGTGAACAAAACTATAATAAATTGAAGAATCTAAATTAGGTAGCTTGTCTAAGATCCGAAATGTACTATCTACACGCCTGCTTTAAGAAGTCTATTCTATTACTCCTACAAGAGAGTAGCCTAATTACCCATTACAATCAGTGAAAAATTATACTAGAAGACAACTTCAAATATCAATAAAAGTAGAAGATACTAACTGATTTTTTTCCATCAATTGGAAATCTAATAAAGCCTCTCCACCTAGCTGGTTAAAGTTTGCGTACATTTTAGTGGAATAACACTGAATATATTATTGTCGTGAAAATCTAATCGATAGAAATACGTTATTTATTAGTGAAGCAAGTATGAGGCTGAATATTTCTAGATGTGCAAAGGTGGTCTTAGGACTCTAAAAACCACAATTTTTCCAATTTTCTATTTCCTTTTTCTTTTCTGAAAAAAAAAATTAATGATTTTATTACCAAATTTAGCTCCATCGGGTTCGACAATGACAAGAAGCTACCGACACTTAATTCCGAACCAACCATGTTGATAGACTCGGAACCAGGTTCGGCTTGGGGCACCTTCCAAGCCTCTTTATTATACTTGTCACTTAGGCTTCATTTACTCTGCTTCTACTCTGTTTCTTTACACTCTCTTTGCTTATCTGCCACACACACACACACACACACACACACACCGAATAAAAAATAATTCCCATGCAAATCATACAAAACACACACTAGTATAAAACACTTACAATTCATATTGGTTTTGTCATATGAAAAGAATTCCATAAAATTTTCTAGAGCTATTTAGTTATAGTATAGTATTTATTTCAAATAAGTTGTACTAGTAGAAGTTTACGTTTCTTGAAAAATGTTGCACACAAAATCAGAATCAGATATAACAAGTTTAGCACCATCATCGCCATCAAGATCACCAAAACGACCAGTATATTACGTACAAAGTCCATCAAGAGACTCACATGATGGAGATAAGTCAACATCCATGCAACCAACTCCAAGTTTCAATAGTCCAATGGAATCTCCATCACATCCTTCATATGGACGACACTCGAGGAACTCTTCAGCTAGTAGATTTTCTGGGATTTTTCGGTCATCTTCTGGTAGGAAAAATGGTAGGAAAAGGAATGATAAAGGGTGGCCTGAATGTAATGTTATTTTAGAAGAAGGTAAGTATGATGAATTTGATGATGATAAAGGATTAACAAGGAGGTGTCAAGCTTTGCTTGCTCTTTTGGGCTTCATTGTTATGTTCTCTATCTTTTGTCTTATCATTTGGGGTGCTGGCCGTCCTTATAAAGCTGAGATTGCTGTCAGGGTATGTTTCTCTGCTCTTGTTTGAATATAATTTATAAGTTACAAGTAAAAAAAAAAGAGTTAGTTAATTTTGCCGTCTCATGTTTGATTAGTGGTATTAGTTATGTAATTTGCAATAAAATTTGTACTTAAGTCATGATATTATTCTATCTCATATAGGAGATGAGATTATAATACGAGGACTATAATTTCGGAATAATTATAATTCCAAATTTATTAGCTATGACTCTCTAGAAGAGCCCGTTTGTGTGAGCTTAAAAGTGACTTATAAGCTTATAAGCTCATTAATATATGTTTGGTAATAAGCCATAAGTTGCTTAAAAGTCACTTTTTGAGAAGTTAGGATTTACTTTTCAAAAAGTGGCTTTTAAGTCACTATTTGACTTATAAGCCACTTAAAATAAGCTGCTTTTAAGCCCAACCAAACAGGCTCCAAATAAGGTCTATAAATGATTGCATAATCAGATTCCAATTAATTGGGATATGAGCTCCTCTGTATTTTTTATTAGGCAAAATTTTTGGGGTTGCAAATTGGTAGTAGGTAGGTATGCCTGCTTTGAGCACTAAAGTATTAGTAATAAACAACAACAATTATGCCTCAATCTCAAGCAAATTGAGGTTGGCTACATGAGTCTTCACCATTCATGTAGTTCTCTTTAAGCATACTTTTGTAATGTGACAGTTCATGATAAATTGACTAGTTTTATGTTGGTTGTCAATCTACCGCAACTCTCTTCTTCGTCCAAGCTTGAGAATGTGAGCAAGTTCACAAAAGACATAGTTAATAATATTGAAATTAGAATTATATTTCAACAGCAAGTCCCATTTAGTATTCCTCAATGGAAATCAACTATTCTGAGAATTATTCTCCTCATTTTTGTAATGAGCTGCAAGCTGAGACTAGGAAGAAATGCATTACAAAGCCAGCAAACATATGGTTCAGTTCTAGCAAGTTGATTAACTTTATTCTTGTGGTTTCTTTTCAGAGTTTAGCTGTTAATAACTTCTACATCGGTGAAGGTTCGGACTCCACTGGAGTTGTAACTAAGATGATGACAGTGAACGGCTCACTGAGGCTAAGTGTGTACAATCCTGCTACATTTTATGGCATTCACGTTAGCTCCTCCCCCGTTAATCTCATCTACTCAGACTTTGTCATTGCCACTGGTCAGGTAATCTCTCAGTCATATTTCTTTCTTTGCTGTTCCAATTAAGAATCTCTATTATTCTTGGTACTCTACCTTCTCTTGGTGATCGATATGTATGTACCAAATCCTGTACTAGAAATGTCACCAATGTCATCTTCAGATCCCTATACTGAGTATGTTGAAAAATGAAGAAACTACACTACTAAAGTTGACCTCTTTTTATAAGATAATGTTCAGAATAGTTGCGTGCACCTAAACTGTTATACCAGTCAGCTTGTATCTCACAATAGCACATACACCGATTATTTTGCTGACGTGATCTCCTATGGTTTTCATCTATTTCATTGACGACTAGTTCACACCCTTCTAATCTTCAATTCTTCTTGTTTTGCAGCTTAAAAAATATTATCAACCTAGGAAGAGTAGGCGGACTGTGTTAGTGAACATAGAAGCAACAAAGGTTCCACTGTATGGAGCTGGATCAGGTCTAGATGCAGCAAAGAATGGTGCTATTCAAGTTCCATCAAAGTTGGATTTTGAAATCAGGTCGCGCGGAGATGTGGTGGGGAAATTAGTCAGAACAAAGAACAAAAAGGCAATTTCATGTGATTTGGTCATCGATTCAACTAGCACAAAACCAATCAAGTTCAAGAAGAATTCTTGTGTTTACAGCTGAAGTTTGAAGGACTGAAAGTTTGCTTCATTTCCATTTTGTGTGCAGAGATCTTCTGTAAAATTATCTAGGGAAATGTTAGTTCATTTTTGAGAATACTAGTATATGCGAATAAAATAGCTTTTCTTCTTGAAGTACAACATAAGAACAAATGCTCTAATTCTTAGATGCTGCTGTAAAAGTTGTTGCCTGTATGCTGAATGGTGTACATAAGTTTGCTTGGATTTATGAACTGAGTATAGTCAAGTGTATTTAGATGCTATCTTTCAATCTTACACTTTGGCCTATTTGTGGCTTGAGTTGGACCAGGTTAGATCAATGGTCTAATTTGAAAACTGGCCCCAGTCCAAGCTCAATCCAGCCTGATCAGAGGTTCGAATTTCATTACAGAAGTTTAATGCAGCTTGGCCCATAGGGCAATCCTTTACCTTTGGCACAAAGATATAGCTGAACATTCAAGCATAGTTCTTAATTTATCTAATTTTTGTTCAACTAAATTGAGGTAATAAGCAGGTGGAAGAGTTAATTGGAAAAGTGTCCAAGTAATAAAGTTTATTCTTGTCACTTTAATTTCTTAAATCATAGTATTATGCAATTATGTCTCAGTTCCAAACAAGTTGGGATCAGCTATATGAATCCTAATTAATCATGTGTCTGTCTGTATGAGCTTGCTTACATTGTCAGTCTCAAGCTCGAATAAACGAAAAAAATTGTGGTAGGTTGACGATAAAACTTTGCCAAATCACGTCATGTTCCCATAATACATAAAATTAAGTAGTAGTATTATACTATACTATTCATTAGAATTTAGAATGTCCTTTAAAAAAATTCACTTGGGAAGTGAGAAGTTTTTTCATCTCACTAACGTACAATGCGTTATGCTCTCCTTTGTTTACCAATTGACACAAATTAGCACATCTCCAAAGAAGACTGGATTTTAAAGATTACTATATTTATTATAGACATACCTATGTTGGAAATTTCACAAAATGCTTATACACAGTATTAATTTTTTATTGGGTTTAACTTTTCCTAATTCTTCAAATTAAAATCTCATTTCATCTCCACTGCACTCACTAACAATTATTTCCTCCTCCTTTTAGTACGACTCCTATTTTGTAGAGCCGTTCATGTAAAGTGTCAGTGTAACCAATGTTTTAAAAGACCGGCGCAAGATGAGGCGTTTTACTTACCACGGGATTAGGAGTAAGTCCCATGGATCTTATTTTTTAATTAATTTTAAATTAACAAATAGCATAATGAGTCAAAAAAATATCAAAAATACATAAAAAAAAAATTAAAAATAAGAAAAAATATTATGGAAACAAAAGATATAATTTTTTTACAAGTATAAAAATTTGAATAATGTTATAGTTCTTATAAGATATAAATAAACTATAAGGCATTTACTTTCAAATAATTAAAAAATAAAAATTTGTTAATATTAAAAGTGAATAAACAATAAAGTTTATTACTGTTATAATTAAAAACATTAATTTTTCATTGATAAATACATAAAATTTCTTCTAAATTGTAAAATAATTGAAGTCTAACAATTTTGAGTGACAAAAATAAGACATGAAGACCAATAATAAGTGATGATATAAATCTTGACTACGCATTTTTTGGTTTACTAAACAGATGATATTCATCCTTATAATATTCTCAATTATAAAACATGCAATCTTACGTCTCATTAATCGAGCTACACTCAATTTCTCAATTTCTATAGATGAATATAACTTGTATCATTCATTTTTAAAGAAAATTGTGGATGGACAATCTCAATTATGGAATTAAACGGATAATTTATATAGGTTCAATAAGGCGAACCCCAAGCGCTGAGCGTTGGGCGGGCTCTGGGCGCATCGTCGGACGCTTGAGGCGTAAACCCCACAGATCACGGATCTAAGCCCCGTCCGAAAGCATCAGAGCGTCTTATAAGTGCCTCGCCCCGAGGCGAGTCATGGGCGAGTCAAGCTATCAATTTTCCTAAGTTGATATATTTCATCAACCGTCACGTTTCCCCCTTGTTAAGGGACAACATTAAATAGTGGCGCGATTGACGTTCAATTTTTTACTTAAATTAGACTCTTTAGTCAAACTATTAAGTGATGCGGCTCCCCCTTCTCCCGTGTCCTCACCCTTTTTCATTCTTTTTTTCTCTTCCTTCACTTCAGATCTTTCAAGAATTTCAACAAGATCCCAACAAGAACCAATCTTTACACTAAATAGCACTTATCATGTACACTCCAAAACCCAAATCAAGATTCATTCTTTTTTCCATACTTGTACTACTTCTCATAACTCTTTCAACATCTTCAGAACTAGACTTATCTGATAATGAAGACAATGATGACATAGAAGCTTTAGAAGAACTCATAGCATTAGATGAATCACAAGATTCAAATCAAAATGGAGAAAAAGTGAATCTTGAAGCTGAAGTATTGAGTAAAGCACAAAGAATAGTACTTGAACTTAACAATGATAATGCTAAAAGGGCTATTGATGATAATGAGTATGTTTTAGTTTTGGGTATTGCTCCATGGTGTGTTAGAAGTGCTGAGTTAATGCCTAAATTTGCTGAAGCTGCTACTGCTCTTAAAGATTTGGGAAGTCAAATTTTGCTTGCTAAGCTTGATGCTGAAAGATACCCTAAAGTTGCTTCTACTCTTGGGATCAAAGGGTTTCCCACTTTGCTTTTGTTTGTTAATGGCTCTTCTCAACCTTATACTGGTGGATTCTCCGCGTAAGCTACTTCCTTCATCTCAATTTATGTGACCCTCTTTTCTTTTTAGTCAGTCGCAAAAGGAATTGACACATTTCTCGATTTAATAACAATTCAACTTAAATTTTCCATTTTAGCCTTAATGTATGATTTAGCCTCGCAAATGGACTACGAGTTTCAAAAGTCTTTTTTTATTTCTTAAACTCCACTTTCACATAATTTGGGGCGAAGGAAATGATTATTTCGATGCCTTTTGGTGTTAAGTTAACAATGTTACCATCTGTTTTTAATCTTAGAAGTATTGATTTAGATGTTTTATGTTGTGTTTTGGTATTTGAGTTCAATTTGTTGATTTGCATATGTGGAATTGTGTGTGAATCAGGGAAGAGATTGTTATATGGGCAAGGAAAAAAACAGGTGTACCTGTTATTAGAATTAGCTCTGATGCTGAAGCAAGCAACTTTCTCGAGAAGTATTCCATGTTTGCGGTTGGTCTGTTTGAGAAATTTGAGGTAAGGAGAGTTTAGTTCCTGAAACCTCTTGCCTATTTATTTGATTACGCATAGGAAATTGAATGCTATAATGTAATATCTTCCGAGTTAAAATGAATTACATTTTCTAGGGACTTCTACTGTTAAAGTGAAGGCTAGGGTTGATCAAAGAAGCCTTTATAAACAGATTAGTATAGGATAAATCAATCAGTTATGTTTCGATCCCAAGTTTGTTGGGTTCAGCCATATGATCATGTGTGTCCATTCCTATATATTCAGGCTCAAATTCATTCCAAATTTAAATAATTGATTAGTTGAGGCAAATTAGGGGTTCTCTAGGACTACATGTTAGCGAAATCTAGCCCTAGGACTACATGTTAGCGAAATCTAGCCGTGCGACTTCATTTCTTCTATTAGAAGTTAGTAAAATGGCTTGCTTCAGTTTTCACCTTTATATGGTTCCTATGATGCACCTAGAGACATATAACTACTGAAGTCTATGGATTTTTGTTTGTTCTAAACTCAACTTATATCCACTCGTGATTTAGTTAAATATTTCAGTCATCTTGTACATGTAGTCTCTGCTTGAGCATAAGATAGAAGGGGGTTTGTGGTGTTTACCTTTCTTCTTGTCCCTGAAGGGAGCCTTGGAGTAACTGGTAAAGTTGTCTTCGTGTGACCTATAGGTCATGGCTTCAAGCCTTGGAAACAGCCACTGATGTTTGCATTAGGTTAGGCTGCGTACATCACACCCTTAGGGGTGGGGCCCTTCCCCGGACCCTGCGTGAACGCGGGATGCTTGGTGCACCGGGCTGCCCTTTACCTTTCTTCTTGTCCCTCATCTCACAAAAACATAAACAGGCTACTGAACCAAAAAATTGCGGAATTTGCTTCTAACATGCAAATTGCTTCATGTATAATCATACAGGGACCTGATTATGATGAATTTTCAAAAGCAGCCAAAATGGACGATGAGATCCAGTTTGTGGAAACTTGTCATGCAGATATTGCCAAGCATCTCTTCCCCAATTTTAAGCCAACTAGTCTTTTCCTTGGTCTTGTTAAAAGCGAGCCAGAGAAATACACTGAATATGGTAGGTCTTCTATTATTAGATCCTAGAGTTACATTTTACATCCCTTTCTTTCTTCACGCATTGCTACTCATTCAGAATGGTTGATTTTTCCTGTCTATGCGAAAAGCAGAGCGATTAAATCTGCAACCATTTATTCGTTGAACGGCTTAAAACTTGTAAAAGTTAGATGGAAATATCATTCTGTAGCATTTGCTGCTCAATAGAACCTCACTGTTCACTTCGTTGATGTGGTTTGCAGAAGGAACCTTCAGTACAGATGGAATCTTGCAGTTTTTCGATGATAACAAGTTCCCCTTAGTTACAGTGCTTTCTGAGCTTAATGCTGCTAGAGTTTACTCCAACTCAAACAAACTTCAGGTAGCCGTTGCATCAGACTCATTGTACTCGAGCATTCATTCTACAAATTTTGTGTTTCTTTGTGAAAGAAAGAGGAAGAAAACATTGGCTTCATTTCAGAATGTTCTCTTGATCACTGTTGAAACAGTGTTACTCCTTTGATATTTGTGGAAACATTTGTATATCCAAACAACATACCCAATGATATCCCACAAGACAGTTGTATATCCAAATGTTGAGTTAATCTATTTCCTTGGTCTGGTTTAGAATCAGCAATTTAATCAATGAGAAGCAGAAAATCAATAATTTTTTTGGTGGCGTTTTACTTTCACCAATATATGTTAAAACAGCCGTAATAAGAGGAGGAAATTACTGAAGAAGTTTATTTAATCCGTGGGTTTTGAGGAGCAACTGTGAGCCCCTATAGTTGTTTAATACCAGTCCTGGACTTGGCTTTTGCTGTAGGATAGAGGTTTTGTGTCTATTAAACATTTCTATGAGGAAATTCTCATCTCTAGCCAACATACTGTATAATGCATTTTCTTAAAGCAGACTGTAAACATGCAATACTGTGGTTGTGATAGTTGTTGGATCTAACGATGCTTCACTACCACATGGCACATAGGTATTGATCATTGCTGAGCCTGATGACTTCAAAAAACTTGTTGAACCTTTGCAAGATGTTGCAAGAAAGTTCAAATCGAAGGTTTCTCTCTTATCTTGATCTAGTGAAGCAGATTACCCTTCCTTTCTGAGATCTATGTAATTGACAACTGGCTTTTGATTGCAGATAATGTTCATATTTGCAGATATTAGAGAGGACAATTTTGCAAAGCCCTTCCTTACTATGTTTGGTCTAGAAGAATCAGAAGACTCTGCTGTTAGTTTCTCATGAACTATTTTTCAACTTCTCAATACAAGCTATTTATTAAGTCTTCTCTGACAACCTTTTCCGTTGTATGGATGCACAGGTAGTAGCTTTCAATTACAGTAGCAGCTTCAAATATTTGTTGGAGTCGGATATCACACCCACAAGCATTGAAGTATTAAATATCTCACTGTTTGCTTTCTCATTCTATGAATCTTCAAATTGTGATTTAAAATTCACATTGTTGAATTGTTTCTTCAGGAATTCTGTTCAGGTCTTCTGAATGGGGCTGTGTCACCGTATTACAAATCTCAACCAAATGTAAGTTCTTTTAACTATAAATTGCATGATGTGAGCCAATGTTTCTGCAATCAGGAAAGCATGATGCTGAAGTTCTTTAGCTTGCCTAATTCAAGTTAGTTAGCATTATTGCTTGTCTCTGGCATAATATAATGGTCTGGTAATTTTCCAAATAGCCTGATGGTATTGTTTCCACTTATCGAAATGACTTATTACACAACTTTCATCACACGGTAAAAATCAATAAAAGAGGAAAACTATGAAAAATTATACTGTTGTTTATCAAGTCATAAGATAAATAGTTAAACCCAGCGACTTAATCCCACTTGAGGACCCTCTAGGTCGCATCGTGCTAGCTGAGTCCATCATATCTCATGGAGCCATATATATGGTTTGGGGAAATATTGTTATAGAGGACTAGTACCTCAAACATTTTCTGTCTAGATGGAGCAAGAAATATTCAAGGCAATAAATGGAATGAATGAATGATTTTCCGCAGTTTTTCGTTTGCACTATCCTTCGTAGTGCAGAGAAAAACTTGACTAACCCAAATTGGACTGTGAGCTCGAGTGATCTTCAAGCAACAAATCTGGGCATCTGCAGGAGACTGTTAGAAGGGCTAGTTTATTCTAGAGTTTCAGATATAATATCCACACTTGATGAATAAGTAGATGAGAATGGGGAGCGAGTCAGGTATATTGCAGGGAAGGTCCAAAGTCGCAAAGGAGGGGGGAGGACCAATTTTATGATGGCAGTGAAATAATTCATTCGAGGATGGAAATCATGACGTACGCTTAAGACAAGGATTTCATAGTTTTCTGCAAGACTCAATGGCAAGCAGCTGGAACTCCTGTCGACACGGTACTCATGCAATTATGATCATGAAAAATGATCGCAACCAATTTGATAGTCATTGGCTTGGTTGGGTGTGATGATTATGCAATATTCCTTTAGTTGACTATGTAGTAACTACACAAACACAGGGTTACTTGACAAAACCTTAACTTCTTATAATAAGCATATATTAAGCATATGTCTTACACTGTATCAGTTCTTTTTTTTATCACTAACTTTACTAGTTCTTATCAGAATTTCTAGTGGCACATCAATTGATCTTACATGTTTAGCATCTTTTAGTGCCATAACATCATACTTTGTGGTCTGCCTCATCTCTGAGCATGTTTTGTTATGCTGTTGGATCAAATTCTATTCTGGTCTAATCCCGAATTTAAATCTATAACATCTATTATACACGCTACTTATGTTTTTTGATCTATTCCTTTTGCTTAAGATTAGCCCAGGGAAATTTCATGTAGATCCCAGGATGTGAGCATTCTGACAGTTGTTGGTAAGACCTTCAATGAATTGATCCTGGACAGTCCCAAAAACATTCTTCTAGAGGTTTGTATTTTTTTAATAGATTCAGACAGAATTTCTCATACTCCTATTTGTTTGTTAGAGTTCTTAAGCATTTGGTGTATGAATTATGTGCGGATGAAAAATGATAAAAATATGTAGGAACCATATTTCTTAGGGTTCTGCTATGGGGATAATCTTATATTACATAATAAGGTTTTCTTTTTTTGGCTATTAAAGATATACACACCATGGTGCATAACTTGTGAAACCACAAGCAAGCAAATGGAGAAATTGGCCAAGCATTTCAAAGGTTTGGAGAACTTGATCTTTGCAAAGATAGATGCCTCCCTAAACGAACATCCAGAATTACAGGTGAGGATAACAAATACTTTACTCCTTTACTTTAACGTGATACTGTTCTCAGATCTTCAATATTTAGACAAACAAAATTTCTCTCTCAATGGTTTGTTCAGTCTGGTCTGAATATGTGTTAGTTTACCGTTAGCAGAAAAAAACTGGTGCGCCATAATTTTTGCTTTGGTTTATATATTAGTTTGAAGATGAGTCCCTTCAGCATCCATAGATATATGCTGAAAGGTTAAGTTTTCCACTTCAGAGAAATGAATCAATATAAGGCAAGGTACAAATAGAGATATTGATGTCAAAAATGACAAATTTTCTCTTCAGAATTTACTTAAGATTGATGGTTCCTGAAATCATCATCCATCACTATTCACTGATAAGAAACTAGACTGATGTTCCTTGATACATTTGCTGATAATGAAATGTTTCCAGGTAGGTAATTACTTCCATTAGAAACCTCAGATCAATAACTGCAGAACACTTGACTGTGGACAATCTTATTGATACGCAATTTACAGTTAAGTAGCCGTTTGGCCATAAATACCGAAAAAGATTTTGAAAAGAGTTTTTGAAGTTGAGTTGAAAAATTGTATTTGAAAGTTGAAGTTGTGTTTGGACATGAATTTTACTTGAAAAAATTGAAGTTCAATGAGTGGAAATAGTTAATTTTTTTTGAAAAAAAACTTGAAAAAATGGTCAAAAGTACTTTTTGGTTTATCAAGAACAGTTTTTGAAAAAATCTCCAAAAACCGACAGTTTCCATAGACAAACATGTTTTCGAAAAAATGTTGAAAAAAGGTGATTTCTTTTTCTCATGGACAAACGGGTTATTAGATGACAGACACAAGTCTCCTCTATTAGTGCTTCTTCCTTTCCATCATTTGGGTGTATGGGAAGGGGGTTTGCCTATCAAATCTTCTTGATTATTCTTGTATCCACTGCATTGAATTGAAGTTAAGTTCTGCATGACAAGCTCCTACTATCATGTGCTTTTGTCGATTGGTTTTGCTAGATTATTTCATTCAACAACAGATATTGCCTAATTGGACTTGGTTTCATTAGTTTAGTCCTTGAAACAGAAAAATCTCTCCTGCCAGCTCCATCATTCTTGTTCGTGCTAGGTTCACCAATTCAATTATTTCTTGTCTAGCACGAGGTGGCAGTGCACACAATTTTGATGAGGCATAAACTGCAAAGAGAGTCATTTTTATGCTGATGATAGCAACTCTTAAAATGCACCAGAATAAGGATAAAACGAACTTGAGATGGCTAGTGACTTCAGATCCTGATGAGTTTTTAAGATTGATTATGCTCTTTCCAACATGCAGGTTGATGACTACCCAACGCTTCTCTTCTACTCAGCACATGACAAGACGAAGCCAGTAAGTTTTTTAGACAATACAACTTGATGGTTTATTATTTTTCCTCAAATTATAATGTTTTCCCTGCTAAATTTCCTTCTATAGATACAACTTCCTACAAAGTCGAGCTTAAAAGAGTTGGCTGCTCTCATCAACAAGAATTTGAAAGCACAAGAACAAGAACCTGAAGCCAGAGATGAACTATAGGAAACAGAGCATGCAGGCAAAAGCTAATTGTTCGAAAATGAGGGAAATTATAAGCCTATAGACGTGATACCAGTTATATGATCGTAGATATTTCATAGAGTTGCTCAGTGAATGAGTTGGGAGTTAGAATAGACGTCCACAATTGAGAATTACTAGTACTTCCTCAGCAAATTAACTATATTAACGTGAAGATATCTGTAAACCCTTCCAAAATGTGAATTTAAATCTTTGACGATTCATGTAAACATGCAGAGGCATAGCATACCGTTATGGAAACACATTGAAGTATGCAAAGAGCGTAAGAGATGTTTGGAGGTTATTTTTCTCTATTCCAAACGTCTATTGTTTTTCTTCCAACGAGTGTACGATGGTGAGTGTCGTTTAATTTGTGCAGTTAATTATACCATTATACCATTAGGTCCAAACTTCAACTTTGCTCGACTACAGTTACACTTAATATTCAGTTATTGGTAAGCAAACGATTATGTAAATAAAGATTGTATTGCAACCTGAACTGGCTTAAGAAATCATCAAGAATGGCCAAATGTTTCAATCCACCTAACAGATTTGTTACAAAAGAAGTAAGAATGAGACGTGGAATATAAAATTTTCACCTAAGGATTATATGCACAGATGTTTTCAAACCCCATATGTTGTCCTTCCTCGATCTTTTTAATTGTGTCTGCTATGCCAACACCACCTGTAACCATTGACAGATGAATAAGCAAATCAATAAAATTAGTGATAGCAAATTATTATCCTACTGAATAGATGAAGAAACTTGCCTAACGATATTGCGCTGACAAAGATTGTGAAGGCCAAAACAAAGATAATCACAGATGCTCTACCAACTATACTAATTATTCTTCGTACAACATGCTGCCCTACAAACGCCGCGATACAGGCAACAGCAATAAAATGCAGAGCTGCAAAATACCAAGAGAAAATAAAGCAGTGAGTTGACAATCTTTGAGCTTGAATGCAATTGCTCACATACTCCTTACCATATGGTACTGGAAAGCGTTTTAGCAGGTAATATTGTATGACGGACATGGAGGATGAAAATAGCATTATAAAGGCAGCAGTGGCACTTGATACCTACACTTTATAAAATTCTATTAAGAAACAGGTCCAATGAAAGATAAAAGTAAAATTCTACTTCAAGAAATGCACCTGGGGAGGAATTCCTAGTTCTAAAAACAATGGACCCAAAATGAACCCTCCACCAAGACCTAGCAGACCACCAACTATACCAGCCAAAATGCCGCAACAACAGTAAAGAATCAACTGATGTACTTTCCACGTTATTACTGCTTCTCCACTTGACATAATCATCCTCGATCCCTTGTACAAGGAAAATGCTTCATATGCAGAAGCTCCTATAGCGACAGGGACCTGAAAAGTAAGGAGAAATATTCAAGTTTAAGTGAAAGAAAAGCTCGTGGTTCATTTGTAACGACCACAAAGCAGGAGCAAGCTAAGGTCTTGCAATCTTAAGGTTCAAAGGATTTACATGTGAATGAGAAGAGGAGAATTACACTGGGAAACAGTTCCTTTTACATCTAAATAACGATTAGCTACCTGCAAGAGGCTTAATATCCAATATGTCGCTGAACAAGTTGGTGTATAATTCTGTACAAAAAGATAGCTCCACATCAGTAAGCAGAAAAAGCAACGATCAAGATGTAAAAGCACTGAAAACAGGCAAGGACTAGTAATTAAAAGCAAGAACCTTGGAGATATGTAGAACTAGGAATATGATCCAGACAGCAATAAGTGTGGTGATATCCTTCGAGTAGATATTGTCAACAATCGAGACCTGGAATAGCTCAAGAAATCAGCATTGGAGTATATTGGGACGGACATAAAAGTTTGAATGTGGTGAAATAATTTAGGACATGGGAAGTATAAATTACCTCATTTGCTTTGTAAACTTTATTTGTAACAGTAGAACCATTGTTTGGACCTCCAGGTATAAGTTTGTATGCAACTTCTTCACCACCACCTGATTTCAGTTTTTGCATATCATACAGAAGTAACTGGTCAAATATCCCTGTTGAAGTGAAAAGATAGAGAAGATAGGTTTTCACCATTAGATGTTAGGCGCCTCGCTGCTTCCTGGAGGTGAAAAAAACATGTATTTAGAATGTTTATTAATACTCATTCTTGTCTTGGACTTTACAACCACAGGAAAGGACCAGGACTGAACCTCTTTAATAATAGTTTCTTTCTTCCATGTCTCAACACCCTTGAAGAATGCCTTTGTTGATGCAGCTGCAAGTCCCATAAAACCAATCAGAATACTTACTGTTGACAAAATAGATAAAATCTCAGCAGGGTATAGCAGTTACCCAAGAAAAGAATGATCAATAAGACCGTAACCATCCACTCAGCAAAAACAACATTTAGTACAACTCCAATACTGATCCCTAACAACAACATTGGTTGGAAAAGGAGAGCTAGATCATAATCAATGATTGGCAGGTCAATTGATGGATGCCTCAGCTTAAGACTGTAGTAGACAGTTGCACCCGCTGCACCAGTGATCATACCTGCCAAGAAAAGCTCAAAATGGTGCAAGTTATTGACAAAATGCTAACATAAGGTGTGTTGTGTTCACTATAGGATACACAAGGCCAAAACAAAGAGTTTCCGAATTAAAATAGACAAGGCTTATCAGCAGATATTGATTCTACAAACCATATTGAAAATCTAGCTAGAAGTTTTTGACCTATTAAAACAAGTCTTAGTTACAAATCTCGTAAATAATAGCGGAGAACATCAATAACTATGAATATGAAGCTATAAATGGATTCTTACATTTTGATATTGCAGTTGATGTTTTAGGATCAAATCCAATGATCAAGGTAAGCATGGGAACAAAGATACCGCCTCCGCCAACACCACCTACACTCCCAAAAGCAGCACCAAAGAATCCAATTACTGAACCAACAATCACTCTCCACCCAAATTCCAGTTCCTGAAACACATACAACTCTTCAAATAACATCCACTACTTGAAATCAATATCCTTCCCAAATCTCCAATAGTAAAAAGGAAAAAAAAGAAAAAAAACTAAAGGATGCTCCTTTAAGGTAGAAGAACTTACAGGCCAAACATGGTGGTAATGCTTTTCACTCTTTTTTAGAAAAATATTGAACAGATCAAAGAAGTTATGTGACTCAGTGCTATGAGTTGTTCCATTGTTGTCTTGTGGACTTTGCTCTGCAGAAGCAACGATGGCTAAAGCTAGAACAAGCAAAACACTCACAGAAACTACAAGTGTTGTCATATTCTTCAACTTTAATCCATTTCCAGCCATCAATTGCCAAATTCCCACTTTGTTTTTGCTCCTAATTAACTGTCACTCTTCTAAAATAAATCAAGAATAAAACTTGATCAGAAATCTCTAAAAGAAGCTCAAGTAGGAATTAAGAAAATCAACAACTACCAAAGCAAATATAGAAAAGATAGCAACTTTGAAAGATAAAAATGAAAAAGTGGAAGCAAGTTGAGAGTTCAACCCTCCACAGTAGTCTTTAATACTATCTTAATACTATCACTGCCAATTTAAATGCTAATGATTAGTTGTTTGCAAGTTTTCTCAACCTCCTCTTCTGTGGTCTACTCTTGTTATTGTTTTCTCCCATAAATCCAATGAAGTCTTTTACATACGTAATCAGAGATATGGAAACTCGTGGTAATTGATATTGTTGCGTCTATTATTAGAATTAGAGCACTAACCAATTAGCATCTTCCTCACATACAAATGTCAACATCCACTTAATTATTTTAAAATAAATGCAGGGCAGCCTTAGCATAGTTTTTGGAATATTTTATTTTGGATAAAAGATGGGATTGGCTGGATGAGTCATTCCTCGTACATTAACGCAAACTCATCCTTAATTGCTATCATCATATGAGATTTATATCTCGTAATAATTAGAAAAAACAGAACAGTAGAAACACTATTTGAAGACGCAGAAGAATATTGTAGATTTATTACTCAGTTGTAGTACAAACACATTGCTGCAATCATATTACAGTCTTTATGCTGCTTTAAACCCAATGTTTAATTAGAGCCTCCCCTAGTACTGTAGTACATTTCAGTAGTAACATGAAATCATCATCATCTACCAGCTAAATCCAACCCAACAAGTATCATAGGGCAGCATGACTCTCACTTCCATTATTTAATTTCAATAGCTGAGTTGATATCTTACTGGCTTCTATTTGTTTATATATACTTGACTTCTTTGGCTGAGAGACTATTGAATGCATAAATTATACTACTAATAATTTGAATGATAGAGGCTCGATAGAGGAAAATCTTTCGGCAATTTCATTGATTGAATGGTCTTTCCGCCTTTTATGTTTGTCTCGTTTAAAATCGATTTGGATTCTTCAGTCTGATCCAGTTATTAAGACAATTTAAATGGCCTTTTCTTGTTAAGAGTATCTACTATCACTACTGAGATAGTAGTATTTCTACAGAAACGTGTTCCATGTTTTGCACTTCACGGCCAAACAAGAGTTGACACTGATTCAGTTAGTGAATAGAGTGCGAGACAGCTAAGAAAAGAGAGAAAAGGACAACAAGCTACACGCAAAATGTATCATTTAGCTGTCGCCACAAGATCTTTTGACACGTCTATCCCTCACGAGTTCTACCCATCAGAGGTAAGATCTACGTACACCACATTCTCCTAAGACCCAACTTATGGGATTACACGGAGTATACTATTGTTATTCCTCACGAGTTTTACCCGTTTGGACCTCACAAAAGGCGAACGTTATGGTAGTAGGAGGTTGTTGAAGAATGGGATATACATGGTACAATGGTGACAATAAACAATAGAAACTTTACTTCTTCCATTTACACTTCATAAAACTGTTTCCTATTCTGCTATAAGATCATTACACTAACATTGCACTTAAGTTGTTCATCTTCCCGCTGGGCAAATATAAGACGGAGTAATAATTTGGATAAAAATGCCCAATACATCAATCACCAAGTGAAGGCTGATAACAAGCGTGAATGGATTAATTTACCTTTCTTGCCCAGTTGTTTCAACCCCCCACCATTAATTGCACATCAAATTTTTCCGGTCCTTAATACCGTTGTACACCAAATATTATTAATTGATGCCACCCTAGTCTCGTCGCATTCAATCCACCCCTCATTTTCTGTCAAAGTCGTCAACATCCAACACCCCGACAAGATGAATCAGATGGCATCAGTAACCACCAACTCCAAATTCAATTCTAAAGACTACCAATGAAGTTTGTTTAATGCAAAACTTTACAATCTCAGCTACTTAATCTGAAACAAGACTGGCACATTGATTGCAGAAACATTGTCCTTTTTTGTACTCCCTAACAAAACACTATGAATTAAACACTGTTATTCAACAAAACTACTACTTAGGAGATAGAAACAACAACATATCTAGTAAGGTTGAGTTTGGATTGTTTTGGAAATATTTAAAAAAAGCAAGATACAACACCAAAATTAAATGAAATAATGACAGAAAAACTCGAGCATGCTCCAGGTAAACAGAAAACATCAATAGCGTATAAAAACGAAGAATAAGTTGGAAATCTTATACATAACACTACAATTATATTATTCAAGAATTTTACACTGATACAAAACTAAAATTAAAGTTATGATCTCTTAGTACTACAAGTTACTACAACAATACTAATACACTCAAACAAAACCTTCAACTAGAATAGGCTTCTCACTCTCTTCATCCGAATCGCCTTCTATTTTCTTGATCTTTCCACTTTTGCCCTCAATCTCCAACCCCTTTAACCCATCCACACAAGATTCACCACCCTCCGGAAGGGGTACCCCGTCTACCAAATCCCCGTTATCTTCCTCATCTTTAACACCTTCAACAGCAACCACATCGCTTGTTCCCTCAGGCATACCCTTCTCTGTAGTACATTTTCCAGCGCCGTTATCAATACCCTCCGTAATCCCTACAAGAACATCTTTAGGTTCAGGTTCATCTTCATCGTCGGATGCTGTAATGATAGATCGGACGGCTGTGGCTGCTTTGAGAAATGCTTCTTTGATTGATTCAGGTGGTAATGCACAATCTTCAAGGCCTGCATCTTCAAGACGGGGTGGTATAATTTTGTCTAGTAAACTCTCTGATTTTTTAGTTAACTCCATTCTTGATGGTAATTAAAAAGCGTTAATAAGTTGATTGAATTTTTTTGGAATAGTAATAAAGAGAGAATTTGGTTGTGTTGTGTGAGCCAAGAATTGTGGACCAACTATTCCTATTTGTAAAGAGTGAAACGATACGTGTCGACGTTTTTTAATGGTTGCATATGTTGACAGAGGACACCTTTGTGTGCTAAAGGCCCTAAACCGACACGACGTTTGGTTGGGTTAAGAGTCCGAGACCCGTTTATCTCGAGAAACCTGCAGCCTTGACCAGTATATTTGTTTTAATTTCTTTGTAAAAATATATATATAAAAGTATATTTTCTGTAATTAGTAATATATATAGTAATAATTAAAGTAGAGATATCTATGAGTCAATAGGGGGTAGGGGTGGGCACTAAACCGAAAAAACCGAAATACCGAACCGAACCGAAAAAATTCGGTATTTCGGGTTTGGTTCGGTTCGGTCCTAAAATTTTGAAATTTCGATTTTTCGGTTCGGTTTTCGGTTTCGGGCAACCCAAAATTTCGGGACCCGAAAAAACCGAATTCTTTTCTTTCTTTTTTTTTTTTTTTTGTGTATCCATATGTGAGTGAAATTCAACTTTTTAAAAACTTTGTTTCGCAAAAGCATTTCAAACAAACAAGATTAATTTTACGATCACATGAGCTACTTTTTGTTTTGACTGCTTTATGATTTTTCTCCTTTTACATACTTGGAAATGTGTATGTATAAGAATTGCAAAATGCAACGGAAAGAGAATCTTACACTAGAACAAAATAGCTAAGTTGGTTAAGATTTCAGTGAAATTTCCCTTTCAGTAGAGAATATATTTCCATATAGAATTTTCTTTTCTAGATTTACGAATATTGTATGTGATGCATGCTGGACTGAAGGATATTATTTGTTGAACGAACTAACTCATTATTATGTTGAAGTGTTGCATACATTATGGAGAGAAAAAATAATTAACTCTTTGATTTACATATATAAATCTATTATCAAGTCTACTAGTATAAGTTTACATTCTCCTTTTCAAACTTTTTAACATAAATAAGCGTATACTAAATTATGGTGTGGTCGAGCCGTTGAGGGGATCAAATTATCCTAGTTAGTCATAGGCTATAAATTTTCTTGTTCGGGCTTTTTTTTTTTTTTTTGCCATAAACTTTGGTTTAATCCGAAACACCGAAGTACCGAACTAAAAAACCGAACCGAACCGAAAACCGAAATACCGAACCGAAATTTCAAAAAACCGAACCGAAATACCGAACGCCCACCCCTAATCAGGGGTGGTTTGGTTGGAGAAGGGATTATAAATCTAGGATCAAATTCGAGATTAGTTTATTACTCCCTCTGTCCCAAATTAGTTGACGTTTTAGCAAGATTCATTTGTCCCAAATTAGTTGACGCTTGAAGACAAAATATATTAGTTCTTTCCAACTATACCCTTAATAATTACAAAAATTCTCAAAAAGAGCTAATAGTCAAACATCAAATAGGGGTAACATAGTAAAATATACACCATATTTAATGATTTTCTTAATGGACGTGAAAAAGCTAAAAGCGATAACTAAAACGGGACGGAAGGAGTATATATTTAATTGAAGGGATAGAGTGGATATTAGAGAAAATGGAACTATAATCAATCTATAATGATACACATTATAGGATTGTCGAGTGATGTGCTGAGTGTTATAGTACAATTTAGAAAGCTCCGATGAGAAATAAATATAGTGAACTGAGCACTACTTTTTCATAATTGCATTTAGACAGCTCAGAGTAATTTCTTTGCATCTCCGGAGAAAGTCAATTATTGTAAACATGTAAGCAACTGTATGGATCATGAATATTATCATGTATTAGCACATGGTCTAAAGTCTAAACACACAAGAATCCAAAGAAAGGAAAAAATAAGTGAAATTCAACATCATAATTACACTTCCGAAGTAATCCAGAATCCAAAATCAAATACATAGGATTTAACTGTGTTGTAGTAGACAAGTCATCAGAGGGTTCAGATCAAAGAAACTTGCACTTGCAGTCTATGAAATAATGCAATGAAAGAAATCCTTCAACATTCACATCCTGTTGATCTTGATTGATTTCCACCAGCAACATCAATAGTATCCGGAAGGTATCTACAAGGTAAAAGATGCAAAAAGCAATTAACTTCAACGTTTATCATTGAGAGGATACTTCATTGTGTCTCACAGATGATTTTCGAACTTCTAATATTATTGTCAAAGAGGTGAAATAGAATGGCAAAATTGGAAGCCGTGAAGTAATTTTCAAGGTGTCTCAACTTATCTTGATCAAACACATCTATCCAGATCAAGACTTTCAACTTTCTGAGATGATCTCCACATAGATGATATTAACTCCTTTAAATAAAGAGTAAAGCACTTTCTTTTTCTATTTGTCAATCTAAGCCCAGGCCCTTGAGAACCAAGGTTCAAACTATTTGACAATATAGTAAGCTGAATACGTCCCATGCCCATATAAATTACTACTAGAAACTAGACTCTGTTCGGAAGGGGTACTCACATTTCTTCCTCAGGTTCATTTTTCAGAGCATTTTTGGCAATACACTGGAAAGCTGCATCTACATTGAATCCCTCTTTTGCAGATGTCTCAAAGTAAGGTATGTTCCCCTTGGAGGCACACCATGCCTTGGCTTTCTTCTCAGACACCTGCAATCCACACAACCAATCTTATTAGTAAGATCGATGAATTATCCATCTACACCCATCCGAAGATGCCAAATTCAGCAAGAGCATCATTCAGTGAGGAAGATTAATCAACAGAGGAGTTAATTTACCACTCGACTGTTGCCTCCGTCAACATCTATCTTGTTCCCCAATACAACGAATGGGAAGTTCTCAGGATCAGATGGGCTGGCCTGAACATTAAGGAAAGAAATTCTCAGAAATAAACTCTATACATCAGAGTGCAGGCGAATTTAAGGTCTATACTACCTGGATCAAAAATTCTTCTCTCCAGTTGTTAAGGTTCTCGAATGACTTCATGACATTCACATCATACACTAGAACACAACAATCTGCTCCCCGGTAGAAAGCCACACCAAGGCTTTGGAACCTTTCCTGCCCAGCTGTATCCCATATCTAAAGCAAACACAACAACGAGTAGATTAGAAGTGAATTGGGCCAGCAACTCTGTAAAAGTATTCAGGATTCACTGAAGTACCATATATTTCAATATCTGACAGGTCATAAATTCAAATTAACCGGAAAACCATTAATTAAGGAGTACTAGTTTCCATTATACCTGAAGAAAACTTTTTTTTTTTTTTAATATGGTTATAATTTCACTATAGACTATAAGAGACTTGTATTGGCTTTGACGAATATTGCTCACAGAAAAAGTTTATGTGCACTAAACTTGTCCATGCTTTTAGTTTGCAAATGAATACACAGCTACACTTCAGATTCACCTATGACATTGGATCAGGTAAAGAACATATTATATATATATATATATACCAATATTGAGCTTGGTTTCTGTTTTTTTTTTTTTTGGGAACTAATGCATCTTTCTTGATTCAAAGCTTTTACTGCAAAGTCTCTGCGAGTAGTGTAATATGTATACATAGAGAAGTAAGATGCTTACTATGGAAGCTGTGCTAGAAATAAGAACTCGGAATTTTTGCTCGATAGTAAAAATGCATTAAATTGCAGAAGTAATGGTCAGTCTACAAGGGGGTGAGAGAAAGAATGGGTGACTACAGCAGCAGTTTATTCATAGAAATTTTTCAAAAGCACTACACTACTGCAGTTTATTCATATCTTGACAAATGTGATTGATGTTAGAAATGATCAATTATGTATGTTTCTTGACAATTGTGAATGATGTTAGAAATGAAAGTCGTATTAATTACGCATGTTAAACTGAAAGTAGCGTTCACGGATACAAAACAAGGGACAATTCAGTTTCACGGAATAAAAGAGACCTAAGAATATCTTTAATTGGATGCTTCTATCTAATATTCTAACCTGTAATGTGTACAACCTATCCTCAAACTGAACTTCTTTTGTCAAGAAATCAGCTCCAATCGTGGCCTTGTATTGGTTGCTAAACTTGCGATTCACGTACCTACAAGTATTTACAAAAGACAAGTATATAGTAAGAAGGAATCCAAATATTTATTTTAAAATCCAACAAAGAGGAATCGGAGAGTACTGGTTCATCAAAGATGTCTTCCCCACCCTACAAAATGATAGAAAAGTGTGTTAGTAACATAACTTTAAATGATTACTGTAAACTGCTGTGCATTAATGTGTTGACATTGAATAGTTAAGACCCATGATCCATCAGAATTAACTCATTAATTTACAGCACATTGGTAATTTAAGGTTTAACACGTCGACTAATTAGAAAATTACTAGCAGGAATAAAAATTAAACAAACTTAGACACCCAAAGATGCCAATGTATCAAAATTTATCTTTTGATAACAACTCTAAACAAACAATTTTTAAGCTACACACAACTTAATTAAATTCAACTTTTTACATTACATCAGTTAAAGACTAAAAGAAAAATCTGCTGCTATACAATTAACAACAATCTGAAGCTCCCCAGATTTGATGCTACATACAAAGAAACCGAATCAAATCGATGTAGCAGAGAATTGCATGAAACAATCATTACATTTGGTAGAATTCACATTTTGAATGGAGCCTTGGAGCAACTGCTAAAGTTATCTATATGTGTCTCCACATCACGTCCCCTCACGGGACCATGGATGAACGCGGGATGCTTTATTTTTCTATAGGCAAAGAAATAATAAGATCGGAAAAAATAATAAGATGAGAATTACGAAATGCTTACCCACTATCGCCGAGGATTATAACCTTGAGAAGCATCCGCCTTCGAGATGCCATTATTATTATTCTTAAAAGTCAACAAAAATGGAGCTTAAAAATTTTCAATATAAAACCAAAAATGTTGAATTGAATGTTGAGAAGATGAACGTTTTGGTAGGATCAACTCTGTGGACACAAATTCTCGTACTTGTGTAATTTAGTTTAAACGGTAGACAAAATAATAAGGTTAAGAAAGTAAAAAAGGGAAATTTTGAGGTACTAAAGTGGCAACTTTATAAAATTCAAAAACTCAAAATGACAACTCTAAAATCCACTTTTGGTGTCGATCGATACTTAAAAAGTCAATGGTCACATCACACCATTACAGCGAGGATTGTGCCCGTAAATAGAATATTCTTTTTTATTCGTGTTCTGTGCTTGCCCCATAGGTTACGCCCAAAGACTTATAAGACCACATAACTTTTCATTTTCTTAATCAGACCCCAAATCTTTTCATTTGCTATTAGAGTCTGTTTGAGTGGGCTTAAAAGCAGCTTATTTTAAGTGACTTATAAGTCAAAAAGTGACTTAAGAGCCACTTAAAAGCCACTTTTTGAGAAGTTAGGATTTTCTAACTTCTCAAAAAGTGGCTTTTAAGCAACTTATGGCTTATAAGTCCAAAAATTTTGAGATTACCAAACATATATTAATGGACTTATAAGCTTATAAGTCACTTTTAAACTCACCCAAACGGGCTCTTAGTGTATTAGTGTTTGATGTTTGCTGTTTACCTCGGTTTTTATGTCAGTGTTTGTTTATAATGGTATTTTTATATTATTTTTTCTTTACAAGCTTATTTTTCAAAAATATATGTTTCGAGTATCTATCAGAAACAACCTCTATGCCTCAGTTCAAAATACTCGGGTGGCATAGCTGGGACAACAAGATAACTACAAGGATAGTAACATAACAAGGGATTTTTATCCTCTATACCCATAAAATTTAAAGTATTTACAAGTCATACCCATTACAAATTATATTACTCATAAAACTAAAAGATTTACCCAACCTACCCATTTATTATTGTATACTTTTGTTATGCCTTATAGGTGTATACCTTTAAAGTATACTGCATAAATTATGGTATACAAGTCTGGAGGGACATTTATTACTGTATACCTTTGTTATGCCTTATAGGTATATACCTTTATGGTATATTGCATAAACTATGGTATACAAGTCTGGGTGGGTACACTGAGTAAATAATTTAGTGGGTAGCTCCTGTAATATTTGAAAGTAGTGGATAATAGCTGTAATTATTTTAGGTTTTGTGGGTATTTTTGTAAGTGTCCCACATAACAATCACGTTATTTGTAATTCAAATACTTGTATTCCACTGGGCACGGATTCGAGTCCACATCACTACTTCTGTGAACATAATAATGCGTAATACGACAACCTAGATTAGGCCAAAATAACACGAAACCAAACCAACTGTTTCATTTTATATTTCACCATGAAATATAGTGAAAATTGTCAAGACTTTCTGAAATGTTTGATAATTTCATCTTTACATGTAACAACAAAGAATCTGCAACAGAACCTAAGATCAATTGATAATTACATAGGCCAGCGGCATAGAAAAAGCATGCCAAATTCAACAATTCTCTAAAATAAAAAATTCAACAATTTAGGTTTCACCATTTTGCTCCCTTTCCGTTGGGAACATTCAATCATTTCTGTTTCCTAGCTGCCTTCTACTCTATTCTAATGTTTCGTTGATCTTCGATACTAGTAGTATCTTGAGTTGTTCGTAGGCCTTCACTACTTGAACCGGAGGGATGCGGGCCAAATTCACTGGTTGGCCCACTGCATTCGCTAGAATTCTGTGTTTGGCCTTCTAGTGCCATCTTTCTAAATTTCTTAAGGTCTTCTTTGTACTGGGCAGCATCGAAGTCGGAGCTTCCATAGGATCCATATATTCCACTATGTCCAGGTCTAAGTCCTTCATTTAACTCGTCCAACGGCAAATTTCCTTCTAAAGCTCTGACAATCTGCGTCGGAAAAGTTTCACCATTGAATTAAGCCGAGTCTCGTCAGGTTGATTGTAAATTTGAAGAAAAAGACGCAATTTTGAAGCATGAAATTTAAAAGGCAAAAACCATAAAAAAGAAGAAGATGTGAGAGAGTAGGAGTAAGTTTCCAACTAGGATCTCGAAAACCAAGTTGTTACAACATTATGTCATGAGAGGAATTTAGCATTAGCAATGTCAGACAGTTCCTTTCCCACGTCTAAAGTTGATGCTGCATTAGTGCAAGTATAAAACTGAGCTTGCAGAAGAAGCAGAAAATACCTGACTCATACGAGGCCTGCGACGTGCCAGGTGGCGCACACAAACAGCAGCACAAGTAACCATGCAGGTCATCTCAGCAGGGTCATAATTTTTCTCCAACCTTGGATCAGCCAAAGTATCAAAGTTGCAGTCATCCAGAGCCTGGTTAAGCAAAGGCCTCGCCTAATTTCATGAGAAAATTGTTACTTTTCAATTAGCTGAGTCATGCCAAGTGAGCCGTAAATAATAAAGTCAAAGAACAGTTTCCAGGCATTATTTGTTCTCGAAATTAAGCTATCAGCTGGTGACATGGAATTGCCCCTATCCCTGTACCCACAGCCTTCCCGAATTGCAGACAAATACACCACAAATACTGCAATATATCTAACAAGACATGAAAGGTTTCTACTTTCAGCAGCTCAGTCTTGAGAGTCATCAACTTACATACCATTCCACCCACTACAACAAAGCTAGGACAAGAAAGTGAGTGCTGAAGGTCCATCGTAGAGTTTTGAGCTTTACTCTTTCTTTTCAGGAGTCACACTAGCAATTACTTAAAATACAACTCAGTGTTATCTAAGGCGCACTTGAAGCGCACTTATGACCTGAAGTGAAGCGCAAAACACGCAGAGCTCTTCGCGTCGCTTGATGGGCGCTTCAGTGTCTTCATCAAGACTCTAAGGCATACCTTTCCTCGCCAATGACCGTATTCGTGAAGAGTCGCACTAAAACAAATGATACTTCACTTTATCTATAAAAAAAAAAAAAAAAAAAATTCTTTGTCCATATATTTGTTACTCATGCTTATAACTATTAGTCTTCGGGTTACAAGTATAATTTTGCATATTCTCTTCCGTTGCGCCTTTCTTCACTAAAGCCGACGCTTTTTTGCGCATTGAACTTTAGTCCCAAAACAGACCTTAGCGTTTTTTTTTTTGCGCTTTTCGCTTTTAAAAGCACTGATAAAAATATCCTTCCATGAGTAGGTCTCTGACACCAAACAAGTTACCAGATTTTAGACAAATATACTATAAATCTCTATACATCTGCTCATTCAGCCAGTATTTGGCAGTTGTTACAGTCCGTATACTTTTATTACTACAAGCAACATCATCTGAAAACAGAGAAATTTTCCAAACTGCTAGTACTTGGTGGAAAGAGATGTCATTAGTGGCTGAACTCTAGAGGCGGCTTCCAAAACATAACGGTGGAAAACTAGTGGCAAAAAGAACTTGGCCTTGTTGATGCAGTCTTAAAAGTAGGGTGACGCTGTGGAGAGAGCTCACGTAGAGAGAATTTTGGCACTTCATTAATCATCAGTGTTAGTTCCAAATGTTCAGTGGCATGAGTTAATTGTTGTATTTTGTATAGAGACTTGGAGTAAATTAAGTTATACTTATATGACTTAACACTAATTTCAGATGCATGTTGATATCAGTTATGTAGAAACTAAATTAAGGTTAGGATATGATGTCCTCACTAATAATATCTTATATTTAATCTCAACTCTTTCAGGAACTTCCTCGAGTCCTCAACTAAAATGTTCTTTAGCTGGTGTGCAAGAAGAGGATCAATTATGTGTTAACAAACATAATGAAAGGCAGAAGTTATATAATTCAATAAAGGAGCTTTATCAAATGAATGCATATAAACATTCCCTAGGGCCTGAGCTCCTCATCCTAACCAACCTCCAACAGGATCAAGGCCAGGCAAGACGTGGAAACGCCAACCTTCAAATAGGTATTTAGCTTCAATTTGGGACAATATATGGCCTCAGCAAAAGGATAGGGGGCAATTAATTGACAAATGTACCAACATCTCCATTTTATGGTTTTAGGAATATGGAAATTAAATTCCATAATGAACTTCTATTATTCCCACTAGTGGGATATCACTGGGTATGTTGTTGTAATTTCTATTATTACAACTAGCAGAGAATAGGCACCTATCAGTTGACATGCACGACAGCTATGAAGTTACTTTGATTACAGAACCACACCTGTTGGAGAGAATGAGATGATTAAGCCTGAATGATGTTATAGAGGAAGCGCATATAGAAAGTATAATTTGGCTGCAGCTTTCTTTTTTTTTTTTTTTTTGGAGAAGGTGGACTGAAGCTATAATTAGTATTCCCTCCGTCCCAAAATGAGTGTCTGACTGGGCACAGAGTTTAAGAAAATAAGGAAGACTTTTAAATCATGTGGTTTAAAATGAAAGGTGTGTGTAATGTGGGCCAGAGTCATAAAATCCTGTGGTCCAAAAAAAATCTTAGATTTAAAATATTGCCATAAAAACCCATAAAAAGAAAGAGGCACTCATTTTGGGACAAACAAAAAAGGAAAGGTAGACACTCATTTTGGGACGGAGGGAGTAGTAGAAAAAATCAATTGATAAACATATAATAACTTTTACAGAGAAGCTTAAGTTTCAACCAGACATGGTATCTGTTATCTGGTTTTAATAAGATATATAGAAATTAATGGCATTTTGCAGCTACACCTTCTGACTGAATCAGCAATCCTAGAGACCAACCTGTACCTGCTAAATTCCTGGTAACAGCATACAAACTACACACCGACACCGATTAATAGCAATGCAAAACCAACAATAAAACAGAGTTCCATCCAATTAACAGATAATAAGTTCTAATTCAACAAATCATCAAAGAAAAAAAGGCCACATCAACTCCAAGGAACAGAATGAATAAACTCATAACTCGGGAACCACATGAGTATTGATAAAAGATAACAATGCTATCTACATGCACGCGACATATCTGGACCATATTTAGCTGACCCAGATTACTGGACCAGTCACAAAAAAAACTTACCCAGTCAACAATATTGTCGTCAAGGTAGTGTTGAGCTTTATCAATTGGCCGCCGTCCAGTTATTATTTCCAAAAGCATGACTCCAAAAGAGAAGACATCAGACTTTTCAGTCAATTTCCCAGTAAGAGCATACTCAGGAGCTAAGTACCTGCAAAAGGTAAGGTGTTAGTGAATGAAAAGATATCGAGAGTTCAAAGATGAACCGTTAATGAATTGGAACAGAGCTTGTGCTATGGTTACTGCAAACTAATGCAGTATGGGGAAAATAGAGAAGGCCTTTAATAGATAAGAAACAGAGTATTACCCAAAAGTTCCCATTACTCGTGTGGAGACGTGAGTATCAGTGTCATAGGTCAACCTCGCAAGCCCAAAATCAGCAACCTGGAGCACAGAAAGAGATGCTTCTAGCAATGACTCAAGTATAAATAAATACAAATATGATATACAAAATTCAGATTTCATGATCTAACTTTATAAAACCAACCCAGCTGACAATGAATAAAATTCGACACAATCTAAGTTGAAAGAAAATATTTGAAGGCAAAATGAGCAAGAAGCATTTGTTTTTCTCTTCTTTTTGATAACCTAGACATCCCTGAAACTCAACTAGTTCAATACTCGGTAAATAATGGGGCCCGCCCTTTCACCTTTCTGCTTAACTAATAGGCTCTTGTCTGCCGCTGGGTTTGAAGTCGCAATGCGTGCCTATCCTCACATCACGCACTGTTACCATAACACTAGACCAAAGCCCGGGGCGCAAGCAACACTTGCTTTTATTTTCCACTTTCGATGAAGAATACTAATCCATAGAAGATTCTTAATAATGAGCAGTTCATATTGATAAGACAAAATAAAGAATTCCGTTATCCCCAGCAAGTAACTGTTAAGATACTTTTTTTATTGTTAGAACTTTGAAGATACTTTCAGCTCCAGATCTTGAAAAGGTATACTTGTTGTTCAGCCTCAAACTTAAATCTTTCTTATTTTCGTTGGGTGTCCCCTATTATAGGCCAGACATTCCACATGAGAGAAGCTCTTGCATTCTAAAGTAGAGCATAGTGGAAAGTGAAAAAGCATGTTTTACCAGAAACAGAAAAAAATAACTCGTCATTGATGCAGACACTATACACACACAGATGCAGAATTGTGCATTCCACCTTTGCATCAAAGTTGTCATCAATAAGAATATTGGAGGCCTTGATGTCACGATGTATAATCTTGGGATGACCTGCCAAGAGGCCCAAGACATATATTTCAACATATTCAAAAACTGAATCAGGAATTCTACGCGACTAAAACAAGGAAATGAAATCAATTAGTACAATTCTTCAACTCAGGAACATACAATCTTCGTGCAGATATGCCAATCCATTTGCAGAGCCTAAAGCAATTCTCATCCTAGTTCCCCAGCTTAGCGGGGGATGCTCCTTGCCTGCAGTTGTGTCTCCTTTTCATTTGTAGAGGAATAACAGGTAAAAGAAGTATCAATATTTGATATAAAGAGGTAAAAAGTTGAAAACCAAAATTAACATATTCAACCTTTCAAGATAAAGAAACCATTCACCCCTTGAGCAACAGCCATGGCAAGATAGGCAACTAATGGTCTGATGCATCAAGATTACTAGTTACTAAGAAAAGTTTGAACACACTTCCGAAACGAAGAGGAAAAAAAAAAAGAGGGGGGCGGAAAAAACTCAGATGACCTGGAACACATACTTCATAAAAGTCTCATTCTAAAATAATGAAATAGATTTAACAAAAAGCTGAAACTCAAAGAAATTGGTGTCATAAGTTTTAATTCCTTGTCGTAGCTTCATAGATTGCCTATTAGTGGAATATGTCAAATTCTTCTACTCACATGTTAATTTGAGGAAATTAAGGACCATTTGTCTTCTTTCTCCTTTAGAACACATTGATCTAAGTTAAAAGTAAAGGAGCAACAAGAAGGGTTGGCTATTTGTAGAAGAAGAAGGCTATTTCCAGTTTTGCATTGCACAAAACACAAGGAAATCAAATGAATCCCGCTGCATCAGAGAAAAAAAAAGAGCACCACACAACCTCTTCGTAAATTGGAAACCTTGTTGCCCTCAGCTAAATATAGAAGATAAACTATCTAGAGACCCTGAGAACTAACCATGCAAGTGGAACTCCAAGGTTTTGTTTGGGACAAATTCATACACTAGCAACCTCTGGGCCCCTGAAATGCAATGTCCAACCAATGAAACAAGATGCTTGTGATGAACGCGACTAATAATCTCCACCTCTGCTTGAAATTCACGCTCCCCCTGGCCACTTCCAACTTTTAGTTGCTTAATTGCAACCTCCTTCCCGTCATGGAATACTCCCTTGTAAACATACCCAAAACCACCCTGACCAAGGAGGTTGTTAACAGAGAAATTCTCGGTTGCAAGTGCTAATTCTTGATAGGTGAATGTAGTTCTCGAGAAACTCAAGTTGGAATCAGGAGTCGTTTGTAGAAAAGGTTTGTCAGAACTCAAGTTACTGCCAGTGGAAGGTGGCAGAGGAGTAGATCCATCCTTTGAAGATACTCCTGAACCTGATATAATGGCAGGTGGAGGGGGATTGGGTGGCATCCTCCCCATGTTTTCTGCTGATGGAGGAGCATTCTGTTGCCAATAATGGTGTTGTCCTCCAAACAAATCATCTGAATAATAGACAACCAGAAAGAAAACTATATTAAGTAATAATACTAATCCCAATAATAATCAGATCATGTGTAGATAACATAAAAAGTTGGTACTTAGCACAAAATATATGTTAAATATGCAACCAAACATTTTAGCACAAAACCCTGACTAACACTTTCATTCAGTCTTTTAGCTTCCAATACTTATTTCCAGGCTGCTACTTGTGGAACTATTAATTGGTTAAAGACCATTTTTACAACAAAATAATGTCGTAGAGCTGAATAATGTTTTTGCATCTAAGAAGTGCTTATTCTGACGCCACTGGAACACCAAATATCCCCCCATCCCCAACTAATATTTTTCCCAAGATAAATAATGAGACTGATCTTCATTCGGTCCTCAATCATCACCAACTCAAAAACAGAGAACTACTTATTTAAATGTTCATTCCTTGGATACCAAGGAAGATACTAAAAACGATCAAATCATCACAGACCTTAAACGAGATCACAACTGACATCAGTAATGCCGTAAATGATGATGAAAATTACAGCTTCATTCATACCAAATACAGTAAATTGAAAACTCAGATTATAAGTTATACTAAAAGTAAGAGCCCCTTAGAGGTCGCTGTTCCACTGAAGAGCATGACAAAATCGAATATAAAATCATATGAAAAATACTCTATTTTTAGACATGTACTAAAGAACTAAAATATCAAAATAAACCAACAACTAAAGTCCAAATTGATACTCAATTTTTTAGAATATATATATACTTAACATTTAAAATAATGCTTACTTACATTCAGTCTAAAAGTAAACTATTTAATATCATTTGGACCTAATGACCTCAATAAATGTTAATTAATCAAGTAATCTAATAACTAGCAAACATGAACTACAACTTCATTAACACCGCCTTAATTAATCAATTAACAACTTACAAGGACATTATCAAATAGCAATAAAATTAAATTTACTATCAAAGATTATACCTTTGGCGTTTTGTGGACCGAAACCATCTAAACCAAGCCGTTTTTTCCTCCTTTTATACCAAAGGGCAAAAATGCCAACACATATAAGTACTAGTGCTCCTCCAATTCCAATTCCCACTCCTAATGCAACTAAAGTAGTTCTGTTCGATGACCCACGCGCCGGCGTGACAGCACTTCCATTAACCGATGGCGGCGACGGAATTATCAACGGCGGAGATGGAAGAGCAGTGCTGGGGTCCACTGGAGATGGTGGTGTAGTACTTGCATTATTATCCACCGGTGGAAACGGTAAAATCGGACCCACCGCTGACATCACTAAAGTTCTTTTTTAAAATCTAACTAGTATAGAACCCGCACGATACAAATAATTTTTTTAAACACTTTAAAAACTAAGATCTTGTAATTTTTGTGATTTTTTTGAGTTTAGAGTGACAAGACATAATGAGAGTAGTACTAAGGAAAAGGTTTTAAGACAAGGGTAGAGAAAGTGAACAGTGAAGAACTGAAGATACAGAAATGGAAAATGTGAAACGATGTAGTTTTGGGGATTATATTTAGAGCACCTGCCTTATTTAAATACGTTGGCACTTGTTTTTATGACAGTATACGTTGTTCGGAGTCTTTTGCATTATATGACGAAACGAAGAATTTCAGTTGAAAAATAAAAGAAAAAAAAAGTAGTACTCCCTATGTCCCACTTTGTTTGTCATTTTTTCCTTATTAGTTCGTCTCAAAAAGATTGTCATATTTCTAAATTTGGTAACAATTCAACTCTAAGTTACTTTTTGACTCATTTATAGCCACACAAATATCTATGACTTATGTCTTCTCTTCTTTATTAAACTTTGTGCCAAGTCAAACTACGACAAACAAATTTGGACGGAGGCAGTACATAGTAGAATATAGGCTGCCTAGAATATATATAGAAATAGGAAAGCAGATCGCGATTCGCGCGTGCCATTACAGCATGTGAAATTGGGGCTTTTGTCGATAGTAGTGGGTTACTGTCTTGAAGTCCTTATTGGTGAACCACCATGAACCTTAGCCAAGAAGAAAATTAAATACGTAGTAGAAGAATTTGGAACCTCCCATTGTCCACACTCCATGAAATTCCCAAACAATTAAACTCGTAATATTATGATTCATTATATCGTGTATACTAAGACTCTTTATTTTTCTTTTGGGGGTTGGGGGACTTATTACTAGTAGTTTGCTCTTGAACAAGTCTTTAACATCAAAGTTTGTGACTGAATTTGGACTACAAAAGTGTGGGATTGACTAGATTTGTTAGTTCAGATGAGTCTTTTCTAACACATACTAGAGATTGGGGAAGCTATACAAACATTTGGAAGACAAATCGCCATACTTTACACACAATAACTTATATACGCATGGAAACTAGCTATTATATTATTGATCGAGTCATGCAAAAATGTTATCGTGTAATGACCACTCAACTAATGTCATTGTGCAAAGTGACAAGTGAACTTAGTTAAACTTGAAAATAATACGAGGTAATTGTATACATGTCAATCGGGCCAGGACCGGCCCGTTAAGAATCGGTTCACCGGTCTCGATCAGGTCTGAATCGATCTTTTATTTAAAAATTTTAAGTCCGGCTCGGCCCTAGCCTATTAAGCATCGGCCCGATCCGGTCGGGTCCGATTTTTCTTTTTTATTTTTCATGTTAAGCTAAGTCTATCACTTACTACTTGCAATTGGAATGACATAAAATCTTACAAAAAGAGAGGAAAGGTGAATATAACGACTTCAATCCAGTCTTTGCTCTATGATTCAAAATAGAACTTCCATCTTGATGCAAGGTTGTTACATTTGTGAGTATTTGTTTGAACTTTACAGTTATTCAAAACTGGTAGCAATTTCTCTATTGCATAGCCTCCTCGAAAATTAACCATTAATGATAGTTATCATCCATTGCTTTTCTGTAGTTATAGGTTTGTTTACCAGTCGAGTGGAAGTGATCTAAGTAACTATTTAAAGCTCTAGAACTGAGATGCCAACATAGCTCTAATGTAAGAAGCAAGCTGCAAAATGTAATTAACACTAACTATAACTTTTGTAAGTGTAAAATCATTTTTCTTCGTGTTCAATATTACGAAATAAGTATTGCTTTGTTGTTATTAAGCAGTTTTCTGGATACTCCTGAGAGGTCTAATTTTGAAAGAAGCTTTACATCCTCAAATGTCATATGTGGAAGTACTCTGCAAATTTTTTCCATCAGAGCACAGAGAAACCCAACTTCAATTAAGCACACAAATCGGTACATCCTCGTTAACTAAGCACACAAATCGATCCGGTCCACCGGTGGGCAAAAGACCGGTTTTTTATCGGTCCAGGCTAACTGGTCTTTTTTCTTAAGCCCGGCTCGGCCCGCCACCCACTTTCTCCTTGTCCCATACCGTTTATAATGATTCGGTCTGGTACCGAGCTAGCCTGGCCTGATTGACAAGTATAGGTAATTGTATTGGTCAAATTTTGGATGCACACTTATTGCATGTGATGGTGACGTGGCAACCGCAGCGTAAATGTCGGAGTCAAGTCAATAATGATTTTCAAACGAAGAATTGGGCGATGATGGAAGCATGAGAAGATCGGCCGACCTATGATTCGGCCAATATCGTTACGAAGACAAGCGTCCGACTAGTGGTATAGGTGATAAGCCTTGTCTCTAACTGCTCCTGCTATTTTCGATGGACGTTGAACGTGGATAGCAACGTTATCAGGTAATGGAGAGACGTGCAAAAAAAGGAGTTCAATTATGGTTGTGACTATGTAGCTATAAATATAATCTTACTCCCCATTGTATTTTGGACGTTCTTCTAAACATATCATAAACAAGTCCTCTATTACTTTCTCTAAAGCTATTACCATTCACCATTGTTCTTCAATTTTTACACCATTGTACTAAAGTGTTACTAGAATTTGATCTTGCTTTGCTTTGGAGGATACGAAGTTCATCATTTTCACCGGAGCACGAGCACCTGATTAATTCAATACATTTTACCGCTTTCTTTATTTGTTGTTTTTCATTGTTCATCGCTCTCATCATTATCACTGTTTCCATTTGATTCGTTGATTGTCATTATTGCTTTATTTAGCCGGTTCTAATCAAAATCACTATTAACGGCTTAAAAACGTATCATCACTAATTAATCAATCGTTTTGTGTTTATCGACCGTTTTCTCACTAGCAGCTATCTAAGTTATTTTGTTCGATCGCATACTTTAGCCTATTCAACCAGCTTACTTGTTTGCCCCGTCGTCCGTATAATTATTCTGTTAATTTGCATATCGTCCGCTCTACCTATCGATTGTTGTCTACTGACTAGATTATTCCGTCTGAATTATTTATTGCTCGTCTCGGTCTTTAAAAAAATTTCAAATGATCTAGTTTGTAAACGTACACCTAACAATCAACCAATTGAATTTTGATACAAAACGATCGCCTGTGGCTCACTAAATATAAATTTAATTGTAAAATTTAAATTCTATTTTAGGAAATACAGTAATGTTTGAGAAGAACAGATAAAAAGTGTTTCTACTAATATTAGCAAAATTGTGCTTTGGTTTATGATATGCATATACATATACGATATCTTATCAATAAGCATTACACCATAGTGACCATTTGACATTATCATGACTGGGTGTGGATTATTGTGTGTATGACAAATATAGGTTTTTGACGAACTAAAATACGAGTAAAAATTATCCATCAAACTTTATAAATAGCTTACACGTTTCATTAGTAAGAATGACAATCTCTCCTAATCTATTAGATTGTGACTGGTGAATGCAATCAAAGGCAATCAAATTAGAATCAAATACAGATATACAAATTCAAATTTAAAAATAAGATATATAGACAAGATACAAATTAGAAGGAAAAAAAAGAACCATACCATTAAAGATGGTCCGTAAACTTAGTACTCCATTAGTTATCCTCCAGGCATTCATTACTGCTCTCATTACTAGCTTACTAAAAGAACAACTCATTATTACTCAAAAAAGCTAGCCTTTTCTAACCAATAAGAGACACTCATTTTTTAAGATATATTACTCCCTCCGTCCCAATTTATGTGGCACCATTTGACCGGATATGGAGTTTAAGAAAATAGAAGTTGACCTTGTTAAGTATTAATTTTACCCTTGAAAAAGTAAGAGAGAGAAGATTTGAGTAATTAAAAAGTTGTTGATAGGTTTAAAAGTATGATAGGTTTAAAAGTATGTATGGCCCAACAAGGGTAAAATAGAGATGATACATTAAATAGTTGTCAAATAAGGAAATGTGCCACTTATTTTGGGACAAACAAAAAAAGAAATTGTACCACGTAAATTGGGACGGAGGGAGTACTAGATTTCTAAAAAGGAGGAAGATACATTTCATACTCTTTTTGCCAGGAACATAATTGCGCTTTCTTTTACCACGTTGCTCCTAAATGCACTTGAAAATAGAAGAACACTTTCTCAAACTACGAGTTGCTAAATATTTGAGGGAGACATAAGCTCGATAAAGTAGAGACTTTTCCCGTGCTAAGGCGAGCCTCCAACCAAGAATAGCAAGGCATGGTCACTGGGGCTAATGATGTGTTACTGTATATTCTATTTTATTGTTATATTTGTAAGAGGTCATCTAAGAAGTGTTATGTACGTTAATGATCTTAAAACTTTATTTTTTTTTGTTGAAGCATATCTTTTGGGGAGCTTGAAATGAAAATTAATTTGATAGTTTCGTCTAAAATACATTAAAATCAATAACTAAATAGGAGCCCGTTTGGATGAGTTTAAAAATGGCTTATAAGCTAATAAGCACATTAATATATGTTCAATAACGTAAAAAAATTTGGGCTTATAAACCATTAGTGACACTTTTTTCTAAAAAAGTGACTTTTTAAGCCTGTTTGGGTGGACTTATAATCAGCTTATTTTAGGTGGCTTATAAATAAAAAAAGTGACTTAAAAGCCACTTTTTGAGAAGTGAGTCAGATAAGCCTATCTAGTTGAAGTGTAAGTCCCCCCTTTTTTTCCAGTTGGAGTCTCAAAAAGTGGCTTTTAAGTTACTTATGGCTTATAAGCCCAAAAATTTTTAAGTTACCAAACATATATTAATGAGCATATAAGCTTATAAGTCACTTTTAAACTCACCCAAACGGTAAGCCACTTAAAATAAGCTGCTTATAAGCCCACCCAAACAGACTCTAGATGGTTTTTCAGTTTGGATAAGATTTGATTAAAGTTGAAATCACAGTATTTTAAGTTGAAGTTGAAATAAATATTTCAAAATTGAATTGCGTCATGATATGAATTTTGATTGGAAAAAATGTCGAAGATCTTTTAGTAAAAACAATTCTTTCTATTAAAATACTCATCACGCTTGTTTTTCAAACTTTAAAATTTTATTTTTCTACTTCAATTTGAGCTAAAGGACACAATTTTAAACAAAACACTGATTTCATTATTTGCAAATCATATACATGGAATATGCAATTAATTATCATTAATTGTATCTCCGACCAAGCCATAGTTAATGAGTAAGAGGATATTTCAAGTACTATTCATACCAATTCGATTCATTATTAATTTATTATCAACTTCATATACAATGATACTAGATACAAATATTAGTTTCTTCAACATGTTTTGTTTAGGTAATTAAATGGTCAAATAAGGATGTCATTTCCATTTTCAAGTTTTATCTGCTTAAACCTCATGTTCCTGGAATTCAGTACATTTTTGTTTAATTATTTTGTTCTTTTCCCTTCTCCTAAACTCAAATATTTTCAAATATTATATGTTTTTAAATTTAGTGATATTAATCTAATTCCAGAAAATTTGGCTAGATTTGGATAACAAACAGAAGTGGACAGGTAAGCGCTGATGCAAAGTTGTAAAGAGAGAGAATTCCAGATTATGGGGCCCAAGAGGCGTTACTCTCAGGGATTTCCTGACAAATCAGCAAATTTATTGCCCAACTGAAATCAAGGACCAAAATGACAATAATAGACACGTTTACTCCGCCCTTCATCCCAAATTTACGTATTGATTAAAAGGATAGTCTTATACACAAAACATCTCGTTTATGCAGGATTCGAGAAGAGACGCATTCCATTGGGTGTAATGCAAGCATTAGTAAATATTTTCACGATTTGAACACGCAACTTCAAGATTCCACGGAATCAACTTTACCGGCTGCTACAAGATTCCCCTTCACATGAACATATTCGATTGGATATGAAATTTGAAAAATAAAAGAAATACTTCTATTTTTGCATTTAATTCTTATATTTTCTTTTTTTCTATTCTAAATCCGTTTCAGAATAGCCTTTCAAGGTAAGGTAAGGTATGCCTATATCTCGCATTCCCCAAATCACACTTGTCAAAACATACAGGATATGTTGTTGTTTTTTATTACTCCCTCCATAGTTCGGATTTTGATGGTCAAACGAGTTTATTTTTTACCGTAATCTTTTTATATATCTTTTAAATATTTTGAGTTGTAATTTATTGTGACTTATAGTATTTTTCATGTAGTTTTTAAATACGTAAATTTTATTTAAGAAAAATTAAAGATTTTATATCCTAATCTACGATCAAATTTAAAAAGTTTGACTCTCGAAACAGTAACTATGACAAACAAAATGGTACAGAGAGAGTATTTCATAAAATTAATATCACTAAATTTAAAAACATATAATATTTTTTTAATGGATTAAAAAGGAAACAATATCAAGTAAATTAGAGTCATTTTTTAATTGTTTTTTCTCTAATCATCCTTGCAACAAAGTCGAATCAATCAACGGGACGATCCCGTCACTCCCAGGCCCCCACGCGGCGTTCACTCAAAATCTCTAAACTTCCCCCAGTACTATTCCTCAGTTGAACATTTCCATTTTCAGAGAAGTTTCTTCTTTCTAGAATCTTCGCAAGCTTTGTTTTACAGTCACATACTCGTGTTTTCAATTCTAATCATTTATCATCTTTTTGTTTGCACTTATTCTACAGATTAATCTTTTGCTAATGAGAATATTCGCTGATTAATTAACGAGAAGTTGAATTTATCGAGTTTGTGTTTATGTGTTGATGTTAATTTGAAGGAGTTTGATCGGAGGAGAGGTCCTAAACATGAGCACTCAAAAGCCGGCGACAGTGACGGTTCGGGACCTCATTGAAGAAGCTAAAAAGCGGATTGTTATTTTGCTCTTATGTGTCATTGGACTTTCCTATATCATGTCTCGTGAGTCCCCACTTAATTTTCTGTTTCGCTCATGTTGATTAATTATTTTTTAGTTTTAGGTTATATACACGGATACATTATCATTATCTTTACATGTTGTAGCAGGTAACTTATCCTAATTTTGAGATTATCAATCCCACGTTTTATGGAGAGTTACAAGTATCTCTCGTGTGACCTGATGGTGAAAAAGATTGTGCACAAAACTTAAAACTCATTATTTTGCTCCTGCTTGTTTATATTAGCTCTCAATTAGAGTTAACAATTTTGTTGCGTGGAATGTATTTTTATTGAGACTGAATGAATTTAATATCTTAGAACCATCACTAGTTCAACAATTTAGGGTTTTAATTTGATATGGTTCAGGAATGTGGTTTATCACATTGACTTGTTGTGGCATTCGAGACTATTGACTGGAGTGGTAATAGATGTCGAGTACTGTTACTGCTTACTCTCTGTATGCTCAATCATGCCTCATGTATTGCTCGCAAGTTCTTTCCTTTGTAATGCAGCCTCTTTGGTGGCTTGAATCTGCAACAACTCGAGCTTGTTCAACTCTAAATGCGAAGATCAGAAGGGTGATTGCTAAAACTAAACATCGCATGACAGTTTCAGGAACCTTTTGTTATTGAGAAGACATTCTACTAGTCTCAGTGATTGTAAATGTAGCAAAAGCATTGGAAAAGCAGGAAATGAAAAATATACCAATGAAGAAAAACAACCGAGTCAATGCTGCTGGAGTTTTAATTTTAGTTTTAAATGCAGCTGGACTTTAAATTTGTTCCTGCCTGTCAAGGGGTGGGGTGGGGGGTCAAATAAGTTTCTCACTTGGAGTCTCACAAGTAGTATTGCACTGCTCTTTAAGTAGCGTGTGTGCCAAGTTGATTTTTTCTGCCTCTGTGAGGTTTCTTGTTATTCAACATACTTGATTTCTTACATGAACTTCTTCGTTTGACATCGTTTAGGACTGGTTGTTTGCTAGTTGACTCTTTGAAATCCACACATAGTATGCATTTATGTACAAGATGGATATGAGTGGTATGATTTGCTGTCTGCAGAATCAAACATCTTTATTCATCCTTCCATATCCATGATTGTTGTCAGCTGATTGTTGACATAGAGTACAATCATACTAGCAAAAACGCCAAAATATGTGCCATAGGTTCCATGTGTGTTAAAGCGGAAATTTAGGGCTCTTCTTTCACTAGAATGTTGGTTTGGCAGATGGTTAAAGTACTTGAACAGAGCGGTCTAGGTCCCATACGTAATTCCCTTCCACATTAATCAATTTGTGAACCTTGAGTGTTACGCATTTATGATGCGAGGAGGTACATAATGGCAGCAAGTTTTAACATAATTACTCTGTTTCATCTCTCCTATTTGCTGGGTACCTCTACTGATAATACTTGAGGTCTGGAGATTAAGTGGATTCGTTGAACGGAAACATTTATGTACCATATGGCTTGTTCGTTGAGAAGAAACTTGCTCTCTCTCTCTCTCTCATATCTTTATTGACTTGTTCTAGAATCACATTGGTGCTTTGTCCAGTATTGAAGACATATTTATTGGCTCTTTAATGAAAAACAGAGGGGAAAAGTATTCATTAGGACGATGGAGTATTTTGTAAGGACTGTGTCAAATAACTATGACAATATGAAACCATATTTCCTATAAATATACTCTCGAATTCTTGCAGATGCTAGCTATTGTCTTGTCACTTGACAAAGTAGTGAAATAATTGAAGTCAGAGACAAGGATAATAGGTATCTTATTGGTCGTTCTACCTGCATGGCCAGTAACTTTGAGTTCTGAACTCTATGTAGAAGACTAAGACAAAACACAATTAGATTAGGAAATGTTAGTTGGAAAACCCTTGAAAACTTGAAGCAAAGTTGTCCACTCACCCAACATCAACAACTGCACTTCAATCCCAAACAAATTCAGCTATATGAAATCCTCAGTAACCATGTTTCTCCATTTAAAGTTATTTCAGGCCAACATTGCGCAAAATTGATTAAAAATGAAATACTGGAAGTTCTTTATATTTTATACCGGCATAGAAATTTATGCCCTAAAGTCCACGTAATAACGTGACTAAAACATATTCCTAACTAGTGGATATCACTTGTATTGATCTTTTTCTTCCCGTCGTGCCCTCTCTTCTGAAGACTCTATTAGGATTCCAAGAGATTTCAGGTCCTTTGAGACAACTTCCTTTCATGTGGTTGTAGGTCTACCTCGTCTCCTTTTACATTTACTCACCTTGGTTCACACCTACGTACCAGTGTGTCTAGATGTTGATGCAGGACATATACCAAACCATTTCAAGCTACATTATCTCATTTTATCATCAGTATGTGCTACTTGCACCTATTGGCGAATGTGGACACTTATCTTGTATGACCGCACATCTATCTTATCATCTACATCTTTGCGGCACTCATTTTGTGTATGTGTGTTGGACTCTAGCACGGCCCAACATCACTCCTTTATAACATTAGTCATTAGTGACACTAGTTTTGTCTACTCTATACTCATTATTTATCGAGAAAAAAGCGAAGTTGTCTGGTGAGGATTTGGATTGAGATTCAGAATCTTGGCCTCATGAATGAAGTAGCATAATTGTTTTTGAAAACTGCAAACAAGATTTGGCAAGTCCTAATAAAGTTCGGAATGAACATACCCAGCATGATCCCACAAACGGGGTCTGAGGGTGAGGTATACACAGACCTTACCCGTACCTTGAAATAGAAAAAATGTCGTCAGCTAGTTTTCAAACTTTAGAAGCTCATTAAAGTTACTGAAAGTGATAAGAGCTCGCAAAAGACACCCAAGAAAGCTTCAAACTACATGACACGTGACCTGTGCCAGAATATAGAAACTTAATGTTGGACTGTTTTATCCTCTCCATGTCGAACCATGATTAATGAGTTTGAGGGAAAATGTACTTTCTTGCATTTTTCATGTGATTCAATCATAAATATGCCACTTTATGACGAAGATTGCCCGAGAGGCTGGGGATACGGTTATTAAAAGGAAGCTGGAGATAGGAAGGGAGAAAGTTGCAATGTCGGACCACAATGAAGGTAGTCCCAGAGCAAAATATTCAGCGATACATGTTATATAATCCACATAGGCTAACCAAAGAAGTGGAGACGATTATACTATCAGGAACAAATTTCCTAATGAGCGGAAATTATTACATGAGTGATGCTCTTTGTACTATGATGCACACATTCTTTTTTCTTTTTGTTTTTTCCAATTCTTTATAGTTTGCACTGTTGGTTACCCGTTTAAGACCCTGAAAGATTTATCCAATGGATTTGCAATCTTACCATATTTTGTAGTAGTTATAAATGGAAACATGTGACGTTACGTATGTATCACCCATATGGATATCTTTGATCTTGATAAATGTGTGCCCAAGTTGGATTATTATTTTTTTATTTCAGTAGGACTTCATTGGACTGCTCAAGCGTTTCTTTTGTTACGGTTGACATGCGAGAGGGGATAGGAGGCCTTTGACGATGTGATCTTCTGCTTCTTTGGTGCTACTGAAAAGTATTGGTGCAACTTCCACAGTATATGCTTTGAGTTGCACTAAGGTTGTAGCCGTTGATAAACTTGTAAAGAAGATCTTTTAGAGATCACAGTTTGAATATTTTTCAAAAACAAAAACAAAAAAAAAAAAAAATCAAGGTTTGAAACTACAACAACTAATCAGTTAGATAGTAACTGATTTTTTTCTATCTGCCAAAAACCTTGCCTGGAAAAGTTACCAGACCTGTGTTGATGGGAGGGAGGGTGCAGATACCGGGTAGAATATTTGAAATGCACGTAAGTTGTCCAGACATCACCGTCTAAGAAAAAAAATGTTAGCTTGTAATATTGCCAGACGACCAGACCTAATTCATGTCAGGCTAACGCAAGAATGATGCTTAAACGACCAAGATTCCCTATGAAATATAAAGATTCATGCATACACAGCGTTCTGATTACTAAAATTCTTTGTTCTTAGTTATGGCAATATTTGATACCTTTGAAGCTTTCAGCTGTATATGATTGAAGTCTTACAGCCCACCCTCTGCACACCTGTCTTGTCAAACCCTTTTCGTTTGCACGATTCCTTATTAATGAATTTGCATGTATCTTGTCGGAGATTCTCTTTTGGAATATAAGAGTATCAGCTTGACCGCGGGCGTGGTTTTTTTGCGTTTCACTTTCTGTAGAGTGTCATTTTCTCATCAACGACGTGCCTACTTTGTTGTTTTCTGACATTTCCTTTTAAAACTTACTATATATCTTGCTGAATGTCTATATGCCTTTTCTGTTTCTTTTTCTAACCTGTCATTTTCCTGTACTTTTCACTTGCAGTAACAAGCTCTTCAGTTTTTGTCAACTTGCCTGCTGCTGCTTGCCTAATTGTTATCCTTCGCTATCTATCTTTGGACTTTGATGCACGACTAAAAGCTGTTACATACAAAAGCAAGTCATCCTCATCAAATAGTACTATTCAGGAGAAGCAATTAGAGGGTCCAAAAACATTTAATGAGAGTTCTGATTGGAGGAAGAAAGTAGATTCACCTATTGTGGAAGATGCAATAGACCATTTCACCAGACATATAGTCTCTGAGTGGGTGACAGATCTCTGGTACTCCCGAATAACTTCCGACAGACAGGGTCCAGAGGAACTTGTGCAGATCATGAATGGCGTCCTAGGAGAAATTTCATGTCGGATGAGATTGATCAATCTTATAGATCTTTTAACAAGGTTTCAAAATTGTTGTTACAGGATGCTACTGACATATTTCCTCTTTAGCTTACTTTATTCTATATCTTCAAGGAAGTCATTCATTGGGATCATGCAGGGATGTTGTCAATCTGATATGCACTCATTTGGAACAGTTCCGTACTAGCAAAATTAGGATTGAAAAAAAACATCCAAGATCATTGACTATAGAAGAGCGAGATCTGGAGCTTAAACTGGTGCTGGCTGCAGATGGCAAGTTACATCCGGCTTTGTTTTCTCCAGAAGCTGAACATAAGGTAATTTCATTCTTTTTTCTTGTAAGAATCAATAATCGGTTGTTCTATAGAGAACTATTAATTTAGCATGATTTTATTTCACTTGCACTATTTCCCTTCTCTATCTGCAGGTTCTCCAGCATCTCATGGATGGTCTCATTTCATTCACGTTTAAGCCAGAGGACTTGCACTGCTCTTTATTCCGTTACATTGTGAGGGAGCTTCTTGCTTGTGTTGTGATACGGCCAGTACTGAATTTAGCTAACCCTAGGTAACTATTCCTAGGGTCTTGCTTCTTGTAGCCATATCACTCTTCTGTCTGTTCTTTATTCTGTCACCCAAATTTTCTCAGGTTCATTAACGAGAGGATTGAATCTCTAGTCATTTCACTAAAGAAGGCTGATAAAGGACCTATAGCAGTGGAAACAGAACACCAATCAAGTCCCAGTGGATCTGTAAAGGTGCCAGCAGATCATTTTTCTGAAGTGATGGATCCTTCTGCGAAGGGTGTTGAACTTGTTCAGTTGAAAAGGGATCAAACTAACGATACCAAGGAGAACCATGCGATGGACAACGGGGATGGAACAGATTTGTCAAAGGATCCTTTGCTCTCGATTGATACTCGGTCTACTCGTTCTTGGAGTTCTTTGCCATCACAAAATGACGCAGAGGATGGGAGAGGTATCCAGAGACACCGCTCTGGAGGAGAGTGGGGTGAAATGCTAGATTTGGTGGCACGCCGAAAAACTGAAACCCTGGCCCCAGAAAATTTAGACAACATGTGGACAAAAGGAAGACACTATAAAAGAAAAGAAGAGGCCAATCTAGCATCAGATTCACTCCAACAGAGTTCCTTGGTAAAGGCACCTAAATCACAGAAAGAGATTGAGATAGAAAACAAGGTTAACGTGAGCCGTTATTTGAAGGCTAATGCTCAACCTTTTCAATATCAAGAGGAAGATGAGCAAAACTTGGATGACGTCGAATCAGAGAGCACTAGTTCTTACACTACTGAAGATGAGGAGCTTAGTAGTGTGACAGGTCTTGACTCTCCGGCTATTTTAGTGTGGGATGCAAAAAATAGAAGGAATGTCAATCACATTCATCATCCACTTGAAAGTAGTGCTGGTCATAAGACAAGAAAAGGAAAAGCTAGCAAAGGGCATGGTCGATCTAAGCACTTAAATAGAGTACCATCTGCGCGGAAAAAATCTAGGTTGAGTAGCCAAACAGAGCATGTATGGCAGGAAATACAAAGGTCCAGCTTCTTATTAGGGGATGGGCTTGATATATTGAACTCTAAAGATAATGAGAAACCAGAAGGTCTGAATGATGATTCTGATGCAGAAATATCTGGTAGAGTTTCAAGTGGCACGAATGCATCATCGTCTTCTTTGTCAACCAGCATTCTTGACCACAAAATTGGTGCTAGTTCTGTGAAAACTTCTATAATTGCTGATTCGTTTTTGAAGTTAACATGCGAGGTACAGAAGTGATTGCCATACCTTTTACATATAATTTCACTTCATGAATTATTTTCACAGAGTTGGACATCCCCAGATGTTACCCTTTCTTCTGTTGCAGGTCTTGAGTGCCAATATCGTAAAATGTGGCTCAAAAACTTTTGCTGTGTATTCCTTATCTGTTACAGATGTGAACAATCATAGTTGGTCTATCAAAAGAAGGTCTTGTGATGTAACTTTCAGCTTTTATCGTTATTGTGAATGTCAAGCACCTCTTTATCCAGAATATCGTCTCAATAGTATTTGTATTGCTGCTTGTGACAGGTTTCGTCATTTTGAGGAGCTCCACAGACGTCTTAAGGAGTATCCTGAGTACAATCTTCATTTGCCGCCCAAGCATTTCCTCTCCACAGGTCTGGATATTCCAGTCATTCGAGAGCGGTGCAAATTTCTTAACTCATATCTGAAGGTGATAATCTAACCAATAGCATCTCGACTATTACTCTGTGATCTGTACCAGAATAATGTCATATTGTACGAGCTTGCTTTGATGTCACAATAATGTGCTCAAGCTCTTACCTCATGCTTTTTTCCTTCTCAATGTTGTATATTTTATCTTCTTCTTTTTTTTAAAAAAGAGCAGCAGTTTATCTTTGTATTAAGCCTATAATTGTAATTGACTCAGTGTTTTCAGAGAAGTTTATTCTCTCTTCCTTAAGTTGAAGTATAACTAGTTCTGGTTATACATGGATGTCATGGGCAGCTTCGAAAAGCAAAACATTTCCTGAAATTTGATATTTAAATATTCCTCTAAACTATCTAGTTCACTTTTTCATGTCATTTTTTCTTGCTGACGTCACCTTTAATTTTCATTTGACTCTTTTTTCTGGTTTTGCAACAGAAACTGCTGCAGCTCCCAACTGTTTCCAACTCCATTGAGGTTTGGGACTTCCTCAGTGTTGATTCACAGGTTGAAAGATTGTTGATTTTCTATTTTCTTAGCTTAATGCATCTTTTGAACAAAGAGTGTTGATCTTGTATATTGTTTTTGCAGACATACAGCTTTTCAAATTCCTTATCCATAATTGAAACATTACCAGGTGAGTTACTTAGTTGGCGTGTCTAGGAGGTAGAAGGTTGGGTTTCAATTTTTATGTTAACTGTAAATGGTTATTTTTATTGGCTTTCAGTTGACCTGGATGATACAGTACGCTATGCAAGTAAAGAACCTCTGCCCAGGATTGGCCAAAGAGCTGATAATATATCCTCCATGGGAGAGCATTATGCCAAAAGCAAGGAGCAAATCTTGAGGATGCATGATCCTGTGGTAGATGAATCAAGATTTATGAAAAAAAATGTTGCGCTGTCCCCTCCAAAAAGACCAAAGAAAGAAACTCTTGAGGATTCAACAAGTGACTCTGACAACGTGGAACAAACAAATAAAGTTTCAACCCCAAACGTGGAACCGACGCTAAAATCAGTTGACACCAAGTCACGTGCTTCCCACGCATCATCTGAATCCTTCGTTGGTGCTCCCATTGATTCCTCCCTTCCCGTAGAGGTAGCTGCCCCCAACTTGTCTTATGAATGTTAGACAAGTACACCTTCTATCCATTTTTACTTGTCATGTTTGAGTCTTGCACGTCCATTAAGAAATAAGTATTGAAGTGTCAATTTACTAAGTTACCCTTATTGATTATGCTTTGGAAATATAAATCTGACGATTGTTAGGGAAATGGTTACTTGATGATAAGGGTATACTTGGAAGAAAGTCATTAAATTTCTCTTGATTTGCATAAGTGGTCAAGTAAAATAGAAATCTATTTTTAGTATAGTGGACTAGTAAAAGTGGACGGAGGGAGTATGTTTCTTTGCCGTTGGTCCCTATGAAATAGATTTGCAAAATCCGATTGAGTTATGTGATCTAATTAAGTGAGATCACGTATTCTATGATGCCTCTCTTTTAGTTTCCAAGTAATAAATGTAGTTCTAGCCTTTGAATGACCTAAGATGGTTTTGAACCTCTTTGTTTTTCACTGTAGTGGGTCCCTCCAAATTTAAGTGCGCCCATTCTAGACCTGGTTGATGTCATTTTTCAGCTCCAAGATGGTGGATGGATCAGGTATTATTCTCATTCAACTATTTTACTCTTGGACCCGATTGGTTACTCATTTCTGTTATGAACATCTTGGGACATATTAACTTGGGTGCCTTCCAGGAGAAAGGCATTCTGGGTGGCAAAACAGGTTTTACAATTGGGAATGGGTGATGCATTTGATGACTGGCTGATTGAGAAAATCCAGCGTCTGCGCAGAGGTTCAATAGTTGCTGCAGGCATCAAACGTGTTGAGCAGGCAAGTGTCGCGATTTTATTGTTCTCTTCTCCTAGTGGTTATAACAACAAATCAATTTGTATTACCATTTGTTATGATTCTTGTGGATGTTTTACTTTTTTTTTGGGGTGGGGGTGGGGGTGGGTGGGTTATTTGGTATGAACTATTGTGTTAGTTTTCTTATTCTTTATGCTCCATGTAGATTCTATGGCCTGATGGAATATTCATAACAAAGCATCCAAGACGACAACGTCCTACCGCATCTACCAGTCCGCCCCCTAATTCTCCTCACAACAAGCCTCCCACTCCATCATCATCACCGACAGTAGAGGACATCCAGAAACTGGATGAGATGCAACAGAAGGAAGCAGAACGACGTGCAGAACTTGTTTATGAGCTAATGATTGGTAGGACACTCAAAAAACATGTTGCATTGGCTATTGTTTATTTCGACATTCATGAAAATTCATAATTCGTTTCCCTAATTTGCTAGTAATATCTACTCATAAATTTCTGCAGAAAAAGCACCTGCTGCTGTCGTAGGACTTGTTGGTCGCAAGGAATATGAACAATGTGCGAAGGATCTTTATTACTTCATCCAGGTAATATAACTAGGGCCTCTAGAGTGCTTTTAATTTGATAGCCTTTGATATCTTAATCCTTTATTCATTTGTTCTTAGACACCTTTCCCGAAGTACTAATTGAGGAACCTTTGCTTTTACAGTCGTCTGTGTGTCTAAAGCAGTTAGTCCTTGATCTTATTGAGCTGCTACTGTTGTCTGCGTTCCCAGAGATGGATAATGTCTTCAGCGCATTTCATAAGGACAAGAGGAAGTTTGGAGAACTCAAAATAGATTAGTGTGCGAGTTTTGGGGCAATTAGTCGGAAATTATATCAACAAGGTGTTGTTTGGTGTTTTCTTTTCCTTTTTTCTAGCCCTCCTGGGAGAATCGATTTTCGCTTAGTTGTCTTGGCACTTTGCAACCTTGAGTGGTTAGCAGTGTGGAAAATTTTGTTTTCTCGATTACTATTTAGACAACACAAAAAGTTTAAAAAGTTCAGGTAGAGTCATCTTCCTTCAGGACATGTAAGTTACATTTTTGACACATTGTGAGAATACCTGTGCAGCCGTGCTATCTTTGAGATAGGTATAAAAGTAGACCAGAGTTTTTTCAGAAAGTTGATATCCAATTTTCCATTTTTCTTTTTGACAGTCGTTTAGAGATGCAATGACGTCAAAGTTCGTTCGGAATTTCCTTTGATAGAAGATCAATGAGTTCAGCATTTCTTAAATGCCGAGATAGAGTACATGCTATATTATTTATACCAAACTAATGCTCATTCCTATTCTCAGAGCAGCAGCAATGCAACAAGCAATTGAAGACCATTATGAGTGACTGGGTGCCCGTTAAAAGGCTATCAACTGCCCAAATCTCAAAATAAAATAAAAACAAAAAAATAAAAAAGTGAACCCAAACATACAGAAAACCACGCTCATTCATTTGCCTATAATAGGGAATAACTTGCAAATCATTTGTTTTCTAAAACCATTGAAATTGAAGACCATTGTGAGTGATCGGGTGCCCTTTAAAAAGGTCAAGGGCGCTTCTAAAAACGAATATTTCTACAAGATTCTGCAAGCTATCAACTGCCAAATCTCAAAATAAAAAAAATATCTGATCCCAAGCGTTACAGACAACCACGCTCATTCATTCGCCAGATAGGAAAAACTAAGGCAAGCAATTATTTTTTCTTAAACCATTGAAATTCAGTGCTTTGCCAACTTTTACTTTCATTAAAAATGGCATCGACATATTATGCACATCACATAGGCAACCGACCAACAATCCATCATAAGACTCCTAATAACACAAGGCAGGCCAGCCAGAATAGGCGCTTAAAAGATGATCAGCATAGCACTGTGTTTAAGTGCAGGAATTATGAGCTCAAAACCTCAATCTCAAAACTCAATGAAACATGAGAAATGGACAGGACAGTCGGAACAGCCAAAAGTAGAAAACAGTCTATTAAAAACCATCTGTTGTATCAGAATGCCAATCTCAAATACATATTTCGAAAACTTAAGCACATTAACTTTGTCTGGGCATCAACAAACCCTGGACATACGGTTCCCAAAATTGATCTAATGCTTGAATAACAAAATGCAGCTACCATAACAAAAGCTCCCTCTTCAACAACTCTCTCAAAGAACCTTAAGCAGAAGCTGCTGCTCCCTTCTTCCTTGGTGCTGCTTCAGTCCCTGGACAATCATCGCAATATTCCATCGTTAATATAAGTGATTTAGAGCAGCTGGAGTTGCAAGCTATTTGACAATATGATTGGTTAAACAAGAAAACTGAGCACACTTCCAATAAGGAAAAACTAGATAAATGGACCATCGTTTTCTAACTCAACTAAGCAACTTGCAAACTCGAAAGCCAGAAAAGCCTAACATAGTTAAGCTTAACTATGGTGATAATGTGGATCACCGATTATACAAAACTCAAAATCACAAGTAACAGCAGCAACTAAAACTACGACTCATCTCAAACAACTTGAGCATATTTTTCAAGCTCAACTAATAATCTCTGAACTCAAAAAGCCTAACATACTTTAGCTTAAACATATTTAACAATGTCCGCAAAAACCTATGAACGATAATGTTGATTGCCAATTATGCAGAAACTAAAGATCAAGAAATAAAATGAGCACCTTCTCTGAAGTTAGTCTTGAATCTGCGAGGAACATTGCGGAGGTACCTCATGCGACCAGTACCAGTTGTCTTCCTGCGTAGTGCCTTCACACTCCAGTTATCTGAAAATCATTTAATTAACAACAAAATTAAATATACATCGGACATAATAGAAAGACTGATAGCTTCATATATAATATGAACAAGGGATTTTAACACAAATAGCCAGTTAGATTCATTGTTTACATCCTCTAGCCAATATAGATAAAATATACACAGTTATACACATATTATACATAAATTATACACCCGCTAGCTATGAACAATGGAAAATAGGAGAAAGGAAAAAGGGGAATTACATTTCCTCAAACGAGCAGCAGGATAAGCACAAGCAGAACAACGGCTCTTCTGGAGATGGAAACTGCGGCGACCACACCTCACACATAGTGTGTGAGTCTTGTTCCTTCTCTTACCGAAACTCCCTGTTCCCTTACCCTATTATTATTATACAAAGACGCGTGTTCAACATTAATTTGCAGGCGTAATATATATGGAATTGAAGGAAATGGAGTTTGACTTACCATTGCAGTGTAGTTGCAGAAACCCTAAGCGTGCTCTCCTCCTGAACGATAAAGATGTAAGTGCGGCGATGATAGCAGTGTTTATACTTGCTGGTTAATAAAGGCTTTAGGGTTCTTCAACTGGGCCGGAAGTGCTTTGGGCTATTTAACTAATTAGCCCATTCTACTACTTGACCCCCGCAAAAACGTAGGGAAATTCTGATGTGTAGCCATTTTTGGACGCGTGAGAATTATCCATCATTTCAAAATTAATTGAGAAATGGTAAAAAATATGCACCCACACTTGCACTCCATTGATATTGGTAAACACCCCAGACTATTCCCAGGTTTTTATACTAGGACTTTAAACTAATATGTTCAAATTCCCATTATTTTATAATAAGATTCATGTTTATAGTCCCCTGGAGCTTTTTAAAAAGCTCAGTATAAAATACTGGGATTAATATTTAAGTGACATATTTAAAGTCCCAGTATAAAATACTAAAAATTATTCAGAAATGGCTATTTCTCAGCGAATTTATTTTAGTGGCTGCGGACCAACTAATGCTTGCCAAACAGGCTCTCACGCAAATTTTTTCGCTAAACTCTACAAATTAGGCCATGTAGCTAGATGTTGCGTGGTGAATGAGAAACAACTAGAATTTGAAATATTTTAGAAAATAGTCTTTTTTAAGAAACACGAAAAATCCAAAGATTTTTTCTAGGAGTGCCAAATATGAAATCTCAGATATATTTTTAGGGACTTTGAAATTTTTACTTCGAAGTCCTAGGAAATTTTCAACGGACCGCAAAATATTAAGTGCTTGGAAAATTTTTCTAAATTTTTAAACTAAACTCCAGGAACACCAGTGGGGACGTGTCAAAGGGGTATACGGGTCCGGGTTCGGCACAGATTTCGGGTACGGGTTTAAATTACGGGTTCTTAACGGGTCCGGGTTTTGGGTAGGAAAAAAAAACCCGTGCGGGTTCGGGTCTTAAAAAATCGGGTTTGATTCCTTTTTTAATAATATTATTTTAAATACTTAAAAAAAAGATGAATGACAGGAAAAACTGAAAGACTTACTTTAACTATTAAAGTATTGAACATTAAACTTCTAAATTTGAAAAGTGCAACATCAAAACTAGATAATGAAAATTCAAATTACAAATTTAAATATGCCTATTTCTTTGTGTAATTTCTTCCATGTCATTTTCCTCATGCTCCGGTGTAGGTGCCATTGATAGCGCTTGATCACTTAATAGAATTTCTTCAAGGTTATCATCTTGTTCTAATGAGTCTTCAATTCCTTAGTTTCTTCGCTCCGATCTAATCCAGTCTCGTAAACAAACTAGAACATCCAAAGCATTATTATCCAAAAGAGTGACGGGTATCACCTATTTGATGTATATATCGAAGTTAATAGTTGAAGTTCTATACCATATTTGAGTAATATATATTCAAATTGTTGATTTGTTATGGAATATCAAGTTTCTTTTTTAATTAAATAGCTAAACTTGTTTCTCTTGAACATATTTCCCTAGTAACAATATGGACACAAAACGAATTAAACCATGAGTGGAGAACTTGTGTATACCTTTCTCTACACATACAAGTTTTAACACTCAATTTATTTTAATGGATACGGATACAGGTATATCCAGTAATACCCTATAATTTTGACGGGTCTTAACGGATACGGGTATTCGTTAAGGAAAAAAATCCGTTCGGGTAGGGGGTATTTTAGGGGGTTTACGGGTTCGGGTCCGGATGGGATCAGGTTTTAATGAGTCGGGTCCGGGTTTTGACGGGTAGATCCCTACCCGTTTGACACCCATTGAACCCTTGAAAACTTATACATAACTAAAGAAATGCTTATAGTGTACCTATTACCTAATAAAAAAATCTTATAGCCTGTGTGGTCAAGTTGTCAAAAACTTCTTATTTTGAAAAATACTTTTCTCAAAAATATTTATCAGAGAATAAGCAGTTTGTGTTTGGCCAATCATTTTATCATTAATCACTATCATAGTTTTTTGTTATTGATCTTTATGCATTACCTAATATGCATGCATTTATCTAAATGTTTTTGTTTGACCATCTGTATCAAAGTGCATGGCTAATTCGTTGCATCGTATAAGGTCAATTAAAGGGAAAACACTTCTTGCTAGGTCCACAAAAGGTTAATACTTTTTGCTGTGAAGATCTCGAGACCTCAAGGTTAAGGATGAACGGAGGGGATCTCATATATCTCCACACTTGTTACTGATTGTGTTGTTTTTCCTTTTCCTCTTCATGCTGTATGATATGCAAATTTTCGAAGTCCAAACTCGTTAATAATGTACAAGAGTTAGTTTTATAGCATCTTCGCAGTAATGTCTTCTAGTTGTAATTGCGCTTTTGTATCAGTTGTGTTGTAGTGAAGGTCCATGCCACGACTCTATGATTTATCTCGTTAGGTGCAGCAGCACGGAGACAAATGCCATCAAGCGAATTATTTCAACTGTAGTCACGACTTACAAATGGGACAAGGCCACCATAAATCCTGAGTTTGCACTTGCTAGGGACTTTGATAACACCAAATTTTTGTCTGATCTAAAACTGCTAATTGAATGTTGACTGTTAGCTATAAAGTGAAGTGCAGATATTAAGAAGTTATTGTTGAAATAGACAATACCTGTTGTAGCATGTTGAAGTGTTAACCATATGAAAGAGACTGGGAAGGTATTGGCCTATTGGGATTGAACCCTCATCTCCTCACCCATTTCAATCATCTCTGCTGTTTTGCCCCTTATCCTCTTCAACCAACAGTGTACCAATCTTTTAAAGTTTGGGGTCCAAACCAGCTCTTCAGAGGAATTAGTAAATCTAACAAATTAAAGCTTAATTAAGGCTCCCTCATTATTACTTGAGGTCCCAGTGATCGGAAGCTGCCCTTAAAATTAGGTACTGTTTTGTTATATGTACTAATCAGATCAAGCATCCACCTAACTCACTGTTCAACCTAATCACCATTGACATTCCATTCCTTAATTCCGCCGTTTAATTATTCTCAAGTATAGAGTTAAACTTAAATGAACAATCAAGATTATGGAAACATAATAACATACCTGGAAGAACAACTAAAGCATAGTAAGTCAAAACGAAATAAGTGAGGAATGTCCCTATGTACGTATCTCATTTTGCCTTTTGGCTTTTTGTCTTTACCTAACTAGGAGCAACTTAAAGTCTGTCTGTCCCCTATGTTTTTTCATTTGTACATGCAACATACATTGAAGTCTAAACAAGTGCTGAGCAGATACAGAGGAATTCACATGGAGGAGTGGTACAACAAGACAGAGCCACAAATGCTGTTCAAGAAAACCATTCAGAAGACTAAGAATTTCCTTCACAGAACTCCTCATAATATCAAGTCTTTTCTCTTTGGAGGTTACCACAAGCCACCTAAAGCTCGTCAGTTCAATCCCTTCTTCTCCAGCAGCAAACGAGTCACAAAGTCTACTATTCAGGAGTTGGATGATTTGTACAGGGACTACTACCAACAAAAGCATCAGCCTGATCACAAGGAGATATCAGAGAGAAATAACACTGGCAAATATGCAACGAAATATCAAGGGATGGTTGAAGGAGAAGGCAGTGAAAGCCAGAGGAAATTTGCAGTGAGGTTCGGTACAAATGACATAGAAAGAGAAAGGAGAAAAAACGAGAAGAAGACTGATAAATATGATGAAATGAAAAGACCAAAGGCCTTCACTCGAAGTACAAGTAACGGGGATCGCGCTTTACTGCAGAAGTTGGAGGAATTAGAAATGATCGATGATGCGGAGGACGTTGAACATGTGCTTGATTTAGACGAAGTGCTTCACCACTACTCTCTGCTAACCAGCCCAGTTTACCGTGACATTGTTGACAGATTTTTCATGGACATGTACACCGAGTTCTCAGTTCCAAAACCATCAGTCAGTGTCAACAGTTCAATGCGAAGGCTTGGTCCTCTCAAGCTCTAGAAACAAACAAGTACTTTGCGTATGCCTCTTAGACTGTGAGTGGTGGTGCAATCTCCTATCTTTTGCTTATCTTCCTGTTTGCTACTTGTTATTCACTTCAGATCAATTAAAAGTCCAGTGATGTGTGTATTTCTTACTATTTTGCGTGTAATATGACATTCAGAGTATAATTCGATCAAAACTCAATTGATATTTTGACTGGGATGTGCTTCATAAGAGTCAACTTGGAAGACTTTGAACCATTATCTAGCTTTTCGAATATGCCCTTGAGAGAAATATCAACAGATTTGTGTCTTTTAAGCCTGTCTAATTCATACAAACAACCCCCTCAAACATTTTAACTGCTAAGCACAATGGTATAAAAGAAACGAGAAAGTAAAACTGAGATCAGAAAGTTCAATGATAGAGAGCAGAAAAACCAAAATTGGAATAGTCTAAACACGCAGCCAAACCATTGAGCTTTTTCAGGAAACTTTTCGGCAATCTTTGCGGACCTGTCCCATAGGTGCAGTCAGGACTTTGAAGTTGGAAAGCTTCATCATTGCCAAACCAAAATCTTTGTGAAACAAAGAAGCATCTGATGCATAAGCTTGGACCCAAGTCTTAGTTTCTTCCCCTGCTGTCAGCTGCTGATCCACAAATAGTATTCCCCTTCGTTGCAAAAGACTGCGGTAATATAGTGTACCAAAACTTGCTCCTGGTCCTTCATAGTCCATCTTCATTGCTGGCTCCTCAACCAGGACAGATGATGATCCATCGATAACAGATGATGGTGAAGGTGATGAGGATATTAGTGGTGATGGAGATACTGATTTGGATGCTGGTGGTGACATCAAAGAGCCATGACTTGTGTTGCATTTAGACCTCAACAAACTGACAAATTCTGAGTCCATAGAAGGGTCAGAGCTATTAGTCCCCTTGAAGTTTTGGAGCCTGTCGACAAAGAATTTGCAGTGGACCACTCCAGTGCTGTGAGCACCTACAAAACAAATGATTCTAATCAAACACTGCCTAAATAAACCAGGATTCATTTCTGTGAATGCAACCAAAACACAACAATACCTAAGAGGCTTACTGCCTCCCTTTCGTCGAAACCTCTGGTTGAAAATGATTCAATGATCTTGGGAAGATCATCATTAGGAGTAGGAAGTTCAGAACTTGCATGGTAAGCGTAAGAAGCCAAACTGTCTCTCCTTCCGGTTTTCAGGGGGTAAAAAGGGCCACCTACCTGAAATTAAAGGAACATTCTTCAGTTGTGTCTAGCTAGTGTGTGTGTGATGAGATTAATCAGAAAGGGATAAGGGGATTACCAAAAGAACACTTTCTCTTGCAGCCAAAACTAGAGTATCAGCACAAGAAACAACTCCAGGACAAGCTTCTTCAAGCTCTGATTTAATTAAATCAATTACGTCGTAGCCCTTCAGGGATTCATTGGGAGGTGACTGTTTCTCACTAGCAATTCCTTCAGCAGGGTCCAGTAAAACTGAAGCATCACAACCCTGTCATTTCACATTACAGCCAGTCATCAGAACCTAGTTTCACTTCACAACCACCATGACAACTTCCCTTGATAACATACTTTAAATCCTTGCTACGCCTCGAGTCATTCACTATACTATTTGAATTGAAACAAATCGATTTCTCACTATAACGAGCTCATTATTAAGCACAGACAATAGCAAATAAACATGAGGAGAAGAGTTCAAGCTTAGAACACACAAACTAGTTTCTTAACATTAGTAAATCAGTTAACCAAAAACCCAAAAAGGAACTTTTACATAATAGTAACTGCTTGGATGCACTGTGTACCTTCCCGGGCCAATATACATGGATTATACATTAATTATACAAGGGTATACACATATACATGAATTATACATATATTATATATATGTGGGCCATTCCGGCTATTTTGGTTAATTTCCCAACCAAAAAATGGAGAAACATAAAGCAGAAATCACATTGATCTAAGGAGAAACAGCAAAACTCAATCAAATAAAAATGGAGTATCATCACTACACAAAGCAGAATCTCCAGGTTATACACAATGGACTCATCCCTAGCTCATGAGACGAGCATTACCAAAGCCAAATTTAGTAAACTTCCTCGATAATTTTCAAATAATATTACGAAGACGATGAAAATACTTCAAATTCCTGATTCGTATTGATCAGAAACCAGTTCCGATCATCATTACCAAAGCTCAATCTAACAAACTTGCTCGATAACAACTACAGTAATCAAATAAGTTCGAAACACAATGAATATACACATATACATTTATTATACATAGAAAATACATAAAATATACAAAACACAACTATTTTCTATTTAAGCTACCTAACCACAGTTCATGCAGTGTAAAAATCCTCATCAAACAATAGTACGAAACTTATCAAAATACTTCAAACTACTGCTTCACTATTGACTATTAACACTAATCGCATAACAAAAAACAAAAAACTACACTGATTTCTCAAAAAACAAAAGCGAAAACAAGAGATTGTAAAATATAAATGACACGTAGTTAGTGAAATTAATGGACTCATCGCTAATTACGACACTGTTTTTATCATGAGACGAGTATTCAACAATAACAATAACAACAACATATTCAATATTTTTTCTTTAATCACGAGTATTCAACAAAAACAACAACACACTCAGTAATTTTTTTTTATCATGAGACGAGTATTACTAAAGCCAAATTTATTAAACTTCCTCGATAATTTTCAAACAATAGCATATGAACACGATGAATATACTTTAAACTTCCACTTCACTATTAACTACTAGTATAACACTAACAATAAGTTAAAATCGCATAATAAAATGAAAAAATGCGAAAACAAGAGATTAAAGGAAAAAATGACCTCAATAAAGCAGTCATGAAAAACAAGCCTTAACAAAGCAGGAGCAATCTGAGGACGTATTTTAAAAAGCTCTCTAACAGTTGATCTAATTATTCCTTCAGCTTGAGGACATGTTTCAAGGTAATAATCATATCTAAGAAAATCTATTAAACCAGATGTTTCATCTTGTTGAAGCTTTTTCTCAATAGTAGAAGTAGTAGCAAACATTGGAACAGGTGGAAATGAGTTAACGAACATTGAATTAGTATATTCATTATCATTAATATCATCAGATAATGCACAGTATTTGTTAGAATGTGGAGAAAATTTGTTGTTAATATCAACGTCTTGGTTTTGTAAAGAGATGAGTACACATAGTAGAAATACTAGAAAGCTCAATTTTCGTGTGAAATCCATGGAAACTTGTACAGGAATTTTTTTTGATGGATTATGAAAGGAGAAAGTGGTGGTATTGTGTATTAATAAGAGCGGGAATGGAATAATAATTTGTTAGTGGAAATTTTGTGTACGTTTGTTACTTGTCAGTGAAGCTGCACAGTGCACACTGTAACTAACTCTTAATGATTTTACTTGAGTACCCTTTTATCTTTTTTTTCCCCATTTTCTTTTTCTGTTGTCACACAAGAAGGTTCTATAGGTGGCATGTGATATGGGCCACCAATCTGACGTGGAAGCCACGTGGTCGCGTTTGTGCACCACACTTAGACGGGAGGGTTTAAAAGCCATGTTTTGGACGAGTAGAAGGGGCTGGTTGACACTTTGCAAAGTATAAGTGTGATTATGATTAAACCAGACAAGTACGAGTGTCTATTTGGACCTTCTGCCTTTTTATTTTTTGGGGTACATAGTAGCCTAATACTATTATG